>CM022952.1:12104212-12843057 GCA_012931725.1 Litsea cubeba
TTCTGACTAACATAAGGTAAGAATTCTATACATTGTCCTGCCCCATTTTTAGTTTTATTTATGATTTGACTGACCCCTACTCCTCTTGTGCATCTATCCCAATTTCAGATAACCGCAGTATGTAAAGAATCATGTGTTTTTTTTTTTTACAACTTTTTACATGGTCTATGATAAATTTCCTCGTTTCCTGCGTTTACATCTCAGTGACTTTGTTGTGATGAGTCACGTGATATTTCCATTAATTATACAATTATATTTACACATCTGGTGCAGGAGTGAAGCAAATACTTCCTGTCCGGCGTGCAGTACTGCAGTGCTTAATGCTAATTTTAATAGGAGACGTAGGCCGCGTGGCTGAGGTTTACTTGTATGCATTGCCAAACAAACAATTTTTCTGTCCCTTCTTTGGTTGGTGGGGATGGCTCAGAGTTTTTCTTTTATTGGGACCTAACTTGGGCCAGCCCCCTCGCAAAGGAAGTAGACATAGACTTCAGGTGAGATAATGAAAGAAAGTGATTGTACGGGTTTAAACCCTGAACAGTCAGGTAAAAACTATAGCTTTTTACCTGTGAGATAAGAGGCCATTTATTGGGACGGAGTTAAAGACACGGAGCAGTATCTTTTCCTGTATGTTCGGATGAAAGTGCTGCGTATGAACCAAAATATTTATAAATAGATAGATGCCAAGCCAGACTGGTTTGTGGGCAAGAAAAATAAGGCATGGTTGTGATATCCATTTATATTAAGAAAATGTAGTAGTGTATGTGTATCCAAGGTCTATATTGCAGAAGATCAAGGAAGATCCCAGCCGTTGATCTCTGGATGGCTATGATTCCGGTCCCATGAAGAAGACCCCAGCCGTCCCAGTGCTGGGAGTGGATTCTCCATAGCCAAAAGAAGGTAGGATTTTGGGGTGATAAGCTAACCATAGACTGCATTCCGTCCAATCTTGCCTGCATATATATATATGGTTGCTTTCGAGACATGCGACGTTGGACATTACATAACACTCAAATTAATAGGTTCTCAAGTCAAGTAGAAAATAATATTAATTTTATATGACATTTAACATATATATATATATATTTTTTTTACTATGATCTCATTTTTTTCATCTTTTTATACATTTATCTGACTTAGGTTTGAAATCTACTCAACTTGGACTCAGACCCAATTGTAATTTGGGAGAGAGAGCGATCGAGCAAGAGACAGCCTTTTGTCATATGATATCCTACTTAATTTGCTCTATTAAATACAATAGAGTTGTTCAATGATTGAATTGAATATTTGTACATGCATTTGGGTAGTCACTGACAATCATATGGAAACATTCTTAGTTTCTTACGCTTTTATGAAGTGCTGGGTTTCTACCAACCTTACTGAATTAAAATTTCACCCACCTACAAGCTACAAAATATAGTGCACAACCGAATTAACCACTTCATCTATAATTCGCTACAGATTCATGCAACTGTTTGGGGACCTCAAGCAACCGTTACAACCACAAAAGATCTCTCTCTCTCTCTCTCTCTCTCTCTCTCTCTCTCTCTCTCTCTCTCTCTCTATCTCTATATATATATATATAACTTTAGAAAGGGACCCAAGAGAGCATATACATGTGGAAAGAGGAAGCCTACACCATGGGAAGAGCCCACACATGTGAGAATAGGCATACTAGGGTGGTTAGTGGAGGAAACTTAATATGGTATTAGAGTCGGTTGGTTGCAAGTTTAAATCCCAAGTAGAACAGTTGTATTCCTGCTGAGGAAATGATACCATAGCCAATTGGTCTCGACGTTGAAATGTGTGCATAGCAGGGGGGTTGTTAAAAAGTACTTTGCAAAGATGCACATTTCAGCGTTGAGTCATTCTTCTCGAGATAAAAAATTGCGATTCTGGTTGGCTCTGATATTATATTTAGTTTTCTCTACTAACCAATCATACCAAAATCTTGAGGCGTTATTAGAGGCAGCAGAAATACTTTGGAACATGGTCGATTAGGGTGAGATGGATGGAGAGTTCTTACCAACCAACCGAACAACTCCTTGTTCTCACGATCTCTCCTAAAGTTGAAATCTCACAAAATGGAATTCTTGGGTGAAACCTTGAAAACACAAAAAATGGAAATCCTGTGAACTTTAGTGACAATGCATGAGTTTACTCTTTTATTTTTATTAATTTAATCAAGTGTTTGTTTTAAACGTGATAAATCTAGTGGTCCTCATCAGGGGCGGCCTACATTGTAGTGACCTGGGTTGGTCGCCCCAGGTTGAAATTGAAATTCCTAGAGAGTTGAATGGTGTCTTGAAGTAGGGGCGGACCTACATTGGAGCAATTTATAGTGCGATTTGAGGTAGTCGCCCTAGGTCAAAATTGAAATCCGCATAGAGTTGAATGAGGCTTTGGAACATGCCCCCACATATCCACACTTGTCGCTCGATATATGCCTAATTAAAGATTGCCCCACATATGTTAAGCTTCGTTGGTGAAAAAAAGAAAACGTTGTGGCAACGCATTGCTCCCTCTTCTTTCAAAGCCTCTTCGCGCTGATTGTCGATCAAGCTCCTCGTTGCCAGTCCATATATATTGTGTAGACTACTGCATCTTCATCTACCAAACATATCTAATATTATCCTTCTTAATCACTCTATAGTCTATACCTAAATTAATCTCCAAATCCTAATTCCAAACCATGAATCCCCAAAATTCTAATCTAGACTCTAAGCCCTAAACCACTAAATCTGATTGTATCTACAAAAATCGAAAGATGACCAAATCTATTCCCGTTATCATGTCTTCTTATTCCCACTATGATTCAAAGATGGGATTCCACTCTCCTTATCCAAAGGCTGGAGGCTTTGAGAAAGTTAAACTGGAAATGATGGGTGTCCTCAAAATATTCTTGTATTTAAGTTTTCTCACACATCCACTCACTTTGAATTTTCAGTGACTTCCATTGGGCATTGACTTTGACATATAAATTTAGTGAAATATAATAACGCGAGTTTGAGTATTTAAAATCAAGGTTAGAATAGTTTTTTTTTATCTATCTAATGCTTTTTAATACTTCTTATTAATATCCTAACCTCTTCATTGCCCAATCTTCAATAACTTCATGCATCTAGTTGAGTTCCACAAGTTGAAAATTTTGTAAAAGAAAAACATGTAGGTGCTATTTGGTAATGTAAAAAAGTATATCAAAGTCTAATCAAAGTTTTTTTTTTTAAATGTTAAGCCTAGTAAAACTTTAGCCCCACCCAAATGAAAATCATGGATCCGCCACTGGTTGATGAGAACCTAAATACACCATTTAGGCCCCTCAACGAGGACTTTGTTATACCTACAAATGATATCAATTAGCTTAATCATGTTACTTTAATATTTACAGGTGTCTTAGGTGGAAAGAGAAAGAAATAGGAGAAAAATGATAAGAAATAAGAAGAATCGGAGCATACTGCATCCTGGCATCCGGACACCAGGACCTGCGCAACAACTCTAGCATTCTGTCTTCTGGCTTCTTGGCGTCCGGACGCTCGACCCGAGTGGATTCCGCCTCCAAGCGCATTTTGAAGAGTTTTTGGGAGAATAAAGTTTTAAAAGGGAGCTAAACTCGTTTTTTAGGTGATTCACATCTTGCGAGACGATTGGGAGGCTGATTTTGGAACTTTGGAAGGAGCGCTAATGGGGATTTCATCGTTAATTCTTCGTCAATCTCTCTCCATGGGTAACTAACTCTCCACCTTAGGGTTGCGATGAAGCCCTAATATTATATTTTGGTAATGTATAGGTTTTAGGGTTTTACTTTGACCACTTTTGGTTATATGACATGGATGTTATCCATTAATTGGATTATATTTATTATTGCAATATCTCTTTTTGGTATTTTATTCTTGTAGAGTTGAATATCAGTCTTATAATGATGCTTGAATGAATGTCTTGTTAGATTTAGGATAATCCATACCTTAGAGATAGGTTATATATCTCGATCTGAATCCATATATCTTATTTGTTGACTCTGTGAAGGTTTGTAACAAGCACGAGTCTTTAAAGTGTTGATAGTGAAACCCTAGGTCTATACTCATCATTCTGCGAGGTTAGAGTGGATTCGTACCCTAAGACTTTTCTTTGATTGAAACAAACCTTATCTTTACTTTCTAATGTTGGAATCAAACCTATCAAATCAACACTTCGTTTTCTATTATGATTAGTTTAGGAATTTGGAAACCAACACAACTTAGCCTTTTTATCCCAGTAGGTACGACACTCAGTTAACATATTTACTCTCACGAGTATCATAACTATGATTGGAGTAAAGTTAACAGTACTTTTAAACCTTTTGGACATCAAAGGTGGGCCCGGTTGATGGTTTAATCCAAGCCTTGTAACAACAAAAGCATAGTAGTTTATCCTTCACCATCCATGAGTGTCCCATGCACTACCAATATTGGCAAAAAAGGCTTTAATTTAATTTGCAGTGACAAAGACGTACACCTCACATGATACTTCCTTTGGGTCCTATGCAAACACTTAATATCCGGCCTCATGCAACATGCTTGATTGGTCAGAACTCCCGAGGGTTTGTGCTTTGAATCAAGATATATATATCTATAAATAGATGCCAAGCCAGACAGATTTGTAGGCATGAAAGTAACACTTTTGGTTGTGGTATCCATCCATTTTAAGAAAAGATGGAGGATATCCAACTTCTATTGAAGAAGATCAAGGAAGAGTTGTTCTCTACCGTTGATCTCTGCACTTACGTGTCGGCGTCCGCTTATGACACGGCATGGATGGCTATGATTCCCCATGCAAAAGATCCTAGCCGTCCCATGTTTCCTCAGTGCTTGGAGTGGATGCTTCATAACCAAAAGGAGACAGGATTTTGGGGTGATGAGCTAACCATAGAATGCATCCCTTCTACGCTGGCCTGCATGGTAGCCCTCAAGACATGGGACGTGGGACTTCATAACATTCACAGAGGTAATTCTCAGCTCAGTGGAACTTTGTTTCAATGTGCATGTGAGTGTTTGGGATGTTGTTTCTTTCTAATTAATTTCCAAACACATTTCAGGGGTGGGATTCATCCATGGACACATGGAGAAGTTGTTGTTAGAACTGCAAGGGAACACTCCTAGATGGTTTGCAGTGGTTTTTCCTGGGATGCTTGAACATGCATGGAGTAAAGGTCTAGAGCTCTTTCCTCAGGGCTCACCAAAAGTGGTGGAATCTATTTTCATTGAGAGGCAAAAGATACTTGAGATGTATACCATCTTTTTCCTTACCACCATTCCTTTTTCTATACTATTAGTAGGGACACTTGTCCAAAACTCTTTTTCTACAGTCTCTACTAATAGTGCGAACACATTATTAAGAAAACTGCAATATACACTCTACATGTGACACATAAATTTTTTTTTTTTTTTACTTGGCCGAGTGTGTGTTGGGTCACCTACTATCAGTTTTAGCTGTACTACTGCAGTGATACTAAACTCTCTCTCCCTCTCTCTCTCACTCTCAGGAAGGATTTTTTAGTTCATGCTTATCATCCGCCACTGATTTATTACTTTGAAGCTTTGCCGTCTACGTACATAGTAGAAAATTGCAAGGAGGTCGTTCAACATCTAAGCGCTGATGGGTCTTTGTTTCAATCACCTTCAGCAACAGCTAGTGCCTTCATGGACACAAAGGATAGAAGGTGTCAAGATTACTTAGAATCAATGGTTCAAAGATGTGGGTGGAGTGGTAAGACAAATGAATCTGGGAGGATTTGATCTCTCCGCACACCAGTACTTATGTTTCTCATTTCCATTATTCTCAATTAATGCAGTCCCTCCTACCTATCCCCCAGACGAGCAACTTGTAAAATTGTGTGTGGTCGATCGATTGGAAAGACTAGGACTGGATGAACATTTTCATGAAGAAATTGACAAGATGCTACATGATGTTTACCGGTGAGTCACTTGCTGTCGACCCAAAGTGAGCGAGCTTGGTTCATGACCTGGTTAACTTAGTTATACATTAGGGCAGTTGATTTCTACTGTTTTTATCAACTAGAAGGATTATGAGGTTTTTTTTTTGGGGGGGACATAGCACTAATAAAATGGGTCAGCCCACCAGGTGAAAATGCCTTCCCTTGCTGAAGAGTCCACGGGAATAAAGAAATTCCACATTGTTTTCTTACCCTAAGGATAGGATCCGTGCTCTACCGATTTCTATTTCCAAACGAGAGTGGAATCCTAGTTCCTACCTGTAAGTGCCTAAAAATTACGGACTTTGGATCGGGGATTAGGACCCCTGTCTTGAGTGGTTTAGATAAAGATGATCGTGGCTCCGGTTAAACCTGAAGAGGAAAGAGAAGGAAACACGTCAGAGGACCCTGGCTGTGGGCAGCGCAAGGCTCTCCGATGCTTAAGTCAGTTCAGGGACTGAATAAGGGAGACGGAGAGAAAATAGCAGAGTGAGTCTGTGTATTATGGGTTGCGTACCTTAAAATGGAGATGGAGATGCTTTTTATAGGAGATGGAGACGACTTGCGTGGGCGAGTTCCAAGATGGGCCTGGCCACTCGAGTGGCCCTGTCCACTCAGCCCACAATTCATTAAATGCTCGCCTTACCTACCCATGCTTCATTAAATGCCAATCTTATCGGGTCAGGCGGCGGTTTGACTTTTGGGTCAGGTCCCATCGGGCCTGGCCCGGAGCCATGCTTTGGGGGCGCACGTGCTCTGTATACGCCGTTTTGTCAGTAATGATGGGTCGCAGGGCACGCCTTAGTACGCGCCTCCATCCTGTCGACAATCGCATCAGCGTCTGTCAAATCTGCCGTGCCGAGGTCGGTGTACAACGTCCCGTGCCACCTGACCTCGGGGATGTTCATCTCGGTGAGTGCCGCGACCCTTTAGCCGCGACCCATCTCGGCCGAGTGGAGGCGAGATTAAGCTCTCAAGCCCGGGACCAGCTTTGATCTCGACTTAGCGAAAATATCCCCACACACTACCATACTCATATAGGAAACTAAAATCCTCTATTGAGAAAAATTAGCTCGTTGTTTTCGCCTGGTCGAATAGAAAATTAGAACAACTTCCTCTCTACTATGGAATCCTATCGTTATACAAATGCATTCTAAAACACATTAAAACATTTTGGAAATCTGCGTCTTTTTCTGTATGCAAACTTTGTAGGAATTGGACAGAACGCGATGCAGAACCGATTGGGACTTATGCATCCCCTCTTCGAATTTACAAGGATTGCCTGGCATATCGCCTTCTAACAATGCATGGTTACCAACTCTCTCCAAGTAACTAACTTTTGCTTTGCTGTGTTCTTTTCTTGAAAAGATATCATTTGTAAGGCATTATCCATGCAACACTGAAAATGGCACTGAGTTAGGGTGTGTAAATGTTGCAGGTACGTTCTCAGCTCTGCTGGACCATGAGAATTTAGAATCACATTTGAAGAAAAATCATGACTACTTCTTGAGTAGCCTCCTTAATTTCTATCGAGCATCAGAGCTTCTCTTTTTAGTAGAAGGACAACCCCAAAATCTCAACTCTTGTTCAAGGATTCTATTGGAGAAGGCCATATCCCGAGGAAATGTCAGCGTAGCCACAAATCTTTTCAAGGAGGTGAGAAGCCAGTATCCGTCAACATCTGATCACATTCATTTATACTTATTTTACTGATCATGCATTATCACGGGTACAGGGAAATTTTCTCCCATGGGAATGTACGCATGTGACATGCTGGATGCTCAAACGGGACAGTCAAGGAGACATGGGGCCGTTGAAAATACCAAGGTCCCTTGAATTTGAAGGCACACTTACAGGGACGACCATTACTGGGGGTGAACATGGGCGGTTCGGATCGGTTTGGAAAAATAAAAAATCGAACCCCGTCGATCCGACCAGTTCGGTTCGATTACCCTTTTTTTTGTGAGTTGGACTTCAAATAATGGAGCGAGGGTTGGAATTTTCTTCAAGTAATTTTTTATATTCTATTATATATTTTATAAAAGATATGTATTTATATAACTTGTTCGGTTCGGTTAGATTTGAGTGGTTTAACTGTACATTCAAATCGAATACCGAATCGAACCAAACGGTTTAAAGAAAATTCAAACCGTGACCAAACCGATCTATTACAAAACCAATCCAAACTGCCCGGTTCTGATCAGTCCAGATCGGTTTAGCGGTTTTTTGTGCACCCCTAACCATGATGTCCACGTGTGAGAACAACTATGGAGAGAATTTCCCCATTCATGCATTATTACAATCATCGAGTAGGTTTTGTAGAGATTATCTCCTGAGATTTTAGAATGCAAGGTTTTAATTTTTCTCCCACCGAAAGTGGGTGGACCTTTGAGAGACACGACTGTCACGCATGTGGCCCCCTGTAGAAGGTCGTTGGGTCCGGTGAGCATCCGCCTGGAGAATAAAGGCAGGGAAAACTCTAAAGATCGGGTATATATGCAGTGGTACATAAGTCCCACAGTCCTAATTTTAAATGTATATGTGTGCGACCTTACCTTAACTCCACATAAGGTCTTTTTAAACCGTGACCTAAAATTATGTTGGAATTCACTTACTAACAATATCATATGGACAGCACAGAAAAATAAAAATTGAGTGCTACTCTCCAATAGGCCTACCCAAGACAATCGCTAGTTCTTATGTTAGGATTCGAGAGTTTCACTCTCGACCAGTACTGCTGCAATCTGGTGGAGAAAACATGGCTATATATTTACGAGAGAAATGGAAGTGGGAGAAAATAATCTCCATATTGTTTGATGTTTTCAAATCAAAATATAGCCAGAAATACGTATATACCCATTTCACCATATATTCTGACTTTTCCATGCAATAAGCCTCATCTATGATGGGTTTAAAGCCCTCAAAGACTTCTGAAGATAGAGTTTGAAAGCGCCCTTTATATTTGTAAAATTTCACAGATCTTCCATGCATTTTTTTATATATGGCCCCGCAAGATTTTTGAAAACCCCCTTTCTATTTGTAAAATCTCATACATCATCCATTCATTTTTAACATACGGCCCCAATAAATTTTTTTATATAGTGGCCCCCAAGGAAGATTTCCTAGGTTCGCCCCTAATTCAGGAGGAAAATAACATTTCAAAATGACAATTGGAGAACCATGTTTATTGTGGTATTTTTTTTTATATTATTACTTTTTAACAGCCAAGGTAGTTCGATCTTTGTGAGACCGGAATTAGGTGGGAGTGAACCCCTCATCATATGTAAGGGAGAGGAGCATACACCAAAAAGTGGACCATTTGTATATGCAGGGAGATGAGTACCCGGGGATTGAACATTGAGCAGTTAGGTGAAATTGAGACTCTCCCAACCACTCGAGAGGAACACTGGAGCAAACTCCCCAACCTCTCATATCATGTGTCCCCATGAATATCCTTTTATTGTACACAACTCCTTTGGCATTATAATTACCAAATAAATCCTTTGACCATCACTCCTTTGACCATCACTGACTGCTTGGCATTCACCCATCACTCCTTTGACCAATGACACTTTCCTACTTCAAATGTAAAAAGATGGAAATCTACCCTAAAAGCTAGATGAGTGTAATTAAAAGAAGTGCAAATGTTTACCATTTACTTAGTTTTTTTTTTTTTTTTTAAAAAACAGCAGTCTAATGGAGAGAGTGTTCTATTTGCAGATAGTACATGAGCTAGACCTTCCATGGCTAGCTCGAGTGGACCATTTGGAACACAGAGACTGCATTGAACGAGGCGAAGCAAGTGATATATGGACTGGAAAGGCATGGTTTAAGTAAGGGATCATGATTCATCACTTCAACATTAACATTGCTCTTATAATGAGCACACATCTATTACCCTCACCGCTAATTAACATTTAATGAAATCAGGATAAGTTGCCTTAACAACAATATGTTGCTGGTCCTTGCAAAGAAGAGTTATGCGCATCGCCAATCAATCTACAGAAGTGAGCTTAAAGAACTAAAAGGGTATGTACCACCACCCCTTATATGTGGTTCATGGTTTGGCCATTTTTCAACTAATGGTGGGAATCATTCAAAGGTCAGGCCCATAAATCAAATTCATGGGCCTTTTGCCTCAATGTTCATCTCATCAAGCACAGAAATTTAATCTAAGTTCCATCAATTAGGTGGTCAAGAGATAATGGAATTTCAAGCATAGGATTTGGGAGAGACAAAACTGTTTACTGCTACTTTGCCATGGCAACAACTGCTTATCATCCTCACCTGCGTGCAGTACGCATGACAAGCGCTAAGAATGGAATCCTCTTAACAATCATCGATGATTTCTTCGACGTCCAAGGCTCCATGGATGAGTTAACTCGATTCACTGAAGCAGTTGAAAGGTAGAGAGTCATTATATATGAAACCAATTGATGGTCTTGTGATTATTAGTTATTGAGGCTGAAATAAAGCCCAATAGAGGCTGGACCATGTGACGGGTCAGGGTCCAAGACAGTATAGTCTAATCATATATAGAGCTGTGCAATGGTTGCAGATGGGATGGAGAGGGGATCCATGGAGTTGGAAAGGTTCTCTTCAATGCTCTGAATGATTTCATCACAAGCACTGCAATGCAAGCCTTTCCAATTCAAGGGCGCGACGTTACAGAGCATCTTCGAGATATTGTAAGATGATCTGCTAGTCTCAGTCCCATGGCCCATGGCCCATTGTACATTTTCTGTACCAGCTGAACTTGTGTGGCATGTGTGCAGTGGTGTCAAGTAATCAGATCATGGCTACAAGAAGCAGAATGGAGCAGAAAAGATTATAGGCCGTCGATCAATGAATACCTCAGAGTGGCAACGGTCTCGATTGCTGCACAAACGGTTGTGATCCCTTCTCTGTACTTGGTGGGTCCGAGCATATCAGAAGAGATGATACACCACCCTGACTACACAAAGATTGTTGAGTTGCTCATGATTTCTGCTCGGCTTTTGAATGACTTGCGGTCATACCAGGTTAACTAATTTTGTGACTGTGTTATTTTTCAGAGGACAATTTAGTTATAGCCATCAATCCACCGGTAACTCAGTTGGTGAGGCGCCTCCCTTCCACAGAAACAATCTGGAATCAATTCCGGACTATAGCGCGAATGCGTGATGATCAATGATGAGGGACCTATGTGTGTGGGTGTGTAAGTACTTATCTTCAAATAAAATAAAAAATTAATTAGAGCTATGAAATGGGTCAGAGTAGGTCGACTAGTTATGGACTTGCCAGGTTTCATCTAGGTCGAACACTTTTAACAATCCCCGTCAAATTAGTCTATTGGGGACCCTACTGGATTTCAACCTGACCCAAACAAAATTGATACAATTTAGGTTGGGCCTAACCTATTTAGAACCCTACACATCCTTTTTAAGGAATATTTTCTCCTAGGGGCGTTGTGTAAGGAGGCATGCCATATTTTCAGTCCCGCATTTAATTCAATGATTCTCGTGACTCCATAGATGACAGAGATTGAAAATCCTGTACCATTCCTGTGTTGATTTCCACAGGTGAAAATTCTGCCTTCTTTCACATATAAATAAGGTGCCCAAAATGCCTTAACAATTAGTATGGTTCTTGCAGAAGGAAAGCGAAGAAGGCACGATTAACCTTATTGTGTTATACATGAAAGGACACCCAGAGAGGGAAATTGAGAATGCATACAGTTATGTAGGAGAGATACTCAACAGAACCAGGAAAGAGTTACTTGAACATGCATTAATCGACGACAAGAACTGCATCCCAAAACCATGCAGGAAGATTCACTTGATGGTTCTGAAGATATTCTATTTGTTTTACAACTCTGTAAATGGTTATGACTCTCCAACTGCAATGATCCAGGGCATCAACAAAGCTATTTATGAACCCTTGTGTATGTAGTAGAGTGATTGTCACTATAAGCAAGCCTGTTGCCAGTATTTCCAATATTTTTAGATTTTATGATATTTTACTGAAAATGTACCAAGATATTATCAAATTTGTCACTAATTATGTGCCATCCGCGGCTGGTGGAGCCGCGTAGGTTCCTCAACTTTTATTTTATTTGGTTATGCTTGGTGTTTTGGAAAATAAAGTGGCCATATTTGTTATTTTGCCCCTTCTCAAAAAGTTTTGACGGCATGCGCTTATTATTGGACTTACACCAAGGATACAAGATATTTTTTTCTTACATTGATGATTGTTCTTTATGTCTTTTGGGGTTTTTTTGGGTCTATTTGGAAACTTTATATGTAGAGTGGAGTGAAGTAAATGCTTAAATAGTAAAAAAAATAAAATATAAGTGAGTTATTGTGATATTTTGTCTTTAGTTATTTGGTATGAAATTTTTTTTTTACTTTTTATTTAAAATGTTTGTGATTTTTTGTCTTTTAGAGGAGAAAGGAGGTTGCTTTTTCATTTTATTTTTTATAAAGGAGGGATTTTGAGATGTGTAATTTTGATATGACCCTTTGTGTGAAAATTGAAGGCTATATTTCACTCCACTCCATTGATGGCTCATGGTTGTGTACTTTTTTCTTACAGTAGTCCTTTCATTTTATTTTTATTTTTAAATCTTGCTGCATGTTCTTTCATTATTCCTTTCACTAGTTGTCCTTGAGTCCTTTCACTTTTTTCCCTTAATCTCTTTTTACTTTTCATTGTTCGGAGAGGCTACATTAATATGGAAGTTATGATGAATAATGATAAACATTGTTAGTAATCAATCAATGGTGTTAGAATTTTATATAAAATTTAAAATAGATTTGTCAATATTTTTGATAGAATTAATGGGCTTAGAACTTTATATAAAATAGATTTGTGAAGATTAGTGATGGAACCAATGGACTTAGAATTTTATACTTAGAGTTCTAGATGGGATGACTTAGAAGTTGTAGGTTTTTTTATTGGTTTAAAAGTTGTAAGTTACAACATTCACTTGATCAATCATCAAAGCTATACGAGGATCCAATTCTAGTAAAATATAATGATAAAAAAATTAAGAAAGCTATAAGTCTATATGTTCCAAACTGTGAAAACTCATGGAGGACAATTGTAAAAACTCCTCATTTGAATATTCGAATGGTTGATTGATGTATTACTTTTTATGTTTATACAATTTTCTATTTTTTCAGACATCTTTCATGTTGTGGGGGTTTTTAATTCCTCTTTTTTAATAAAATTTAATTAGTATCTTATAAAAGAATGGTTAAATTTACTTTTCTTTTTTCTTTGATTGATAATAGAAAAGAAAATATGGCTAAGTAATTATTAACATTATATTAGTCAACAATCTTCACCCCGTGAGAGAACTTCTTGGCTCCACCACTAGCCATTGCCATGTTATTGCTTTAAATTAGTGAATAAGAAAAAAAAAAAAAAAGAGAGAGAGAGAGAGAGAGATAGTGTTGATCCCAGGAAATATGGGAAAGATATCACACTCCCTTGCCACGCATACCTAGAACAAGTAATCTACTTTGTCGCCCAGTGGTTCACTCACTCAGGCTTTCAATGTCTGTGAATAGCACTCCCTTAATAGGCTACCTATCTGAATCGCTCTATGAGATGTCATTGAATTTTACTCTAATAGAGATTGATCCCACAGTAAATTGAGTAACTAACAATCTAATAAATGGATATGATTAGCAATGGATAAGATTGTATTAATTACATTATTAATCATATGTTTAATTTACGGTGGGACCAACTCTTATCCAAGTAAAATTTGGAGATAATCCCACTGAAGGGGAGGGAATTCATTGAGGGCGCCCCACTATGGAGTTCAGTTCTCCACGCTCACTATAATTAGCTAGGCTTGTTTCAATTATCCATAGGAGTAGACTATTGTCGCAATTAAAGTGGGCCACCAATTTTTTTATTTTTATACCATTGAAACCTGCCAATACATCATGTATTGTTATAAGATAGGCCACCTGTGATTGCTGTTGTCATGAAGAGTTGTATGTTTTGAGATTCTAGGACTGAAAGGTTTAGATCATTGCATGTGGGGCCCAGTACAGAAACTAGAAGATCTGAGAATGGTTTGCCACCTTCTATTTCCACATGAGTGTTGTGGAACTTAATCATTGATCACATACGTTTCTCTGGTTAAAACATGGTTCTAGACCCATAACCACCAATGGTCCAATGTAGCTTTTCAAGTGATGTTGAACAAAATGAGGTTCAAGCAGTTTAGCCCTCTCTCATTTTTTTTCCTGAAAGTTTTTAATTTACAAGCACTACATATGTACACCTCTCATCTAAGGCCCACCTAAGGATCAATCCAACCCTCTCACATTTTTGCAGATTTAATTTGGCTTTGATTGTAATTGTAATCCACTATGAGATCATAAATGCATAAAGAAATAATTAGCGACTTCAAGCACTAGACATCACTTGCCCCCTCTGGAACAAAACCTTGTCTCTGCCACTGTTATAACCCGGGAAAATTCTGCATTGCCTACCTTCTGCATATTCATGGCAGAATGTTCCATACACACGCTTGGATAAAAATGCCCTTTCATTTCCCATAAAAGAGAAAGCTCAAGTCCCCAATATTGGGGATATGCTACTAGACCGCTATGATAGATCTCGTTTGGTGTGCTGGCTGGCCCAATTTGGAAAAGTGAACAACTTCTCATATGGGAAATCTTCTATGCTTTTCCCATATGGGTGGTCGCAAGAAAATATACCTAGAGAAAGCCAACCATAATACCATATGTGTTAGTGTGTGTGTGTGTATCAGTGTATGTATGTTGTGCATCCTATTTTGTTGAGCTTAGCACACCTTTGGCAAACCTCATATATTGTATGGATGGGCGATGGGCCAAACCTTGAGCTAAGGCAGGAAGTGAACTAACTCATACCCATAGATTGATAATGTCAGACTAAGTTATATGAACTCAACAGCGCTTTTTAATTTAATTAGAAAAATGTGCATTTGTAAGACAAGATGAATGGCTGTTACTTTGTTCGTATTGACATACACAATTACATATTTGCCACCAGCTTTGCTGCCTGCAACCTATAGCTTTTATTCAGCTTAAAGAATCATCAAAAAGAATGGAAGGGGGGGAAAAATACAAACACAGTCAGTCGCAGGACGAAAACTCTCACAAGATGGGAGAATGCCTCCATGTTAGAAAGGAACAATTGCTGTATAAGAGTCCTAATTCATATATTTCCTGCAATTTGGTGCTTTACAGAGACAAGGGACTTTACATTCATCACTTCCTTCGGGATCGAACAAGTAGTCATACCTGTCACATAAAAAGGGGGCATCAAATAATCACACTTTATTTACTATAAAAAAATCACATTTAAATAAATAAGGAAATATTCAAGTGCATCCATCCCTCACCATTTTGGTGAGGGACACTCCCCTTTTGGAAAGTGTCAAGTACAAAAAGGGGAGTGTCAAGTACATAGGACTCCTCTTTGTGTACTTGACACTCCCCAAAAGGGGAGTGTCCCTCACCAAAATGGTGAGGGATGGATGCACTCGAATACTCCCCTTTAAATAAATATGATGTGGGTTTTTGTGTTGGATAGGTCTGATGGAACCAATTACTGAGGATTTTTTTTTTTTTTTTTTTTTTGGATGTCATTACCAAAATCACTAATGAAGTTAAATTTATGAAATTGTTTCCTTCATTAACCCCATCCTAAATGAAAAACAAATAGGCACAGAACATAAGAAAACAGTTGAAATGGAGGAAATCAGGTCTCTACTAGCAGTCGAAAATTAGCACATATTCAAAGCAAACTGAATATATCAGATGAGCCAATCTAAAAAGGTTGAGGGGCAATACGTACGTTAGCTCATCACCTGCAAAGACATTTGTCTTCGCGATTAGTACGATCCGACTTTCTTCATCACCCACGCTCATGATCCTCGCATAGCAATTGGGCATGCACTGTAATTAGAGCCATTAAACTATTAGCAACATGATCTAGTAAGATGGCATTAGAAGGTACTGTCATGAGCATGAAAAATTCAGGGAAGCACAACGGCAAAAGGAGGATTCAAGTTCAATACTAAAATCTTACAGAATGGTTGATTAAGCGTGCGATGTTCCCCTTATCCGTAGCATCAATAACTACTTCTTCACTAATTTTAAATAGCTGCAAGATGGAAGATTACAAAGCATCTCACATAAGGAACAAATACTTAAAACAAAGCCTAGTTACAAGTAAGAATTTTATAAAACTAGATAACTGCTCGATGGACACAACTTGGCAACAAGGTATGCAGCCAGTTGCTATTTTTCGGACTCCAACAGATACGGTATCATAGTTTCCAATTCCATACCTCCAATAAATCTAACATGTCATTTCAAGCTAGAATAGTCTATGAATATTAAATTTACTATATTTTTTTCAAATCTTCAAAATATCTAACATGGCTTTGTAATTCAATTATTTCCCTCTCAAAATTTCAATAACTGTGTATTAGTAATTTTCAAGAATTGCCGGAGTCAGAAGTCAATTCAGTGCTCATTACTCAACCAGTCAACCTCCTTGTAGTCATGAGATTTCCGAAATATGGCAAAACTTCAGCAGAAAGGTGACAAAACCTCAAGCAATAAGAGGCAGAGAGGCCACTCACATAGCAGTCCTTGCCCTCCTTCCTATAACGTGCCTCCCTAAGATCTGCAACACTACGCCTGACTTGTTCACCACGATATTCAAGAACCTATAAAAACACCAGGTAGCTCAAATTAGAAAAAAAAAAAATACCAGGAATTTAATCAATTCTAATTAAATATTACTTTTATAGAATTTTGTTTTTTTCAAAAGATGTTTCTTTATTGGTCTACAGATTGTGTGATTGCTTTATAGAAGATGTGGACACTCTCCCTAGTTCACTAATGTTTGTGTGGTTTATAATGTTCTACACACCCACTACATGTTGCTTTATTTGCCTGGATTGTGTTATTGCATGTTTGTTTAGCACATGGGCACTCCAGTTCAGTCCTGTTTGCTTAAATGTGTCTTATATGCTAACACTGAACTCCAGGTTTCTCATACTAAACATTATGAGTTTCTAAAAGAGGATTGAAGCAGCAGTTGCTCATGTTCTGGAAACTTTAAAATGGATGAGCTTCGAATAGTGGATATGAGCATGACGATTAATGCCTCAACAAGACAAATTAAGCTGCACTCAATTTGATTGACAGAACAAAGAGCTTATAAAAACCTTCCCAGCTTAAATAATAAAGCTTGCTAACTGGATCACAGAATGATGTGGAACAGTGATGATCATTAATGAATATTGATGTCCTTATAGGAAAAACATCTCACACTAATTTGATATTGTAAGACGTAGGAAATGCAAAGGCAAAACAAATTCCTTCAAAGGTGAGAGAGCACACAATATGGTCTTAGTAAGTACCATTTCTCCTTCTTGGATGTTTCTGCGTGCAAAAAGGCCCCATCCATGTATTCCAGATCTACCAAGGCAAACCCTCCTTTGTTCAGTTAACTGGATGAATGAACAAATATATATGGTGAGAAGAAAAGTTTAATCTCAAAGTCGTAACATCAAAACCAATAAAAGAGGAAAAATAGTTTGCCTGTAAGTAGCGAAGGCGTTCCCGAAATGTGGTAAAAACTCTACTATCTTTCACTTCCTATTCAAACAACCACCATGCACAAATCATAATTTCTTGGTTCAAAATGTTAGACTAAGGAACAGAATGAAACAATTCATTTAATATAATAAGAAAACAAATATTACCCTAAATGAATTCATGCTTTCAATTGCATCTAGAGAATGGTGGAAAGGCCCCCCTATTCTGTGGGCAATTGCGTCACCTCCCGATTGCTGGCAAGCAAAGAAAGAATTATAAGTAGAAATAGGTAAGTCTGATGAATATTTGTTTGACATTGATACAGTTACCAAGGCAACAAGAGGTGAAGGGCTCAGGCTTAAAGGGGAGAAATAGTAACCGCAAAAATATTCACTGAAACATTAAATTTAATAATTTTGAACTTGGTTGTAGAAGAAACAAATGAAAACATTATTTTAAAATGACATAAACACTGTGATACAGTTCAGGACTGTTTCAATATATAAGTTTTTATTTGTAACTATTTGCTTGACTGAAAGTGATTCAACCCATGACACTACAAACCCTCATTTGCTGCTTCATTGGCATTAAAATGCTCGTTGTAAAATAATCATACATCAGCAGTATGGATGTGTACAATGTAACCCACCGTAAAAAGGAATAAGCACTGACATAAAAAAAAAATTGACCAATATGCTAGCAAAAAGGAAACTTCCCTCTGCTTGGATATACAAGGTTTATATGTGAAGTACCTTATATCCCAATTTCTTATATATCCGGCACCTTGCAGCAGGTGACTCACTCTGATGACTTTCAAAGGTTGGAACATCTGGGATGGGGGCCTCTGTTCTTTTTGTTGAAATTAGCCTTGAACCAGTCCGCTTCACCTTATTCTGCAGCAAGCTTTTGGTCTCAAATGTGCCTTCAGGAGTGTGTATGATTAATACAGTATCTGGATTTGGAGCCCTACAAAAGATGAGAACACATAATTAGAAAATGGAAAGCAATGTTTGATATTAGTAATTATAAGTTCTTCGACCTAGTTAAAAGATACTCTCAGCAGAAAGTTGGAAAGAGGCCATTCATTTGTAGTAATGGAGCAAAACTGCAGATAACTGACTGAAATTGAACTGACTTCTAAAGATGTTTTTCCTTCTACTGGCCAGTAAAACAGGTGACATGAAGTTTGATATGATGGAAGAAAAGGTAAACCTTGATGCTCCATTGTTTTCAAAATTCAAAATGTTCCAAGTGTTTTGGACTCGCTGTTTTGTTTTGTATTTTTTTTTAATATTGGATAGCAAAAATGCATTAGAATAATAACAAAGAGAAAGGCACCCAGAGATTTTTCACTGCTCGTGCGTGCACACACCCAATAGATAGATAGATTATATATATAGAGAGAAAGAGATAGAGATCCAATGCAAATAAAATTTTACCTGTGACTGGAACAATATGAAACCATTCTTGTGATCTGTTTTCCATTTTTCTCCAAGCAGTGCATCTGTATTTTGGAAAATTATACATGTAAGTGGAACCATGACAATGCATGCACAACAAGGAAACAAAAAAAAAAGGGAAAGAAAAGAAAAGAAAAAGCTTGAGACAAACGGAGCTTTCATCTGTTTATGATCATTCTGAAAGGAGAGAAGAAAAGAGTGTTTCTTAAGGCTAGGGAAGGGCAAAGATGACAAAATTTTAGAGCTTTCCACAAGAGAGAATAACACTGAGGGACAAATAAACTCTTCTCTTCACATTGTCTCATTCTGTGGCATAATGACTTCATAAAACAGTAGAAGTCCCTCAAGTAGAACTTTTTTTTCTGGCTAAAGCCCAGGCCATAGGAACATAGCAAAGCATTAACTCATTCGTTAGCCGAGGGCTTCAACAATAATTGAAAAAGTATCCATGGGAGTTGGTGGAATGGCATAAGGCTTGCATTTTTTCCCCATGTCTTGTTTTTGAACCCACACTAGATTTGCCCGGTGTTTATTTGTGGGTTTAGCGGGTGCCACCTGGGGGATTAGTCCCACTGGGTAAAGACCTCAGGGATACCCAGTCATAAAAAAAAAGGAGTATCCAGTGAATGTTACTGTGAATCATTTATTTTATTTTGGTGTTGTTGGGGGGTAGTCACTAGAAAGAACAGAGGTGAATAAAAAGCTGCCCAATTACTAAGCTTAATCTGTGACATTAATTAATTATTTAGTGAAGATCAGAAAAACTGTGAAGAATTTGGAATCTTCTAAAGAGCTGGAAAAGCACTAGATTGAAAGAAATCTTAATAAGTATAACAATTTAAAAATTAATTATTTCCTTTCCCTTAAAGCTCCACAATTTTACTATATTTTGTTTCCTCCATTTTCATTTTTGTTTTCAACTGAAAAAGATGAGGCAAAATAAAATCGAAGGCTTTAAAATGAATAGTATGTAGATCCATAAGCATATAATAACAAGCAACTGCCATGAAACTTTGCCAGCATCTTTCCTAAAATGGTATTCTCTCATCTTTTCCTAAATAATATCAATATAGTCAAATACATGAAAACTCATTATCATTTACGGACACTTTATTTAGCAAGTACCTCCATGCGGTATCCCGCCCTTGATGCACACATTGCATGATAGTAAGTTGAACACCTGCAACATTGCATACAGGAACCATGCTTCTGCCTGCAAATGACACATACCTATATATCCATGGAAAAAAGCCCACAATTGAAATCAGAAATTATGCTGTCACATCTATATTCTTCTGCAAATAAATGGTAAATGGGCTACTCCAAAGAAAGGTAAGTAGATTATAGCAATGCAATTCCAACTGAGACTCAGTTTCACGGTATAGGTACAGGTTTAGAATCCCAAAACATAGGAGTAATAAATTCGGTAAAATATTTTTATCTAATTTTAGATAAAAACTCAATTTTTAACTACAAAGAATGCAATATATGTTCAACTACGAAACAGTTTTTAAATATATTTGAACAATCCAGTTGTGTAATGAAGAATCAGGCACAAATCCGTGTCGACATGTGTTGAATTGCTCATTTTAAAATAGTACAAGTAACATAGCTACAAGACCATACACAACATTACTCAACCTGTGTAAAAGATCTCTCTGGGATTCTCAAGATGCCGACTGCAGGCTCCATTTTTTCATCACTTGCGAAACAAACTTCAGGTTGAAACCAAGCACACGTGACATGAACCCACAATGGCTCCACTTCTGTTGGTTTCATGGCACCCCCTAAAAAATGAATATTTTACTTTCATTAGGATTCATCTAAACTCAAACTGATTTGGTACCAACTGGCAATTCAGAGTGCATGTTACACATAATGAAATCAGTCCCCACTATTTTCAATGGCAAGTGTATCAGATTTCTCATTCATTTAAGAGGAGAATCTCTCTTTTTCTCATATTATATATAATATGAGAGAGAGAGAGAGAGAGAGAGAGAGAGAGAGTGCAGCATGTGAGCAAAATTTTTAGGCCCCATGTGGATGTGTGCAAACCATGAAGGGTGGAGTGAATTGATAGATCTTGATGGAAGCTAGGTATGTGAAAAAATAACCCCATCCAATCATCCTAGCACCTTCCTCTTAACAGTCCAAGTTTCCAACAGCTGACAAAGAGATGCCTCTTTTCACATATCAAACGAATCTGGATGGGCTTGATTTTTTGCACAAAACTAATCACCATCAAGATCTTTCAATTATCCCTGTCCTTCATGGTTGACATGCATTCAGGTGGGCCCTATAACTTTTGGTCACATACAGCAGCATCTACTGCCTACTGGACTCTTTATGTATCCTCCTCCATCTAGCACAATCACAATGAAGTGAAAACTTCTGTATGAAAACTACAAAAGAGCAACAAGTATTCAGAAAAAAAAAAGGACAATGCCAAGCTTCCACTAAATCTAGAAAGCACACCTTTGACTGGGCAAAGGCAACACTCTCGCTCTATATGGGGTGTTTCACATGCCCTGCACACCCAAGATGTGAAATCTCGTGGACTTCTTACTCCATAACATTCCTGATGTACAGCTATTTGACATCTGGAACAAATGTAGATTAATTAGTGATATATGCTATAATTCTCCATGAAGAATCCATATTATCCAGCATAATCTCATACCTAACCAATAAAATTTGCTATAGTTTACTAAAAAAAATAGCCGAATGGGTGAAGCATGGTGGTGAGGGAAGTACCGGTTGCAGATAATAATTTTATTGTAGTCCCAATCTTCAATCCATCTGCATATTGCACACCGTTCTGTAGTCCACTTAGCTTGGACAGGTTCATACACATCTGCATGATGAAATCAGAATCATTGTCAGTTTGCTCAGTGCTGAAAGGGGGAAAAAAAAAACTCTACATTATCATTGATTAACCTTGCAAAAAAGCAAACAACTTTCGCTTCCCTATCTTCAGAGAAGGGCGCTTGACTGGAGCTGTGGAAACAAAACTACACGCATGATATTCTGGAATCTGTAATATCTGCAAAGTTAAGAAGTTTAAAATGTAAGAAAACATACTGCAACAGATGATCCTAAGTTAAAAGGCAACATACTGATATAAGGTTTCTATTCATAAGAGACACAATTTGCATATTATCGAGACAATGGTATCAATGATTCCTAGCATGAAAAGAAAACTAGGTTGGCCTATTGGCATCCCAAACCTATAAATCCTCCTGTTATTTAAATGGTCTTTTAATCAGTAAAATAATACAGAAAACACAAGCAATAGAGGCAAAATGACCAGATCCACCAAATACAGACCCATTCTTCCAATGTCTGCATTGAACTCTTCACTTTAACAGTAGTCTTCCAGTTTTTCTTTTTGGAACCTGTGTGCCGTTCCCAATCACTAAGTGTCCTCTTCTCTACTCCACATAAACCACACCTACACACAACTCTGAAACAAACATAACAAAAGCATTAATGATGGAACAAAAATAAATAGTACTTCACTAAGAAAACATCTCTACTCTTGGAAAGTTCCCAAAGAAGACACTTCAATTCTTGGTTTAGAATGGGCTAACATTGTTTGGAGTCATGCATGTTCTAGTTGCATCAATTCACTTATAAAAAGATTTTCAGTTTACATTAAATTTCCACTGGATATCATTACTTTTGCAAAAATGATCACACTATCCCTTCCCATGCTACTAATTTTTGCGTGGCACACACTATTCTTGAATCCTACCAACTCAATCACTATAACCTCCTGAGAACTTGTCATTTTGCTCCAAAAGAAGTGGGCCTTGACGTCTGATTTGTCACATGAAATGACGCAATTGGACCTAATATATGAGCAATGATCGTATGCTACTACCCCACTTTCCATGTGACCTCCCATGCCACCCCCAAAACTTTTCGCATGGGAACACGATATCCAAACCAATCTGCACAATCACCTTATCTTCCATGAA
Organism: Litsea cubeba; assembly: GCA_012931725.1. Taxonomy (NCBI): domain Eukaryota; kingdom Viridiplantae; phylum Streptophyta; class Magnoliopsida; order Laurales; family Lauraceae; genus Litsea; species Litsea cubeba. The sequence goes on from CM022952.1 coordinate 12,127,221, forward strand.
TTGTTAATGGCATAAAATAGGCTCAACTGCTGGATTTATCACATGTAGAAAGATTTCATTGTGTTTTACATGCAACAATTAAGAAGGTATCCGGTGATTAACATGCCAGTGAATTCCAGGGAGTGTAAGGTGATTTAATGGGATATGAGAATGATCCTTTGCTGTCACTCTAGTTATTTCTTTTAATGGATAGTAGAGACCACTGATCTTGAATTAAACCCTCAATGACCTTATCCCAGGTGAATTGTCCATGGCTCACTTTAATTAAATAGGCCTCACTGTTGGATTTATTACATGTAGAACATGTGACTAATTTCATTAGTATCAATCATGTGTTTGACATGTGACAAATACAAAATGAGGGGCCCACTCCAGCTGGAGTAAAATTTAGCCATTGTAGCAATTAGCAGGAGAGTAGGGTGGTTAAGCAATTAGATTCAAGAACATTAGTCCAAATTAGATATTACTTGTTTCCTAACAAAACTGCTTGTCCCACTTTATTAGGACTATGGGTTCCATATGTGGACCTAATGGACCAGCCAAATGATTGACCTAGTTGACCAGGTTTGGAAGACCGTCTTGGGCCTGATTTTTGTCATGTTTAATTGGATTCACGTATAGTTCAAGTGGGCCTAAGATTGGCATTTGACACCATTGGATCCTTACAGGCTTGATTAGATGTCCAATCATACCCAATTAAGGATTGCTTTGATCCCTGTAAAATTCAGCGTTAATTTCAACTTTGGGACCCATCTTAAGTCCATCTTAACCATCCAAAGTTAGATTTAAGCCCTTTCCCTTGATTGAACCCAATTAGGATGGACCAAAAATCCTAGTGATCAATTAATCGATCCATATAATTGGGGGCTTGGCCAATAATATGATCCATTGGATCTAAAACCATATGCTCTGCGTGTGTATCTCTTTGTCCAATCTACTATATCTATACATACATATATATAGGGGATATTCCTGTGCATCCTTCCCTCACCACACACACACAAGAGAGGTCTATATAAATATATCTCTACACCTATATCTATTTTCACTACATGTGAGACAAAATAAAACTCTCCTGAAGAGCGGTAGTTTTAAGGGAAAAAGGTGGCTCAATTATAATAGATACTTTCAGGCACATCCATGGAAACCACAGTAACTTACAAAACTTACAAATGAAGACTAGGAAAGTATGTCCCTTCCATGCCATAACACACAACAGTTATTTTCTTGGGCGCCATCAGTAGTCCATTGCTGTTTTTTGATCTGTATGCATCATTAGTTAGGAAATAACTGAAAGAGAAGATTGACTTGTATAGTTACAGAATTTAGAGATATTGATTCATTTGTGAGATAAATGCATCATCAGTCAGAACTTGAACTGTATGCATCATTGCCTCATTGGTTATATATGAAAGTTCAACTAGCTTACAGAGTAACAATTTAGAGATTTTGATAGGCTTCCATGTGAGAAATGCATCATCAGTTATAAAAAAACCCGATGTCCAAAATGCATCACCAGCTACCATGCGAACATTGCGCTATGGTTCATCTGACTTGCCTTATTCATGGTACTATAAATAAAACTTTTCGCATCTACTGGTATTGTTGACAGTGCTGTATATAAATGGGCTCATATGCACTGTTTGAATTTCAGTTACTGCAATGACAGTGCATAAGAGCACAGTTAATATACACCAACTTCAACAATAACAGTAGCACTCAAAAATTATATTTAAAGTACCATAAATAAGACGTGTGATACAAACCATAGTGCAATGTTGGCACAGAAACAGAACCCTTCATTTTTTTTTTTCTTTTCCACTTTCGTATTGAATGCTCAGACCACACCTTTCGCAAGGTCGCTCTGCTTTTTTCCTTGTAAGTCCAGCCTGCACAGGAAAACATAACAAATGAACTTATTATAAAGTTGAAGAATCCCAACTGAACATGCCAAATCTTCTAGCATCATTATTACTCACAGCATGGTGCATAGTACAGGGACAAGTTAGATTTTGATGCATGGTAGATAAGCAATTGCAGTATAATGACTTTCCGACAACCCAAATAAATCAGTAAAACTCCAACCATGACATGCAAGCATTTCAGTACGCTGACAAAACCAAGCTGGAAGAATACTTTAGCTGATAAGTTTGTTTCATTTAGATTTACATCTTCCAAGGGTCAGGTGAGAACAGGTTCCATGAGAATCTTTTAGCATACTCTCTTAACAGGCCAATGCTCATAGTCCTCTACATGGAACCACAGATTGAAAAGGCTGCATTTGTGATTTTGTCTCCTGTCTGTTCCTAAAATCCATGAAAATCTTCCCTCTACCGAAACGCCAGTGAACTAAAAGCATTCAAAAGGGCCTGTTTGTTTGCATAGAATATATAGGAATTGAACACATAGGAATTCATGGTCAAATGAGCTCCAATAAAGTATTATGAAAGAGGTGAGAGTAAAGGATACAAGGAGAGCGATGAAGGATGTAAGGAGCAATGTAGGGCAGCGGCTCAGTCCCTCGCACTGGTGGTGAGAGAGAACCCCATTACCACTTGGGCTGTCTCATGGTTCTCCTCCCTTTCCTAGGATTTGATTACTAGGGTGGTGGCTGGGTATTCATTTCCCACCTCCCCTTGATTCATTTTCCATTAGAGGTGAGATAATTTGGTGGTCATTTTTTGGAAATTTACATTTGTTTCTTCAATTTTAACCATTTTTAGAAATAGAAGTTTTGTGATTCCTATGTATTCAATTACATGAAACAAACAGGCCCTACAACAACCTATATACTGCAATGTGGACCAAGGTCTACTTCCACCCATGAAATTCCAATTCTACACCCCAGATGTTAATCATAGATATAATACATCTTCAATAATCTAGAACCAAAAATAGAAATAAGCAAATAACAAGAAACTGCAAAATGGATAATTTTGGACTATAAAGTACTTGCCTGGCTCAGAACATGACACTCTTGATCCTGATTTGAATCTGTTGCCTCCTGGATTCCTCTAGGGAGGAACTGATGACAAGCCTGCCTCCCTGCAGCATTCATCATCTCCTCAAGCTGTGCCCCAGCAAAACCATTCTCTGCTAAGAATGCCTCCTCCATTGCCATGCGAAAATCATTTGGTTTGTTCCCATACAACTGGGTCTGCCCCTGAAATCTGCAAAAACACCAGCATTACAAACTCCCACTTTTTTTTTTTCTGATTAAATGAAGAAGCTCCTTCTATCTATATTAAAAAACTAAAGACCCTCCACAGAACAAACCTGTCTAGATATTCTGTGAATGGAAAAATCATGCCACGCCTTACCCAAGCATAATCCTGCTTATCATCAATTACACAGAATCAAGATAGATGACTAGTTGAGCGATGAGATTGTAAAAATATGAATAATTCAGATGTCATATGTATGCTCTGCATTTACCCTTTTCTTCCCATTCTGGAGGTGACCAAATAACATGACACAAAATGCTCCAGTGCCCCGGCAATTCAAAGCCGGCATAGGGGCTTGCGACATCGGATCAATCACAATTGCAGGCCAAGCAGGCAATGTCTTTCCCAGTCTTGCCCATACAATGTCGCCTGCAACAAACTCTTCTGCACTATTAGAACCCTCCCTCTTTTCATTGTTCTCCATCTGAGGCATTTCTTCTGTCTCCTCAATTTCAACCAATGAAGGAGATTTCTCCTCCAATTGAATAAATTGTTGTGACCTAAGAGAATTCCGCGAACTCAAATGCTTCTTGGAATTCAAATCCCAAAAGCGTGCATACTGCAATTCTTCTTCTCCCTCTTCAAACAATGTATACAATCTACTATTCCTATAATTGAATTTCTCCATCTTAAGCCGTTCCTTACTATTCCTAGCATCGAGTTTTGGCTTCTTTGAGCCAAATTTCTCCTTCTTGCATTCCCTTTGGATTATTTCAGAATCAAAAAAAGGGTCAAGGCTTCTGAATTTGGTCTTCTCTTTCTTCAACGGATCAAGCAGAACGGAATCATTGAAACGGGAAGGGAGCACCTGAACCCTTCCCCGCGATGTCTTCACGAGCGGAGGCCGGAAGGCGTCTCCCGCCGCCGCCGAATCCTTCTCTCCGCCGTGGCCGCCTCGAAGCTTCGACTCCAATTCCGCCACCTCGCCGGAGCAGTACGACACCTCCGTCGACCATGAGGCGGCCGGCGACCCGCCGCACTCCTCCTGATCGGCGACGAATCTCCGCCACAGTATTCCCTCGGAGAACAGCCGAATTCTGCCGGCGGCAACGTCGCCTAGCAGTTCCGGCGGGTAGTACGAACTCGGCCTCGGTTTCTTCCTCCTCCTCTTCCGCCCCTCGTCATCCTCCCCGGCGGATTCCAGCCCTCTGCATCTTTTCAGAATCGGCATTTCCGATTTCTGGCTCCGTTTTATAATCATCTTCCCGATCACAAAACCCTAATTCCCTTCGATTCGAATAAAAACCCTAATTCCAAAACCAATCCAACGGAAGATCCACTAAATCCCCCCCTCCCATATCAACTCCTCCACCATCTAAGGAAAAAAAACGCGGGAAGGAATCCGGGCGGAATTCCGTAGATTGGAGAGAAAACCCAACGAAGAACGCTCGGATATCGACGAGATTGGATTCGCAGCCGCTCGATTTCGGAAAATTAGGGTTTCAAACGGCGCTCGCAACTGCTTCTGCTTCCACTTCCGCAACGCAAACGAAAACAAAAAAAAAAAAATACACAACTTCTGGAATTTGCGTGTGGAGACGATCACGATAAGAAAAAAAAATCTCGTTTTTCCTCCTCTTATAGGGTTTTTAGACGTGGGTTTTCGTTTTCCAAATCGCAATCCGCAAGAAGTAGTTTGAGAAAGAGGCAATGTATTTAATATAGAAGAAGGAAGTTTGTGATTTTTTTTCTTGTTTAATTTTTTTTCTTATCATGATCCGGTGCTAACTTGCGCATTGGGGGCAGGGAAACTGGTCTGGTCTCCATGGCTAAGGTGACTCTGTTTTTATGAACGATGCAGAGATAGAGATATAGACATAGAGTTTGATTTTGAATGGAACTATTATAATTTTTTCTGTTGTGCCTTGTGTAAGGTGAAGCTAATTTAGAAAGATTGGGTTAGGATCTATTCCTATTGGATATATGATTTGTGGAGATTTTGCATATTTTTGGTGATGCTATTCTGCGCGGGTTTGAAACAATTCAAACAGATGAGTGATCTCAATGTGATTTTTTTTTTGTTTTGTGTTACTTTATATTTTTTGAGATTTTGAGTTTTTTGAATTTTTTTGGGGTATTTTTCAATTGGGTATGAATGTATGATGCTGTATTGTATATGGTCCAATGAACCCACAAGCGTATGTTAGAAGACGAGTAGTAATCTTGGAAGGTAACGATGGGAGACATGGAAGCACATTAGGAAATTTTTGGCCTGTTGCCTTTTTTTTTTTATCAGGTTTAGTGATGATTTGAGTGGAAGTATTGGTTTTTGTTTCGTTGGAGATTTTTGTTTCCATGGTATGATGATTCTGGAATGGGTTCTTGTAAATGATGATGATGATGCACATGTTGATCAAGCCCACAAATTTTTGGAGCCAAAAAGTTTCAGGGGAAATTGATTTTGGCAACCCCAAATTAGGATTGAGCTGATTTGTGCCATGTGTGTAAACCACATGATGGTAAGGATTCAATTCCATCTTAGCTTGTAAAATCAGATCTACTTTTCTGGTTTATCTTGATGGGTATTTGGGTTTGCACAAGAAATTTTCATGGAATGACTTTTCTCCTGCTATTGTATGTACTACAATCAGAGAGGGGATTGGAAATTGCTAGGAAGGGAAATACCAATAGCCATTTTTTTGAGTAGGAGAGTTCAATCAAGGAGAGTAGAGACACAAACATCTTCTAAATCAACTGGACTCAATTCTCAACTTTTTACTTCTTTATAAGAAATTTTTTATGTCTTCTCTTTCTTCACTTGAAAATAGTGATGTCAAGTGGCTTCGGCAGGCCCAAAATGTCATGGAAGTAGATCGGGGGCAAGGAACCCAAAAATTATGGTAGCAGATGCTGAGATTTTTCTTCCTGAGAACAAGAGGCAGATGTGGAAAGCTTTTTTCCTGAGACCAGAATGATGGGGCAGATGACAGAAACCAGCCACTAACAAGAGGGACTAGGGTTCGCCCCCATAAACCATGTTGGGTTGCTGTGACCGAGCTTTTGATAGTACTGTATAGTCGAGAGTGCAGAAGACCAGAGCCATGGGTTCGTTTCCAAATGGGTTCGAACACTGGTCTAGCCCCGACGTCCAGACGACAAAATGGGGGTTTCACATACTCCAAAAGCCAGACCATACCTGTTCCAATGGTTTTGACCTGATTTTGATAACCATATGGTTAAGTTGGTAGGAACCTGCAGGAAAGGCAGTATAGCTAGAGCACCGACCTTCATCCAGCCAGCAATTTCAGTAGCTTTTCAGTTTGGAGTTTGGCTATTTTAACCATTAATAACCATTGCTCTGTCATGGTGGATGTGTAACTTTAAAGACTTATCACTGATCCTGAGAATAGTTGAAGATATTAAAACACCAGTCCATGAGATTTTAGATGGCTAGGATCTTCCAAACTTGGGTAGAAAAAAACCCCATTAATTCTAAGAGGAGTTGAAGAGAACACCACATGAAAGTTGCAGCACAAGTATAGGATGGGTGCCCGGGAGTTGGTTCATTGGTATAAGGTGTGATTTTGTTACTTACATTGCATGTTCGACCCCACCTCTAGATTTTCCGAGCGCACTTGTGTTTGTGGGGTCGTGCATGCATTTGAAAAATTAATCCTGTTAGGTCAAATACCACGGGATACTTTGTCTATGAAGAGAGGAGCATCATGAGTCCTGGTTACTCCAGTTTTCCAATGTTTATCTCTCAAATGGGATTTTGGTTAGCAATGTTTCTCATCGATTGCCAACTAGGTCACTCTTGAAATGTTCTGTTTTTTTTTTTACATAAAAGTGGGTTCACCATTGTAACTCACAAAATCATGGCCCAACTTAAGCATTTTAATGCTCTAAGACATGAGATGCAGATACATAGCGGTTTTTCCTATTATGCATTAGTGAACCAGTTTTAATATTAAATGCCTGTGTTAACAGTCTATTATTAACAGTTGGACTGAAACTCTATTACTTTACAACAATCCTCCATCCACGTACATCTAAAATATAGTTCAAAACACTAACTGTGAAGACGTCAAAAATATTTTTAACACTTCCGAGAGTGTGAGGTTGCTTGGTTGGTAATTTCGGATGTCACTTGGCTACCTAGAAATTCATCCCTACATATCATATCATTTTTCTGGAAGGCTACCTTTCCTCCCAGCTCCCTTGGCGGAGTAAAAAAACACCCTTCTTTTAAAGGCTAATACGATGGCTAGGAGTTTGTCCTCATAATTTGAGAAAATCCAATCACCAGAGCAAAACCAGTCATGAACTCATGATAGCAGAAAACCCATGTTAACCATGCAACTTGTCCCAAACTCACGGAAAAAGTTCTTAGAGAAATAGCCATGCAAGAGGTTGGCATCTGCCTATATAAACTGATGTAATCTCAATGAGAGTATTTGATTGATGAAAATATAACATTAGAATTTCTACTGGATAGACTACATATTTTGCGAATCAACAGCTCTTATTGAACATAGACCAATTTAAATGAGGATTATTTTCAATAATTCTAAATATATCCTCTATCATAACTGATTTCTAACATATTTTATATTCTAACACCTGTATCCTAATAGATTATATGTAATTTAATATGCATCTAGACTTGCAACTGCAATATGGGTGTGTCCAGATCATCTATGGTGAAATAGATAATCATCTAACTTATTTGGCCTTTAGTTTTAACTCATGGTTGTATATATTTGTCCTTTGATAGGGCTGAGTTTAGGCAGAATCAGCATACAATATAAAAGTGCTTCTGATTATCTCCAACCCATGTTTGATCCATCAGATGGGTGGCCCACTTTACTGATATATAGTAAGGCCTTTTACTGACTAGTGGAGGTAGAGTAGTAGACCCACAATCCGATAATTGGCCTGAAAACTTGAGATATGCTAGATCAATGTGAATAAACTCAGCCCCAGGCCCCCATGCATGGTGATAGACTGTCTGAATTAACTGGCAATTAATGCAACCATGCGAAACCATCTTTCTTCCATTACAGAAAAATACAGGAGAGGAACTATGATCTTATGTATAGAGGAATTTCTGTATGTTGAGACAGCATGGAGGGCGTTGCAACAATGGGGCCTGCAGATCAGTGGTCGAGTTGTAGGTGGCACATGCACAGATTATCTATTAAGATTGAAGGTGCTGACTATTCAGTAGGGTGGCCAGGAGAAGAAGATGGCTAGATACAAACACGTCCGTCCACAGTCCACGTAAAAATAAAAATGTTGTTCTTTGATCTTTTGCAAACGAAAGATAATTTTCACACATCCTCAAAAGGCCCCATGCTATATTTGTGTTTGGCAGCTTGGCTATAAATCCAATCTTGGCTTTCTAGTAGTGGCGGATCTGCGTTTGAGGGGTGCCCATCCTAATACATAGTTTGGTTTTGGGGCAAATCAAAAATTTTTCATGTGAATTTTGAAGGTGAGCTCGCAGTGTTTATTGAGTTTTTGAAAGTGGATTCCAAAAATTTTATATAAGTTTTAAAAGTGTACCCCGGTTTAACGTGCCTCTACTTAGGTCCACCCCTGCTTTCTACAAAAAGAAAAAAAAATCTCTTAATTAAAAGTCAAACTATGAATAGAGTAACCATGCTCTCCATTTCTTTTAAATGCTCTCTTTTATGCTTTAACATAGGAGGGGCCATCTTTGACAGATTTTTTCCATTCACACATAATGAGACGTTTGATTAGAAATAACCCCATGTGTAAGGAAATTATTCACTACGGATTTAGTTTCAAGGAGTTTAGACAATGTATAGCCATTAAATTTTGAGGAATGACTAGGATAATTTGATTAGCTTGATATTGCATATTTTCCGAATCTAACGTCTCAGCTTTTCAATCGCCATGTCTCTCTTCGTCAACATGCATTTAGGAGGGCCTCACCATGTCTCTCTTCGTCAGCATGCATTTAGGAGGGCCTCACCAAACTTGAGTTATTGAGATCTGTTAAGGTAGTTTACTAAGGGTAGTTTTGTTAATCATCGATAAAAATAATAGTCATTTTTTTCACAGATAGGATAGTTAAGTTTTAGTAAAAATACAAAAATATAAATCCCTTTTGAGGTTGTCTGAAAGTGCAAGGAGCTTTTTTAACAAAACTTATAATTATAGTGATTGTGTGTCATGGTCCACCCAATAAATGATATCAATGTGGCTGACTCAAAGATGAACAATGGTGGGGCTGCTGTCTATGATTGAAAATGAGAATAGTCCTAAGTACCCAGATGATGGAAGGCACAATGGGATCTCCAAACAGTAAAAACGTGCGGCCCTACCAAAGTGGGCGAGCCTACCAATGTATATATTGTCCCACACACAATTCGTGAACTCACCTAATGATGAAAGTATAATGGAGTAAAACTCACTTTGTTCTTTCTTGTTTGATTGACTTCGCCCGTGTGCTTAATGTTGTTTTCAATAATTGAATGGGCATTTACCAAAAAATAATAATTTTTTATGATGTCAATATTCATAAGGTCTTTGATCCAACATGACTAATTCTCTAGGTGGCGCCCACTAAATTCAAACAAACACACATGGTAGATTTGGGACGGTTTCAAACAAAGGCGCAGAGAGCAAGTTCATGCCTTATATCCACCAACTCTCATTTAAATAAATAAATAAATAATTGAATGGGCTGAATTTTATTTTCTTGGGACAATTACCTTAAGGTCCAGGATAGCCGAAAAATATATATTTACCGCAGAACTGTTCGATTTGTAAGATATCGCAAGCTGCGATATCCTAGGGATGTAGGATATCCCACAATCAGAAGCGGGAATACTTGAATAGTTTGTTTGTTTATTTTTTCTACTTGATTGTGGGATCACCAAATCACCATCCAAACCGTTGATAGCTGTATGAGTGTAAGAACTAATATCGTACCAAATTTGAACCATGCGGTTATCAAGAAATTTGCAAAAAAAACGTGGCTTATAATTTGCAAAACAACTTGATTTTTTTGTAAAGTTATCGATAACCGTGATAGATCAACGGTTCAAATTTAATGCGATATTTATTCTTACACTCATACATCTATCCAACGGTTTGGATGGTGGTTTGTTGGTCCCACAGTCAAAGAAAAAAACACAGACTGTTCAAGTATTCCCGATTCTGATTGTGGAATATCCTTCATCCCTACCTACAGATCGAACAGTTTTGTGGTAAATATACATTTTCCGACTGTTTTGGGGCTATTGTCAACTTTAACACCTTTCGTACTGTAATTGTCCCTATTCTCTTTGGGGGTGAGTACTGTCCCCTTGATTTTTGAGTGTTGTATCAATGGGTGTGACACTTTTCTTCCATCATTTAGGTGAATCCATTGTGATTTATCATTAATGGAATCAATCAATTGTTATTAAATCATTTGGTAGGCTGAATCTTTGATTATTCCATTGACTTGACCCCCGCTGTCTTTCTATGACAGAAGTGAGCCCACCGGGCCTCCACCATCGTTCTTAGCTATATATCATCATTTTCATCATTGGAAGCTATATAATTATCATTTTCATCATTGGAAGGTCCATGTTTCTCCATGATTACCACATCCCATGATGTTTATTGTCACTGGCCTTTTCTCGTTATCATTATAATTATTTAATATTAAGTTTGGCATACCATATTTTATGGCTAGATGGGCCCACTATGATTTTATCATATGGTGAGCCTTGTGTTATTTCATTACTAGATCAACTATCATTCCTGCAATTATTTGAGTCAAAATTTCATCAATAAATGATCTAATCACGAATCCATCATTGAGAGAGAAAGTTTCTGATATAATACATTTTTCCAAGGACATTTGAATGAGAATAAAAAATAATAATAATAAACAAAAACAATTGGACATGTTAATGTGAGCCTCAGGACATTTTGTTTCAATCACTTCAAAAAAAAAAAAAAAAAAAGTGGCTTTGCTAAAAGTAATGTTTTTGGCCCCCATTGTATAGTATAAAATATTCTACCCATTTTAACGAAAACTCAAAATATGTAACTTTTAGATGCGGAATTTTTTTTTTTTTTTTTGTTAAAGGTGGTTTTTTTTCCCACTAAAAGTCATTTTTTTTAGTGTACGGTAAACTTTTAAGTCACGCTTCATTACCAAAGTTTTGAGCAAAAGATTTTTAGTTTCCTAAGGGCATGTTTGACAATTGAGGAGAGAATTCCTTCATTTTTCTTATATGATACGATGATATTCTAACTGAGGATTTCTCATGAAGAAAATTCACCACAATACATGTTTGCCAAATACTAGAATAAATGGATTTGCATATATGCATCCATCGGTGACAAGTTTTTTGTCATTTACTGAATCAAGCCCTAAGATATCAACCGCTGGCCGTTTTTGGCCATCTAGATATGACGGACTATTGAGATTCTCATTGTGGGTCCCACACAAAATTTAAAATAAAATCTTAGGGTGTTGGCAGTTTTTGAAAATTATATAAGGAATTACGGGCTGAAAATTGACCTACTAGCCGTTTTGGAATTTTTAAACATGATATGGATGGTTCGGATCATGATTGGTGGGATTATAAGATAGGGTTCCAAAGCCAAAACCCTAACCTGTATATCACTGCCTCGTTCAATATTCATGTGTTACTCAGTATCCTTTTTTCACTGTGCACGACCAAAGGTGAGGAGTTTTTCTTCCATATTTCTCATTATTCAGGATGAATTAAAAGACCGAACGGCGCGGATTTTAAACGGGCAACAAAAATCCAGATCTCATCATCTAACAGTATGGTCTCTCTCTCTATCTCTCTTTTCTTGTAAATTTCTAAAAATCTATGAAAAATCGACGGTTGAGATTTGACCACATAGCCGTTTTGGACCTTCTGGACCTTCTTAACATGATTAATAGTTCAGGTTGTGATTGTGAGACCTAAAAAAGGAGTTCCAAACATAAAATTGGTAAGCCTAAATACCGTTCGTGCGCCTTTTCTGCGTGCGTGCAGATTTTTATAATTCGACGGGGGAAAGTCTGAGTAGACTTCTCTTTGCTTTTGAAGACGTTTGGGTATTTTGAATGGTGGGATTGATTCTAAATATGAATTTTTCGTGATTTCGAGAAAAAAAAAATGGCAAAACTTGCACGCCATTTACTGTTGCTAAACGGGCTGATTTAAGACCGAATTACTTGCGTTCAGGTCTGAGTTTGTTCGAAGTTAAGAAGTTTGGGTCCATGTCAAATCAAAAGCAGCCCATGACTTGGACAGGCCCCACCACGTTCAAAGCGTGGGTAATTAGGAACCAGATTCTAGCTTTTGCATGAGTAACAGATTTAAAGAAGAAAGGACGAGAAAATCCTTCATATAGACCTAATAAGAGCCTAATGGGCTTGCCGTATTAGGCTAAAACCGGCCTGCTAATGTTTCAAACCCACCCCGTCTCTTATCGAGGCTAAAAATGCAAGCTCATTTTCTTTCTAATATCCTAGCCAAGGGGGCTGTGACTTCAAAGAGAGAGCCCGGACACATGGGAAGACAACCATTCACGTGAAAAAAAAAATGCCCTCACACATGGAAAAAAGTGACATTTAAGGTTTGAAGCTAGGTGAAAACTGCCACATTTAGGGCATGTTTGTATAATACTTTTTCATGAAAAAGTGAATGATTTTCCATGGAAAACTCATTTTTCAGGCGTTTAGTGCGGAACAATTCCATGGAAACGTTTTCCTGCCTCGTCAGCATTTTCCTTAAAAACGGTGGAAATGGATTTCCTATGGGGGGTTATGGGAAATGGGTTTCCTCGGAAAACTTCTCATTCTTTTCCTCACTCTTGTCCATTTCAACCCAAAACCCTACAACTCTTTCATTTCTTATTTCTTTAAATAAATTATTATATGATGTTGAATAAATAATATACATGTTATGTTATTTTTCTTCAAAAAACTATTTCACCAAATAAGAAAATTCGATTTTCTATAAGAAATCTACAGCCGCACCAAACAACATTATCACCAGTTCAACGAGAAATTTTTTTTTTGCATCAAACATGAATTTTTAAATTCTACGGAAATCCTTTTTCGAGGTTTTCATTTCTATGAAATTTGCTGACGTGGCAATTTCTCCTTTCCACAAAAAAAGTGTGTACACAAACGTGCCCTTAGTTAAGATCTCGTTCTTAGCCTTAGCTCAATTAGTCAAGATCTTTGGTGTGTCAAGTAAAAGCATGTGAATTGGAGTTCCATTGTAGGAAAAGAATATCAACCTACTAAAAATATGATGTTGACCCATTGGAATGACATGTTTCTCTTTTCTAAGTTGTGGATTCAAACTCATCCACTCTCATCCACGTACTCATGTCCTTAACAACTCCAACCCATAATAACACATTTGCACGAAACCATTATATGAAAAATCTTCTTTCCTCTCTATAAACGACCAAAGATATATTTGACAAACGAACTAGGCACGGACTTTAGAGGTCAACACACTCATGATTTAGTACCCCCACACCACATAATCACACACAAGCACGTGGATCAATCCCTGTCATCATTCTCAGGTCATGCGATGCCCATGTAGCGATTGATAATAACCATGAATTGAGGTGTAAAACAAAATACGAAAACCGTCTAATCGAACCGAACAACGGTTAATAACAGTATTTTACGGTTACAATTATTACAATTGAAAAACAGCACTTCACGATTCGGTTATGATTTTCAGTATTGACTCAGAGTTATTAACCGAACTGAACTATAAAATACGTTTAGATTATTAATTGGCACACAATCAATCGTACCATTGTACTCATAAAAAAAGAACCTTAAATGAAATATGTATATAATTTTTAACTTAAGTATACACTTGACAAAATAATTTTTATTAGTTTTTAACGATTTTTTCAGATACGATTCAGTTACAGTTTTTAATGATTTTTTCTGAATATAATTACGGTTTTTAAAACTAAAAATCTTAATTTACAATTTAGTTAACGATTCTTCCAAAATAAACGATTAACCAAACTATTATACCCCTAGAGACACATACAAGGTTTGGAGGGTGGCCTAAGTCTCACTGGGCGACCGCCCCCTAACCGTAGAGAGAGCCAGAGAGGGGTGTGTGTTTGGGTTTGGGGTAGTTAGCCCAAACTGCAGGGCAGGCTCCGTAAATATTCCTAAATAACGAGGACAAAGTATTTCCACAACTCTAGTGACTCTCTCACTCACATGGTATTGGTCTACACCAGATCTTCAAGTGCGGGCAGCGGGAATCTGATCCGCCAAATCCCCCCTCAAATCTGCACTCTCAAAGCCACAGAAAACCCATCCATCATCCTTCAAAAACCCTAGAATCCCACTCTCTAGTCTCTCGCCTCACCTGCTGAAACCCTAACATTTCCTCTCCAAACAAGATCTCGAAGCAGATCGATCCATCGAAGATGAGGTCTCAGATCTACAGATCCGTCTCCAAGGCTGCCAAGGCATTGCTTTCCGTTTCAGGTGAGTTTTCACGCTCTGGATTGATTGGAACGCCTTTGGTTGTGTTTGTTCTTCGTTGTTTCTGTTGTGTGGATACTGGATTCAGCTTAAGAACTTGATTTCTCGATCCTTTTTAACTTAGATTGATAGTTTTCATTAGGTTCTTTGTGTTTTTCGTTGGTCCTTTTGGTATGGAAATCCAATGTTCTAAATCGAAGTGGTTTCTTCTGTTGCTTTGTTTGATGATGTTCGATTGAAACTTGGATTGTTATGAAATGGGTTTTCATGGTTTCACCTTGTTTTTTTAAATTTTATGTCTTACTTAGCTTTCTGTTATGCAGAGGGACGAGCAGTGGCGGCAGCTGCGACTACTCTTAGAGGAAAGGTGCCGTCACTGGGTGCACTTCATTTGAGGGGAGACTCCAGGAATGCTTTTGGGGGTTGGGTTTCTGGGGCCCTTGCTCTTCCTGCAGCAGGTTTGAACTTTAAATTATACCTTCTCTACCTAATCTTCTGTTCTGTTTTTTTTCTTATTGCCACACTTGATGATTTAAGCATTAGCTGTACAATCTGTTGATTTATTAGCCATTGTTTTTCCGAATAATGAGTCATATCTTGATGAAGTTTTGACAAACCTTCATGACTGTTAGCTTAAGGTGGGATATAAGTTTCATTGATAATGAATGTTGTATGTATTCATGTTCTTTCTTCCCAATAAAACAAACCCAGTTTTTGTGTTTCACTTTCGGGGTTGGTGTTGAAGATAAATGTATGTGTAGATTTATCTGTCATTGCATTTTAATATTTTGTTACATGAAAGGATATGATGGTTAACGTAAAAGGTATGAGTGGGAAAACAATGCTGGCAGTGATTAGATGTAATGAAGGAAGAGGGCCCCTGCCCTTGTTCAAGTTATAGCATTGAGGCATTCGCAACCTCTTCTACAACAATTATATCATGCTCAGGCATAATAACGGGTTGAAAGAAAAGGCGGGGACTGCATTCTAAATATGAATGCTAGCCTAGACTTCCCCCGATATTTCATCTTTGATCCATTAATGCCATCTATTTACTGCCCATCAGGTTTCCTGCATTGATCAATCCTTCTCTCTGATCCTTTCACTTAACAATTTTGTAGCACTTTTCTGTTTTCTACTGTTTGTATTGAAGCTTGGATAGTCTCTAGACAGTCTGTGATTGAAATATGTGTTGCAGCACTATCTGCTTGACCTGCAGGCTCGAGGTTGATATGCTTTTGCTCTATTGCAGTATAATCTTGGCAGTAGGATTTTCCTACCCCCTTTATCCTATTGATCGAACTTAACTAAAAATTGATTATTCATGTTTTGTT
Source organism: Litsea cubeba (assembly GCA_012931725.1). Classification (NCBI taxonomy): domain Eukaryota; kingdom Viridiplantae; phylum Streptophyta; class Magnoliopsida; order Laurales; family Lauraceae; genus Litsea; species Litsea cubeba. Next base: position 12,143,246 of record CM022952.1, read on the forward strand.
TATATACTAGTTTTTTTTTTTTAATTTATTTGAAAATTTATAAAAGCGTTCATAAAGTTGCATATCTTCATCCTATTAATTTCTTAACCTGAAGAATTCTACTGATCATGTTTGTGTAAGTTATTTTGTGTGACCCTTTCTTATAGCATTTCAAATTCACCTCATTACAACTCTTGTTTTCACAAACATCTCATCTCTACAAAAGGATACTTGAAGCCAATCACTTCTACAAAGGAATGATTGAAGCCAATCATCATGAAAGCCAGAAAAGTACCTTTCCAATCTCTTCTCTTGTGTCGTCTCTTCAAAAGCTATGATATTTGGAGACTTCCGAATATGCACATATCTGTAGGTATCCATAATTTCAAGTTTATGTGTGAAATCTATGTCCATGTTGGTTGTCATGTAGTATCCATGTTGTGTAACTGGCTTTTCATTTTTATTTTTTAGTTTTTAAATGTCATCAACATCATTTTGAGACAAAACTGCAACAATAATATGAGGTCACTATCCAGTATCCAACCACAAGATTTGCATGGGCTCACCAACTAGGCACTAAATAGGCATGTTGTGTTTCTAAATATGGGATGCACACTTGGAAGCAGATTCCCAACAACTTACCTGTGGACTTTTATGTATGCCATCCACTTGACGGCACTCCAATATGTATTTTGGAGACATTCCTCCAGTTCAGAGGCTTGAGCCATTACAGCTTTGGGCATGTCCTTGAATTTCTGTGGTCGGTATTGTAATGCAGCCTAGTTATAAAATTATACCAATTCAGTCGTATCCCCAAAATAATTTGAGCACTTGCACCTTGTGGACTTTACAAAATCTCACTTTATATGTAGGTTAAACCAACTTACTGAAGTTATACTCATCTCACACAGATTCAGATCCCTTACCATTCTGACCTCAAATCTTGAGTCTTCCTGGTCATGTATTGTTTTCTAATTTTACCAGATATACGAAGACTTCCTTTGTTGTTGGCTTTCGTATTCTTGTTTCGGTTTATTGGCAGTTTGGTCTTCTTATATGTGAAGTTTCATTTATATGGGAGATAGTTATAGTTTCTTATCATTGTCATTTTAACCTTATCTCATCAAACTGTGGCCAGCTTATGAGTTATATATTGTGTGAGAGAGTTATACATCAATGATGATATACTAAGTTATATACATCAATGATGATGTACTAATTCTAAAATAAGTCCAAGCTTACGGTGTGGGTTTGTGATAATATTTTCATGACCTTGAATCATTTAAAATTACGTGGTCTCAGTATGGCTGCTATTGTGCTCTTATGTGGAGTCTTGATATTTATTTAAATTATTTTCTTTTTCTCCAGTGTACATGCTCCAAGAGCAGGAGGTACATGCTGCAGAGGTATTTTCCTTTACCTCTAATCACATGTTTTCCATTATCACTTTTTTTTTAAACATCATTGAATTACTTTCCATTTAATGTGAACCTCTCTCTCTCTACAGCTGGAGCGTACTTTTATTGCAATTAAACCTGATGGAGTGCAAAGAGGACTGGTAAGGCTTCAACCTTGCTGCATAGTGTTCGCTGACTCATTCAATATGTTGGACATCTTGTTTATGTTCTTTTTTGTTTGAATTAGAATTTGATTTGCTTCTGTTTTCTTCTTGTTTGAATTATTTCCTTTTTAATGAAACTGTTTGTTAAAAACTTAGCCAAACTAGATTACTTTTGAGCTTTTGGTTTAAGGTATCTGAGACTAGCCACTCAGCGGACTGTGCTATTCGATTGAGTCGCTTAATTGTGAACGGTTTTTGAATTAGATACTCTGTTGTCTGAATCATTTTGGATATGGTCTGCCTTCCCGTATTATTGCGTTTGAACATGTTCAACCTAATTTTCATATTTTTTTTGTCAGATTGCAGAAATCGTATCACGGTTTGAACGAAAAGGATTCAAGCTTGTGGCAATTAAGTTAGTTGTTCCTAGCAAGGAATTTGCCCAGAAACATTATCATGATCTCAAGGAAAGACCCTTCTTTGATGGTCTCTGTGACTTTCTCAGCTCTGGACCTGTACTTGCCATGGTAAGGACAGTGTTACCTGCCTTTTGCTGTGCAAGAAACCAACACAGCAGATTTTCATTTTGTTTTTGCTGAACACTTATTTTTTCTTTTTGAACCTCTTCAGGTTTGGGAGGGTGAAGGAGTCATAAAATATGGTCGGAAACTCATTGGAGCCACGGACCCACAGAAATCAGAACCAGGGACAATCAGAGGTGATCTTGCAGTTGTTGTTGGAAGGTAATTTCTCTTAACTAAGTCCACTTTCCTGTGAAGGTTTTTCCTTTGTTCAAGTGTTAGTAATTAATATCTTTACAAGATCTAGACAAATCATCATTGAAGATCTACCGACTTGCATAGGCTTCTGAATCACTACCTGCACTGAATGGGTGACCCTAACCACCATAGATTAGGGTCCTTTTTTTTTAAAGCAAAAAAAAAAAAAAGTCTTTAAGGCCCATTGATATTTCGGTCTTGACTTCATCGACCTTGTGTTGGACTATTAAGTGGATGGTAGGAATCATCTTATTGATGTGATTATTGTATTTAACTCCTTTCACAGTATTGGGTGCTAGCGAACCATGCAGATCTTATACATGCGTGTTACACCATCAATTGCCTATTATGCGAGAAATTGTTATGAACACACAGTTCGGTTATTTCGTCATATTCTGAAATTTATTTGCATGTAGAAGAGAAGTTTGTTCAAATGGTAGATAAACAATAAGAAAATCTAAGATAGGAAACCTAGAATATTTCTAATGTATGTGGTTCACTTGCAGAAACATCATCCATGGGAGTGATGGACCTGAAACGGCCATGGACGAAATCAGCCTATGGTTCAAGCCAGATGAGTTGGTTAACTATGCAGGCAATGCAGAGAAGTGGGTCTACGGCGTCAACTGATGATCTGATCGATCTCTCTCTTCCCTCAACCCAATTTTACAGTTCTAATTTATGGGCATGAGAAACAATAATTCTCTTTCCAGCAAACTGGACTTTCCAATCAAGCGTGCAGAACTACCCGCTTATTGCAAAGGCCCATTTTTATTAATAAAGCTTTTGACTTACAGAGCTGAGAGAGACTGTCCATTGCATGTGATATCAGTGGAGTTTGGTAATAATAAATTCAAAACCTTTTATGGTGTCTAGTTTGTTACAACCTTTTATTTTGAACTAAGAAATGAGCCAGCTTCATCTGCCCAAAACTGAATCTGAGCGGGCCCCAACTTATGTTATAAAAATCCACATAGGTGGGTGTCCTTTTATCTACTTTATTTCACTTCTCTAACTCATTGACCTGACACGTTGTCTTTAGTTTTTTTTCTGGTACATGCCTTGGGCATTCTTGGTGTGAAGTAATGTCACCACCGACGATTGGTGGCAAATTCAACGACCATCAACGGCCACATGTGCACTCGGTAAATCACAATACAAGACCTCATGGAGCAAACCCATGCCTCATGCGGAACAGACAACACCAAAGGGGCTCAGTAAGTGTCGGGCGATCATTACAATACACAATTTCTTTATAGCTGAAAGTTTCTCAAATCACTCGTACCGAACAGGATGGGGAATTAAGGAGTGTGGGGCAGATTTTAAGTAATCAGGTAGGTCATGAATCAATCCTCCCTACACGTCCCAATATCTTTGATTTCTGCCTTTTAGGAACAGTCCTAAATCTTAATCTAAGGAAGATCTTCCGTTCCTGAAAATTTGTGATGTTTCATTGACCTAGAAATTTTAACAATGCCGACTAGACGTCCCAGTGGTTGCTCGACTGATCAGGGACATGCCGTGCCCCTAGAAACCTGTTTCCAAACTGAAATTCTCCAAAATAAATTCTCCGAAAGCTGTCCAAATTGGGAAATTCCTTAATCCTCTTCTGTACTTGAGCACCTATAGGAGGTTGAGAATTTTAAAGGCTATTTTTAACTTTTCAAGTAGTTAGATCTTTGAATTCGAAAGAAAAGAAAACCACATCAAGAAATTCCAAACAAGAACTCTGGTTAAAAAAAACAGGCCTTTAGTATCTAGGTGATGAGTTCCAGACTTCGAGTCCGTTCATCATCATGAAAGCCTTGTATCAATGTGGGCTACTTCGAGTCCCCTTTATAAAAATGAAAACAAAAACTCGACAAGTTGGGATAGTTGAAGAAGTCTATGAGTCAGATTGAGTATTGGGCCACGCTCGGCAAGAGTTACAGAGCTTGGTGACTTTCCAATCCCAGTTTTTGAACTTGGACAGAAACTTTTCCAATCAAAATACCTTGAAAGGAGCTTCAACTACTAGGGGCGTTCGTGGGCAGGACCACCTTGGCACAACTACATTGAGTTGAACATGGGTCATGCTTTTGGCTTCATGAGTCGTGCCTACTGCCAGACTGCCAGAGGCCATGCCTCTGGACATGATTCATGCATGCATGAGAACCCACAAACGCTCCTGAGTCCTGACTCGGCCACCATTTTTTTTCTGCTGAAGACTCGCCCAGCATATTCAAAACAAAGGGGTGCATAAATACATTTTGCAAATGGTCTTGGATCAGACCTCCTTTTGGACCCGTGGGCACCTAAGTATTAGGGCCAATAATTAAATGGGTATTTAACTCCACCAGCTTATTGCGGATGTCAAGCCCCGACAAAGAAGGAGGGTGCATCCGGGTGATAATCGATATAAAACTTTTGTCACATCTAAAACATGAATAAAACAGGTATTTGTTCAAACTTCAGCCCTGTGTAAACCGGTCCATGAACTCCCCCATTGTATGTAATTCCTCACTTAATATATTATACTTATTAAGCTCATGTGTCTTTAGATGTGCTGGAGAAAACACAGTAAATAGCATACACCTACCGCCCCACTCATTAGCTAGGCCATTTATCCATAAACCCACTAGTGGGCTCATTAGCTGGGCCATATATCCATAAACCCACTAGTGGGTGACCACTAGTTTTCTCATCTTGTTTCTACCACTTAATTGCTAAATTAAAAAAAAAAATTAGCCATTGAAAATAATATATATATATATATATTTTTATCAATTCAATCTTTCAAATCTCACAACCTTCTTAAATATTACCCTTTCTTGTCTCTCTTTTTTGAGACACTTAGATGTTACATGCAATAACAAGGTATGTAATGATTTGCTAGCTCAGATGCTGGTGCTCTGCATTATCATTATCATGGATGAGCTTCAACCCTTGGGCCTTATGATTATATGTATGTAACCTGCAAGGGTAGAAGTAGGAAATTTTCCTTGGGGGCCTCCAAGTACATCTCCATCTCCATTTCCTCCTCCACCTTATATTCTTCACCTCTTCCCTCTTTAACAATCTTTTCTTTGAGAACATTTAACCATGAGTTCTTATGTATTGAATTCCATTGCAAATAAACGGGCCATAAATGAGTTTGAAATAAGTGACTAAACCATATTTTTAAGGGTAAGGTCCAAATTGAACCAAGGTAAATGAGTACCCTGGCCCTCTTCATGGGTCCAGGAGTTTCCTCACTTTTAAAAATACTTGAATTAGACTTTATTCTTGCTCAAGTAGAGAAGTTTTCTGAGAACGGCCACTTACCTCACTGGTAAGTAGGGGGCAGTTCTCACCTGGCTGCCCAGATTTCGAACCCTGGGTACATCACCTCTTCCTGCTTGTGGGGGCTGTCTTTTAATTTGTGTGTGGGCTCTCTGTTGGATCCCCACCCCCTTGATGTGATTACCGAGAAATAAAAAAGTAGAGAAGTTTTCTCAAATGTTTAAATAACTAAAGATGTTCCACGAAAAGTTTCTATTGAAATTGGTGAAACATTTGGACATTTTTGTTGATTTTCATAGAAAATGGTAGGGGTTAGGAAAAATTGGAAGGGGAAGGGTGGAGGGCAGAAGTGAGAAGCAAAGACAGTCAGATTCTCTTTGTAGAGGGTTAATTTTCACAATTTAGGAAGGGAGGGTGAGAAACTACTCAAGGGAGGTTCTTAAGATAGAAGACTTCATCCAGAGTATTGTCCCTCAATAACTACAATATTAGTTTCTCCATCTAATCTAATCCTGTTCGGTATGATTGTTGGGTATTTGCATTAAGATTTCGTCGATGTTGGCTTTGGAATTAGCAAGTTATTTCCGTGCATTTGAATATATAGGAATTTATGGTTAAATAGGCTCATCAAATGAATATTAAAAAGGTAGGAGATAAATGATATAAAGTGGAGATGTAGATGTGACATTGACTTAACTAAGATTTAAATTACTAGGATGATGGCTAAGTATTTATTTTCAATCTCCGATTCATTCTTCATTGAAGGAGAGATTATTTGATGGTCATTTTGAAATATTCACTTTCATTTCTTCAATTCCAACCAGTTTAGAGATACGAGGTTTAGAGTTCCTAGGAATTTCCAAATAGACTTTAGTTCATTGCATGTGATTATATTTAGCTTCAAACTCATAATTTATGCTTTTAATCTACTTAATCTCAATAACTCGATTTTTTTTATGATACTCTTCTAAAGATATATATTCTTAATTTAAACTTATGACTCGCTTTACTTGTTGAGTAAGTAGATTATAGAGGATTTTACCAAAAAAAAAAAAAAAAAAAAAAAAAAAAAAAACAGATTAGGTGACCATCATACCGAAAAAGTAATTTTAAATGCCCTTACACCAAATCAGTCATTTTCCCCGAAAACGTAATTTTTTTTTAATATTCTCTACTAGGGTCTCTATCGACCTTTTTTTTTAATTAATGTTAAGGGTCCCTAGCGACCCTGCGTTCGACCCGTTCATACATTTTAAGGCTTAGAATCCCGATTTTCTCTCTTGTTTGTTTCCTTTTTCTTCCTCAACGCTGACTGCGACTCCACATCAGCTGCCAGGCGTATTCATAGTGGTTCCCAGCGGTCCTCCATCGAGCCATGGTGACATGGAACTAGGAATTATGAAAATGATTTTTGAAAAGTAAAAAAAATCATGTTTTAGGGCAAAGTACAAACTCCACCTTTCCATTGGTCTGCCCCAAACAATAGCATATGCACTTTAATGTTGTGACGCCCCGGAGTCTCACATTGACTATAGAGAGGAAACTGATTGGGATTATATGTAGAGCTTACACCCTTACCTTGCATGAGGTCTTTTGATGGGTTGATGCCCATCAGAAATAAAACCGTGACGCTAGTGGGCCAAAGCGGACAATATCATGCATGCGTGTAGGGTGGGGCGTTACAAATGGTATCAGAGCCGACTCTCGACCAAGAGGGCGGCAGGCTACAGCGGCTGGCAGGCTACTGCACATGGACGTGCCACCTTAAGGGGGGTGGAATGTGACGCCAGCCCCTGCACAGGGACGTGCAGCCTTAAGGGGGTGGAATGTGACGCCAGCCCCTGCACAGGGACGTGCAGCATTAAGGGGGGTGGAATGTGATGTCCCGGAGTCCCACATCGACTATAGAGAGGAAAGTGATTGGGATTATATGTAGAGCTTACACCCTTACCTTGCATGAGGCATTTTGATGGATTGAGGCCATCAGAAACAAAACCGTGAGGCGGGTCAAAGCGGACAATATCATGCATGCGTGTAGGGTTGGGCGTTACAAATGTTCTCCACCAAACAACGGCATGTGACTTTAATGGTCTTCAAGAGGTGGGGATATCCTACGGAGGGGAAGCAAGTCGAGCATGGTTGTTTTTTTTTTTTTTTCCAAGAACATGGAATGAGGGATGAGTTTCGTGCATCTATAAGCGTACACCGCAGGGTCGATAGAGACCCTTTAACATTACAAATAAAGTTCGATTCAGATCCTACAAACAAAGTAAATGGGAGTTATGTGAATGTTAGGATGGACCGCAGGATCGCTATGGACCCTTAACATTAAAAAAAAAAAAGGTCAATAGGGACCCTAGTAGAGAATGTAAAAAAAAAAAATTACGTTTTCGGGCAAAATGACTGATTTGGTGCAAGGGTACTTAAAATTACCTTTTTCGGTAGCCCCTAAGGCCTCTATGATTTGTAAATAGGCCCCGGTGGTTTTAGTATTTGTAAATAGGCCCTACGTTTTCATTTCAATACCTTCCATGTCCAAAAAATTAGTATTCCTAGTGAGAATGGGTAAGCACCATGAGATTTGCGTTGAACTTTTATAAAAATGACAGCTTTGCCCTTACATCCATAAAATAAAAATGAATATATTTTTATTTACAAAAATATCATTATTTTATCTTAAGTCCCAATTGCCTCTTTCAATAACTTTTTTTAATGAACACAAAGCCTAATCATATATTTTGAAACTGTCATTAATCTAACAGTAGGTCGTGCATACCTAGGATTAATTATAACCAACTATAAGCACAGGAGTTATTGTTATTATGATCGATTTGGATTTAATGAAATAGGCCCTGTATTGATAAAAAAAAAATACATTTACGCAGGGTTATTCTCTCCTACTAAATGTAATTATTAATGTTGTAAGCATTAGAGAAAAATAAGTTCAACTTTTGAATTTATACATATAGGGATAAAGAGATGGGCAAAAGTGTTACTTCACTCTAAAAATTCTTGATAGTTGGAAGGCTATTGATTTGAGGACATGGAAGGTATTAAAAGGAAAAGGCAGGAGCCTATTTACAAATACTAAAATCATAGGGATCTATTTACAAATCCTATAAACCTTGGGGGGTTATATGCGAAAAACTCTTAAGCTTTTCCCTCTATTTTTCAGATTTAGATCTTTTGCAGCACCCATCAAGAAGCTTTTTGATGCTTTCTAAAATGGAAGCATGATGGAGTTTGTAGGGGCAAAAGAACTTAGAAATTAGTCAATTTACAAAAATCCAACAAAAATCCACCCGCCCTGTCTGTAGATTGGCATGTTTTACCTGCCATGTGAATGATAAATGAGAGAATAATAATAATAATAATAAAAGGATCTCAAAAGACTTGGCTATTTCCAACTTCTTCACTTAAATGGGTCAATGCATAGCTTCAAAACTCACTGGACTCAACTCAGCCAAGTCTGACTTGATTTGATGTATTTTCAAGTCAGTTCCCACTTGCCCGATTTTTTTCGCTTATGCGAGCTCCTTTCCCACTTGTATGGGCTTTTTTTTTCTGCTAGTGCGGGCCGTCTTCCAGTATGTGGGCCGTCTCTCTTGGGTCGACCCAGCCCCCTTGATTGGGTTACAAAAATAAATAAAAAAAGTCGGTAAGTTTGACATAGATTAACCAAAAACCTGGATAGACTCACTTCAATCATTTGACTGGACATGGTTCTGAGTCAAGTATGAGTTTAAGGTTATAAATTAAATGTTGGTGGGTAAGTTTGGGGCGGTACCATGGTAGATTCGGACCAAATTTTGATATGGATCCAACAAAGAACCTATGTATTATGTCCGGATATGCTATCAACCCAAAAAGGATCCCATTCTCAATTCAGATCCAAAATAAGGTGTGAAATGCATTAGTATAATAAAAGGGCTTCAAAATAAAAATTTTAAATAAAAAAATGGAGCTATTAAATGGTAAATGATTAAAGCTAAGTAAATTCTTAAATATCAATACCATTCAAGTTACATACGGTCGTGAAACTTATGTACATTTTTAATATGTTGATATAATAGTCTTGAATCCGAATCCAAATATTAAAACATAAAAAGACTTGGATTCGGATCCAAATGTTCCTTATCTTGTATGCTTACATGCAGACCCAGATCCATATTTCTTCCAAATTCAGAAAAAAAAATCTATACTTGCTTTATTTGAAAGTACAGACTTCATATACTCAGTAGAATCGGATATCCATTTACAACCTGAGACCTTATATGTCGTCAAGGCCTAATGTCCGAACTATTCAGCCAATGCCCCCAACAGTGCAAATTTCCTTATCGAGTATCCTAACTATCCAAAATATCTTTTTTTATTTCATATTTAATCCAATTCATCAAGCCATCTAATTTCAAGTCCCATGATATTTAGGAGGCCATTGCCACCATACATTGTGGGGCCCACCAAGATAGCTTCCTAAGTCCACTGGATGGGTCACAAAAAGTATAAACTTTTCTTATCTTTACAGGATTTCATTTTTTATTTTTTATTTTTGAATTCTAGACTTTTCTTTTCCTGTTTTCTAATTTTATAAGCAACACCAATCACAAAATACAACAACTTAGCAGATAAAACAATTGTTTTTTTGTAAGCCTGCCACTGGCCACTGCCATAAAATGCCATCTTTTTTCCTTACTGTTAATCTCCGCCCTTCCTACCTTATCATACTCCCCATATTCATCCTTTCTTCTCTGCCTCTCTCCCTCTCTCTCTCTCTCTGATAGAAAACGAGCTTTCAATGGCAAACTCCTTTCCTTTCAGCCTCTGAATCCTTATTAATTGTACTCTGTTCCTCAAAGTTCTCTCTCTTTTATAGTACGAATCCCATTTTTCAGAAGTATAGTTATTTCACTTTCTTAGCCCCTTTTCTAACTTGTAAAAGGAAAAGACTACCGTTGGATTCTGAAGACCTACTTCTGCTACTCTATCCTCTTTCTAGAGTTTTTTTTCTTGTGGTAAATTGTTGACAACTGACAATGGTTTTAACTCTTTGTTACAGAAGAATAATGGTTATTCATGGAGCTTCTTCAGTTATATTAATCTGATTGAAGCTTCTATTAAACCCATTTCGATTCATTTAAATGAAGTTTTGAGAAATGGGTTTTTGTCAGTTTTGCTATTTGAGTACTGTATTTCATGTTAAAGAGCTCTTGGGTCTTTCAGTAATTTGATTTTAATCCCCCATATCATTGGAGAAACAGAGGAAAATGCTCTGCAACTTCATTTTTTAATGAGAGTTATCCATTTCTTGATAGATGCTAATGTGTTTCCTTTTCTTTTTGGCTCTGGGTTTTAGCTGAACTATTCGATTTAAGGTCGAAAAATGGCACCGAGGAACAGTCGTGGAAAGCCGAAGGGTGAGAAGAAGAAGAAAGAAGAGAAGGGTAATCTCCTAATTCCCAATTACTAACCACCAATTAGGCAATACAGTTGGAAAAAAGAAAAAAAGATTCAAGGATAAGGTGTTAGAAAAGTCGCACATCCCACATAGTCTTAGTAATGATGAGCGTTCCACCTATCAACTTAAGCTTTTATGATTGATATACGTATCTAGTTCTGGTTCTTGTCGGCTTAAGCTTTTAAGCTGGTAACAGGATATTAGAGACTAAACTCTTTGCTTTGCTATGTTTATCACTAAGATTTCAGGTTGGTAACATGAGAGACTAATTTCTTTGCTTTGCTCTTTTTATCACTTCAACAGTTCTTCCTGTGGTCATAGACATCACCTTAAACCTTCCCGACAACTCTCGCGTCATTCTTAAGGTTTGAGTTTCTCTTCTAAGATAATCCTTAGTTCAAATCAGGACAAAATTATTCATGCATTAGTAAGTGTTTTAGCTCTGCTTAAATTCAATTGTTGGTTGAACTAACTTATGAAAATGGATTCTATCATCAGGGCATATCGACTGATAAGATTATAGATGTGCGAAGACTGGTTTGTGTGAACATAGTTACTTGTAGCATTACCAACTATTCTCTTGCACATGAGGTAAGAGACATTTTATTTCGTTTTCCAAGTGTGTCTTTCTTTCAAGGTAGAAATTTCTATTGCTGTTGAATGTTGAAAAAATCCCAAATTTTTTTGTCTGGTGTTCCAAACTCTAAAAAGAAGTGGTGCACGCAATCTACGCGTCTCACGCCCTGTTGTGCACTGTGTTGTGTACTGTGTGTTGTACTGAGTCTGAAAGGCAAGCAGCTGGGTTTGGATTGTGATGTCTGTTCCCAAATAGGAGAAGGCAAAAATAATGAAAAACTGATGTTAATTGTGGTTTTGTATATTATGAAAAAGATGGGGGAGATTGGGAAAGGAGATGAGGTTTATCTACGAAGGGAACTGGTATAGGAAAGTAGAAATATCAGAAGCTTCTTATGTTACTGCAGTACAAAACAGATACTTAGAAAAGGAGTATTTTGTAGTAAGAAAAACAGGAAGGGAGCAAAAAAAAAAGAAGAAGGAGAGAGAGAGAGAGACACACACAAAAATGAGTACGAGAAAGCCAGCAACCCCAACAATTTTGGAATGATGGCTGAATTTTGACTTGGGTGTCCGCCAATCTCCAAAGTCCTAACTGCAGCATATGGTGGGACGCCATGTTGGGAATGGGATAGATTAATAGGGTTGTTGCCTTGGAGGTTAAAAATAGATGTCAGGTCAAAGGGAAGGTGGGACATGAATTTTGGTGCATGACCCACCAACAGTGGGTCCCACAACTTTACCGAAAAGATCAGTTCTCTGGGGCACTTTTTTTTTTGACTCCTCAGTCGGGGACTATTTTATTGTAAATTTATAAAATTTACACTGCATCTTGCTTTTCCGTAGAAAAGGCATTAACAAATGTGCCTAGGCTATGATGGATGGATATTTTTAAAATGGACTATGTATCATGTCCATCGTATATGACACTTTTTTTATTTTTTCTTTGTATAGGCAAGCCCATATCTATATTTTGTATATTGTGTGTCCCTTCTGTATCCATTTCATATATCGGCATCATAAGCCTTAGGTCACCAAATTCAAATAGCAGAATGAATATCTTAAATATAAGGGATATAAAGATTGTTTAATTACCCAAGCAATATTATTATTATTATTTCTTATGTGCAATTTTAAATAAATGTGTAGGGTGTGGTTGTAATTTAGATAAATTCTGATCTTTTGCAGGTCCGAGGGCAGCGATTGAAGGATATGGTGGACGTGGCTGCTTTAAAGCCGTGTGTTCTAACATTAGTCCAAGGTGCACTCCTGAGGGGGATATATGCAAAACCATCTTCAATCAACTATATCCATCTATTGATGGAAATATCCTCTGTCCATCTTTGAAGAGTTTAATGAGTGGAACTCTATAAAGGGGATTGTCTATTTAACATCCAAGTCATTCAAAATATACGCCGTTGCGTGACGTGTCTCCAGATTTTACTTTAACAGGAGTTAGTGCCTCATAAGATTGGTATTTTGAAAGAAAAGCGATTAGTGTATATACATAAGATTATGTTAATAATTATATATATATTATTTTTTTGTAAAATGATCAATCTCATAACAGGACCAACTCCTATTGAAGTAAATTAAAAAAAAATTTAATGTGGTGAGAGGGATTTTCTATAGTAGCTTTAGCATGGAGTCTCACTCCTTGAACTCACGAATTTTTTAAGGGCACACTTATGTCGTTGCTTTTCCATGCAAAGGTGAGAAATGCGGAGATACTTTTTTACATTCATTAATGTTTTGGCGAAAACAAAGCCAAATTTTTTGTAATTTTACGAAAAAAAAACCTTTTTCTATGGATGGTTTGAAAATTCTTTTTCTACCAAAAGAGGTAAAAAAGTCGAGTACACAAACATGTTCGAAAATTCTTTTTCTACCAAAAGAGGAAAAAAAAATCCACAGAACTAGACAAACGTTCACTAACGTGCCTTATTTTCCTATGGGACCTACCGGATTATACAAGAGTATCTCATTAAAAATAATGAGCAAGGGCAATCTCGATAATTCACCTCTTTTTTTAATATTTAAAATGGTTTTCTTTTTGGGCAGAGGACTATGACGTGGAATCTGCGGAGGCGCACGTTAGGAGGCTGCGGGACATCGTTGCGTGCACCTCCTTTTTCGGTGCTCCACCAGCAGCGGCGGCGGCGGCGGCAGCAAACAAGGGCGAGGATCTAAAATGCGCCGGGGGTGCGCAGGATAAGCCGAGGAAATCTTCTTCCTCGTCGTCCACGACCGAGGAAGATGGAGAAATGAGCGGTGGTGCATGTCCCAGCCTCGGAGCCTTCTACGACTTCTTCTCCCTCTCCCATCTCACCCCTCCATTACAATGTAAGAGATTCCATCCTCACCCTTCATCTTTCTTCTTTTCCTGCTCCAAGGGTATGAAATGGACGGTGAGGATCTCATGTAGACGATGAGTTGGGCCCACCTTGAGATTGATGACGTGGACGGCGGACCCACCCATTTTGATATTTTAAAAATGAATGCCATCCTCACCAATGATCACATATCCTCAAAATCTTACTAACATTTAGTAGTAGGAGTTGGTCCCAATGTAAGATTGAGAACATGATTAATATTAATGACATAATTGATGTGTATGATTTATAATGCATAAGATTATACTAATCACATTATCAAGTCATGTGGTCAATTTCATGGTGGGACCAACTCGTACTGGAGTAAAACTTGAGGATGCATGCATAAATGGAGGGGATGACACTCATTTTGAATGGTCTGGATTATCATTAGGTGAGCCTGACGGTGGAGATCCATGGATCCGGATTCAGAATCTATGGCCTTACAAATTACAATACATTAATTTTTTTTAATCTAATGTCCAAAATGATGCATTTCTAGTAAAAGAAAAAGGTTTTTTAAGTAAATCAACCAAACAATTTATCATCCAGGTTTGTAATTTATGATCTTTATGATCCAAAGAATTTTTTTGAACCAAATGGACCCTTAAAATTTTGGTATTTAAGTGTACAGTGTTGCCTTTGTATTGTGATTAATTTTCAGGGAATGTAACTCTGGGTGTGTCTTCACTCTTCAAGAAAGTAGCATTTCAATTGTAAAACTTATCCTACATATGGTGTATCTAATTTTGAACCATGTTTTGGTTTTTCACTGCTATGATTTATTTTTATCTTGGCACTTATATTTGAGGGTGGTGGGTGCTACAATATGATAAACATGATATTTTAAAGCTTTCTATGATGATCTCTCTATTCAAAAGTATTTATGCTGCCTCTGCTAATGCTCAAGGTTTTGGTAGGAATGGCGTCGAGTTTTTGGTAGAAATGGTTAGCTAAAGAAACTTAGTACTCTCTGACTCTTCCTTTCCTTTAACTTGCTGATGAATATTACAGTTATAAGGCATGCCACAAGACAACGTAGTGATGAGAGCCTTTCAGAGGATCATCTCTTTCTCTTCGAAGTAAGATTATTAATCTAGATGCATTTCATAAGCTAAATTATATTTTGCAATGTGATTAAGAAAGAAAAACACTTTATGGGTGGTCTCTTGTAGGTGAAACTTTGCAATGGTAAGCTGGTTGTAATTGAAGCTTGCCGCAAAGGGTTCTACAGTGTTGGAAAGCAGCGGATTCTATGCCACAACCTTGTCGATTTGTTGCGACAACTGAGTAGAGCATTTGACAATGTAGGATTCAGAAACTTCATGCTTTGGTTTCTGTTCTATAATGCAGCATCTAGAGATACAGTGGTTAATACATGCCACTCCAATGTGTGAGAACATGAAACACTACTCCAGCATTATATAATCATGCTGAGTGCTTCAGATGAGTGACATGTGTCAGATAATAACATATACATTGCTTTTCTCACATGACCCATGTTTAAATTTGTCAATTTAAAACAACATTTTACATTCATGGGCAATAAAAAGCACTGAGGAATTGGAGTTACCCTATGTTTACTGCATACATTTTGTTGCATGCGAACTGGAAATCGGTCAGTTCTAATTGTGCCTGTTGGCATCATTAATTCCTTGCTTTGCCTTACTGTTTTAGGCTGTTTCGCACCTCTTTCCATTCGTCAGTTGTATATTTATTTGTGGTCTCAGATGGAAATATTCAGTTTATAGCATGTACTTATGCATGTTTCTTTTCTCCTGTTTCAGGCTTATGATGATCTCATGAAAGCATTCTCGGAACGTAATAAGGTTGATTCATAAATCTGCTCACCCATGTTTTCATTTCTTTTACATTTGCATTCTGTTGCATGTGTTTATAAATTGGCCAAATACCGATTCCTGTTTCTTACCTTTTTTTTCAAGTTTCTGTTTCATTTCCATCCTACTTTCACAGATAACTATAAATTTATGTTCACTACAAGTGTTCTTTAATTGCATTTGATGGAGAACTACTTTGTTTTAATATGCTTGTCAATGTACTGATGTAGTATACTGGAAATATCAAGACGTTAACCCCCCTCCTCTTCACTTCATAATTTTCAGTTTGGAAATCTTCCTTATGGATTTCGTGCAAACACGTGGCTTGTTCCTCCGGTTGCTGCACAGTCACCATCAGTTTTTCCTCCCCTTCCAGTTGAAGATGAAACTTGGGGTGGAAATGGAGGTGGCCTAGGACGTGATGGTAAAAGTGATATGATACCTTGGGCTAATGAGTTCTCATGTCTGGCATCCATGCCTTGCAAAACAGCAGAGGAGAGGCAGATCCGTGACAGGAAAGCTTTCCTGCTTCACAGTCTATTCGTGGATGTTGCAATCTTCAGTGCTGTTTCTGCTGTTCTGAAAGTCATGGAGGAACCAGATTCAAAACATTCAGTTGCGGAAGACAAAATTTTGCATGTTGAGCAAGTTGGCGATTTGATAATCACTATCAAGAAAGATGCTTCAAATGCAAGCTGTAAGGTAGATACTAAGATAGATGGAAATCAAACCATGGGTACTCACTGCAAGGATCTCGTGGAAAGGAATTTACTTAAAGGAATCACTGCAGACGAAAATACGGCTGCACATGTAAGATGAATTCAAAACAAAATTTCCTTATATGGTAGCATTTTTACAATCTTATATATTTGAGGAATTACAGTGTCTGGTGCTGAAAGCTGTGCAATATGAAGGTGGTTTTCCCAGACTCCCAAGTCCCAATGCCTTTTGTATGTGTCCTATAAAGGTTTTTGCTAAGATCTTCTAATTTCCAGTCTGGGAGAGTTTTGGGTCATCTTATATCCATGGTGGGGCCCCATCAGAACAATGGCCTGGATCAGCCCAACCATGGAACCACATTTTTATACTTTGGATTGGGAGAACAGTAAAACTACACTTAAGTTGTGGTGTGAGGGACCATCACCCTATAATTCCTCTATTATGCAATCATAAAAAAACATTAACATTTGAAGCTATTGCTGCTAAAGGGATGAGATTCTGGATTTACAAGTGCAGGATGTTGCCACTCTCGGTGTCATCAATGTGAGATACTGTGGTTATGTTGCTGTTGTGAAAGTTGACTATGATAAGAAAAGCGAACGGCCTCTACCACAAAATGTTGACATCAATGATCAACCAGAGGGGGGTGCCAATGCTTTGAATATTAACAGGTCAGAAAATGTCTTCAATACTCCGCCCTTCTATGCTTTTTTGAACTTGAAAAATAATTGTCCCTTAGAACAAGATTTGCAAATATGCTGGGCTAAGGCCTGCGCTCCAAACCTGATTACAGAGGCTGTATTTTTCGGTTACGCTACTACATAATTGATTTAGAAAGGAGATTGAAACTAGTACAGACCTCATGAATCCAACTGCAGGACTTGTGCTCGTCATGGGAGGTGCTCATGCACCACTCGCGCTGTTGATTCTAACATTTAAGTAGTTAGACCAGCTTTGTCTATATCTGCCCCTGCAAGTGGAGCATAGAATAACACTATTTTGGGTGGTACTTGGCTAGCTTTTGCCTAATCCTCACCAAGTGAGGCCTAAGACTAAAACCATAGTTCAGAGGCCAAGGTTGGATAAGCCTCAGCCGGAGTGTAATCCTACTCAGAATACATCTGCTTGCTGATGTAAATGCCTGTCATTTCAGTTTAAGGATGCTGCTTCACAGAAAGCGATCATCAGAACAAAGCAGAACGCTGCCACGTTCTCACAATTCAGAATGTGAGGAGCTCGATGCTGCTCATGCTTTTGTTAAGAAAGTGTTGGAGGAGAGTCTAGCAAAGATTCAGGAAGAGGAATCAGACCGGGACATCCTGATGAGATGGGAACTAGGCGCCTGTTGGATACAGCACTTGCAAGATCAAATCACTGCAGAAAAGGATAAGAAGCCATCTGGGGATACAGCTAAAAGCAAACAAAAAGTGGAGGGACTTGGAAAGCCTCTTAAAGTCCTTAAGAATCGCATGAAGAAAGTAGATGCTGCTACCAATCAGAAAACACTTTCTGATGATGGAAAGCCTGCTGATGAGGCTTCTGCCAAATTGTCTTCTTTGGAATCTCAGGGTGAAAGTGAAGCAGCTGAGAATGAATTGGTGCTAAAAAACTTGTTAACAGGTCCAGCTTTTACCCGGCTAAAAGAATCAGAAACAGGACTTCATCGTAAGGTATGCATAAAAAAGACACTTTGGATCGAGTAATTGGTTGTTGAATCGTGATTTTTTCGTATCCTTGATGCATTGTCTTTTTCTATGTCTGTTCTGTATATTTTCAATGGCTTCCATTGATTTGGTTTTTTTGGTTGTAGCGGCATGTGATGTATCACAGTTTTAAGAAAAGGCTTTATAACCTCCTAGTTCATATTTTTACTTATTTTCTCAGTGAATAAAAGAAACAACCAAATTCAACACCCTCCCTCTTCCCATATAATTTGAAACTCCTTTCGGTGTTAGATGTTATTTACTTATCTAAATGTTTTATCTCTACAGATAGTACCAATAAATGCTTATGATGTGTTTTGGGAGGGGCATCTATAAATGCTCATGATGTTTTGAGATTATGGGTTTTTATTTCTGCAATATTAAGAAATCTATGGAAAGGGTTTCCCTCATTTTGATATTGATCTTCTGCTTCTTATAAACAGTCTCTACAGGAGCTAATTGAGATGGCTCGGAAATATTATGATGAAGTTGCTCTCCCAAAGTTGGTAAGATGGGAATATGTATCGATTAATTTTCCTTTTTTTCATTAGGTGATGTCAATCTTGTCATTACTGATAATCGCGTTTCATGCATTTTAGGTTGCAGATTTTGGTTCTCTGGAACTCTCACCAGTTGATGGTCGAACTCTGACCGATTTCATGCATACTAGAGGCCTGCAAATGCGCTCTTTGGGGCGCGTTGTAAGTATCTCCCTCTGAGTTGTCTTTCCTGTACATTTTACCCATATATTGTGGGTATAGATAGGAATGGAAGGTGTGTTTCAGCTGATTATATTATAAAAGTGTAGAACAAGCTATACTTTGAGAAGCATGGCCATGGAAAATTTAATTAATGGTAAAGGTATTAGAATTTAAAACATATGGCCCAGTTCCCATACCTTGAGAATTTTGGTAATGTGAATCACACTTTGGACTTTTAGCTATACCTGCGCCTATAGTTGTACTCGAGTAACGTAGACTGCAGGCAACAAATTTCATTTGAAAGTAATGATCACTTATAGCATTGGATTTGTTTACCTTTGTTACTAACTGAATTTCTCCATCTGTTTATTACCACTGAAATATACTTTTGATTTTCTTAATCAGGTTAAGCTTTCAGAAAAGCTTTCTCATGTGCAGTCGCTCTGTATCCATGAGATGATAGTGAGAGCTTTCAAGCATATTTTGCAAGCTGTCATTGCTGCTGTTGCTGAAACAGGAGAAATGGCTATATCGATAGCTGCAGCACTTAATATGATGCTTGGGGTTCCTGAAAGTGGAGAATCCAACTGCAGTAGCAATGTGCATTCCCTCATATGGAGATGGTTGGAGGTCTTTTTGTTGAAAAGATATCAATGGGAATTCAGCAAAGTAAACCATTGTGAAATAAGGAAATATGCAGTTTTGCGAGGCTTATGCCATAAGGTAATGGATGTGCACCAATCAATTGAGATACCTAGGATGACCTCTAGTTATTCATGGATTCATAGAAATTATATGTATGCTCTTTTCTTCAGATGGGTATTGAATTGGCTCCCAGAGACTTTGATATGGATTCTCCAAATCCTTTTCAGAAAGAAGACATTGTTAGCCTGGTACCAGTGCACAAGGTGAGCTAAGCATGCACACTTCTTTTAGTTCAATACAAAGCCCTGCATCTGCTCTTTGTAGCCAATTCAAATGACAAATAAGTCTCTGTTTGTTGTATTTGCATCTCTTTTGCAGCAAGTTGCTTGTTCATCTGCAGATGGGCGCCAACTTTTGGAGTCATCAAAAACAGCATTAGACAAAGGAAAACTTGAAGATGCAGTCAACTTTGGGACGAAGGTATTGCCTTCCCAGATTTTCTAGTCAGTGATTGTCATAGTAGTTGCCACTTGCCACTGCTGCTTGATATAGTATCGAGAGACTTACTGTTACATGGCATGCTGTTGTCTTTTGGTTAACCAATTATATTGGTAACCACACCACTGCATCAACGGATGATCTAGACAGTCCATCTGATGGATATTGTGGTGGATAGGCAACTTTATAAATATTTGGAAAGTTCTATCTACGTCTATCAGCGTCAAAGCAGAATGTTACAAATAGAAATGGCTGTTATTTCATATTTAGAAATGACATTAGGGATGTTAGAGCAGTCTCATCAGTGGTTTGTATATGGTTTTCTGTCATCATTAGGGTCCGTCCACCAATGGTCCTCATTATATAACATTTAATTCTAAATGTATGCAGGCACTAGCAAAACTTGTAGCAGTATGTGGTCCTTATCATCGGATGACTGCAGGTGCCTACAGCCTTCTAGCCGTAGTTCTGTATCATACTGGAGACTTCAATCAGGTCTACTCTTGAATCCTTTTCTTGGTTTCTGAGGCAGTTCCAATGAGCATCTTATCTTGAGGCCTAAGTGTTGTGATTCACTGTCTTCATAATTAGATTAGAAGTGAAATTGTAGAGAAAAAGATTTGAACACGAAACAGACAATCATTTATGCAATCAGTTAGGTGCCAATGTTTGTGTAGTGTTCTTTCAGCTAAAGCAGCCATTCAATAGTCAAGACTGTTATTGGTTCTGTGAGAGCCGTTGGTAGCAGCAATATCTTATTTGCTAAAACTCTGGTTCAAGTTGTTTCAATGGAGCCTTTTTTTTTTCTCCCCAAAAGAAATGAAGAATATGAACTACGCCGAGGCAGCCCATCTGAAGCAGCGCAGGGAACGAAGGAGGTAGCCAACGGCCTATTCTCCAAGCCAAACGGTTTAAGGTAGGATGTCTTGGTCTCACACCACAGACAAGAAAGAAGCACACGATTGAGAGAACTCAAATTTTCATTAATTTTCTGTATATATCCCAAGAGAAGGGATTATATCCTATATATAATAGAGTCTCAATATAATTTTAGTAATCAATCTCTACTACTAAGAAACTTCTTAATTCTAAGAATCTTGGAAATTAGAAACTACCTAATCAAAGCAATTAAAGAAATCTACTAAATGTGGAAAAATCATCTAGAAAGTCTAAAACTAGAAGCTCCCGTTTGAAGATTTTGTCATTGCTAGGCCTTATGGGCTTTGGGCCTTCTGGAATATACTTTCAATCGGGGCCTAGTAGTCTGGCCTGCATCAGCTCTCCTAGCTTGGAGAAACTCGACTTCGGCGAGTTGTCAGCTTGGTACCTCTCGTACAAATCCGGGTTGAGTCTTTGAAAATCTGTGGCGGCGATCCATTTAGCGTCAAAAAATGGTTTACCTTTCCACTTGACTAATAATTTGTGATATCCGCCGGTCCCGGTCATCATAGACATCTTCAATTTCTTCTCGAGGAGTTGGAACTATGGGAAGCCAGATATCTTGCTCGTTAAATGATTCATCTTGATAATTCCCATGATAAATTGTGAGATCTTCGACATTGAATGTAGAACTGATATTTATGTCGGACGGAAGATCGAGCACATAGGCATTTGAGCTGATTTTCTTCAAAATCTTGAACGGACCTGCACTTCTGGGATATAGCTTCTTATAAGTGCCTGTGGGGAACCGTTCTGGCTTAATACGCACCATGACCATGTTCTGCGTGCTGTTTGTAATTCTCAGTACTTTTGGCAATCTGCTGACGGACCTCATCATGAACGTTCTTCATGTGCTGGGCAAATTGTTCAGCTTCTTGGCTAGGCCTGGCTTCAGCTGGAAAAGGACTTAAATCAATCGGAAGACGCGGCTGGATGCTTGTGACAACTTCAAATGGTGATCTTCCAGTTGATCTGTTGACGGAGTTATTATAGGCAAACTCCACCATAGGTAAAATAAGATCCCATGAAGCAATGTGGTCTTCGACAAGACATCGAAGAAGATTACCCAAGCTGCGATTGACGACCTCGGTCTAGCCGTCAGTCTGACGATGGTAGGCATTGGAGTATTGGAGCTTTGTCTTCATCATATGCCATAAAGTTTTCCAGAAGAAGCTCATGAACTTAGTATCTCTGTCCGACACTATAGTCTTGGGGAGGCCATGAAGACGAACAATCTCTTTGAAGAAAAGGGTGGCAACTTTTCTTGCATCTGCTGTGGTTGTACAAGGAATAAAGTGGGTCATTTTAGAAAACCTGTCCACCACAACAAAAATAGAAAATCTACCCTTCTTGTAGTCTTTGGTAGGCCCAAGACAAAATCCATACTTAGATCTTGCTAAGGCGCATGTGGAATAACAAGGGGCTGATACAATCCCGTGTTCTTCCTTTGTCCCTTTGCAAGCTGGCATACCCTGCATAATTCACAAATTCGGGCAACATCTGTCTTTATGCGGGGCTAAAAGAAGCGGTCTTCCACAAGTGCCAAAGTCTTATCTCGCCCTAGATGTCCACCGCATCCACTTCCATGCAACTCACGAAGGACAAACTCGCGGATAGAAGTAGCTGACAAACACAACTGATTGCCACGAAACAAGTAACCATCATGTATGGAAAATTTGGGATGGTCAGAAAACTCACCGTTAATAAGATCTTTGTAGATGCGGCCAACGTCATGATCATTAGAATAATCTCTGCGAATTTCTTCAAAGCCTGGAAATGTGACGGAAATTGTCGTGAGCAGGTGAGAACGACGACTTAAAGCATCGACGACCTTGTTTTCCGTTCCTGACTTATGACGCAACACAAATGTGAATTCCTGCAGATATGCGCTCCATTTGACACGATTAGCGCTCATCCTCTTCTGTGAGTTCAGATGCTTTAAAGCTTCATGATCGGAGTACAATACAAATTCTTTCCCGATCAAATAATGACACCAATGACGAATAGCTTGTACAACTGCATAATATTCCAAGTCATACGGCGAATACTTCTTACGGGAGTCATTCAATTTCTCGCTAAAGTAGGCAACTGGATGACCATCTTGACTTAAGACGCCGCCAACACCAACTTGCGAAGCATCACAACTGACTTCAAAGACTTTGTCAAAATCTGGAAGTTTCAAAACAGGTGCCTCTGTCATTTTCTGCTTGATTTGTTCAAAAGCACGAGTGGTTGCCTTGGTCCAATTGAAGTCACCTTTCCTCATGCAATCAGTTATAGGAGTCATAATGGTGCTGAAATTGCGAATAAATCTCCTATAAAAGGTGGCCAATCCATGGAAACTTCGTACTTCATTGATAGTTTTGGGAATGGGCCAATCAATGATTGCATTGATCTTCTCTGGATCAGCTTCTACTCCTTGGGCCGATACAACAAATCCCAAGAATATAACTTTGGAGCTTAAGAAGGTACACTTCTTCAAATTAATGTAAAACTTCTCTTTATGAAGTGCACGCACCACATACCTGAGGTGATCAAGATGTGCATCCTTGGACTTGCTGAAGATCAAGATGTCGTCAAAATACACAACGACGAATTAACCGAGGAAAAGCCGTAGAAGCTGTGTCATAACTCTCATGAAAGTGCTGGGAGCATTGGATAAGCCGAACGGCATAACTAGCCATTCGTATAATCCATCTTTGGTCTTGAA
Source organism: Litsea cubeba (assembly GCA_012931725.1). Lineage (NCBI taxonomy): Eukaryota > Viridiplantae > Streptophyta > Magnoliopsida > Laurales > Lauraceae > Litsea > Litsea cubeba. The sequence goes on from CM022952.1 coordinate 12,166,983, forward strand.
GGCTGTCTTCCATTCATCTCCTGCGCGAACTCGGTTTTGATGATAGTCGCTTCGAAGATCAATTTTGGAGAAGACAGAAGATCCGGCCATCATATCAAGCATGTCATCCAACCTACCTAGGTATCAGAAACCGATACTTAATGGTAATTTTGTTGATTGCTCGGCTGTCGACACACATTCTCCAAGAACCATCTTTCTTGGGTGTCAAGAGGGTCGGTACCGCACAAGGACTCATGCTTTCACGAATATAACCCTTCTGGAGGAGCTCTTCAACTTGCTTTCTCAATTCTGTGTGTTCTGTCGGGCTCATGCGATAAGCAGGTAAATTTGGAAGTGATGACCCAGGAACCAGGTCAATAGCATGCTGGATGTTCATCATAGGCGGTAGCTCTTTTGGGAGATTTGCTGGAATCAAGTCTTTAAAATCATGCAACAAGGACTTGATTTCTGGTGGTGTAGAAACTGCTTGTTTATCTTCTGCCTCTTTGAATTCTTGTGGGATAAGGGCATAAAAAACTCCTTGCTCTTTACTTTCTTCTTCAAATTTCCGCATTGAATGGATGCGAGAACTTGGCTGTGATGCAGTTTGTTTTGCCGGAACGGATGGTCATTGCTTTGCCGGGGCAGAAGGAGGCTTAAGTGGAAGAAGAGTAACCTTGCGACCTTTATACTTAAAATTATGGGTGTTTGCTTCTCCATCACTTTGGATTTTGTTATAAAAAAGCCAAGGTCTTCCCAACAGAATATGAGTAGCATTCATGGGGATAAAATCACACCAAATAGAATCTTCATAACCACCAATTCGAAATGTTACCTAGCACCGCTTGGTTACCGGAATTGCGGAATCATTCACCCAAGAGACCTTGTAAGGCTTCAGGTGTTTTTCTGTTGAAAGCTTCAACTTGTCAATTACTTCTTGGGAGATCACATTCATCTTGCTTCCTCCATCTATGATGAGATTGCACAATCTGTCACGACATTTTGCCATAGAGCGAAATATGGTGGTTCGCCTCCAATCTTCAGCTTCCTCTTCGGTAGCAATGAAGAGACGACGAATGAATAATGTCCGTCCTTCTGTTTCAGCTTGATAGAAGGAATGATCGTCTTGTTCGGGCAGAGGTGCCTGCTCTTCATATGGTGTTTTAGCTTCAATTCCTTCATCAACAGGCTTTGAGTCATAGGGATCTTCTTCATTATGTGCATAGTGAAGATTCTTTGAACCTGGGCATTCAGAAGCATAGTGTCCTTTCCCTTTGCATCGAAAGCAATCGATGTCCTGCTTTGATCGTGAAGAATTGACAACATTCTTCCCTTTGTTTGCAAAATTTGCAGGTCTTGCTTGATTATGAGGAGGTGCTAGCCTGTTGAAATTTTGTGGAGGAGGCTGTCGAGTTGAGTTTTGTGTTGGAGAAACCCACTGATAAGTCGTATCGGAGGTCCTCCTTTGGAGAGGTTCACCAAAACGCCTTGAGTATGGATATCACAACTGATCTTCGACGCGGAGTGCTAAGTGATGAACTTCTTCAATGCTGTAAAAGGTGTGAGTAGTTAATTCCCTTTGGATCTCTTGACGCAATCCTTTCTTGTATCTGGTGATAGCCTGTTTATCAGTTTCAGACACTTTGCATCGCACCATGAGATCATGAAACCTTTCTGTGAAATCATCTACAGTGGAGGTCCCTTGTCTATAGTCAACTAGTTGGTCATAGAGGGAATCACTATAGTCAACTGGTAGATTTTTATCCTCAAGTTTCTGTTTCATCTCCCCCCATATGCTGATAGGACGTCTCCCATAATTAACATTTTTGTCGTAAATACTCCGCCACCAAACACGTGCTGCACCCTTCATCTTCATCTTGACAAAGGAAACGCGTTTGTCTTCTTCCATATTGTACCATTCAAAATAATCTTCAAGGGCTGTAATCCAATCGGTGAAGACTTTCACATCCATGCGTCCAAAGAAATCAGGAACATCAACACGTACCTTCTTGGTGATGTCATCTCGGCGGCCATGATGGTCTTCATAATCAGTTTCATCCATAATGTGCTCCATAAATTGCCGACAAGTTTCCTGCAGTTCACCATTGACTGAATTTTCCACATCTGCCTGACGGTTGTTTCCCCCTTGTGTTTTACTGCCGTCTTTGTTGGTGGAAGGTCTAGGGTTGTCATTGTTCTGGTTGCCCGGAGGAGGAGTGCTTCGAAGACGTTCTTCAACCCTATCCATTCTGTCCATTAATTCCATGATGTAGCTATCACGCTGGTGGTCTGTGAATTTACCTCTGAATGTGGCTCCGGTGCGAGTAGTTGGGATCGGGGTAGACAAGCTGACTTGCTGTTTTTTTTTTTTTTTTTTGCTGCTACTGCTGCTGGCGGGCCGGGCTCGACCCAAACTAAGGCCCGAAAGGGGAAGGGGGCCTGTGGGTTTTGTTGTTGCCTCGGGATTGGTGCGCGCAGAAGGAGAAAAGAGGATTTTCAAACCCTTTCGTTGTTGTTCAAAGATGAATGGGAGATGGAAGTCGAAAGGGCGCAGGCGACTTCGGTGGAGTGGAGGCTGATGGGGGCGACGCAAGTGGCCGGCGACGAGGACGCAGATGGTGATGGTGATCGGCGACTGCATAGGTATGTACCTTTTTTTTTTTTCTCTGGGTGGTGGTGATGGAAGCGAAGTGGTAGGCTGCGACTGGGTTTTGGGGTCTGGGTGCTCGGACAGGGACTTGGGGCTGCGGAGGTTCAGGGACTTGGGGATTTGGGTTCGATTGGCTAGGGGAGGTTCTGATTTCGGGGTTTTGTGGATTGGTGATGATTTGGGGCTTTTAGGGTTTTGGAAAAAATTGATTGAGCGCTGGGATTGATTCGGGAGTGGCTGTCGTGGGGTGTTGGGTAGGTAGGGTTTCTGGGAGAGGGATGTGGATGGATGTAATGAGTCAGTGATGGTGACGGTGGATCTGGGAATGGAGGGTATGGTGCTGTGACGAGGGGTGGTGGGGATGATGATGATGATAATGGACGGTGAAGATGATATGGGTTGATAATGGGTGAAGATGATAGTCGGAGATGAGTGGACGGGTTACCTCGATCGGCAATCGAAACGACGATCTAAGAATGGATCTTCGCTCTGATACCAATTGGAACCAGGAATTATGAAACGAAAACTTGAAAACGAATGAGCTATGAAAAGTGGAAAACGAAGGAGGTAGCCAATTGAAGGATTGAGAATTATTCTTTGATACCAATTAAAGTAGCGCAGGGAACGAAGGAGGTAGCCAACGGGCTATTCTCCAAGCCAAACGGCTTAAGGTAGGATGTCTTGGTCTCACACCACAGACAAGAGAGAAGCACACGATTGAGAGAACTTAAATTTTCATTAATTTTCTGTATATCCCAAGAGAAGGGATTACATCCTATATATAATAAAGTCTCAGTATAATTTTAGTAATCAATCTTTACTACTAAGAAACTTCTTAATTCTAAGAATCTTGGAAATTAGAAACTACCTAATCCAAGCAATTAAAAAAATCTACTAAACGTGGAAAAATCATCTAGAAAGTCTAAAACTAGAAACTCCCGTTTGTAGATTTTGTCACTGCTGGGCCTTGTGGGCTTTGGGCCTTCTGGAATATACTTTCGATCGGGGCCTAGTAGTCTGGCCTGCATCACCATCCTTTCAAAATGCGGGTTGTATATATGTTAGGATTTTATTGTGTTGGCTAATTCATGGGTTGGACAAAACTCTGGGTCCATTTAGTTGTATTTTCTATTTATTTAAAATGGATTGTGGTTGGGTCACCGAAAGAGCTGAAGCGAAGACAAAAGAAATTAGGAGAATTTTGGGTGAACCCACGAGGCCCGATCGATCGGATGGTGGTCGGATCAATCGGATGTGGCTGACCCGATCGATCAGATGCTTCACCCGATCGATCGGACCTCGAGAAATTTCTAGAACGGGCTACGCGGATTTGTTTCCTTTTGCAACTGGTGTTTCCTTCTTTTAGTCCTATTTATGTTCTAATACCGAAGCACGAATATTGGGCTATATAAAGGGTGTTTCTCTCGACCCTAATATACACATCAATCAATTCTCTCATTGTTATGAGGTGAGAAAACCCTAGGAGAGATTCTTTGATTCTCTAGAGCCATTGAGAGGTTGTGCTGAAAAACTGCTCTAGAAGGGTTGCTGCTTCTACTCTCTTGTAGAAGATTGTTCATCTTGGTTGTCAAGGTGCTGCTGGATCAAGTGCGGGGAACGGTGCACGGAGGGGAAGTCGTGGCAACAAGAGAAGTTCTGCAAGAACAACTACAGTTGTTAGGTTGATGTACTGACTGGGAAAGGGAGCTTTGAGTATATCTTGTAACTGTTCAATAGTTCTTGATTTCAGATCGTGGTTTTTCTCCCTGGATAGGGTTTCCACGTAAAAGATTGTGTCTGCCTTCTTGTGGTGATTGTTTGGTAGATAGTTTTGCTAGTTTTATTTTATTTGGTCTTTACTTCCGCTATGCATTGGTTTATGGAACTAGTAGCCATTCTAGTAAACGCACTTTCAATATGGCTTTTTTTTTTTTCAAGTTTGTGATTCTCCAAAATGACATTTATAATCAATCTTTAAATTTTAAGCATATATAGTGGCGTAGTACTTAATCTGTAAACTACCAATGGCAATGAGTCTACATAGTATTCATGAACTGACTAACTATGCTTCTGAGAATGTGGCCAGATCTCACTTAAGTGTGCCATCTTTGCGTGAGTTGCTAGTTTTGCCAATGGAATTTCTGAATAAGGCATAACATTTGCCATGGATGGATCTCCTTGTTGACTTGCTTCTTTCACAATTAAAACATCAACAGAGTATTATCTCTTTGATTCGTGTATGATGTGTGAGCATGTTCTATGCTCAGTTGCTGCTCTCTTTTCATGAGCAGAACCGCTTTGCCTTTAATTTCATTTTAGTGCTAAGTTTAATTGTGAGTATTATTCATCTACAGGCCACAATTTATCAACAGAAGGCTTTGGATATCAATGAGAGAGAGCTCGGACTTGATCATCCAGATACAATGAAGAGTTATGGAGATCTTGCAGTGTTCTACTATCGGCTTCAACACACTGAACTGGCTCTTAAGTAAGTTATGATATTGTTGTTAGATAAATAATTTCTTGTTTTTTTAATAGTTAATTTCATTAAAAGAGCAAACATGTTGAATAATTTCTTATCTTGGGGAGCACTTTCAATCTTTGGTTTTTGTTAAGATTGTGAGAATCTTTCTGAATATGTGTCCTTTCTATCATTACTTTGTCATGTAATCACAATGTTTGAGTCAGTTAAAGTTCCGTTAGTATATGCAGCAAAAACCTAAAGTTCAGTTGCACCTTTGACCTTACATAGGAAGCAACATGTAATGCTTTCCGAATTATTAAACCAGATAACATGTAAGGTTTCTATCATATTGAGGTGTCGCAAACATCACAGAAGAAACAAATGAGTCCCCTTCAGTCCATCCAAGGAGTGCAGTATTTGCAATTGTCATGTAACCTCATGCACAAGTTCCTTAGAACCCACCAGTCATATTAGCAGCCACCAGCATCCTCAAGAACTCTTATCATTTTCTGTGGTAACCACTGCTGTCCATATGGGTTAAGGGGTTTATGATCCCGAATGTTTATACGATGAGCCCTACATTGGATGGAGATTCCTGTTGAAGATTGAAAGATCCTAATCCCACACTGTGGCCTTTTCTCTGGATTCTCTTCTTAACCTCTGATCATAGGGTTTAGATATTCAAATGTTTTGAGGGTCTAAGTATTATTCAGTACACTTTTGTCCACATGGCCCACATCAGATCGACGGGTTGATCTCCAACTATGGTCCTTATGTGAGATGGTCAGTGGAGTCAAATCCCTTTTCCTTTTGCTAAATGCGTTGTTTACTATCTATACCAATTGTGCTATTGAGATATGTTATGTGCCTTTTTTCATGTGACATACACTTTGATTAAAAAAAATTTTTGCAAAGACCTTTGTTCTCATGTTTCTAATGATTTTTGTTTCCAATCAGGTATGTAAAACGAGCATTGTATCTTTTACATCTTACATGTGGTCCATCTCATCCAAACACAGCTGCTACATATATCAACGTGGCTATGATGGAAGAAGGCCTCGGGAATGTGCATGTGGCCCTTAGATACCTCCACAAAGCTCTGAAGTGTAACCAAAGGTTACTCGGCCCAGACCATATTCAGGTCTCTTACTATATTTAGTTATTCCATTTTCTTCATCTGCCTTGCAAGATGATAAAAAAATAGGTCCGTGAAAAAGGGTTGGGTTGGACCTGATACCAGATGAATCAACCCCAAAATGTTGTGTTTGTGCCACAGTTTAGATCTATTGATCAGGACTGGTCCAAGGACCTAGGCCCCGATGTGACCAAATACTATAACCATGGATTTGATTCTGATGCAAACATTATTATATTATTGTATTTCTTAATATTTACATGTTATAAGTTATAACCCATTGACATGCCCAATCAGATTTATGAAGGTTCCTAGGATGACATCCCAACTTAAGCCAGACCTAGACCTGATTATATATTTATAATTGAGGTCTGGTCTGTCTGGGTATGGCCCAACCCATGTGAACCCAACTCATTTTAAGACCTACTTGAAATGACATGTCTTTTCATGCTTGATTATCAGTTCATGCCTGTAAATAATCAAATTATGGTTGCCAATTTTTCCAAAAAGTGGGGTGTATGGGAACCCACTATTCTTCTATGTGGTCTTCAATTTCCCTGCAGCCTGTAGTTCTCATATGCTGACTCCTTTAAGCAATAGCCGTATTGTAACCTTCATACTTCCCTTTGTATGTGCCTTTTTCAGTGATCCGGGTGCTTTTAAGTCAATGGCTTATTTTTCTTTTGGTTTGGGCTTTCCATGTTGAATCCAAACTTATGCGATAACATGCTTCCATAGTTTGGAGAACTAATTCTATTCTGTTTCCAATACTACTCAGACTGCAGCGAGTTACCATGCAATAGCTATTGCTCTCTCATTGATGGAAGCATACCCTTTGAGCGTTCAGCATGAGCAGACAACCTTGCGAATTCTTCAGGCCAAGCTTGGTCCAGATGACCTGCGTACTCAGGTACTTATATTGTGAATGTGGGCTTTTCTTTGAGCATGTTGCTGGGAATGAACCATGAAAAACAACATTAAGACAGAAAATTCATACAACTGATGACAGGATCAACAGAGATATGAGTTCTTTTCCTGAATCCATGTGGCAGTGCTGTGTTTTTTTTCCTACAGTAGTTCTAAAAATTCAGTTATTCAATATTGCAGGATGCTGCTGCTTGGCTTGAGTATTTTGAATCCAAGGCTTTTGAGCAGCAAGAAGCTGCTCGGAATGGGACCCGAAAGCCTGATGCATCTATTGCCAGCAAAGGCCACCTAAGGTATGGTTAGCTTTCCCTGGAATTGATCATTGGTCTACAGAATCAAACCATCATTTTTATATGACTGCACTACTCATAGTTGTACATGAGATTGCCTTTTCAAATGTGCATATGCTTGAATTCGTGTGGACATCCCTAAGCAAATTCATGTACAAATCTGTGGCTTTCCTTTCCTTTGCATACAGAAATTTATCTTTTATTACTAACTCATCTGTTTGACCTTTCTAATTATCATGACCATGTCTGGTGTCTCAATGTTTTGTGTATCATATGTAGTTGTAATAATCATAAACAATGATTTCATTTTACTTCACAGTGTGTCTGATTTGCTTGATTACATAAATCCCAACCAAGATGGCAACAAAAGAGATGCCGAAGCAGTGAGAAGGAAGAATCTTGGGACAAAGGTATGGCAAGTTCTCTTCCAAGATGCTTTTAAGTATCTTAACCTACCTCTGCTAGAACAGATTTGTATTTTCTTTCAAGGAGTATATCAGTAGTCTAAGCTAATGCTGCCTCAATTGGCAAGATCCAATTTAGCCAAGTTGTCTGAACTCCTAACCTAAGACTACTGAATGCTTCTTCTATGGGAAGTTTGTGCTATATCTGGAATACTGTTATCATACAACATTGTCTGTCACTCTGTCATATAAAGGCGGAGTTTTGGCATCTCTGATGAACACTTTTAAATGTTAATCCTCGATCTAAACTCTGGTACTTAGTGCATGTGATTGCATTGCTAAAAAAAACGCAGACTAGACTCTCCCCGTCTCCCGACCATCTAATCAATGACCTGAAAAATGGATGACTAGAAGCAATAGTGAGCAGTTCACATTCAACTCCACAGACAAAAGACCTCCAAACAAAAGGTTTGGATTTCTTGAACATTGTAATTCTTGTGCTACAACCATCCATTGTAACCTGGAAGGCCTATTTAAGTGGCCTGGATTTGTTCATGTGCTACATGTACAAAGATAGATCGAGGAGTGGTGACCCTAAAGGATCTGAAAACTTGTCTCTGGGTAAAATATAAGCCAATGATATATTCAAGACTGCTAATGACAGCTCTTTTTCATGTTTTTACTGCATTTTATACTTTTGTTTCTTGAAACTCTTGTATAGCTTGGTTGCCCAAGAACTTGGGTTTTATACAACACCAGAATAAATTCAAATCTTGTTTTGCAGGTTAAAGGAAGGTCCATTCAGAACAACCTCACCTCACCAAGCTCCGACAGTTCTCCAAAAGACTCACCTGCAACAGTTTCAGATGAAGAGAAACAAGATACTGAACCTAGAAGTCACCCAGAAGATGATCAAATCACCGCAGCACCAGTTCAGTCTGAAGTTAGGATTGAAGAAGTTGCAGTTAAGCAGCAGCCCACTGTTGGGAGTGATGCATCAACAGAAATAAACACAGAGGAAGAAGATGGATGGCAGCCTGTTCAAAGGCCAAGAGCAGCTGGCTCCACTGGTCAGCAACTACGGCAGAGACGTGCAAATATTGGAAGGGTCCATAATTATCAGAAGAATGACGTCGGTACGGAAACAGCTAAATCTAGAGAAAGGATATTTTATCCAAACAATCGTTATTATCTGTCAAAAAAACGAACTTCGACTCCTGGAAGCTACATAAGTTATCAACCTGCAAAAAGTCCCTTGTTTAGCCGGAAATTAGCCAAGGCAGTTGCATATAGGGTCAAATCTGTACCTTCCTCTAGCAATGCTGAGACAGCAGGTGTCTCAGAAAATGGAGGCGCGAAATTGAATCCAACTCTTGAACCTCAGCCAATTTCTTCACCAAAAGATTACATCACATTGTCTAAAGAAAAGAATAATCCAAATGAGATTGCTTCTGCAAAGAAGAAAGATTCAATTGTTCAACTTGGGCGGTCGCCTTCTTACAAAGATGTAGCAGTGGCACCGCCAGGTACAATTGCCAAGGTACATGTTAGAAAGTCAAAAGAAGAAACTTCAGACAACAGAGAGCTGCTGATTAGAAACAGTGGAGAAGAAAGAAAAGAAGTTATTGTTGCTGATGATAATATAGAAAATGTTACCAGGGCAACAGATTTGGACAACTCTATGGCTATGGGGGAGAAGTCTCCGAATAGCACGCCAAGTTCAGAATTTCACGTGAGCGAGGGAACTGAAGGTGTTGAGAAGAAAGAAGAAATCAGATTGAAGGATGAAAAGGAGAAAGATACTTTGCAGATGGTGTCTATGGATATGGAAGTAGATGCATCAGGGAGCTCCTCCACTGAAAGCAATTTGAGCATTAATGCTGCTGCAGATGAGGAGCAGGATCTGTTACATAGTGGTATTCAGAGTGATGGTAATGCTATTTCTCCTGAAGCTGCAAGTGGGGGAGCGGATAGTATCAATGTTATATCTGCAAGAAGTGAGACTGAGAATTGCTTGAGCTCAAATTTGCCCGAAGGAGAGTACTGTGACAAGGCTTTATCAAATGGTGGCAATATGACCGAGAGCCTTTCAAGCTCTGTTGCACATGGAGAAGAGGACAATGCCAAGGTTAGTGTAGTAGGAGCTGGAGAAAATGATCCACACGTGAGATCACCTGCATCTAATTCAGGTGATGTGCGGAACATTACCAACAGAAAGCTCTCTGCATCAGCCACTCCCTTCAACCCATCTGTAGTGGTGTCACGTGGCCCAGTGGGGATGACTATCAGTCTTCCCCCTGGTACAGGTGCTGTTTCAGCTGTCCCCACTTGGCCAGTGAATATGGCTATTCATCATGGTCCTGCAGCCGTTGTACCAACGGCAGCTCCCATGACATCTCCTCACCACCCCTATGTGTCATCCCCAAGATCTCCTAACATCTTACACCCTTTACCATTCATGTACCCTCCTTATACCCACCCCCAAGCAGTCCCAAACAGTGGTTATGCTGTTAACAGCAATGTTTTTCACTCCAATCATGTTCCATGGCAGTGCAATATGAATGCAAATGCATCCCAATTCATCACTGGGACATTATGGCCTGGTTGTCGTCCTACCGATTTCTCTGTCATGCCACCTGTCATTAATCCGATTGCAGAACCTATGCTGGAACTGAAAATTCCAGCCAATAATCCTCAAGTCATGAGTCCTAATCTTGTGGATACCAACAATGGTGAAAAGAAAGAGGGTAATGATGCATTGGAAGTTGCTGATGGTGGAAATGTGGCACCTGTGGAAATTGGATCAGAAAATCACCAGGAGACTATTGACACCAAGTCTCAAAGAAGTGAATTTGTTAAGATTGAACCAATTTGTGATGCTAGTCCAAAAGAAAATTCCGATGGGCACGAGTTTAGAAACAGTAAGAAGATTGAGGGAGAAAGGAGCTTCAGAATGTTGATAGGAGGGAGGAGAAACAGGAAGCAAACTCTGAGATTGCCAATAAGTTTGCTAAATGGGCCATATGGAAGAAAGCCCTTCAAGGTTATCTATAACAGAGTAATCAGAGGGAGTGAGAGCCCCAAATCCACTGAGGTTTCTTCAAGTGCAGATAGTTCTCAGAGTGTCCCATAGGCCTTTTTTATTCATAAGCTTTGCAGGAGGGGTATAAAAAATTTGTTAGATTTAGCTCCTTTCTTCGTTCTCTCTATGGGATGCACTGATGGATCTGGTCTGGCCATGTGACTCCACTTGCATTTTTCTTTTATCCCCCTTTATCTCAGCTGATGCATCGTTCTTTACTGCTTTGATCAAGCTAGAAGAAAATTGAAGGTTAGTTCTTTCTTGTATAATAAGCTGTTGAGGTTGAATTAGGCCTTATGTTGCTCAAAGCCACACATTATTTTCATTATTGTTGCAACTAAAACTGTACTTTGTTCTTATGCTCTGCTACTGAAGCTTGAAATTAAATAATGCAGGTTGGAATTGCTGAGATCTAGTCTATAGTCTCTAGCCCAAACAGGCTCTTTTAACAAGGGACAGAGGCTTTTTGTTTCAAGTCAGGTGTGTTCTTATTCTGTTTTTGCCTTTCTAGAATTATTGAATATTTTTTTCTTTGAGAACTTACAAAAAAAAGGAACCTCCAAAGGTTGCCAAGAGGCGTCCTTTTTTTTTTTTTTTTTTTTCTTGAGGAATTAGATGGTCATGCTAAGCACATGTATGGTCTTATTGGCTTCCTGTTCCGTTCGTGAGGCTGAGCCCGGCTATTTTTGTTTCCATAGAGGTTTACCTTATTCTCAGGTTTTAAAAACAATAACTGTGTTTGGATGCCCATTTCACTAGCAACTACATTTCCTGTCCCTTCTACCAAAAAAAAAAAACTACATTTCCTGTCCCTCTCATGTCTCTCCCTTATCCCCTTTTCCGTCGGTTCCAATTCTCTCCTCAAAAGAGGAGTGAACTGACTTGGAGGAAATGAACTTTTTATACCTTATTTCCACGTAACAACAGAAAGGTACTCCATGGAAATTGAGCATCCAAATGCAGCCAAGCGTTCATGGTTCAGTGATCAAAAGAACCGTGATCTATATTGGCCTTCTTTCCCCTGTGCTATTGCTGTATAAATTTGTTAGCTGTCTGTTGTAGACCACTGATTTAAAAGTTGAAAAGTCAGATCTTCTAGTCCTGAAGAGTTAAAATTTCCATTCATGATGGGGCCCATGGCATCAAGGACCGAACATTGTCCCCACATGCACAGACTAGTGAATAGCAGACTGCATTTTTTGTGAAATGTGGGAGTATGACTGGCTCTTGATGATGGGGACCTTTAGCCCTGTGTGCAGTTTCACATAGGCTCAAGTTGCACTTGGTATTTTTATGTTAAGTTGTTAATAATACAAACTCATGAAGAAATCGTAGTCTATTGATGAATAATTTATCACCAGTTCTTGATTAATCCACTGGTCGTGCTAGAACTCATTGGACATGATAGAATTTGCTATCAATGTCACACGTAATATAGGTTATCTTTGTAGTTAAATATCAAAGGCTGATCAATATTTCAGCTCTTCTGCAGGTTTATTTTTAAGGATTCATGAGGGGTGTCTTAAGGCGACAACAGATCTTTGAGGCCTGTAGGATGGTGACTCTTGAGTAATTATTTTTTATTTATTTTAAATGAAATGAAATTAAGTTTATTCAGGGAGTTTTCATCATGCCCTTCTAGTTCTATAGACTTACACCTTTTCGTGTTTGCTTGTTTCTTGCAACTGCAGTTGCCAAAACTAATAATGTAAAATTTTGGTTTTCTTGAATTGTCATTTTGTTTGCTCATCCAAAGAAGATACAATTTGTTAACTTTATTTTTGAAAATATTGTTGATTTGGTTGTCTCAAGACTCTTGACCAATGGCTATTTCCTCTTCATAGTTTTTCTTTCATCAAATAAATACAACTCTAATAAAGTTAAGCAACATGAATTTTATAGCTTGGTGCTTGAATGGGGCATGCATGACAGATATGGCCCTACTTTTGCTGGCTTCAGTGATGGTTATGGTGAGAACTTTACAAATAGCTGTAAGGATACAGATGATCATTTCTCTTCAAGAACATATGAATTACAGGTACCTGAGCTAATCTGGTAAGGTCCCCAATGTAAGGATGAAGACAGCTTTAAAAAAGTGAAAGCAAAATCTCTAGGATAGCCCTCTTTGCCTGGGTTCTTTTCCTTTTTCCTATTATGAATCCAATTGGTTCACACATACCTACCCCAACTTAAATTGACTCTAGCCCAAATTTGTCATTAGCCACCATTCCATTTTTATCGTAATATATTCGAACAATATATAGCTTTTAAACTATGAGGTCCTAAAATTAGAGTTAAAGGTCATTTGATCAGACTGGTGTAGTGCATGCACCTCATCTCTGTTCAAATTCACCCTTCTCTGTGCCTCTCTTGGAGCCTCACATGAGGTATATGTTTTTCAGGGGGTGTTGGATGCTTTTTTTTTTTCCTGTCCACAAGTGAAAACTCATATCAAGGTTGAAGTTGATAATGCATTTAAACATCAACCCCCATTTAGTATTTGGATGCGGCTTGGATTAAGTGATAGAAAGTCCAATGCCTGGCTGAATAAGGAGTGCTTGTAATTTAGTGAAAATTTGTCCAAACGAATGCTAGAAAGTGCCCTGAATTAGGGGAGGTCCCTTGGCTCCATGCTTTCTTGACAAACTGATAAGAACATCTGCACATCTAAATTTCGCAACAAAGGTATATGTGCATTTGGTGGGTGTAGTTAATTTTACCAGCAACAGAATTTGTTAGTAAATAACATCTCTCGAGTGAAATTTTCTCCCACATAAATATCCGCATGCAGATGTCTCGGTTTGAACTAAGGGATCGTTTGCCTTTTCCACGTGCGATTGAGAAAATGAGATTTGCATGTGTAAATACTACATATACAAACGTTATACATGTGAAACACATTACCATGTTGATCAAAATCACTATTTTCACATGAGTGAGTATATCCAATAGTTTTGGATTTTTTTGGACACTTTTCATAAAATTCTCAAAATCAATAAAGAATTAAGATATAAATTAAGTATCATGATATTTACCATTAATACAAGAATGCAGATCGATTCAAATCAAGAATTAGGGCCCATTGAAGTGCAGAAAATTAAATTTGTAGGTTGGGACTTTTTCACATATTACTCTGCATGAAGATTTAAGATAATCAGCTTCAATATCTTGAGGTCTATCGGTTCAATAAACCCCACTAGAGAAGTGTACTAGTACCTTTTTTGCAATAGCGGTGTAAATCACTTTCGTGAGAAACGTCCACCTACCAGCAAATTGCATATTGCTCATATGTAGACCAGCTCGTGGCGCCCACTTAGATGTAAGTTTACCATTGGGAGGAGGGCTATTATAAAGGCCTGCTCATCTAAGGATGGATCCGAAAAACCAGCCCCACTGAATTATCCTGGCCTTGATTTATCTGCCTTGATGTTTAATGGCATCTTAATTGGAGATATTCTTAATGTTCAATCCAATGGTGAAAGAAGATTTAATAGGTGTAAAATTAGGCATATAAAAAAGGGCTGCACCAATGAAAGTGGGCCCAAGTGCTATAGGACCGATGCTCCAAGAGACCATTTTCCTCACTTTTCACACTTCATACCTCACATAAAAGGCCTCATTTACATACCATTTCCACACCGTAAATGATCGCAAACATAATAATGCGTAATATGTGAATCATCTTCCATCCAAGCCCAGGCCCAAGCCCAGGCCCAGCCGCGTCTTCCGCGGATTTTCTCAATTGCAATTCTCTCTCGTCTTCCGCGTCGTCGTGTCGTTCAAATCCTTCTCTTTCCAAGAGAGAGAAAAGAGAAAACACCTTTTACGCGTTTGCCAAACGCGAAAACCCTTTCTGCACAAACCCTAGATTTCCCAATTCCGGAGGCAAAAACCCTCTTTGCAGTTCTCCTCTTCTCTTCATTCGGTGAGTTCTTTCTTTCTTTCTTTCCAGAAATTCTCTTCTTCTTCTTTCTTCCCTTGTTTCTTCGATGTCTTTCTTTCTTCTGCTTCTTCTTCTTTCTTCTTTTTAGGGTTTTACAAAGGAGATTTCAGTTACCTGTCTTTTATGCGAATTCGTATACTCTGATGTTTATTTAAAGTTCTCTCCTTTGCAGATGGCAACGGCGCCTGCATCGACAAGCGAAGCAATTCTTCTCACTGAGAAGAAAGTGGACATGACCTTAGGTATCCCATGATTTAGGGTTTTTTTTTTTCACTTCAAAAGTCTTCTCAATCTCTCTCTTTGTTCGGTATTGTTTGTGATTCCTATTAAAATCTTTGTTTCCAATTGAATTGCCATGGTTTTTGCAGATGATATTATCAAGATGTCCAAGAAATCTTCATCTAAAGCTAGAACGCCTAGGGTTTCAGTAAGACCTTCTATTGATTTGAATTAATTGTAAAAGAGGTTCCTTTTCGATGGTTTTTGATAAAAGAAAATTTCAAACTTGTAGAATAAGAGCAGGCGATTTCCCATTAGTGCTGCCCCCCAAGGGAGGATTTCGCCAAAGGTGCAGCGATATATGGACTCTAGATCATCTCTCAGACAGGTGATTCTTTTTTTTGTTTGGATGGTTCTTATGTAGTTCCATGCTGGAAAAACCCAATAATGTATTGTTGTTTTCTTATGTTAATTCTTATTGTTGTTAGTGTGCAATTCACATTCTATCTGCAGGGCTTGCTCGCTCAAAAGAGGTCTAATTTCCAAGGAAATCAGTTCCCTTTGGCAAGAGAAGTTGCAAGGAGAGCTGCAGCGGCTCCCATTCGTAATGGGCCCTTTAGTCAGAATAGGGTGGCAAATCAGAACAAGCGAAGGTGCGTGCCCTCAATCTCTTGGTAAATTAGCAAGTTGTGTGAGAATTCTTTATCGTTCATTTTAAAAACCTCCATGTATGACTTAACAGGTAAATTGCAGTTTCACTATGTTCTTCAAGTTAGTATACGTGTATTCCGCTTTACAAGAGAATCGAACTCGCACACCTTAAAAGAGCACATGATGTCCCTAGGCAGCTGGGGATAGCTTGTAGACATGTATTGCAGTATTGGTTTATGTATACATGGAACTGTGAACCGGTAGATGGGTACTGCATGTAGATGCTTATGGCACAGGAGTTATGGAGCTGGAATATTGTTATGAAGGGATTTTATTTCTCGCTGGACTTTGAGGTTTCACTCATTATCACCATGCCAGGATTTATTAGTTGGAATCATTAAAGAATCATTGGATATTTTTACTGGATTTGTTTGTTTGTGAAGAGAAATACATCGATGATATGGTTTAAAAGCTCTTTTGTAATATGTTATGGTTGTTGTAGATGCCCATGCCCAGAGAGTTGGGTGTTGTTGTTTTGTTTTCTGTGAGCAAAGGAATTATCAGTGGAAGCTCCGATGGGTTTGAGTGTGGACAGGAGAATAAACCCACTCGAAAAACACCTTCCACCCAGCAAAAGTTACAGAGGAAACTGGGTTTATACCATGCATTTTGATCTGCTTTCTAGATTCAGCATGCCAAATATGACTGCATGATAGATCTCCTGAGTTCTTGTTCACTATTTAATCTGCATGAGCTGCTTGACTTTGTCATTGTTGACACTCACGCTTTTGAGTTGTCCCAGTCATATGTGTCTCTGTGCTATGCAATTGGTTGTATATTATCAATTTATCATCCTCTTGCTTTGTTGGCTGGGTTTGTTAGATATTCTATCTCCGTATTTCTCCGCATCGTTTTCACAGCTGGAAAATTGACTTTAAGCCAGGCACGTTGTTGTAGATGTGTCAATTCTACTGTTGTTTTACGTGTAGCTTGAGGGCTGAGTCCAAACGTCCTACCAATTTTCTTTCAATCAACCCATGAGGATTCTGCTGCAGTGCAATTAAATTCACTTATGCCTTAGAATCTTCCTCTTGCCAAGGAACTTTCTCATCTTCTTTGATGCGTCAGCATTCCTTTTCACCTCTGGTGAGTGGCAACAGTGGAATACAATGTGAGACATGCAAAATTTAGTATGAAACTGATCCTTCACACTCTTCTTAATAGTGGTGAACTCTGAAAAGTCTGAAAGTTGAGGATAAACTTACATACTGGTACCTAAGAAGCTTGGTCAGTAAGGCAGTTGTAGCCGGGCTTTCAGACAAGTGGCTAAGTTGTACTTGGAAGAGAGCTCTAATGTGAGCATGGTTGGATCTGCTTAATTATTCAAGAAGTCATGAGTCAAGTTATAGTTCCCAATAATTCTAGTTGGCTGAAAGCATCTCTAACCACTATGATAGTTTATATTCCTTGCTAATGGCATAGGGTGGTTGTCTTCGCAGCTATGGATGGGCTGGATTTAATTGACACCGGGCCTTCTTTTTGAAGGCAAACTATTACCTGTAGTTCTGGTAGCAATAGTTTCACAATGGCATGCACTTTAATATCATAGGGTGTTCGCAGATAAGTGTTGAAATCGATCCATAGTCGTGAGTCACACTTTCAAGGAAATGTGCCCTCTTTTGGACAGATAGATTGGTAGGTGAAAGGGCGTTGTGTGATCTATTCCCTGACTTGTTTAAGTGTGCTCTAGCCATGGATGCCACAGTCAGCTCTTATATGAGCACAATTGGAGGACAGGTGGTTTGGGGTCCCATTTTTAGGAGGAACCTGAAGGATCATGAAGAAGCCCAGTTCATTGCTCTCCTAAATCTCCTCAACTGTCTTTCCATTCATAACAATAGAGCAGATGCTAGGGTGTGGATAGCCTCTAAGAACGGATTCTTCTCCGTGTCCTCTTTCTTTAAGGCAATCCAAAGTAATCCTAGGGAGAAGAATTGGCTGTACGGTATTTGGAAGTTGAAAGCTCCACCAAGGGTGCTGGTTTTCTGGTGGTTGGCTCTAAGAAAGAGGATTCCTACCATAGATCTTTTAAGAAGGAGAGGGATGTTGATAGTGAATGGTTGCCCTATGTGCTTGAGGGATGAAGAATCTGTGGACCATCTCTTGCTTGCTTGTAAAACTGCTAATGCAATTTGGAAGTCTTTTATTCACGAGTTTGGCTTCTGCTGGGTCCTTCCTCTCTCTCTCTCTCTCTCTCTCTCTCTCTCTCTCTCTCTCTCTCTCTCTCTCTCTCTCTCTCTCTCTCTCTCTCTCTCCCCGAGCTCTTCCAAGCATGGAAGACACCTATTGGGAACCCTAGAGGCAAAATGATGTGGTGGCTGTCTTTTTTGGCGGTGATTTGGACAATTTGGAAGGAAAGAAACTCAAGATGTTTTGAAAAAATTACTTCGACTGAAAGCAGGATGGTGGAGAAATCAAAATTTCAAGTAGCTCTTTGGGTGTCTATTCTCCCTTCTTTTAGAGGATACTCTTTAGATCAAATTGTGTATCATTGGAAAGAGCTGGCTTTTTCTTAGGACTTTTTCTGCTTTTGTTGTCTTTGCTTTCAGTACTTTTCTCTTGTACTGTTTGCCTTTCTTTAATGAAAGGAACCATTTCAAAAAAAAAAAAAAAAAAAGGAAATGTGCCCTCTTAGTTGTCAACACAGAAAATTCTACTGGATGTTCGATCTTATAGCTTGAGCGCTTGTGGCTGGACTGACCAATTTTCTCATAATTAGCACGTGTGGATTTTCATCAGCCTGGCTGATATCCACTCAATTAGATATTTAAAGCTGAAGCTGTAACTACATCTGGAGATTTGTGCAACTTTGACAAAAGCGATTGGTTCTTGACATGATGAGGTAGACAAGTGGTAGACTTTTTAATACTGTGAACCTTATTTATTTGTTTTGTGGAGTCGGTAGGCTATGAGATTTGCATTGAGACGTCCTCTGTTGGTTTGTATCATCATGATGTAGCAGAAATCATCTGGAACTTTGATGCATCTATGTAGTAGTTACAGATGAACAAGAAAAATATATGAATAAATGTATGGAAGTGCCGTTCCTCAATAGTCAAAATCAGTTAGAGATTTTCTGCCTTGCAACTACAAATCCTGTAGGAAAGTTTTTGGCTCCAGAGACATTTACCACGGTGAACTACAATTGAGTTAATGAGTTAGAAAGAGGGAAGATGACCTATTTTTCAGAATTGCTGGTGTGGCTGTTCTTCTGATATTGCTGCTTCATGACACGGTGGAATCTTTGGATTCAATGGGGTAAAGACAAAACTTGATGGATGGTACTGGATGGAGATGGCTATTCATCACTGTGACCTTGCCACCTATCATGCTTAGTTAGTCTTGTCTAAAGTTAATTAACTGTCGTGCATACATGAGTTTCTTTGGATTTGATGGATGTAAATGCATAATCTGATGGATGGCACCGGAGAGAGCTAGCTATTCATCATTGACTCAGTCTCATGTGATTTTCTGAGCTGTTGGTGAGTTTCTTATTACGCAATGGTGCAGTGGTATGTATCATTAGGATACTCTTTCCTGTGTCTGTGATGGGTATTGAAGTCCTCATGCACTGATTCAGTTATGTTTGATGGTGTTTGTTTAATATTTGATATGATAGAATTGTTTGTGGATGCAGGCCTGCAGCACTTAGGAATGCTCCTATGAACAGACCGATTGAGAAGGTAATATGCATTTGTAATGCCTAATTCATTTCATTGGTGTCTAAAGTAGAGGATTGACAATTGAGTAAGTATGCTTCTGTGTTTTTTTTGTGGGCGTGTGGCAGCATATGGTTTCTCTTCACATGCATCTATGTACTAATGTATGTTATTTAAAATATGCATTGATGATCTACTGAATACCTAATATGTATGTAATTCAAGATACACAAGAATGAACTGGTAAACTCCTTTTCTAATCCTAGCATCTCTTATTTAGGGCTTGCCAACGATTAATCCAACTCCTTGCACTAGTTTGACTGTTATTCCAGGTTGGCTTAGATGATAAATAAATTGGACACTTCATTACCGTTCAACTCTTTTGAGGGCTTGATATCTAGGGTTACATTGATTTTGTTGTCCCCTAATCCACCTTAAGATCTTGGTATTTGCACCCCCTTCGCCAATGGAATGAATCCAGCTGTGCTCCACAAGGAAGGTGCAGATGGGGCACAGCTAAAAAAAAGTTTCCAATGGTCCAGTCCCTAGTCATACATATTCAGATAATGTACATGCCTTTATTTATCTATTATGTATAGATCCGGATCCCCTGTTTCGTCCAAACAGGGGAACCCTGTTTGGACAAACCAGGGGGCGACACATAAGGAGGGTGGGGAAAGAGAAACAGTTTCTCTTTCCTCCGCCCCCCGCCCCCGCGTGTCGCCCCCTGGTTCGTCCAAACAAGGTTCCCCTGTTTGGATGAAACAGGGGATCCGTTTCCATTATGCATGCTTTAAATTCAGTCATGACATCCAAATTTTCCAGGATTTGCAGGCTTGTTAGTTTGGTTTAAGAAACACATGGAGTATTCGTCTGATGAGGGGGAACACATTTAGGGCATGTTGCCAGGCTTTGGTTTAAATCCTGGCTGAATAAGCATTCTGCGTTTTTAAAAATATCATATGAGAAGGATGAATTTAAACTGAAAATTCTTGTCCAGAACCATTTCTGGATGTAAATAAGAGGAATACTCTAGCGCACTTAACAACTCCAGAAGATTCTTTGTTATTTTTGGCCCTTGGTGTTGGAAGGCATGTCCTGTTATCATCATCATCTGAAGGGCTCACATTTGGCGTGCTCAGGTGAAGATGGTGCCCAAGCAGAGGCCTCAGACATTGGACGCTCTTTTTGCAAACATGAAGGAGCAGAGGATGAGGCAACAACAGCCAATGACAGCTCGTGGAAAGAAGGCTGGGCGCCAAGGTACTCAGTATTGGCAAGGGAGAGGAGGAGGTGCTGCTGGTAACCGTACCCAAGGGAGAGGAGGAAGTTCTGCTGGTACTGGTACCTGCTTGTGATGGCTGATTGAAATCTGTCGTGCTATGGTTGAGGCAACTCATATTTCCAATGTGGTGATTGCACACTGAGATTTGTATGTGGAACTGCAATCGAACTGCTACAGCCAAAGACTAGCCCCTTTCTGTATGCGGTTATGTTGTAACATGCTTAGTTAGTTATGCTTCCTAGTTGCCGAAAAGGATTTTGTTTAGAGAAAGTCATCAAAGGTTTATTAAGGTGTCACTTGTCTCTCTCTGCAGTGCGCATGCACCATTGAAAAGAGAGAACTGCTTGTTTAGTTTATAGATATTTTGAAATTAGCATGCAATTTTTAACCGGCCACTGCAACACTCGGTTCACTTTTTTGATAATTAAAACTAATTTTGGCCGGAATAGAATCCATGGCACAGTAGAGAGAGGTGGTTGGAAAATTCTCAGTTCTAGTTTTTTGGTTGATAACGACATTAATTAAAATAATTGTTATTATTATGATATAATTGTAACATTAGTTAATTATTGAAACTGATGCACTTTTCGAAGGGAACCTGAGTAGTCAATCGTCAGGACATGTATGCTTATTAAAACTTGAGGGTAGAATTTGGCCTTCTCATTGGAAGCAAGCTCTCGGCTACTAGAGGGCCCCACTTTGGTGCATGCTAACTACGGGTTTATTGTGGATCGGAAGTTCTAGATGCATGCTGCTAACGTTTTACAGTGTATTGTTATCTGAAAAATCTGATAACCTTTTAGAGATTTGTAAATTGTGAACCGTTGGATAATTATGATCATCGGATTGTACGTAATTGTGCCCTCGTTTAATCCCTATATAAAGTGCTTATCACCCCCACTTTGGCATCCATCAAGGGGCTCAAGGCTTGCGTTTGCAGCTGATTTCCATTTTTTTTTTTTTTAATGCTTTTAGCTACATAGGGGGGCCGGGGGACTACTACTCACACTCATGGACTTAACAGCTGAGCTACAGCATGGGACCAGCCGCCCGCTGCATGTTAGGGTCTCATTCGTCAACATCACCATCCAAGCCAATCCCACCGAGTTGGATCATGGAGATGAGGAAAGTAGGACACTCTGTGGACCAACTGCCCTAGATAATAGCCTCGTTCGAGTCGAACAAGGCCAATAAATGGGCTGGGCTTGGGTATTTTTGTTCAAGAGCCAAATCGATGGGCCACCAGATCAAGCACAAACAGCATTATCGATGAGTGACCAAGTGCAGGCCTAAATAGCTTGTCCTATGAGCGAATGGGGCTACAAAAATGGACAGTGGTTTAAGCCCATTTGCAACATCAGAACAGAAACCGGTTACTATTCTGTCTGGGCTACCAAGAATGTACTGGAGCACCATATATATCAAGCTTACAGATTCAGTAATGGTTGTGCTGAATAACAATGCAGATGTGATGGGGAACATAGGGGATGGCCTCTTGGTAAGGCATCCCGCTCGATCCCTGGCGGGAGGTTTGAACCTCCTTTCTCATGGCCAGTGAGCCACAGCGAAAAATAAAAATAAAAATTGCAGATGTGCTGAATGCACTATGCAGATGTGAAGAGAAACATGTCCTCATTGCCAAGCAAGACGTGTAAGTACGAGGCTTTTTTCAAGCTCCTTGTTATCCAAACCATCATTTTTTTACAGCATTATTATAGTCGCATGGATCTACGTAGAACAGAACGATTCCTCTAAGCAGCGAACTGGCTTGAAGAGTTACAACAGGTTTTTGGCTGTGTGCACACCTGATACTCCTTACCATAATCTTACAGAGGGTCTTACTTACAGGTTATGATTTCTTCTTCAGCTACGTCATGGGATTAGGATCAACCCCAGCTACTACCCTTCCCTCACTATCTACATCACTCTACTTCAGCAAGTTTGAAACTTCAGCTTCTTCGGTCTTAGCAAACCTTCCCCGGACTCTTGGTTGATTATCAGCTAAAGCTTTCCTGCAAGCATACTGGACAAGCGAGATTTGTCATTGCACTATGAATTGATAAATCATCTGCAAACTCAAAATATGAACAAGTCTGGCACAAAAATGATAATTTTTCATGAGATTTTTGAAGGAAAAGAACGGTGTTATAACAAGGGCATAATGGATAGAAATGCTACGTAGCAATATTTGTCTATTGGAAAACTAAGGATGCATCAACCCAGAGGGGTAGCTCAGTTGGCCTAAGACCATGGTTTGCATCCGGAGGTTAAGGGTTCGAAACTGCATTACCACACTAGGACCACATGGGATTTACCCGGCTCTCCCTGGGCCCGCAGAGATTATTCTGGCCCAAATGGCCGGGACACCCTTCGTTGTATAAAAAAAAAAAAAGGATGCATCGATATGAAAAAACTATCAAAAAAGTACATTTGACGTTAAAACAGTACTTTGCATCCTTCTGTACCTTGATTTTCAACTCGAGAGATTTAACACCAGTCGCAAGTATTCTTTTATCATAATCAAGTAATACTTCCAGGGAAATATTCAGGTGAGAACTAGTTCTCACATATTATATGAGAACTTTTCTGTGTTGCCCAATTATGGGTCCCATTTGTGGATGGGGCCAGGGGGTATGGAAAGATCTATGTGAGACCACCCTAAGTATCAAGTTTGACCCCAAACCCATGCCCCTAACCCCTTCATCCATGGCCCACAAGTTTAATGGCTTATAGGGAAATATTCAAGTGAGAACTATTTCTCACCTATTATATGAGAACTTTTTTCGGGGCCCAACTAGCAACCCATCCAAACCTAGCAACCAATAGGGAACCCCCTGAAAGTCACTAATCCCAAAGTTTGGCACACATCCGAATGGACTGAACCGTTGGATCGAGGTTGAATATTTTTTTGAATATAAAGCCATTAAACTTGTGGGCCACGGATGAATGGGTTTGGGGTCAAACTTAATAATTGGGGTGTTCTCACATAGATCTTTCCACCCCCTGGTCCCATCCCCAAATGTGGGCCCCACAAAAAAGTTCTCATATAATATATGAGAACTAGTTTTCACCTGAATATTATCCTTAACTATTAAGGCCTTCTTTATCTCCCTGCGAAAGAAGGTTATCCCTGTTTTTAAAGCAAGTCACCATCAATGCGCCTCCAGTAGTCCAGTTACCGACCTATATAAGGTAAAACTTAGCACACATGCATGCAACCCAAAACCACAGAGGCCCCTGGCCTACAGACCAAATTTCATTATTTAGCACATGGATTTGCAAGTAGACTGAGAATTGCTTGTTTACCTTGATTTTCCTGCCAAAATTTCTCCTGCTTTTCTTGTTCCTGTATCTGGAAAGCTTTTGCTTGCGTTCTTCAATTGTGTAATTGCCAATGGTTAACACCCGCTCAAAAGGAGAACGGATGAGGCTTGTGCTTCTATTGCCGATAGTCTGTCAGAAAAACTAAAATCAATGATCTCCAACATCCTGTGGAAATGGCCACACAGATCTAAACATATCTTAGTCGGCATACTGTTGGAAGACAAAATATACTTGGTGATAAGTAGCTATGTTTTCCCTAGATTCCTGGGGCGTACCCAGATATCCAGGCAAAAGAGACATAATGGTGGAGTATGAACTCAGAACATTGTTTTCCAAAATGAATTGCCAGAAAAAGCAATGTTAGTCTGACCTGAATATCTCCATCACTGTATGCTCTTCTTATACCGAGAGCAGCCCCCAGATCCATTGTGTGAAAATCCAGAAAGCTTGGCCTCATCGCACATCCACTGTTGATCCACTCCAATGAGCTCAAAGACCCAGAGCTAACACTTTTCTGCAATGGCCCTAAAGAAACCGATCTATCTTTTTCCTCATTCAAAGCCCCCTCAACCTGTGCGGAAGGAACCGTAACATCTGAGGCTGGAGGATAAGGTTCTTCTATTGCAGAATTTGCCATGAGGTCCTTCTTGCACTCGTAAAAGACCTCGCTCATCAGATGCTCACTTTGAATTGATTCAATATCAGTGACCTTCATCGTCTCCGCAGAGATGACATCTTCTCCATTTGAAATCATGGACATGGCAGCAGCCATGGCGTCAAGTCCTAGTACTGGTTCTTCCACGATGGGCTCTGGAGCTTTAAACAAATCTCCTTCTCCACCCAAGTCATAATCATAAACAGTGGAGGTTGGAATGATGTTGCCCTATAAAAGAAGAAAACAAGAAAAGCACAAATGAGATGCTGAGCAAAGAATAAATCTAATCATGTAGTTACAACCATGAAGGCAATTGGAGGTGAGGAGTTCCAATACAAAGAGAAAAATTGAGTGTGCAGAACACAATCCTTAGTGAAGATAAAGCAAGAGATACAAAAAGATGCAACAAGAAAAAACCCATATAACTATGGAACATTATCAAAAGATGCAATAAGAAACATGCACTCAAAACAGTCAAAATGAACTCCCAAGAGCTGAGCGATAAAAGCTATTCCATTGGATACATCTAGGAAAAAGGAAAACAAGAAGAAAAATTCTTGGACGAAAGTATTTTGGACAATTCCGATCAATATGTAGCAAGAAGATTTACAAACTGAACTGGCAAACATGATCACACAAGCAATTTAGCTCAAGATCAAACAGTACTAATTCACTGTAGCAATTAGTATGTGATTAATAATGCCACCATCAGGTAAATCAATGGTTGAGTCAGAGTTTCACACATCAAAGTTCCTTGCATTGCATGAGAATGTCTATAAATTTACAACCTAGAGATGGATTTTATAGCTAACAAAAACTACATAGGCAATAGGTTGATCAAACCATATCAATATGTTTCAAACTAATATTCTTAAAAACTGGACATCACCAAACTAGCGAAGGCTAAGGTGAGGTGGAACCTGGTCACACCGGTGGTTCATTCCCGTCAAACCCTGACAATAGCATGACATAGTAATTATTCTAATGCTAGCACAAAACTACCCTAGAAAGGATATTTTTCTACGATTAGTGGAGTTCTAGATGTGTGGAATGAGAGAAAAACTAGATATTTGGCTTTGTCTAGGCCTTAAACATCTAGTGGATTCCAAACTCCGAACTAGAAAAACACCACCTTTAGGCCCAGAGGACATGGGTGGAACTCTAGGGTTCCCCAAAAAAATTTGAAAAAGCCATTTATATTAGGGAAATGATCGGGTGAGAACTGTTCTCACCCGATCCGTGCGAAGTGTTATCTGGACTGTCGGATTTGTCTCACGATCTGACGGCCCACTTGAATGATATATAAGACAGGCGATAGGGCAAAACACACTCCAAACGCATACAACTCGCTTTTTTCACTAAGGATAAAAGGGACGGAACAACAATGGAGGGAGATACTACCCTTCCAACTTTGACTCCACCTGCATATTGCTGGGCACTTGCATACAGAGAACCCTCTTATCACCATCTCCCTCCACAAAAGAGGGAGAGACTACGCTCCCAACTTAGGTAACCAATGGCCTTTAAAGATGGAAAATGCATGTTGGAGATACCAGCCGCAAGAAATCCTTTGAAGCATTCCCCTCCCCCGAACAACAATAGCATGACTGGCAGAGACGAGTTATCGACCCTTCGATTTGATCAATTTTGACATGCTTCATGCAACTCCAGTCCCACAACTGGATGGCTGATGTGCCTTCTGAATGGGCTGAAGACCTATAAGAAAGTCCCTGATGATTTTTTTTTTTTTTTTCATTTTTCCCAGGGATTTGGGGTAATCAGCTCCCATGCTGCAAGCAGTCAATTCTGAACCGAACCATTTCACTGTTATTGCTTTCCTCTTGGGCAGCAAGCACAACCCCTCCATAAAGCCACTGTCACTGCTTTCCCAACTTTGACTCCACCTGCATATTGCTTTTTTGGAATGTGGCACAAATAATATCCCATGTAAAATCATGATGGTGGGCATAGCCCGAGTAAGTGTCAGTGTGGGTTGCTCACATGGCTGGCTTAATCCTTTACGTGTACATACCCAGACTGAGATGCTATGAATAGCATTCATGGGAATGGCCTGATGGAGTTGGTTCTTGTTGGATGGGTTGTTTGATAGCTTTTATGAATAATATAATTTTCGAATCATATGATTTCGCTCAGCGAGATCTGCAAAAGTTTTCCCCCTTTTCGTCAAAGAAGAAACAAGAAGAGGAAGAGCCGATGAGAAAGATTTTCCCTTTTGATCAAAGAAGAAACAAGAAGAAGAGGTAGCATCGGGTGAGAATTGTTTTCCCCCATTTTCGTTAAAGAAGAAACCATTAAGAGGAGGAGCCGGCGTCTGCGAAAGAGATGCCCTCTTTTCCGTCCCGTTTCTCCTCAGTGAAACGAAGGTGTTTTGCCCTATCGCCTGCCTTATATACCATTCAAGAGGACCGTCGGATCGAGATAACACTTCCCACGGATCAAGTGAGAACAGTTTTCACCCAATCGTTTTGCACTCCAAAAAGATAGTT
Organism: Litsea cubeba; assembly: GCA_012931725.1. NCBI lineage: Eukaryota > Viridiplantae > Streptophyta > Magnoliopsida > Laurales > Lauraceae > Litsea > Litsea cubeba. The sequence continues at coordinate 12,194,217 of CM022952.1, forward strand.
ATATTTTTACATAAAGGCCCCCACAAGCAAATTTTGCTGGTTCCGCCACTGCCAGATGAGGTTTTGGAGCTTCCGTTGGTTGGCAAATAGATGACTGGCATGACTGGCCTCGTGGAAACATTCAGGCTGTCCAACCAGTGGACATTACACCCATGAATGAATGTAGAAAATTTGACAAGAATCAGCTGCTTCTTCAAGCTGGATCCACTTCTAATAAGGCTTGGACAGATTTTTAGGGTCTGCTGACCAGGGCCAGGTCAAAGTCAAAGCCTATTCATGAGGGAGCATGGGACATAAATGGAGTAGATGGACCACAACTGTATTCATGGCACCCTTGGGGATGGTTTTTTATCGATCAACATGGGGTTCCCACTTCTAAAATTAATCCCCTCCTACCAAAAAAAAAAAAAAAACCTCCCAACACACTGGTCCAAAAGTAACTCCAACCAAAATGACACACACTAATCCATAGAGCAACATAAAATATGCCTACAACGAAAGTGACATTGATTAACAAGTAGGGTTTTACAAATTTAGGCCTCAACAGGTCAACCGGAGGCATAAGTAATTATCAAACAAATATCATACCATGGCGGCGCCCGTAACCTATGGTACCCCGGTTACTTGTATATGCTCAACGTATCTGTGTTGGTGGATAAGACGCTAGTATCAATATTTGATACTCGACCGACGCTTCTAGGATACTAGTTAAGCACATCCTAATTACCAAGTTAACTGTTTCATATATTTCTCAGCTTTTTTTTAAAAAAAAATTTAACATAAGAAATGTTAGAATGGAATTCAGACAGATAATTTCATTAATTTAGAAGTGTTCTAAAGAAAAAATTAGGACGCGTATCCATTTCTCTATCCTAAATTTTCAAAATTTCAGTGTCATCATATAGGTATCCGTGTCCGGACAGCATAGCCGATAATATGATTAAGGTTGATAAAGCAAGAGTGGGCTGCACATGTAATAAAAAACCCACACACATTAAAACAATCTTAGGATGATTTCTACCAAGATGGATGGTCACTAAGATCAGGGGTAGTTCTTGTCATTTTAGCTTGAGGCTACTAAAATGTCCCCGTAGGCCGTAGGTGCACGTTAATTGAACGCAAGACATGATTGAGAAAGGCAGGCTCATGGGCCCAGGTCTCCTCCCAGTAGAAGACATTTACCACTCACAAATCAGAGTCCAGATTCTATGCTCCGGAAAATTTTGGTCACCATCTTAGGTGGGCACAATCATTAAAATCATTCCCTTTGAATGGGATCCCGCCATATTTTACTCCTATTTTACTCTAATAGGAGGTGATCCCACTGTTAGATTGATCAATCAATTGATCAAACATTAGATCAATTGATACTATCAAAATCCGATCTGAACCGTACAAGGAGGCTTTACTCTTGAACGGCTGAGATTTCACTAAATGGGCCCCACTGGGATCATCGTGATACAGAAGGGAATGAGTTTTTTTTGTGGTAACTGACTTTTCAGGTCCTTTTTTCCATATCTCAAAGTGAAAAGCAAAAGAAGTGGAAAAGAAAGGAAAAAGATGGGATCTTTAGCCTTTTTCCCTCTTTCTGCTTTCGCCCATCTTTTCCCACCTTCCCCTAAACCCTAAAAATTGGAACGAAAATCACGTCTCCTCTCCAAAACAGAGAAAACAGAGGCAGATAGTTTCTCCCTCTTCTTCTTCTCTCTCAAGTCTCATCTTTTTCCAGATCAGGCAAAGCAAAAGAAATAGAACCAACTCCTATTTCAACACAAACAAAGCCAAGCATAGAAAAGGAAAACCTTCAAAAACAAGTGAAGAAACATAGCCTTTTCAAGTCCGACAAGATCGTATTCATACTCCCAAGCTAAAACCCTAATTTTAGAAAACAAACAGGGACAAATCCTCCAATTGACGACAAAACTCAGAGAAAAAAAGAAAAAAAACAGGAAAATCTCCTCGGATCGAGCTGATTAAAGAAAGAAGAAGATCGAAATCAAGAGATGATGATCAGAGGACACATCTTCACACGCTTGCATTGATTAAAACCCTAATTTTAAAAGAAAGAAGAAATCCAACTCCAAAACAAATGAAAGAAGAACATGAAAATCTACTCCGATCGAGTTGATTCAAGAACAAGAACATCGAGATTAAAAGATGAAATTCATGTTTCATACGCTTGCATTGCTTTTCTGGATCCCGCAGAAGTCCTCCAGCTGCTGGATTTCCTGCGCAAAGCTCTGAAAGTAGGGGAAAAGAAGCCCTGCTTCTGCATACATTTCTTTCTATCTCTTCTTCTTCTTCTTCTTAATTATTTTCTATTTAGAAACCCTAAGCAGTCGAAGCATAAGAGGAGGAGGAGGAGGAGGAGGAGGAGGAGAAAACTCGAACAACAACACTGCGATTTCTCTGCAAGTGGGTTGGGTTTCATGTATTTATATAGTCACTCGCTCGCATACGAAGGTGGGAGAAAAAAAGGGCCATTGAAGGTGATGTCCATACAAGGACAGTGGACACGACGTGTGCGTTAAGTCTTCTCATCTATGATTATACATACATTCATCTCATCATCACCGTAGAATATGCTCGTTTAAGTTGGAATTATACAGAATGATGACTCACATACATGCATGTATACACACATACATACATGAGGCTCTGACATACATGCATGCATGGATTGGGAGTACACTATTCCCACTAGTATTACATTGTAGTTCAAAAGGAGTGGGTTCCACTTTAAGATTATTTATACGATGGAAATTGAGTTCTACGATACCACGTGAATGGCATTCACATTTCCAAATGCGCTTAATCGGACGATGGAACTTGACCATATATTGGTGGAGGATATGGAATTCATCTTCAATGGCCTGGGTGTCCGAATTATCTCTATGTAGGTCTAAAGATGGAGTTCCAACCATGTGTTATATTATCTCGTGCTATAGCTGCTGTGACAGAGGATTTGGACAAATGGATGTGCGGTGAATGACATTCACATTTCCAAATGCGCTCAATCGGACGATGGAACTTGACCATATATCAGTGGAGGATATGGAATTCATCTTCAATGGCCTGGCTGTCCGAATTATCTCTATGTAGGTCTAAAGATGGAGTTCCAACCATGTGTTATATTATCTCGTGCTATAGCTGCTGTGACAGAGGATTTGGACTAATGGATGTGTGGTAATGAAGGTCCATTACGGGACTATTTGTTGAAATCTGAATGTTTCAAAATAAACGCACTCCTAGATGTATTTGATATCCTCAAATCTCATGTCAATTCGATTATGCTAAATTGTTGGATTGACGGATTGATGAAAATTTTAATATTTTTATCACGTTTTTCAACAATCGGTCAATTGAGTGGTGGGACAAATTATGGTCGATGTAAAATTTGGAGATAACCCTGTAAACCTAGAGGGAATTGTTTGGATTTTAATAGATGGGCTCTATCTCTCTCCACTCCTTTTAAGCTCAAGATTTCTCTAAGCCAAAGTAGTAGGGATGTAAATGGGTCTCCGATTTTTCGATTACTCGGAGGTTCCAACCCGTTAATAACCAGGTTTGGTTCCTTATCTAGGTTCCGATAAGTAAATAGGTTCGGGTCCATTCTTTGGACCTAAACAGGCCTAGATCTGGTACCACCTTGGTTCTGGCCTGTGGACCCGAGACTTGACATATTACATCAATTTTAAAAAATAAACCTCTTAAAAGCTATTTTTTAAAAGTTATTTAGTAAGTTTTTTTCTAAATCATTCTCTACCTGACCCGGACTAGAATCTGAACCCGTATATGGGACCGGTTTCAATTCCGATTTTATCTTCTCATTAACGGTTCTGATTTCGAATCGGATCCGAATCTATTTTCTCATTAACGGTTCCGAATCCACCGTAGATCTAACTGAAACCGACCCATTTACTATCCCCGCTAAAATCCTCAGAGAAAAGGATCCGGATTCCAGACTCGGATGAATTGACAATGGTGTGGGCCCCAGAGGTGCCAGGGTGGTCTTGGCGCTAGGGCACCGGACAATTAAACATGGGCAGGTTGGTTGCAGTCTGGGTTAAAAGGTTTAGTCGCAACAAGACGACATGAATGAAAGGGAATCTTTTGGGTACACGAGATAATGTGGCACGCTTGTTCGATCTCAGACGTTCATCAGGTGGGCCACCATCGACATAGCCTGATTGAACGTATTGGAAGTCTGTCACGTAATTCAAAGACATTGATTGAAGAGGAACGAACGGTGGGGTGGTGATTGTTTGATTTTAGTATTGGGATGGGTCAATCTGGAGCATTCAATTTGTGGGCCAGCCACATTTATTCAATCAAAAGAAAAATTGGGAGAGGTGGTTCTGAAATGGTCCATGAATTAAAACAGTGGGGCCATTTTGAAAGTGAGTCTCATTTACCAGGCATTTATTTACTATTGATTGGCAGGTGGTGGGGTCCAAATTAACTGTCCAAGTCTATTGTTGTTTATGATTAGACCTTGAGACTAGGTGTGTCCCCACATTGCAGGTCCACATGTCAAGCAGGAAATGTCAGCTTGGTGAATGGTGATTGGTGCATGAACCATCTGGAGTAAATCCGTATATCTGGTAATAAAATTGAATTATGATCGTGCAGTTGTAATTTTTTTCGCTAGTACAGCTATAAGGTGGTGGGTTTAATGTGGAGGACAAGTTTCAATTGGAAGCCTAGGCAGTTTTATATGGGTGCACCTTTTTGGCCTGACACTTGCTCACCCGCTTGTCCCAGGCGCCTGTTTCTTTATTGTAATTGGATTCTAAATCTAGATATAACTTCATGGTACGAATTTTTTTAGAAAATTGATATTGGCACTTTCTTTTTTTTTTTTTTTTTTATAGAGGTACTCCAATTCAAATTAATTTTTTTCACCAGTTACCTTGAAAAGGAGTGTCTCCACAAAAAAAAATGAGTGTCAATATCAATTTTATTTCTTTATTGATCTAACTCCCTCACACTATTTGACATCTTTTCCGGAGCCTCTAAAATCATACTTAAATATATTTGGTAATTGTAGGTGCAGAAAATAATGACCCACAATAACTGGGGAGCCTTAGAGGACTTATCCAACGATGGTGATGACTGGGTACCGTCCGAAAGCCTGAAAGAGAAGAACACACGATCAGAGGACCCTGGCCTGGGCGGCGCAAGGCTCTCCGATGCCAAAGTCAGTGAAGGAACTGGAACAATGGAAGGAGAGGAAGAAGAGAGGCAGGGTAACAACTCTATTGGTTATATTGTGCGTACCTTGCATGTGAAATGCAGCTCTTTTTATAGACGATTAGGAAGATATCTTGGACGATATCTTGGCATGGGTCTCATGATTCGACTGGGAAGTCATGATCAGCCCACGTTGCAATTAATGCGGTCCAATCCAGCCCACTCTGTATTTAATGCCAGTCGGATCAGCCCACGTTGCATTAAATGCGCGTCACGTTGGGCCAGATCGTGTTGGGCGCCTTTGACGGTTGGGGTACCATCGGATCCGCCCTCGGGCCTCGCCCTGACGTGGCTTCAGCCGCTGGATGCCGCCATGTCAGTGATCTGGCGGAGATTGTGGACGGCTGGATGTCGCACCTGTCTCACTAGCTCGCGCCCCTATTCCTCCACGAGCCCGATGACGTGGGGGATGAGGGGTGCGAGTGGAAGTCCTCTCGTGCCTCGGCTTTCGTCCCGGCTCCTTCAGCCGGGGTGGAGCTCTCAGCCGAGATGGGCACATGGGGTAGCCGAGCTCGGCGCTAGCGGCCCGGAGCTGCTTGACTTCGGCCGAGGCCTCTGCCCTGCTAACCGAGGTGAGTTTGGTGCCACGTGGATGGCACGCGGATGGCACGTGAGAGTGTTTAGTTTCATCTGATGGCTGTGATTAGCTTAATCCTGTGTTCCGGAAATCTCCCCACACAGTAATAGATGACGAATCCATGAATCTGAGGACTCCTCGGTGTCCTTCCAACGTGGATTTTTCACCGAGGACTTGTATATTTGTGGAGTGCATATAACTAAGAAAAATTGTTTTTAGTGCAAATCCGCAAAAATTCTATGGGGAGAGGTTGGGCCTAAAAAACCTTAAAAAAATGAAGATTTGCATTAGTTAAAATCTTTGGAGATTTACAATTGCCAAATATAGATTCCCGCAACTTGTGAAAAGAAGAAATCTCTTCTTCAAGAATCTGGTTGCCAAACATAGATTTTCCACAACTATGTGAAAAGAATAAAAGTCTTTTCTTTAAAGATTTTGTTGTCAAACATGACCTTTGTAAGTAAATTGAATATTGCAAAGAGCCTAACTTAAAAAACTGTTTTAGCTTAAAAGCAATGGTTGTGATCATCTGATTAAGATGACTTTTGCTCAAAACCATATCCATAATGAGACCTTTCCATTACACTATCCTCAAATAAGAGTCTGGATCTAGTGAAGGAAAACCCCACGGTGACCGTGAGTAGACAATTCACAGTCCGCCACATCACCTCGGGCAGCCTGCTATGCTGTGACATGTTGGACCCTGAATGGTCCACTCACGGTCACCGTGCGTAGACCCACTCAGAGGATCCCAATTTCTTAAAAAATTGGCCTGCATCTAAATGGGTCCCGCAATGGACAGAGAATTTTATCCCTCATGAAAACCTTGAAGAGAAATCCTAAATAGAGTGTGACCCCTACTTATATATATATATAGGGTAATATTCAGGTGAGAACTAGTTCTCACATATTATATGAGAACTTTTTTGTGTGGCCCAATTGTGGGCCCCATTTGGGGATGGGACCAGGGGGGATGAAAAGATCTATGTGAGACCACCCTAAGTATCAAGTTTGACCTCAAATCCATGCCCCTAACCCCTTCATCCGTGGCCCACAAGTTTAATGGCTTCATATTCAAAAAAATATTCAACCCTCGATCCAACGGTTCAATCCATTCGGATGTTTGTCGATCCTTGAGATATATGACTATCAGGGGGTTCCCTATTAGTTACTAGGTTTGGATGGGTTGCTAGTTGGGCCCCGCAAAAAAGTTCTCATATAATAGGTGAGAACTAGTTCTCACTTGAATATTTCCCATATATATATATATGATATTTTATAATAAATAACTACACTTAATATTGAACTCAGGCCAGGCCTATTTTAGACTCAAGGTGAGTGAATTACCGCTCCTAGTATTGAGTCCCAGGGTCCATGTTGTTATATTCAACTTAGATTAGGGTCCTTGTAATCCTAATTGGGTCCTTGTGAGTCCAGCCTAAATTGACTCAATGATAGCCCTATCTTCCATGGGAGGCTTGTAACATTTTAGGGCCTGTTTTTTCAAAAGAATCGTGAGAATTCTTGTCCATGAGAACTCTGAGAATTCCAAATGCTGCCTCCTAACCTTGTTTCCATAGGCTTGTTTGATTAGAGGCATTCTTGACAAGGAATTGGACTTGTTGGAAATTTATTGACATGATGTGACATCTTGTCCTCTAGACATTTCAAATGCTCTGTTTGATGCAAGAATTTAGAATTCTAAACCATTTGAAAATGCACTTTTGGCCTTATGAATTTTCAAAATTAAAGAATTCTAAATTCTAGAGGGGGGGTTATGCATTTGGAATTCCACTTTGAGTGGGGTTCCTAACCAAACAGACCAAAAGTAAGATTCAAAATGCTCAACCCCCTCTAGCATTTGGAATGCTGGAAATCTAGTATTTTTATGTGGTTTGAAATTCTGAATTCTTGCAACAAGCATAGTATTTGAAATGCCGAGGGAACAAAATGTCACAACATGTCATAAATCCCCAACATGCTCATAAATCCCCAACATGCTCAATTCCTTATTAGAAATGCTCCTAACCAAACGGGCCGTATTTGGAAGAAAGGTAAGCACGCAATGGCCAATGAGACCTGCCCCATTTCCCTCAAGGCTACTCTTTTTCAAAATCAATTCCCTTCGGAGCTGACTGGGGCTCAACCATTTTGTTTGTAATTCCTTCAATCAACTAGGTGAGAGGTGAAGTTTCCAACCAATTGGGCAACTCTTAATCTCTTCTTTTAATGGCTTGAGCTCATGCTCCCTTGAATTTTATAGGAAGGGGAGTGTTTGATGTCCCTAACCAGCTACGATTTTGGACATGACTTGATTGATATGGTGGTACAATGTGCAATGAGAGTGCCTTAGTTTGAGCTCTTAGAAGCAGAAAGAAACTAAATACAAATAAAAAAAAATCCTTGGTGGGCCCAAAGAGGATTGCATTTTGAAAAAGTTGGCCCAAGTGATGTAGAGATGGACCTCTTCTACATCCTTAACCTTTTTCCAATTTAATAGTGACCATAATCCAACTATTTAAAAAAATCATCACATCATTCTATTTTATTAGTTGAAATCGTCAATAAAATCATGGCCCTTATTTTGAATGAAGTGAAATTTGAGAAATGTCAATTTAAAAGACAATGCTTTTTTTTATTATTAATATAGATTTGAAAAGATTGGCCCTCTCATTGGACAGGAGGAAGGTCATGTACAATAATATTGAGGGCAATTTTCTCCTGCATATGTTCGCACACATGAATGTGGACATTGTCATGATGGGCACCTTTAATTCAAGAGAATCCTACTCTTTTGATTAGGCCCCATGACTTTTTTAACATCCGAAGAAAACTCTCACACGCAGATGTTCGTGTTCGCGCAAGTGAAGATTTTGCATAATATGGAAGGAGACACAGTCTCTTTCACAAATGAATGTTAGAAAATGTCTCATAAATCACTTATTCCATTTGAGTTAACCTTGAACTATTGATGATTATAAATGCAACCCCTCTCTTCCACTTGCAGACGAGCATGGCCCACCAAACATAAGCAAGTTGTAAAGACAAGAAATGAGGGCCCTCCACATGATAATCTCTTGCATAAAACCAAAAAACTTCGTACCAACTGGGTTTTAGCTTTATTAAGTACCATATCATCTTGTTTTATGACATTAAAAATGATGTAAGTTGCAAGAACACCTTTTAGAGTAAGTGGTTGTCAATAGATTGAATGGATGTTATCTTAACTTTTCCCTTCCAAAAAAGACAAGGTCTGTAAAATATCTGTATTCTTGATAACAATATAATATAAATAATAATATAAATAATACTAGGGTCAGTTTTCATTTATGATGGTGTATGATATGAGTGGATTAAATTAAACAAAACCAGGCCCCACTATAGGAAAATCAATGTTAGCTGCCGTCACTACTATAATGATGGTAGATAGAATCTCTCCAATGAAAAGTCTAAGTTTCACATAAGTCTTTTATGGCTAAGGACAAACTGAAATACAAATAATAAAGAACTGCGCCAATATACTTAAAATAAGGCTTTAATGATGATGATAATAATGACACAAGAATAATAACTATTTGAACGGTGATGATGATACGATTGAAAGGAGTTCCATCATGTATGCCATCCACTTTCACGCCCACATTTTGAAGAGCATGAATGGAATGGAATGGAATGTTTTGTGTGGAAATGGATGAGTGAACCCAAAACCTAGTGTGTCACCCATATTAAACAATTGGTTTCTCACACATGGGTTAATATTAAAATGTGGTGCGCGTCATGAAGGAGCAGCAAGTTGATAATAAAGTTCAAAAAGGAAATAAAAGAAAAGAGATATACGAAAAAGAGAGCAGCTGGAAGACAATTAAAAGTTTGGATTCTGTCTGTCAATTCCTTGAAACTATTCAAATTCCTTCCCTATACTTGCACCCATTTAATATAGAAAAAAAAAAACAACATGTCAGCACCTTTGTTCTCACCTCAAACAAAGGCATGCAATAAGTAGAGAGGAAAGAAAAGATAACATGCTTCAAATGGAGCCAATGGTCCTAGACCCGAACCCTTAACATCTCTAAGGGCATGTTTGTTTGTTAGAATTTTGAGAATTTTTATTGGGGTCTTTTATGAATTCTTCAAATATGAAATGTCGTCTCCCACTTAGTTTTACAAACGCTCAAGTATAATATAATATTTTGTTGATTATGAGAATTCTCATCATTTTAATGGGGATTTAGAATTTCTTGGAGGACAACAACTGTCATTAGTTTTAGGAATTCATCATAATGGAGTTCTCATTAAACCATCTTACTTGACATGTTTTTTTTTATATTATTATTATTATTCAAACACGCTCATAAAACACACCCACAATTATAGATGCTAGAGGCTTTTATGTTTTTTTTTACACTGGTGTCGACATTCTAAAAAAGACACATATTGTGTATATCATCAGAATAATTTTAAAAATGGGCCAAAATCTTACAAATAATATTAAAAAACAACTTGTAATGAAAAATCCTAGAATTTGCACCTTTTAAGATTCGCTACCTGCAGACTTTTGTTCATTTCAGTGTTTGCACTTTTGCAGGATGTTGCTTTCAACCAAACATGGGTTCTCATGATCAGGTCCACTTAGGTGCATGACACTAAAAGAGATAGGAGATAGATAGGGTAGCAAGGTCCACTTAGGTGCATGACACTAAAAGAGATAGGAGATAGATAGGGTAGCAAGTGGATTAGGGTATCTTTATTAACTTTTCAATCAAACAATCCTAATCCTTAATTTTATATAGCTATTTAAACTGTTGTCAATTGAAAGGATAAGTATTTGTGAAAGGTATAGATTTATCTATTTTGGTAGACCCATGAGTGTGAAAACAAGAGCAATTAAAGAGACATTATAAATGTTTTATAGGGGTTAGAGGAGTGCTTCGCAATAGTAAGGGGGAGGTTTTACTTACGTTTGTCAATCATGTTGGTGTGTGACTCTAATGAAGCGGAGGTCTTAGAAATTTTGGAAGGTCTTAGATTATTTCCAAGAAGATATGAGGTCCGCTTCTTTTGGAAAGTGATTCATGTAATGTCATTGCTTGGGTGTCTAAGCAGAAGGCTAATCTTTGGAAGTTTCAATCTCACTTTAATAAAATTAAGGAGATATCGGCTACCATCAATGTTTCATTCCGTCCTGAGGTTAGATCCGCCAACTCAATTGCGAATGTGTTAGCCAAACAAGGGGTTGATAGAGCTATTCTTTAGGCAGGTGTGATCATAATATAATTGAGTTTGGTGGTGGTGCACTTCTCATGCACTTTTTCGAAAAATAACAGAGAACATTATAGAGGACTTGTCCCGTCTTTACCTTTCTTTTGAATAAAAAATAATTAGCTTAATTTATAAATAATGGCATATGGTTCATTGTTATTGCGAAAATGCAAGTGGGAGATAATACTGAGACAATAATGTCAAAATTCTTGTTTTTTTATCAAGCCTTTGTTGGAAGATTTTTGTTAAATCGAAAAAAAAAAAAAATAGAAAACATTGGATAAATGATTTGAATATTGAGAGAAAAATAAAATAAAATATCGTGAGAATAAATTTCTTTAGAAAAGTTAAAAACAACAGGAATCTTCATACATTATTATTCTGTGTATGTATATAATTGCAAATGTTTGCTAGCTAAGAGGTGAGGTTTGTCTGCTCGTGTGTTCATATCTTGGCTTTGACATCCTTCTCCACCATCCGATATTCTTCCACCTCTAATAAGATAAATATCACAATTTCCTGCAGCAAAACAAATCAGGTGAAACTTTCACCTTATGAATATAAGAAAGTTTTCACCCTCGTGATATTTTTGATTTTATCAACGGTGTTTGCAACATTGCTTAAATAATAAAGGAAGAGAATTGGCAAAATTATTTGTTTAGTTTTTTATTTATTACTTAGTTCCCTAGGAAAAATTTCCTCGTTTTAGCATTATTGTTGCTTTAATTTAAGGCACATTTGCGCAGCCAATTTTCTAAAAAAAAAAAAGAGGATGGCATAACAAATTTTCATGTTATAATGATAAAAACTATGTTTCGTGTGACTGCTTTTCCGGATGGAAAAGCATAAAATAAGCTTCAACAAAAGGCATTTGGAAAAAAAAATTCTGCAGATGAGGAAAATGTCTACGGAATTGGTTCTATGTGGACGTAAGGGCAGACCTACATACTACATTTGGGCCAGTCATCTCGTCAGACCTGAGCCCACTTTCAAAACCCACATGAGACTTTTGAGTCTACTTTCAAAATTCATGTAAAAATCCTAAGTCTGCCTCCAAATCCTTCGTGAAAATTTTGGGTGTGCCCCCAAAACAAAATTAAACTATCCATTTCAAGGCCGTCCCCTCAAAACGAAAATCCTGGGTCCGCCGGATGTACACATTCGTGTTTAATCATCCGATGTTGGTCAACACAAAAGTCTGATATGAATATTGAACATATCTGCTGGTTTTTATATGTGAGTTTGCATGCCCTTTGTTTAAAGTTATTTGGTAATCTGGTAATTCAAGCCAAAAGGACAGACACAGCAACCCCACTTGGAGATCTTTTTCTCGAGTGTGTTTACTTTTGTTTTATTGCTTGTCTCTGGAATTGATTTTACTTTGGTGAAACGAAATTCATTGAAAATATGATGATGCGCATAAAGAGAGTGTAAAAGGATACAAAGCTCAACTAGAGGGAGGAAGAAAAGGCTGCAAAGTTCAGTGGGAATGACGAATATGCTTCTAAAACCTTAAAATGGCCACAAATGGAAATGCTTGGAAAAGGAATGGTCAACTTTTTTCGCCTTGGGGTGCTTGAATGTTCCAAGATATTGCATATGGGGAGATGAACTTCAATTTATCAACATAATATATGATGGTGCATAGGATCTCATGCCCCATTGAGTTATAGCCAGGGGTGTACATGGACGGTTCGAATCGATATAGAGAGAAAACCATAAATAAAACCGAACCGAACCGCCCATGTGCTCAAACCGAACCGAACCAAATTGGTCTGTCCGGTTATGATTTTTTATTTTATTTTATTATTTATTTTACAAAAAAAAATTGCAGTTCAAACTTGGTCCATCAAATGGAATGATGAGAAGCTGTAATGAAAACTAAAATATATTTTATAATTTGTTTCAACCAAGGAATTAAGCATACATCAAACGATGGATGAACTCTTTCCATCCATCATCCGATCATGTGATTGAATGGCCCAGGCCAGGTTCGGCCAACTTTTTAGGCCAATGAGCTGAAGCAGTACGAATCTTTTGGTAAAATACACCAATAAAATGGTCAGGCATATACCCATTTCTCTGCATAAAATCTGGACTAGACTACATTGCTTCATCCAGACTAATGAATTCACTACAAAAGGAACTAGTTTTTTTTTTTTTTTCCAGCAACATGGGTTCGAGTGGAATGTAGCCCCAATTTTGAAGTAATTGAGATGGGCTTCTTCATAGTCCACTTTCTCTTATGTCAGACCAAACCCCTCAGCAGCATTAAAAACCAAATAATGCACACTTCTTGTAGAACTTTCATCAAACATGTAAAATGTAAATGTAAGTAGAATATACAAGCGCTTCCCCCTTAAGGTTAAAATAGTCAAAACTCAATACTCAAGTTAATACATACGATCCTAATAGATATGGTCAGTTCGGTTTAGGCGGTTAACCTGGGGTTCAAACCGATAACCGACCCATGTAAGGCGGTTTCAATGATTTTCAAACCGTTGACAAAACCGATATACATAAAACCGATCCAAACTACCCGGTTCAGTCCGTTCGGTTCGGTTTTGCGGTGATACTGGATTTTTTATCCATCCCTAGTTGTAGCTCAATGGGGTGTGAGATCTAACAAGTGGTATCAGAGCCTAGTAGATCTGGTGTTTGAGTCACGGGATACGAGTATTGTGAGTTCGCAGCAGGAGTTGCAGTGGGTGTGCTGTTGAGGGAGGGATTATTGAGGTCAACGTCCACCGTCGCTCTTGAACTGTCATAATTGTGGTTGAACCAGAGCCCTCACCATAAAACTATTGTTGTGCCGTTTGCTATCACCAATTGATTTTGGGATAAGTGGTTGCTCAATGGGGTGTAAGATCCTACATGGTGGGCAGGGTGGCAATCAAGATTCAAGACCAGGCATGGTGATTTGAGGGTTCATGTTGGGCATTTGACATGGTGATTGAGGTTTCACAATGGTTGTGACCAACAATCAATCCTCAAGAAGTAACCGCACATATTAACACTAGAGATTCTTAGTTATGCAGTGTGCTCGTGTTCATGGATAGAGAGAAACCTTTTCTTTCGATTTAAACATTTTACAAATTACTCCTATTTCAAAACTAGTTTCGGCTAACCTAATGGACCAATCCTACTAATTTGAAATACATGACATCAACCCAACAACGATATTTTTGACACTCTTATTAATGAATTGAATTTGACCCTAAATTGCACCATCATCTATTCAATTTGACCTTTATAATCTTTAAACAAGTTCAACGGATAATCTCACAATCTAATTCATAAACGGATCAAATTTAGGCTACATCTGTGAGCAGGGCCAGAACTACGGAGGAGCAGCTGGAAATTTTGTAAAACTCCGCTACTGTTATGGTAATTATTCTCTTACATTGGCCCCCTCACCCAAGGTTTTTTTTTTTTTGGGTACATTGTGCCACACCAAGGCAATTTTCTTGGTTGCCACCACCCATCTGTCACAATTGCATTGCTCAACATAACAAACTGCCTCAACCATTCCTACCCTTTTAATGGTATCTCAACAACTACTCAAAATAATTCTTGATCGAAGCCAGAAGGATGCAAGGGGTGCAAGGGGAAAACCACATAATTAGTTTTGAAAAATGCAATATATTTTGTGAAGCCCATATGGATGTATGTCAATTAGTGATTTCTTGATATGCCACTCGTCCCATTTTGTGGGCTCTCCTCGCTTCTTATGTAGGCTCTTTTGGGTCTCACCTCCCTTTCCTTGGGTAAAGAAAGAGAAAAGTTTAAATCACTGATTGTGCAACAACCCTCCCCATCCTACCCATTTTGGATGATTTCATTTTTAGACTTTATATAGCCTTTAAATAGATGTTACAATCTTCTAGGAAAAAAAAGTACAATCATTAAACCGTTTCATATGCAAACCAAACCTAATTCATGACTAGCCTTTTAAACAAAAAGTCTACATGGACTAACTCATGGAGTTAGTCCATAGACTAACCCCATAGTTCTCATCCAAGTAATATTTGGATGAGAATCATGGAGTTAGTCCATGAGTCTATCCATGAGTTAGTTCATGTAGCAGGACTGCCGTTTAAATCCTTCCCCCTCAAGTGGTTGGCATAAACCAGGGTGGGCCAAATAGCTTGATTCGAAGCACAATAATATATTCCTCATGCAGTGGCCCTTTGAGAGAAAATAAAAAAAAAGAAGGCCCAATTTAAAGGTGAGAAACTTTGAACAGTATTTTAAGAGATAAAAAGGTAAAAGAAGATGAATTCAGAACAAGATCTGAATATAATCCTATCATAATTCATAGTATAATTCAAAGTATCTTAATCTCTAACTACTGCATTCCTCTTTAACTGCACCCATAAAAAAAAACTAAAGCACTTAATAATATGTTTACCAAATTGTAAGCAGAGGAAAATATTCTCAATGATGACATTCTCTGTTGCATTATTTGTGTGATGAGGTGAATCAAGAGCCTTTTTCTCTGCAACTTTGCATCTCTATCTACTGTGGGGGAGGATGCATCTAGCCCCATTACCTTTGTTTCCAGCAGGCTTCTGAGTTCCGACACCATTCCCTCTTCAAATAATTTAATAATAATTCCAGGTTCCAGCCTTTGGGCCCAGTCTCAGCATTGCATGGCTGAGTTGGTTTTCTTTTTTTCTTTTTTTTTTTTTTTTTTCTGTAAGTTTATCCTTACATACCTAGAATTTTAGGTCTTGTCTACCCAACAAAAGATTCCGGCAATTTCTGTTTTTATGGGAGAGAGGAATCCTAGATTCTCACCCCTCTCATATGAAATTGATATCCTCCCTATAAAAAAAATTAATTCTTTTTTATTTTTAGAAGAAAAATCTCTCGTACTAAACAATAAAACAGTGGCTGCTGCACCGAAAATCAAATAATTTTCCTCTCCATTGCTGAATCCTATCGCAGAAAAGCACTATTAAGGAAGTTGATTAAGGCATGGTATGACAATCTTATCCACCAAGTGGCCCATTCTATCAGCGGCTTGCATTACAAAATCATGAAGCTCAACCAGGCTTTGAAAAATATGACATGTAATAGAGTTTGTTATGCCTAAAAGAAATCGAGTCTATTCAACAAAAAAAAAGGTCTATTTTCTGTTTAGATGTTTGATTATAGTCTTGATTTAAATAGTTGAAAACTTGTAGTAGACATTATTTTGCAGTATCTAAATTCCAAAGCTTTCGTATCACTGTTAGGAATCGTTTGCCTTTTACTCATGGGTTAGAAAATGGGTTTCTATAAATGTAAATGTTACATATGCAAAACAAATTACCATGTTTGTCAAAATCATCATTTTCACATGAGTAAAGGAGTATATCCAACAGTTCTCAGACGTATTTAGATATTTTAGACATTTTGCACAAATTTCTCAAAACATATGAAGATTTAATATATGACACTAAACGTCTTGATGCTTATCATTAATAAGAGGATGGACCATGACTTGAAAGCTCATAAAACTATAGAAATTAATTCGTTACATTGGAGTTTTTTGGGTTATTTCAAAAATTCTTTAAAACCCATGAAAACTAAAGGTATGAAACTATACCTGCTAGGGTTTTATTAGACCAATAAAGTATAATGACTGTAATTGCAAAAGAGAAAGTGATCAAAAGGGTCCCAACCCACAACCTAACTGAGGAACTGCTTCTCTTTATAATCATGGGACTTTCTTAAAAAAAAATGTTAAAGTCAAGAAAAATGATCGGGGCCAACCATTTCATAACAACAACAAAAGTCCTCCCATTGCTTTGTTTTCCTTTTTAATTTTTTGACAAATTTGTCTGCATTCCATGATATCATAAAAGGCTTGGACTTTCCATGATATCATAGAATGTCCTTCTTTTCGTGCTTTTTGCTTGTCAGATAATTGCAAAATAACATGAAATGTTAGTTAATTATGTGATATCGTGGAATGGAGGCCTTTGTTGTCATTAGAAAGTATTTGAGCCCACAAATGCTTTTCTCAATTTTAAGAGGTTTTTTTTTTCCCTTAAAACTCTCTATAATCATTTACAACCTCTTTAGAATTATAAATTAGATGTTGAAAATAGCCTCATTTAATTATCTGCCATTTCACACACATGCAAATGCAATACAAACTTTGTGACATGCCCCATTTTAAAAGCTGCAGACAGCTGACATCTTGATAAGCTCAGCTAAGGACACATAAAACTCCATTTTGGTGATAGCTAAATGGCATATGAGACAAGGTGGAGAGATGTCGCCACCAGCTGTAGTACATTGTCTGCTAGTGCTTGTAATCGCTCCAGGAATAGCTTCGATAAGTGGGACCCAACCTCTACATGGTCCAAAGCACATTTGTCATCATTTGCAATGCTAACAACAATGGCACATATATATGTGGGTGAATGATGGGGACAAAAGCAGGTGTTATGATATTGGGCCCCAGGACATGGGAGAAGGAACAATCTTCCAATGTACATGCCCCAAGTGGAGAGTAGCTAACACTTACTTTTCTTTAGTGGAACTGGACCATCACGTTGGAATAGACATGATTTTAGATCAATGTCACACAAAAGTGTTTAAAAAAAGGAGTTATTAAATCCACAGATTTTAAGTTTTGGGGGATCCTCTCATGTTATAGGCCTCTAAATAGTATCAAAATAAAACATTTATTATCTTCATCATCAAATCTTATTCTAATTGTATTGGCACTTACTATATTAATTATGTTTCTCTATTCCGATCAATTTTAAACCAAATTCTCATATATATATATATATAGGGGATTGATATTGGCACTCCCCCCTGTTGGGAGTGCCTGCAGTAAGAAAGGGGCAAAAGGGAGTGCCAATAGGCCTATATATATTGCACTTTTTTCGGATACGGTGTTACTCAAGTAAAGAAGAATTTCTTCTTGTAATAGATATAAACCGATAATTGACAGGTTAAAAAAAAAAAACTTAAAATGAATTTGTTACACAAGCAGAGAAGAATTTTTTCTGATGATCTTGGAAGAGTGCTGATGGGAGGGAAGCAGAAGAAGATGGTGAGATTTGTTGTTTCTGTATTTTGCTTGATGGGATAGGGGGTTGAAGGAACCAAATATGTTGGTTTTTGGCCTTAATGGAAAAATGGCAGTTTTCCCATTGTTGGTATCTGAGGAAAAGAGTGGAGGACCATTGCATCTGGTTGCCGGTAAACTAGTGTACATGCAGTGCTGGTCAGGCCCATTGCATCCAATTTTGTATTCGAGGAAAAGAGTGTTGGTTAGGACCATTGCAAATAAGACATACTTACTTTGTACTTGCAGTGTGATGTGGCCTAAACGAACTTAAAATATTGTATTTGAGTCACCAACTCAGGGTAGCACGAGAGAATAAGGGGTTGTTCAGTTGGTTGGCAACGACGCGCGCATCTCACTTTGTTACGTCAATAAATCAATCCCTGGGTACACCAGAATGAAAATTCTCCTTCCTTGGAGTGGGCTCTGTTGGTCCCTAGCTCCCTTGGCTGTGGTTAATAAAAAAAAAATCAGAAAAACTCACTGTATCATAAGTTAAGGGGGCAGTTCAGTTTAGTCTAAAAAAAATCTAATCTTACAATAAAAGCTTGTTTAAAGTGTCTTTCTTTTTTAAATAAAGCTCCTATATAATAAATGTTGAGTTATTTGCAAAATACTTTGACACACTTGGCTGTACTTTCAATAAAACAAGTTATAGGAAAATGATGAGAGAGACTAATTGCCTACTTGGGTTCCCTTACATTTTTCATTTCTCTCTGAGAGTCCCTTGTTTTACAAGATTTACTACATGGGATCCGTTCAAATGACTCAGTTTTTTTTTTTTCTACCCTAACTAAAGGGGTTAGATCCAACTCCCAAGAGATAGCCCAAACACACAAGAGAAAAAGCAAACATATTTAGGAAAAAAAGTCCATACACACAGAAAAGGTAGTATTATATCTAAGGTTTCAACCAAATGAAAACCACCACTCCTTACTATTTAGATAAAGAGCGGGTCTTGACCCAATTGCAGTAAACATTATCTTTCTTAATCACCATAGGGACTAAAACTGTACGAATTGGAAGATGAGGATCCACAAAGAAGCTTCACAAAACCCAATCATCAATGGAAAGTTATTAGTAACTACCCACCACTCACTGTTATAATAAAATTGGCACCATGCAAAAAAAGTTTGCGTGTGTAATGGACTATGGGGGTAAGTACTAACTACTAAGTACTTCCAAACAAAATTGGATGAAAACAAATAAGGTACCATGACCATGTCAATTCAGATATTTTGGCGCCTAGGAAGCGAACGAGGGACTAAAATTGGTGAACCCTTGTCCTCCGGGGCTTTTACAAATGAGAAGAAATTAGAGGCTCCTCACTAAAGTTACTAATGAAAAATTTACACCATTCGAGGTAAATTAATACCAGTTGTTAGGTCCTTCAAAGATTTCAATCTAAAAATTCAAGCATTTCCTTTTTAGTAATTTGTTTTACAGTGGATTCATCTTCTATTAAACTAATTTTTTATCGATATATTTTGATCGATTTCGATTTTTATAACTCACAAAATTCTTATAAGTGAAAGCTAAAGGATCCAGACTAGGGTGGATGGGGGGATGAATGGATGCTTGCATCTTTTTGCAGAAAGCAACCAATGAAAGGGAGTTTGCGTGAAGGTCCCTTTCCAATTTTGAATTAAGGCCCATCAATCATTAATTTGGACCTTTCACAACCACCTAATCTTCTAAAATCAGGACCATCATTTATCATTGGATTTAGCAAAAGTAAAATTTGTACATTAAAACTGCTAGGCTCTCTCATTAAAGGCCAGGATCACATGGCAGGGGTCCACCACTCTTAATAATAAAGTCCGGATCACATATCATAGCTGATTCACGCTTATTATAAGTGGACCAATCACGGTGCTTAAGGTGAGCGTGCATCAGCTGTAATAGGTGATTCAGACTCTTCATATTATCAATGAAACTAAATTCGGCATGGATCCAGCCTGGATATGGATCTAAGTGAGGAGCGCTTCCTAGTCATTAATTTGTTGAATCTAGGCTTGGGTCTCCAGCCCACTGGACTACTACCGGGCTTGTTTGTATTTTATATATTATTATAGGCCATATATATCTTAAATAAAAAATCACCATTTAACATATAATTATGTCAATATATACTTCTATCATCATCAAGGGCGGACCCAAGAAATTTAACTTGGGAGGGGGGATGGCTTAATGTAATATATATATATATATTGTTGGAAAGGAAAATATGTAAAAAAAAAAAACACACACACACATTAATTATTAGGATTTATAGGATTTTCTTTTTTTTTTTTTGAAAATTCTCAGATAGGGAGGGGCTTCAGCCCTCATACCCTTGTACCTAAGTTGACCACTGATCATCATCATGAAACCTTTATCTGAACTATACTTGGGACGGCAACAAAAATAGTGTTTCGCCATGCCTACCTAGATTGCCACTTTTTTGGATATATTCTTATTACTTTCGAGCAATTATTTTTTCATAAATTTTTATAATTTTTCTCAATTCTTTTTTTTTATTGTTTTAATGAATATGACCCCCTCCTAATGTTTGGAGTTTGAATCTATACATATGAGATTTCCAATGAACAGCAATACCCCTTTGATGATGTGATGCATCCCTATAATGATATCCACCAGGAGGAAGTTGGGTCCAATCAGTTGGCCCACAATTAGAACAACCACAGCCGATGGGATGGGCACATATGCGACGCCTACTTAAAAGGAATCTATGGCCGTTAGAAGAGTAGTAGGTAAAGCTTATTATAATAATTTTAGAGAAATGACAGTTGAAAGGACCATTGCTTTGTAGTTTGTATGTGAGACAGGAAAGACATGGCCACACCCATATCACGCCACAATTATTATATTTGGACTGTTCATAAGGCACCAAAAACAGAATAAGAGGCGATTCAAGACAAAATGGACCTGACTTGAGCCAATTTTTATGGTAGGGGTGGCAAACAGGTTAGGTTAGGGTGAAGATGGGTTGGGGGTTGGAGGATACCTACAGGTTGAAATTTGTCCTGTACCCGACCCGTTTATGATGCGACTCAACCTGACACGACCCACATAACCTGTATCCAGTGTGGGCCTATCCATTTCTTTTGCGTTTATGAAGACCCGACCCGTACTTGATTGAGTTAACCCGACCCAACCTGCGTAACCCACAATGTGAGCGAACCCATTTAATCCATCGCTACCCAACCAACATGAAGAAGTTTGGCCCAAGCTCAAATATTTCAAGTATTAGTAGGTTATGTTCGAGTTTAGTTCTTAGCAAAAAAAAGCCCAGAGTACAAAATTATTAAATTACTAAATTCTTTAAATTGGTTTAGATATGTGGGTTGACCCTGAACAACACATTTAAATAGGTGATGCAGGTTTGCGGTCAACCCTAACCCAATCTGTTTTACTGGAGGTTGGATTTATCTGACCTATGTCTAACTTGTGTAGGATGCGGTCAAGTTGTGCATTGGTCTGATGTGTGTGTGCGTGTGGAAGCATGAAAATCTGCGATCGATCAACCATGCCACATAAGAGACTCGAGGATTTTATGTAGTTTGGCAAAACCGCTTACATCCACAACAAAAGAGCAACGACTCACATCTTTGTGTCATCCATGTTAAATTCCTCGTCTCTCTCGTGTAGCATGTTTGATCGATCGCATGTTTTGCGCTTTTCAACGCACACGCACAATAAAAAGCTCCAACATGGTCAAATGCAAGTCGACTACGAGTTGAGTTTGTGAGCCAGGTCAGATCTTTCAAACCCTAGTTAATGACCATACTATAGGCCTAGTCCACTCTAAGACACAAAAGGGGCACATATATTTGGAAAATGGTTGGGCTCCAACCTAATCTGAGGCCCATGGTCTGCGCCTAAATTTGAAGTTTGAAGTCCACTGACCAAGCAAGCTGAAGTACAATTGTTGTCCTGGGTCTGACCTGGCTCATGAGCATCCTTGCCACAAAGGTTCTATGTATGCCCTTGGCCAAGTGCTAAGTTAGAAACTCTTTAGACATGGTAGATTCCCCCACCCCTTCCTGCCTGTTCAAACTGATATGAATGATCATGACAGCTCTTCAAATCCTGTTGTCTGATCAGATATGTCATTCAAACAAAGTGATTCCTCTCTGTTTTCCATCTCAGATTAGAGGAACACAATCTCATATGAGATTGGGCACTTGGGCATTGCTGATAGTATGAGATATAGCTTCAATGATGATGATGAATTATGAATATGTTAAGATACCTTCACAGTAAAAAAGGCCCTCTGTAGCCATCTGCTTCAAGACAGTTACAAGAGGTAGTCAAAAGTATATATGATGGGAAAATGTTCCTACCAAAAATGCCAGATTTTTTAAAGGAAAAATGAAAAAAGAACTGCCATAACATTTTGATACTGAGAGTGGGATCTTCCCACAACCTGTGAAAGGCAAGGCATTTGAATAGCTGGACAATCCGCTGGGCGCATTTTTTTTTTTTCTTTCTTTCTTTCTTTCCCAATAACAAAGGATTTCTCTTAAGGCGAAAGGGAGATACAAACAAGAGATAAACAACCAATCCAAAGGCTGGAGAACAATGGTATATGAGCATTATATAGAAGATAAATAAAATAAAATTACATAGAGAAATCAACAAATTAAAGGAGAAGGTCAATCCTCCCCTTGCTTAGCCAAGGAATCCACCTAACAATTAGCGACCGTCCAACATGCTTCAGCTCTACTTGTAATTAAAGACAAGCAGTCAATTTCACATTTCACAGAAATAAAACTCAACTCTCCAAGGGAATACCGCAAAAGAAGAAACTCAAGCAATAGCATTCCTTGAGTCGCTCTCCACAATCATACAATCATGGAAAGTGTGCACAAAGATCTGAAGCGCTTTTAAAATTGCCAACACTTCCTCCTCATTAAAATCAAAGTACCAGCATTCTTATAAAACACCACCAAAACATTCTCATCTCTACTACAGAGCACTCCTATACTCGCCAGCCCTGGCCTTCCCCTCGTCGAGCAATCCAAATTATACTTCGACATACCCAACGGAGGAGGAGAACAACTTTGCCACTTTTCTCACCTTAGGAAGCCCAGAAGATAAGGGTGGTCTCCCAGTTATAGAAGAAGCCATCAATTTCTAAACTAATAAACTCGCTTGGAGTGGCTGGGGCCATGTTCATCCTTTAATCCGCAACCTTGACTCTAAAGCAGTAACTGTGACTAAAGTGACAGAAAGAATAACCCCATAGCCTACTTTCCAAACAATTCCTGCCCCTCCCAATTCAATCCCAAGGACGATATTGACTGCTGCCAGGAAAAGAGTGAGCCTCCCGACCCAATGATGATACCAGTTCCAATACTTACGGATCTTGGCGTCTTTATTAGGCCTTAAGCAGAAAGCGCTGACCTGATACATCCAACTACAATCCTCTGAGAATCACAGAATTATGCATATATGATACATTTGCTCATTATACATGTTGTACTAAACATAGAGTTTTAGCTTCAATATTGGGTTGTGTTTATGAATTTGGGAAAATACCATGACCGTCCTTAATTTTCTCATTTAATTCTGTAATACAATGTATTCCAATACATATACCACCATATGTTCTGTAATTTTGGACACCTCATGAGCAAATATGTTGATGATCCACATACATGATCTAACAGCTTTCTCCCTCCTTTTAGGGAAGAAACTGGATTACTTGACTTGATATAATCATTTAACTGTTTCTTGTACAAGTTCCTGACAATGCAGGATAGGTGTAGTACTATTTCTAATAAAAACTAAAGTCAGTTAAGTTCAACAAGTTCTATGGCTGACTGTATGCTTGACTTCAATTCACCTATTATTAGATGGAGGGGCCTAATCACCTGAGTTGTATTGTTAGACATTAGGAAAATCCTGGTACTCCATCTGGTAAATGAGGGTTGCGTCAAACATGCAATTGGCTATAAAGATTTGCCAGACCTTCATGTTGGTTTCCTGAGGTAGAGCAATAAGTCCAAGCTAATATGCATGGATATAAACATTTGACTTAAAAAATCATCATCCAATGCAAGGAAGTGAGGAGAAAACAGTTTTACGCCTAGAAAAACCCCTAAAATGGGTATGATGAGAGATATCACAAACCTGTAAAGTGCCAAGCACCAAGAGAAATATCCCAAGGTCTCTGTGTGCTGTGACATTCGAATGGATTTGATAATATAGTGACATTCCAGCCAGCACAGTGAAAACCCCAATAGTATATCCCATCAACTGAAAGAACAAATGGAGGTGAAACCATAGTGGCTCCCACTGCCTACAGTATCTTGCAATAACTGCCCCTATTGGCAGGAGCACACCCCATCCAATTATAGCCAATGCTCCGTGGGTCACCTTCAGCTGGTCAGACTTGGAAGAAGAAGAAGAAGAAGAAGAACTACCTGTATAGAAAAGCTTCACTGTAAGTTGCGTCAATCGCATAAACAGAAAGTGAGATCTCACATAGGTGAGATTTTAACCAACATAGGTTAATCTATATTTCAAACTAATTCATATATTAAAAAAAAAAAGCATAAAAGCTGCACCAAGCAAAGGCTAAAGATTACAGGTAGGTGCTGCTTGATTGAAATATATAGTTCTGTAAATCAAGCTGGATAACCATAAAGAACATAAAGATGAGCAAGACAAATGAATACAGTTCCAACAGTTCATGAGAAACAACACAAAATCTGGTTAGTCAAAAGTCTTGGCATGTAACTACTACTCTTTATGACCAACGCCATCACTTTTTTATGTTAGCTAAATCATTAAGGAGGGAAACTTGATGATTTAGCTAACACAATAAGGTCAGTAGTAAAGAGAAGTACTCCTCAAGAGTCTTGGCATGAATCAGAAATGTGCCATCTCTGTTCAGAACCATGGGATGCAAGCTTCTGTGTAGCAAAAGTGAAATACATTTGATGAGTAGAGTAATCTTAGACACCCACATGAAACGTAGTTACATAACCCAAGCATGCTAATGATAGTGATTAAAAGACGCTAACCTGTGGAGAAATCAAACAAAACAGTCGTCCTGTACTCATGCATCGTTAGAACGTACTGATTAGGAGTTGAACTCCCAGAGGCAAATATAAGTCGCTGCTGAGTAAGGGGAGATGCAGTCTTCAACTGAAATGCCAGGTAAATGGTGGCGCCATTGAGAACAACAACTGGCGTGACATCAGTGGGTTGCAATTGGCCCTGATTTACTATGACATCCGAAGCAGACTTACCACGCAAGAAGTATTGCTTAATATCTGCTTTTCCATCTTTACTAATCCAACCCACCATAGCACTGGAACCCACCATCATTCCATCCTTTGAAAATCCCATTCCAACCCATCCACTGGTATATGTAGCAGAAAGAACAATGCTCAATGTGTTCCCCTGCTTCTGAGAGTACTGAAACAGAAAATTAAGCTGTCAAAATGATGGAGTTACTCTATGAATATTGCACTCATTTAAAAATTAAAAACAAAGTACAACCATCAAAAGAGTATAAAGTTTTGAACTCCTAATTTTTCATTTGTTGCAGATGAAACTACTTTTTACTCAGATGTTGTTGAGGTCAACGTCCACCCTCGCTCCTGAGCGGTTATAATCGTGATTCAGCCCTCGCCCTCACCATAAAACTATTATTGTGCCATTTCCTATCACCAATTGGTTTTGGGATAAGTGGTAGAGCAATGGGGTGTAAGATCCTACAGATATAGAGAACGGGCAGTCTGCAATGACTTCAAAGTTGTCCTGGGAATAAGGTGGAAGAACTTCAAATGGATAAAACTAATGTGATTTAAATAATAATTACCGAGGTAAGGAGGTTAAAATTAGACTTTGGCTTTCATTAATTTTATTAAAAACAGATCACAAAAAGATGTGTTTTGAGAGTCCTAAAAGGCAAATAATAAAAAATGTGATAGTGGCCCCAATATAAGAAAAAAAATCACAGAATGTTGTTTGGGATAAATTTTTTTTTTTTTTTTTTTTTTTTTTTTTTTTGGGGGGGGGGGGGGGCGGGCTGGGGGTTGTTTTGGTATAGAATGAATTAATAAGTTCTCACTCTTTGTTGGGGCCCCAAAGTTCTCTTGCAGACATAGTAGCAAAGTAGGAATGTCCTGCAAAGCTTCTCTTCTCACTCCTAAGTTCTCACTCTTTGTTCATTACATAAATCACCAGCCTCAAGAATCACACATTTATCCCCTCTCTCCCCCATCCTTTTCCATTTGTCACCAACATATTTTCTCTCTCATCCAAAGCACATTTTCCTTTTCTCCTGATAATCCTGCACTATAAATCCTGAATTCTGAATTCATCTTAAGTTCCACTGGAAAAGTATTCGAAAGTAAATGGGCCTTCGACAAACTGATAATAAAAAGAAATATGAATTCGATAAAAAAGAAGAAGTAAAAAAAAAAAAAAAAACAAATTTAAGATTCTAAGAACTGCAGATGCTACAACATTCACAAATACAACAATGATTCCACAGCATTAAAATTCCATACATCTGTCTTGAAATTTAACATTAATTTAATCAAAACAAGATGATAAAATGACTCACCAGATCAACTTACCCTCAAAATGAATGAATTCCAAACAGATTTGCAGTACAGAGTAGAAGAATCATTGAATGCAGCAGAGAGAAAGCGGCTCGGGTCCGAGTTACAGCTATCTGTCTGCGCGTGGACTGCAGTATTGGAATTGGGCCAGAGGAAAATCAGAAGAACAGCAGTGAAGAGAAGGAGAAAATGGAATCTCTGGAAGAAATCCTTTCCATATTCTCTGAGCATTGTTGTTTGTAGAATGCAGGGTTGTAGGAAATACAGGGGAGGAGAAAGGTTAGAGTTCTAGAAAAGAGGAGTTTTGATTATTGATTTGAGGTGAGATGTGTTGGAAATGAGTAGAGTTGTTGAAAAGTCGAAGTCTTTTCAAACGACAGTTATGAGCATTTTCGGTGGTTGCCCTCCAATCATCATTCCCGCCCGATTCCATCCCATGCAAATGCAACAACTATAGTAAATGGGGAAAATTTCTATACATAAACCTACAGTGCATTTTTTTTATACGATAACAACTATAGTAAATGGGGAAAATTTCTATAGCGTAACCTACTGTAGGTTACCGTACAGAAATTTTCCCTAATAAATATAAGGAGAGCAACGGGTTGGGTTAAATGGGTGAACCACCCGACCTGCCCCGACTAGAGACGATTTGGTAGTTAGTTTTTGGGGCTTTGGGTAGGGGAGACTAGGGGTGCTCATGACCTAGGCTAGCCCGCTTTGGGCCGCGTTTGGATTAAGTGATGGAAAACCAAAGCCCAGCAGCCGGGGCTTGAGCCCGACACTTACGGCCATGACGGGCATGGGCTGGATATAGGCTTGTGTTTCTAAAGTCAGGCCATGCCTGGATATGCATCGTTCAAGCTCGGTCCGGCCAATGAACACCTTTAGTTTGGGGCAGGTGTGGGTTTTTAGATTTTGATTAAAGTAGGCTTCAATTCGGCTACCCCATTCCTTCCCACCCTCTTTTCCTGTCCTGTTCCCTCCTCAAAATCTTCTTTGTCCTGACGGGTTAGGTTCACCTAAAGCATGGGTTTATGGTCCACCATCAACATTCAACACTCTTAAAAGGCTAAAAGACACATTGAGTGGTTTATGGGCCATCGTCAAAATTCCAAGGCTGAAAGGACCCAAGCAGTTTCATCAGGAACTTTGTATTTGATATTTTCCCCAAAAGATAGAGAATCTTCATGCTACATCCACATCAAACCCTCTTGTATAGTTTGGGGTTTAAGCTGATTTTTTTTAGAAGTGCATCCACTTTTCAGTACAAAGAGAATTTAGATTTTTTGTTTTTGAAAATTTTGACATTCATCAGTACTGATGAATGTTAAAATCTTGGCACCAATAGTGCAGAAAGGTGAGAATTTTAGTATTTCAGGTCTATTATTGAAATCAGTGTTGAAAATTTTTCACAACTACCCAATAGAATTTGCTTAAAACCCATTGCGGAAACTTTAATTGGTGGTCAATGGTCAATCACAAACATGGATTATTTCATATAAACAGTAAAAAACACAAGGGCTTATGCAAAGATTGCTTATTTTTATGTTCTATATTCCCAACACCTAAACTGACAGATTTCAAGATTTTTAGCCATTAGTTTTTTACTATGTTTCGATCAGTGTGGACTTTTTAATTTTTAAATCTCAGAGTTCTATGAAAACAATTGTTTTATTTATGTTTTGGCCGTCATGGTTGTGTTAGCAATGGACCTATCTGAATTTGAATTTTTAAGTTTCTGGTACTATGTCACCATCATGTGCAAGACTAGGTCAAAGTATTGTGTGCTGCAATTTCATCAGTTGGTTACTTTCTATCTCAAAATTCACCATTTTCCATTATCATTTAAGGAGGCATTACAGATTGCTGAGCAATCATTTTAAGCCAGAATTCAATACCCATAATCATTGCTTATTATCTACTCAAAAAATCTCAAAGACAAGATAAATCTTTCCTTCTTTCCTTCAATTTCAAGCAAAGGCAACAACCACAAGTCCTCATAACAGGTCATATCACATCCATCTAATTTATTACTATTATTATTTTTGGTAAAACACATCCCTTCTAATTGATTTCTTGCTGTAAGACAAAACTATAGATAAGGGGAATGAACAAATGCATTTACACAAAGTCACTCAAGATATGTATATTTTGCATATATAGGAAATATACAAGTCCCCTGTCAGTTACAAAAACTTGCTTCAAAAGCAAATGATCATATCCTATATTTTTTAGATGGGAGCCTCTTTAAAGTAGTTCAAAAAAATGGTTGATTTCCATCAAATACTTAGCAGCCCACACCCAAAGCAGAATGTTTTTGTTGCAACTGTGGTTGACCCATGCAACATGTTTAGGCACTGTACTTAGAGCTAAAAATCCATGTTCCATCCATCAAAAAATGAATAGAGAAGTGCATTCCTTTGATACCTTAATAGTAAATATATATATATATATAAACATGTACCAACCTAAAAGTTTAAGCTGATAGGTGGAAGGCCCAAATAGGTATATGAAGCCTTGTCCAACTTAGGACTTAGGCCACGTGGGATGTGGGGCTTCCCAACAGCGCGTACAATCCACAACAGTAGCTCATATATGGACAAATTACGTACAATCAATGGATTAATTGAGAGAGAGAAGGAGAGAGAGAGATTAGGGCATGCTTATTATGGATTCTAAAAAAAAAAAAGGAAAATTGATTTAAATTTCCGTGCAACCCACTGTTGAGTTATTTGGTGCGACAAATTTTCCTCATTGAAAAGGAAAACAATTGAACTGATTTCTCTTGACAGAGAGAATTCTGATTTCCTATGGAAGGGTTAGGAATGTAGGATTCATTCTCTTATGGAAACAAAAATCCGCAGAATGCAAAATCCTCTCGACTCAAACAAGTCCTAATTAAAAAAGTGCTGGTGACTTGGACTCCCTAAAGATATGTTCTTCTCCACTCTCCTAATCCACCCTCATGACCCATTTGTTCTTACAGGCCTAATGAATACCTCCTTCCTTTGCGCCAAAGAGCCAATTCACTTACTCATCTCAAACTCATCATTTTTTCCAACCATAGTGACCTCCATGCCCTTCCCTATGGGGTGCTTCATAGACCTTATTGAATGTCACGCCCCCAATTGTGAAACCGGAGATGATGCGTGAGATTATGGCCAATTAAAAACTTTCAATATTAATAACAAAACGTGGCCCCAATCATGTCCCATATGGATCGAAGACTATTGTGAGGTACAAACATTTCCTCGAATACATAAAACATATAGTGGAAACTTCATAAATACAAGTGGTATCTCAAGATGTATAGTTAAGAGCAAATACGGAATTATATTAACTAGAGTTCAAGTTTGAAACAGTTAAACCAAAAGTATTATTTACAACAAAAGGCCACAATAAAACTCGGGTCTAATCAAAAGACAAAAGAACCAAAAGATGAAGCTAGCCAAGTATAAACGTGAAGGCTCTTAAGTAAAGGGTCGATACGGCTAAACAACACCGTCCGTACAGTAGTCTAGGAGGTCATCAAACTAATCCGTCTGAATTTACTCCGTCGTCTCATCCTCTAGATAGAAGGGCTCGGTACCTATATATGCACCAAGAGTAGCATCATCATACACGACA
The DNA here is from genome assembly GCA_012931725.1 of Litsea cubeba. Taxonomy (NCBI): domain Eukaryota; kingdom Viridiplantae; phylum Streptophyta; class Magnoliopsida; order Laurales; family Lauraceae; genus Litsea; species Litsea cubeba. Next base: position 12,224,593 of record CM022952.1, read on the forward strand.
GTCGGGAAACAATATATATATAACATTAAGATATGCAGTACGAATCAGAATAAACGATAGACAAGATCATTGAAAATGCATACCATTTGAATCAAAATGATCTAATATAAACATCTAACAAAATAGGTGGTCCACATATGCTAATCATCACGGGATAGTGTCATTGCCCTCTCTACTCTCATTGAGCTGTGGTAGGGATATACTAGACACGGGATAAAAACCCGATAAACAAGGCACGAGTAATTACCTGGCAAACAAGCAAGAGGATACTAGTAACCATTACTTGTCAAGATGATAAATTCAAGGGGTATCCGATGGTGTACATCCATCACGGAAATCATGATTTGCAATCGCTCTAAAATCAAAGCCCTAACACAGTGGTGCCCCAACTGTGTTAAATGTTAACAGCTGAGTGGTGGCTGACACATAGAGTCCTAATCATACATTAGTGAAGGGCTAGACTTTCTTGCGCGAATAAGATTCATTAACGAAAGAGACCACTTTTCCATCATCAAATCAAGACCAAAACGAGCAGGCTTATTTTAAAACATCAATACCATAAGTAGTCATCATCAAGCTTTTACAATCAAAGCCACCTAGCCTTAACACCTCAATCAGACTTTATAATAAATAGAATATCAAAAGGGATCCTAAGTCTATCTTCTAAGTTCTCCATGTAATCCCAAAACAAAACAAAGTAAACGAAGTTAAAGAACATGGACATTGCATGTAGATAAGTACCAGACGGTACAATTCGGAATCATAAGCGATAGACAATCAATCCTAAGTACAGTGTTAAACCCGAAGCATCGTACATCCATACTCAGTCAATGAAAGAAATTAGGGTTCGCAATACCCGAACAATTAATCTTCATATATAGATATAAAGGAGGGTATCCCGTTACCCCATACCATTCATGATTGAGCTAGATTGAATCCCGATATTACCGGGATAATTGTGAAGAACGTTGGCTTAAAACATCATCACACATAGTCAAATGAGTCCAAAAATGGTAGCCAAAGTCCCAACTAAGTTCATCCAAGTTAGGGTTAAATTCCAAAAGGGAGTAGTTCACCTGGTCGACCCACACCTGGTCCGGTCGACATCCCCCACAAAGTGCCCGGTCGACCTGGACAAGGCCCGGTCGACTCGAAGTTGTAACCATAAAAGGTGAACAGTGTTTTCGTCAGGCGCCCAGCACTTGACTTTGCATGGCCGGTCGACCAGGTACACTGCGAAGTTCTGTAATTGAATTGAAATGGGTGAAACCCTTTTCCAAAATCCAAAAAAAAAAGAAATCAGTCGGTATGAAGGGCCTAGCCCTTCCATTCTAAGCTCACAAATCTCATCAATCTAACCATATAATCAAAAATCAATTTCATCTTACAGTTAGACCTAATTATCATGTTTTCAAGGGTTCTAGACATCAAATGAGCATATGTACATCTAATTCATTATCAATCTTCAAAATCAATAAAGACAAACATATCAAAGCTTAACTTATGTATATTAACTTGCCTTGATGAAGAGCTTCATTAAAATCAAGAGAAATTAGGAAAATCTCTCTTTTGAGCTCAAATTTGGAGGAAACCACTCTCAACCCAAAAATCAATCCTACAAATGCATGCAAAGGGTTGATGTGAGCTAGCCTATTCCATTTCTAACCAAAAGTAAGAAGAATAGCTAAGCCTACAAGCTTTGGGAGCTTACCTTGAAGTTGATTTTGGATGGAAAGCTTGAGAAATGGTATGGTTGTGATCTTGGAGGTTTGAGGAAGAAGATTTGAAGTTTGGCCGGCGACGTCGAAGCTCCAGTGGTCTTCATTGGCAAGGAGGTAGTGAGGGAGATGAGTTTTGGAAGAGAGAGTGAAATTAGAGAATGAAATGAGAGATAAGGGAATAGGAAACGTAGGGTTTTATTTAGTATGGATTGTGTGGAAATTACAAGTTAGTCCTTGGTTTCACTAACGACGATAATTGGACATCTTCGACGCGTTAGATCGAAACGCGATAAAAGACTAAAGTTCATGAAATAATGAGACCTACCCAATGCACCAAAACTCACAAAACTCATAATCTCATAAAAACCCCTGAAAACTTCCCGAAATTACAAACCAACCCCCTACTCTTCCCAAATGCACTCAGAATCGCACGAGACTTTGCACGCGGGATCCACACATCAAACCCAACTCGCTAAGGCTCTAAACATACTTAATTAACTAATAAATAATTAATTATAATTAATATAGGATTAAGGGTCGGGGTGTTACATTGAGGCACCACTCCCTTGCATCCCTCTCACATGACCTCCCAATCCTTTTTCTCCACCAACCAATTTGTTGTCCGCCACCACTGACTTCCTAGGATTGACATTCAACAACTCTAGCAACCCTAAAAAGTGGTCATTCTTGCAGTCCACAAGCGAAAAGTTTATCTTCTCATAGCTGGGTAACTGCTCATAAGGGTCTCCAACCTTGAATTCTACCAAGTCATTGAGGCCAGTGTCCTTGACCACTAGTTTTGATTGGGCTAAGGCCCTGGCCTCTGGGAGAATACACACCAGGCGGCCACCGGTGTGTCGGGTCGCCGCCACCAATGCGATTGTTGAAAGGGATACACCGGACGACACCTCGACGATGTGTCACGTCCCCTAAAATACAACCAGAAGATAACGTGAGAAATAAGAATAAATATTCATTTCTCCGTGTTTAATGCAACACAAGCTCCCAAATATGGACTCACAATATTTCGAAACATGGTGAGTCATAATAAAATATTTTCGAAAGCGTTAAATCAATTGGTATCAATATCCAAAACCAAACCAACACAAAACCAACTAAATATTTAAGGTTTAATTTGCTTAAATAATTTAAACAAAACAACTAGATAAAATATATTATGGAATTAAATCAACTGAGGACTCTAAGAAGTCGATATCTCATGCGCGAACTCAGACAGCTCCATAGCTATCATCGGCAGTCCACTCGAGTTCATCAACTGGCTCAAATGCTTGAAACGTTTGACCCTTCTCCGTCTTCTTGGCAGGGTAGGGATCGGTACCTATGCACTAATAAACGAGGTAAACGGTAAGCACTAAAGTATAATTTATAAATAAAATACAAGATCAAGATGAATAATGACAGGTAATGATCATAAGAGAATAACAATATGACAATGATGAAAAGTACGTATAACCCAAATCCAATCTATACAATAAGCAAATCAATAATCACACAGAAGCAATGCCACTGCTTTGGGTGGTCAGCCCTAACTATCTTAATCAAGTCGGCGGTCATAAACCGATCAATAATTCGGAATACCCGTCAAACAATCAATTCGGATATTATAGTGTCCACACACATCGGTGATCAACCTTCCAATTACAACTGCAATCGTTCAATTATAACATAATCGATGTATATATATATCTATCATAATAGAATAAACCTAGTGATCTGTAAAGTTTTGACACAGAAACCTAGTCAAAGTGAAGGGCTGGCTGCACAATAATCCACAATCGAATACCAATAAATCATTCAAAATAAACCTCTACAATATCTCAATCAATTGCCAAGCCACATCACGGTCCATATCCAATCCATATAAGGTATACAGCTAATAACCAACACCAATCTCAATCATGTATGCAAACCCGAAGGTCAAAGAATAATCACAAGACAATCGTAAAGTCAAACATCCGGTCTCGTACCCAGCAACCACATGAATTTCTAAATAGATGAAAGATCAACGCACCCCTTCACAATCAATTGTGCATGGATCCAATTAAGGGCATTCCAATAGAGATGTGTTGAGCTCGAATCCACTAGGATTTCCCCGAGGTCATACGAGGCACTAAACCCCATGTTAGTAATATACCGTGTGCCCAGACGGTATTTACTTAGGTCTAATGATCCAATTAATAAGGTCTAAAAATATAATTCTAACCCAATAAGACCAAAGATACCATTTAAAATTTAATTTGTAAATGATAATAAGAAATAAAAATATTTAATTTATAGTTTTTAGAAAAACTGAGGACCCCATCCAAAACATTTTTCACATTCAAAATAAGTCAAAGAGTCTAATTTGGATTCATTAAAAGGCTAAGGCTAAGGGTCCTTTTCCGAATTTCTAGAAACTTAAGGGCTAGGTATATAATTTAACCAAACTAAATGTGACGTGGGATTGCATCATCCCATGTCATCACCACTCTCCCTCCTTTATTCTCATACATGTCAGGTACAAGTCTCTTATCATTCTATCACAGAACCCTTGCCCGCAGAAACTAGGCCACTCAGATAGTGGGCCCTACCGATCAAGACCCTTGATCACCCTCACAAACAGACTCGCCAAGCCCTTTACGGCTGATTGTCTCAGGTATATGATCTAACCACCCAGTGGGCCCCGCCATTGACTGATGTCCAAAATAAAACCCACCCTGTGATTGACGCACAATTAATCCAAAAACCTGTTTGGATGTTCGAAGTATGGTGAGGTGAAGCATCAAATCAAAGAGAATAAAATATAAGATGTTATGGTAATGTTTTTTTTTTAATTGTTTGGTATAGAATCTTTTTGACTTTTTATATAGAAGAAAAGTGAAGTTTTTTTGTCTCTTAGTGGAGAAAGGAGATTGCTTTTTTTACTTTTTTTTTTAAAAAAATTTTGGAGGGAATTCTGAAATTGTGTACTTTTGATATGACCCCTTGTCATTTCTTGTCTGAATTCACTTTACTTTACTTTAAATAGTTAATTACCAAACATGCCCGATTATCCCCATGGGTCCACCACCATGTTAACTATGGGTCAAGACACCTATTCACAAGCTGAACTCACCAAACCTAAGCCTAACATGGTCTCCACTTAGACTAATCACGTATTTAACTAAAATACAATCAATTACATAATATTAGTAAAATAAATAATTTATATATATAATAATCAAGACGTAACACAATGAATTGGACACACATGCCAGCGGCTAAGGCAGATATGACCTCGCTGCTCTGGGGCTCTTCACACCTGCTTGATTTGTTTCTCCTTTCACAGTTGAATTTACACTGGATATATAAACACCAGATGAGAGAGAATGTTAGTGCTATGATCATGGGTGAAGGAAGAGAGGGAGAATTCACTAGAACACCTGTGTGGACAGTTTGCATACAGTGGAAGGATCAGGACTATCTATAGCACCTTCCGTATGCTTTTCTTTCATTAGTACATGTGGAAAAGTTTGTGGAGCATTCTTCTCACTGCATAGACCCATATGAGAGAGAATAGGTTTACAAATGGAAACAAATATGCACCTTCAATGCCAGATAAAAGTGCCAACACACTCATGGTTTTTCTAAAAAAAAACACACTCATGGTTGAGTGGTGTTGCACCTTAGCCTCATAGTTACGGCTCGTTCCTTAGGGTCCTAAAAGTTTAAAGTATCAGTTCGACACCAGTAGCCCAACTCAGCAGAAAAAAGAGACATGATCTTAGAATTTGTTCATTTAATATTTGAACTGCTGATTTTGCAGCCTTAGATGTCATCTGATGGTTGTGAACTCCAATGGACCTGAGTTCTATGTAAATGGCTATTGAGAAAGCCTCTTATATTTCATGGAAGCAATTGGTTAGAAATATTTTTAAATATTTAAATAAATTATAAATGAATATTAATATATAACTCATAATGAAAATGGAAACTCATTAAAGAATTTTTAGGTAGTTGAAAATATTTAGGGAAAGATCAAGTAAATAGAAAAGGTTTTTGGACCTTGATTTGATTATATTTGTGCTTAGTGTGTCATTTCAAAATTAAATGTTGATTTTGAAATTAATTGGCTTCCACAATGGGGCCCACAGATTAATCAATCTTACCAAATATCCAAAGAAAAATAAGGAGAAAAATATTCATAGTAGGCCCAACAGATTAGTCTTACTGAATATTGAAAGGAAAATAAGGAGAAAACGTAGGTAGCAGAATACAGCCAGCTATGACAGTGAGTCAGTGACTCCCGCTCTGGTATCAAAAAAGCTCTTCGTGTGTTGGTATAATAAAAAAGTGGCCCCCGTAAATTGTGAGTTTGGAAATAAAGAAGATTTGGATTTCATAATGAGACTTATAGATTTATTTGGTTAAATTAGTAAATATAAATGATAATAAAAAATTCATGATAAAGATGAAGACTCATGAGAGAAAATTTATTTGGTTAAATTAGTAAATATAAATGATTATATCTTAGATTTGCATTGAGATATTTTAGGTGATAGAGTTTATTAGAGAATTTGAGTTAGTTTGATGAGATTAGATTAGAAGGGTAATTTTAGAATGTAGCGTTCAAAAAGGTTTAGGATGCACCACTTGTCGCACCCTCACGAAGAGGGCTACTGTTATAATATATATAACACTCTCTCCCTGTGATGAAAAATGAATTATGGATGAATTTCTGACGAAAACGGGCAATCACCCTAGTAAATTAATTTCTAGAAAAGTCAATATTACATCTACTTATCCATGTTATATCCTTGTTCCATCTGCTTATCTTTGTTATATCCTTTATCCCTGGCCTCTATAATAGTCCTTTGTTGAACATATTTTCCCATATACTCCTAAGAATTTGTATTTCTTTAAAGGTTTTCCCTACCATGATTTTTTCTAATTTTATTGACACAACAACCCAAAAACTAAAATAGTAGTCAGAACAGACCATTTTAATATTTGGTAAAAAGATTTGATGTACTTAGATATTTGAAATTGGTAGAACCTTCTCTTATAGAAAAAGTGTAACTGCTAAAACAATGATAACAACAACAGCCATACCAAAAAAGAAATAAGAAATAATACCAGTTTAAAGGTATCTAAATAAGCATTTGCAGCTGATTTTGGAGATCACTCCATCTTTCAAAATCCAAAAAACAATCAGAAGAGTAAAAAAAAAAAAAAGCCCTTAAAATCCAAAAAATAACACCTCTTCTCCTCTTTTTTTCTTTTTAATTTATGAGGATTCTTTCTTCAAAACCATAAGAAAAAGCCCTTAATATCTCTGTACAAAACAAATACAGAGAAGGCTGGAGTGAAGAAAGGAAGAGAAAGAGAGTTTGGAACAGGTTAGAAAGCTTCTGGTTCTGTTCATTTAACTGTGATTTTTTTTTTTTTTTGCATATACCTCCCTAAGTTTTGTAGAATTTGTAAATTGGCCGATATAGTTTAGTATTTAGTCATACATCCATGTTTGTCCTCCCAAATGAGAACGGGTGAACTACTATGAGGTTTTTATTGATTTTCTTATTAAAATTACAGATTTACCCTTCTAAGGGTGCTCATGGACCGGGCTAGCTATAGTCCGACCCACACCTAGCATGCTTTGGGCTGGGCTTGGGCCTTAGGTTTTAGTGCTTAGGCCGGGCTTGTATTTTTATTTAAATGAGCTGAACTTGGATTCAGTTATAGAGAGCTTGAAACCTAGCCTAATTAGAATATAAAAATATTTGTAGTGAGAAATAGCGACAAGCATATGACAAAACCAATTGAGAGCTACGGTGGAGATATCAATTGGCACAAGATAAAAACCCGGCAAGCAATAGGCACGGGATGAAACCCGGCAAACAATCAAGCTAGAGGGATACCCTTCAGACCAAACTTCAGTTCATCTTTTCAAATGAGTATACATCCATCTAAAATGTAAAGATCCAAACTGCAGATGGCCCAGAATTTCAAAGCTCTCACACAAGTGGTGCCCCAGCTGTGTTGAATGTTAACAGTTGAGTGGTGCCCGACACAACGTGCTGGCTCGAATTGACGGAATTCAACTCAAGGTAAAGATTGTTCGTCATGTCTTGTATTTTGTATTGATCTGATCGTCTATTGGTTAGTCGGGCTGTATTCAGGGTTTGACGTATATTTTGATGTGAAGTATAACCCTAACCTTGAGGAGAACGAGAAAGTCGAATAGGCGATTATCTCTTTCTCAGTGGACATTATGAGCACGCTGGGCAAACCATATAGATGCACTTAAATATTTTTCATATATATATATATATTGGTGTGTTGATTCTTTAATTAATTGCTTACATGTGTACATTGTGATTGTTTGTGGATTGCAGGTTTACTCCACTGACCAAAACAATTATAGCTTAGTGGCGTTGGCACTTTGTTTCACATGACCACCCACAAATTGGTTATGGGCGGGTAGGTTGCCTCTAGCCCCACTGTCCAGTTGTACCCACCTAGAAGAAAAGAAAAAGTAGAACATGTCCCATTCAACTAAAACTGAATGGCTGCGCTTGCACTGATTAAGATCCAAAATCTAATGGAATTAAAAAAGAAAGAAAAGCAAGGCTACAATCATAACTTCCAAGGTCTTTCATGGCTTAAGAGTTGTTTGTGTATACCCCCCTTCTAGTATTTGTAAATAAGCACATGTGGTTTCACTATTGATCGATGCATTCATACTTTTACAATCACAATAGTTTTTGAAGTAAAATAATACTTTTCTCAATCTCTTTAATTATTCCTATATGTTTAATTTCAAAAGCTTAGACTTATTTTTTCTCAAGCTTGTAACATTGAGCATTATAATAGTGTATTTAATGGGAGAGAGCAACCCTACATAAATCTATTTTTACTAGTATGGAGCCCATCTCATTAGAATCCAAATTAGTCATAATGATAACCAATACTTGTACTTATATAATTTACCCAATCCATGCCCGTTCCACCGTTGGATTGATGAAATTGCAAATGCACGATTAAGCTTCATGTGTATGAGAGAGAGAGAGACCATTAGGGGTGCTAAAGGACGGAGCCTGCCCGAGCCCAGCCTGGTTTGGACAGGGCTTGGTCCTTCAATTATAGTATAAGAGGGACGGCCTTGGATTTGGTTGTAGAGAGGCCGAAGCCCAGCCCCGGCCCAAATATAATAATCGTGTTAACAAAAAAAGGTGTTGCAAGGATTCAAACACAAGAAACCTGACATACAAATGCATGACCAAACCAGTAAAGCCATCCCTAAGATCATGCAAGTTGCCCAATTTCTAAATTTTAAAACTAACACTGGCTGGGCTTGGGCTTCATATTATTCGGGCAGGCTAAGCTTAGGCCAGCAAGTTATGATCCGAATCGGCTCTGGGCCAGGCTCGGACCTATAGTTTAGAAGTCAAGCCGAGCCTGGATGTTCCCCAGCCCAATCCATGAACACACTATAGACCATTGGGACTTGGGATAAAGTAATGGTATATGTTGTAGATAATGACATACTCATGTTTTTTTAACTAGGGGTGTTCGTGGGCCAGGTCTGTTTGGGCTGATGATATCCAGGCCCAACCCAGCTTCTAAAATATGGGCACAAGCTCAAATCTGGCCATGGGTAGCTAGCCCAAGCCTGTCCCACATGAAAAAAAAAATAAAAGTATAAACTAGGCCTTGGTTAACTTTTGAATTGATTTTGGATACATCACCTTGATTCAAGCCAAGTAGGACTCAAATTGGTATATCTAAGTGAATCATGTTTTGAAATCATCTTTGAAATTATATGTAACATGATTTCTATCCTTGCTTGAATTTTTTTTTTTTTTTCCATGACAAAAGAATCATTTTCAATCTATCTCATGTTTTTGACTCAACAACACTCACAAATCTCATGTACTTGTTTTTAAAAGTTTCACTCAACTTGCTTAGCATTGATTCAACAACACTCACAAATCTCATTCTCAAGTTGATTTTTAAATTACATGTGATTTGTCCTTTAACTTCAATCAAATATCTTTTTGTGTTTTACACTTTCACATATTTTAGCATACATATATTTAGCTACATTGTTAATTTGATTGAAGACCTCACACATAACATATTTTGTTCTTAGAATTTCACAACTTACTTAGACTAAATAGATATCTTTTACAAGTTGTTTTTAACATATGATTAGCATTCTTACCTCAATTATAAATGTTTTTATAAGCTTTCATTTTCAAATTGATTGAGGACATCATGCATATACATTGAGCATTCATCTTTGCATTCATATAGTGTATGTGTAAATTAGATTTTCACTTTTATATCCGCCTATTTAATGGCATTGTATTGAGTCAAAGTTGTATCTCCATCAAGCGTATTTTATACACTACTTAGAGAGAGAATTAACATTTTAGTTGCATAGGTTATTGCTTAGCCTTAGAAGAGCATAAGTGTATGGTTAGAGGTGAATCATAAAACTGAAGAGGTTATTGCTTAGCCTTCAAAAGCATAATATAAAAGTTATTGCTTAGCCTATTGAAAAACATACATAGTGAAACCAGTGGAATGTAGGAACACAAGCCGGTAGTAGATGTAGACATTAACGCCTACATACACCAAGCAGAAAACCCACCTCTAATCTAGACTCTACACACACACAAAAAAAAAGCACCACGTCAACAGCAACTGCAAAAACAACAAAACCGCATAATCAAAAAAGGAAAATTGAAAAATGGGGTGATGAGCAAATGCCAGGTATCCGGGGCGTTGAGATCGTGAGAAAAGAGGTAATGGTGGAAGTCTTCAAGGGTGAGAATATGCTTGCCCAGATGCCGCTGTTGTCGGATCTGCTCGATGACGGCCTCGGCCTCGGCAATGGTGGCGCGGGCATCTCCCTGAAAGTCAACCAGGAAGCGCAAGTGCTGTTCCGCGTGCGACATCTGGCCGGATCCCTCCGCGGATGTATCAGGAGGAAGAGAGGTGTAAATAGTTGTGAGAAATATCCGTTTGAATATGGGTTGGTGGAGGAAGCGAGAGTTGGGGGCTGTGGAGCCTGAATGCCCAACCCGTCCCATATCTGCTTTAGAATTACAGTAGCGCTATATTGATAAATTTTTTGGTTAGAATTTTATATAGAGGATTTTACCGGAAAAATCCCCTTAGACTTATTAAAGGCCAAAAACACCATCAATGTGTTATATAGACCATAGTAGTCCCAAAGGCCCTGTTTGATTTTTTTTTTTTCTCTGAGCAGGGATATCCCTACTCCTTTTACCTTAAAAAGATTTGAAACCCAAAACCCTTTTCTCCATTTTCGTTCTTTTGCCCATTTTATCTGAGCAGAGACTCATCTTCTCTGAGCAGGGATTCATTGAAGAAGAAAGAAAGCTACAGGACTTTGTAGATCTTCTGATTGAAAAGGACAAACGATTAAGAAGAAAAGTGCTTCACCGACGCTTGTATTAGAGAGATGGTGATTATATTAGAGAGAGAGAAAGAAGTGGATAATGGAAGGGAGAAGGGATAAGTTGTAACTGTGATGGTCGCATTCTCCTTTTGATTTGGTCTTTTGATGTTTTTTTTCTTTGAAAGATCCCAACTTTAAAGTAGTAGAAGGAAGAAGAAGATGGGAGAAGAACGAAAATGGGAAAAAGGGTTTTGTAACCCATTCTTCGTGTGGGCAGGGATATCCCCGCCTCCCTGAGTTTTGTCTCTCATAGTGGTATCATTTGAGACGGGGATGTCCCCGCCCAAATTAGTACTGTGAACGGGGATATCCCTGCTTATGTTAGTGCTGTGAGCGTGGATATCCCCACCCACACGAAGACTGTGGGTGTATTCTCTCATAATAATATATCTCATTTGAGGAATTATGACCAAATGTTCATTCCTTATTGACATAATGCACATGTGTATGTAACTGACAGAATTCCAAAATTATTTTCAAAGTTTAACCATTTCTATGTTAGTCAACGACCATTCCCATCCCCATATCCAACCGTTTCTATGTAAACAAAAGCTGATACCCAATTCTATCATCTTTTATTACGGCCAAACCTTCCTAATTAAAAGAGTAATACAAAGGAGCATTAGCTTTGGCCGTAATAGAAGATGATATAATTGGGCATCAGCTTTTGTTTACATAGAAATGGTTGGATATGGGGATGGGAATGGTCATTGACTAACATAGAAATGGTTAAACTTTGAAAATAGTTTTGGGATACTATCAGTTACATACATATGGGCATTAGCTCAATAAGGAATGGACATTTGGTCATAATTCTTCAAATGAGAGATACAATTTTGAGAAACATATATCACCTACAATACTCTAGTGGGCGGGGATATCCCCGCTCACAGCACTAACACAAGCAAGGATATCCCCGTTCATAATACTAATTTGGGCGGGGATATCCCCGGCTCCCTGGGTGTTGTCTCTCAAAGTGGTATCAGTTGAGACGGGGATATCCCCGCCCACACGAAGACCGGGGTTGCAAAACCCCTTTTTTCCTTTTCGTTCTTCTCCCAACTTCTTCTCCCTTCCACTACATTGAAGTTAGGATCCTTCAAAGAAAAAAAATACCAAAAGACCAGATCAAAAGGAGAATGCGATCATTGTAGTTACAACTTATCCCTTCTCCCATCCATTACCCACTTCTCTCTCTCTCTAATATAATCACCATTATCTATTTCTATTGTACATATACATTGCAGAGAAGAAAGAAGGAAAATGGTGGGGGAGGTGTACAAATTGACCCCCTCTATGGAGTACAAATTGCTGACTGGTGCACTTGGATGATGGATCTGGATAATCTTTTTAGTTGATAACTCTGTTTTAGTGCCTAGGTTTGCTTAGGAAGAAGTTCGCCGCCTTTTCCAAATGAAGCTAGAGAAATTCCCGTCTCTTCTTCTTCATTAGTGTTGGTAATGGCAGAAGAAGGATTAGGGTCTGGATCTAAGGGGTGGTTGAGCTTGATCATTGTGAAAGAGAGAAGAAGATGAAGAAGAACGAAAAGGGGAAAAAGGGTTTTGAGACTTTTTAAAGTAAAAGGAGCAGGGATATCCCTGCTCAGAGGGAAAATAAAAAAAAATACCAAACAGAACTCCTGTGATCACTATGGTCTTTATAAGACATTGATGACCTTTTTTGGCTTTGACAAGTCTAAGGGGATTTTTCTGGTTAAATCCTCTTTTATATAATCCCTATGATATCTCTTCAAGGGATATCATAAAATTTAGAGGTTTTTACCCGAAAAATCCTTTAAGACTTGTAAAAAGCCAAAAGCACCATCAATAACTTATAAAGACCACAGTAGTCTCAAAGGTTCTGTTTGGTACTTTTTTTTACTTTTTCGCTGAGCAGGGATATCCCTGCTCCTTTCCCTTAAACAAACCCTTTTTCCCCTTTTTCCCATTCGACTTCTTCTCTCTTCTAGGTTTTCCTAGGATTAGGGCTTGATTCAGGCGTTGCTCAGGATTTTACAACCTAGTTTCAGCGCATACACAGATCATACACAACCCAGTTCCGTCGCATCTCCATCGCCACGCAGGGATTCTGTTCCATAAATGAGATAGGATCGGTCAATCTGTCCTTGAGTTTCTGGTTGCGCCTCACGTCGCCGGACAGCGGTTCGGGCGGCCGCTTCTATCTCGTCGGAGATCGAGTAGAACAAGGGCAGCAGGGCGCTGCATCCTGGTTCTGATTACAGAACCAGGATTCGTTTCAGAACGTTAGAGGAAGAAGAAGATAGTGCATGCCAATTAGTGATGTGAACAGGGATATCCCTACTTCTGTTAGTGCTGTGAGCCGGGATATCCCCGTCCACCAGAGTACAGTCTCTCAAGGTGGTTTCAGTTGGGACAGGGATATCCCAGCCCAAATTAGTGCTGTGAACAGGGATATCCCTGCCTCTGTTAGTGCTATGAGCGGGGATATCCCCGCTCACAAGAGTACTGTGGGTGCTTGGTATCAGTTGGGACGGGGATATCCCCGCACATTAGAGTATTGTGGATAGGGACATCCCCGCTCACCTGATACTTGTGGCCAGGGGCGGACCCACATTAGAATCATCTGGGGCGGTCGCCCCAGATCAAATCCAGTATTCCACATGTAGTCAAGTTGGGCCCCAGGCCATGCACCACATGTCGGACAGGTTGCCCCATGTATGTCAAAGATCGCCCCACATCCCTGGTGTAAAGGAACTCCTAGAAAGAAAAATGCAAGTCTCTATTCTCTATCACCCCTGTGATATGGTAGTGGGCAAATTAAAGAACGACACCTATCACTTTTTATTATGTGTGAGGGAAAGCACTCTTTCACTTGCTTTCCTTTGTGCAAAAATAAGAGAATGCAGAGGGGATATTTACAAATAGAAAAGTTTAATCCCCAACTCCAGATGAAAACCCATCTCTCTCTCAAAGAAGCTCCACCAGTGACAAAGGCAATAGAGAAGAAAACCACCCAATCTCTCCTCCTTTCTCTCCCTTTCTCTTTCCTTTGTCTCCTCCTCCTTCCTCCTTTCTTCCATATTGGTTGCTACCGATCTCAGTTTGGTGTAGGTTGTGGTTTATGTGTCCCATTGAATATAAATAGGATATGTCATCCAAGAAAAAAATTATGAACTCTACCAATAAGGGGAGATCTTGAATAGCCCTACATGAGGCATGATGGGCCACTTAATGTTCAATGAAGATATTTCTCTTGAATTGGCTAGGGCAGAAGATCGGTGAAGAACAAAGGAACCGATGATGATATTCTTGTATGGAGAAAATAATAATAATCAAATATTTGATCCCTTGTCAATACACATAAGTGGAAATAAGTTCAATTTGGTAAGTGGTGAATAGATGGCATTCTCACTAAATACAAGCAACCCACACCATTCCACCTCTCAATTCCCTCGGCCTCTCTCCCAACTCATCTCTCTCAATGCCCACCCCCATAACCCCATCATCATCACCACCACCACCACCTCCATCATCAAACCCATTCACAAACCCATTAGAATCTCATTTCAAACCCTCCCACTCCCAGACCATGATCTCCCCCTCCAATTCAATTCAAGGAGGAGTGGTGAGTGAGTGCAACATGGACTTGTAATATTTTTTACCAAAAAAAAAAAAAAAAAGAGAGACTTATAATGTAATGATAATACATGAGTGCATGTCTTGACTCACACTACATGCGCTTTGTAATGCAACATATATGCCATTGTCCTTTATATAAATTGTATTAATAGAAATCAAAGGCTTTGTTTTATAAAGATTATTGTGAGTTGTGCTGTGTAGAGCCTTGGACCATCTTAGTTTTTCTATACTGTGATATATGCTGTTGAAAAGATCCTCTTCGCTGATCAAGCTTTTGCAGACTACCGCCGATTTTCAACACCCGTCCCTATATGCCCCACCCAAATGAAAATCCTGGGTCCGCCACTGCTTGTGGCTGAGATATTACTACTCCAAATAGAGTTTCAACAAACACATTAGGTACTACATGAATGTTACTTATTAGAAATATCCATTAACCCCAAAAATATGTATAAGAAACATCCATTAGCACCGCATTTGACATTCTCCTCAACATCCATCAACACCAAAATATATGTTAAGTAGCATTAACAATTGTGTCATCTCTGTCGATTGTGTCCCCTCTCTTTACAAAGAGTGCAAAATGGATAAGATGATCATGCGCCCCTACTAATCAGTTGCACAACATCATCCCTGAAAATAAATGGATAAATGATTATAATCAAGTTGATATAACCTGCTATTTACAATGACAAACAAAAGCAGAGAGTGGAATGAGCAATTTCATTTTTTTGAAATATCATAAAGACGTACCTTATGATATAATATATGTTAATTGGCGGGGACAAATGTTTAGAAATTCTTAGGCTGGTAAAAAGTTGTGGGCTGTGATGGTTGGAAGTATTTTAACCCAAAAGACAATCAGGTCTGCATTATTTCGGCACTCATCATTCACATTAGGATTTTAATTTTTGAAATGGAATAAAAATGTCATAAACATATAAACCTATAGATTGGGCTCTTTTTCTCTCTGCCAGAGGAATTGATTTTTGCATGTAATTCTAATCTCAGTACTGCCTTTGTGAATTTTGGTTTTCCACTCAACCCCATTTCAAGCTATGCTCACAGTAAATTCATATTCTTACATGCCTCTCCTTATGATCTTGACTGGTCTCCCCCTTTTGGTACATTGATGATTGAACTACTAGCCTTTCAACCACAAGCCCTCACTATAAAATAGTAAAAGGGCCAAATTACTAACAAAGTCGCTAGAAAAACCCTCATTTCCTAAATAAAATGCCACTCGTGAACAAGAAAGTAATAGTTGTACGTAGTAGTAGCAGTAGGTGTGAGGGGGGTAGTACTCAGGGTTGTGACTAGGGGGTGCAAAGTGTGGTCATGGCTGCTCCCTAAGATCAAAGCTTTTGAAAACACCATGCTAGGGTGGCTCTTCCATTTATAATCTTTTTTATAGTAGGTGGCACTCTGAAAAAGAAAACTTTGGGTTTGCCACCGGTACTAGGTTGATCATATGGAGCTCGTCTAACAGTTCGAAAATATGAAACTAACAGAGGGAGGCGATGGGACGGAGAGGGAGGCGTCCCCAAAGTTAGACCCGATCGATGGGTGCTCTTCCATTTGCAATCCGATCGATGGGAAGTTAGACCCGATTCGTCTGTTCGGTTCGATGAGCCAATCGAAAGGAGGCCTGTTCGTCTTTTGCTCGTTCGTGTCAGATGAGAGAGATTCGGCTGTGGAGAATCTAAATCGCTGCTGGTGTTTGGCTGGGAGTAAAAAGCAAATTAGGAGAGACAGAGTTACAGCAAATTAAAGGAAGGAAAAGAGGAGAAGAAGAACTGCAGGTTGCCGGTGCCGACTCATAAGGGATAAGGGAGAGAAAGGAAGAAAAATGGAGGGAGAGAAATAAGTCAAACATGATAAAGGGCAAAAGGGTTTTGGCGTCTCTTTAAGGTAAAAGGAGCAGGGATATCCCTGCTCAGCGAAAGAATTGAAAAAAACTACCAAACAGAGCCTCTGGGACTACTGTGGTCTTTATAAGTTGTTAATGGTGCTTTTGGCTTTTTACAAATCTTAAAGGATTTTTCGGGTAAAATCCTCTAAAATTTATTCAAAATTCTGGTCAAAATATTTGTCCATATAAATTTTTTTGTTAGAATTAACATTAATGGACTTAATTGTAACTAAGTTTCCAGTAACATTTAGAAAACTGAACCTGGATTCAGGGTGGTGGGGGTGATGGTGGAGAAAGCAGAGAGGCATGGTGTAATATCAGAATGGTCCATACAATTGGAACTAACTGGAGCCAAGTTAATGAGAGGAGTTATAGTTTTTCACAATAATAATAGGGAAAATTCTTATTCAAAGATCTGACCGCACCTGACCGTCAATATAATAATAAGATGGTCAAAATCAATTTGAGCTAATTGAAGCTGATTTCAATTTGAAATCAATTCGCTTCATATATTATAATTATAATATAATGGTTGTAATCTTTATTTATTTATTTATTTATTGATAAACAGCATCCATGGTCGTTGAAACTTATATTTTGTCAACATGCTTGTGACTTAAAAATCTTCCAAAATGCCAGAGCACTTGAAAACGAGGGCAGTGGGATACAGAAATTTTTACCTAGGGTGCCAATAGAACATTGTGCACATTTCTTTTCTACTTATGCAGTTTCTTTCTTTCTACTTCTAGACAAAGAGAATAAAACAGTTACAAAGCTTTATTTTTTTATTTTTTTTATGTCTAGACACTGAGAACAACATAGGTACGTACAGCGCTTAATTTATTTAGACATATAACATTGAAATTGTTATGACATCTATTTCATGATCGATGGTGACGGTGATGATGATATGAATATGCATGCGCGTCTGCAGTGTGCACGAACGCTTCCACGCATTATCTGATCATTGCCTTGCTACAACAGCATCCTTCATGAGCCTGAGAGAATCTGCTATGTCTGCACAAAGCTGGTGAGGATCCGGAACCACATTTTCATCTACCGCTAGAACCATCTTCACCTTGTTCAGGTAACTCACGAAATGAACATTAAGTGCCTGCCAATGATTCGGAAGATTAGGTGTCAAACTGGTATGCATAAACTGTAGGAATCGTGTGGCCCGCATGCCACGGGTCCCACGTCAGATCAAGCAGGGCTGATGCCAACAGAGAATATAATCCCACTTAATGTAAGACTTGATCTGATCCCACTAATAAGACTCCTAATAGGATTAGTGGATGTGGGTTTATTGGCGAATAAGTCTCTAGTAAATGTGACTCTTTGGGACTTGTCTATATAAGATAAGGGAGCCATAGGGTTGGTATTATTCCATTTCACAGGAAAGACAAGAGGCGACGAGATCCACGAAGCTTCCCAATCGCCGGAATGCACATAGATCTCCGGCCGCGTGTCGGATTCTCCGCATCCAAATCGGATTCTCCGCATCCAAATCCATCATAAATTTGTTGGAAACAACCACTTACCTCATTGGTAAGTCGCAACAGTTTGAACCTGGGTACGTACCCCACCTTCTTCCATTTGTGCGGGCTTTTTTCCACTTGTGTGGGCCTTCTCCGCTTGTGCGGGCTATTTTCACATGTGTGGAGACTCTCTCTTGGATTCCAGCCCCCTTGGTTGAGTTACCAAAAAAAATATTTTTCATCCATGCTATATATAGAAGGGTTATATTCTACATAGAGGTAATGTACCCTCTCCCAGCATACATGAGCCGAGGAAAAAATAAGCACTTTGTGGGACCCACTTGGATGCACGCCGATCTTTTGAGGATAGTGTAATAAAAAGGTCTCACTATAGATACAATTTATACAAATGTGGGGAAAAATCATTTTAATCAGATAGTCACAACAATCAATTTGAGGACCTTAAAAAACACCAAGAAAATAAGAAAGAAAACAAAAAAAAAAAAGATTAAAAAAAAAAAACCCGTCGAGTTTTCTCTTGTCCTAAAAGAGGTCGCCAGCTGGTCAAATCGGCTGTCTTTTTTCCATCATATTTTAACTGTAATGTTGACCAAAATGGTAGCAAGAAGACACATTTGGATGATTCAAAAAACAAATGATCATTTGAAGGAAATAGGACTTCAAAAGGCATCCTATTTCACAAAGCATCTGAAACATAGCCTGAAAGGCACCATCCCAGTTATATACTTATCATACCTTACCCACCACCGCTGATTGCGACCCAGGATTTTTGTTTAGGGGTAGACCCAAACAGGGTTTAGGGGAAGCCCAAGATTTTCACGTGGTTTTCTAGGATAGACCCATAATTTTCATTTGGCTTTTAGAAGTGGACCCAGATCGGACCCCCCAAAACCATATATACAGGTCCACCCCTACGAAAGCAACCAAGTGAGCCCCGTGAGCTGGACCATATAACCACTTATGCCGTCTGCTCGTAGGTGAAGTCCGCTCATAATTTGGACTTCTCTTCCGTGTGGCGATCCTCACTCATCTCTTTTAAGGGCTTCCATACCTTCTACAAGAGCAAAGGCCTAGATTTTAGCCATTTTTATTCAAGAGATACTCACTCGTGGGAGCCCATAAGAACTTGCAGCAAGGTAAACCAAAGGGTGGCCGCAAAAACTAACTTCTTCTGTTGGCCCAGCAATATTGGAGACGGTCGTAGTTGTGTTTGAAAAAACCCTGTTTGCCAAATAAGCCGCAACCTGTGACACACACACACAACACACAAAAAAAAAAAAAAACATGAGCACTCATTGAACATCTAAATGAAATAAATAGGAAAGGAATTCATTTAGGCCTTGGAGATTACCTTAATCCCCAAAGCATGGATAATTGCAGTAGTAAATAAGAAGGTAAAGTGAGATTCAAGAGAGTGTTTCTTTCGATCTGCAATTGATTTCGCTTTGCGAACATAGTCCAGAGGATCATCTTGCATTCCTATGAATAATGGCAGAAGAACATAGCCATACAAATTGCCCCATTTTATGTCCATCTTGTCCATCTCCATCATGTTAGATAAGGCCTGTTTATTATTCATCAGGGGAGAAATTGTCAGGGAAATAATAGTCATTTTGGAAAGACAAACATGCTTTGCCTCTGATATGAAAATGATGTTGCATGAGTTGCTTTGCTTGTAATTCTTTTTCTCTAATTGGAGTATTCCCACTAGGAGGAGAAAACTAAGAGAGGAGAGTTTCCTTACAGAGAATCACTGTTGTTCTCTTGTAGAACAGAGTTTGTATTTAAAAGGAGAGAAAGGGGACAGAGAGAGAGAGAGAGAGAGAGGAGAAAACGACTTTAAGACACTTTATATTCAAGTAAATCTAATTTTTAAATATTTAAATGTGAATTTTTATTAGTAAAAAGAAAATCTTACTACCCAGTACCCAGTACCCAATAAAGTGTTTTCTACGCCCTTTAAGAAGAACCTTTTCTCCAACTATTTGTAGAATGTAGTCAAAAGTAAAAGTAGGTCCAGTAGGAGGAAATGTAAGTTGTTGTTTGTCTTTTACACGTGGAAAATTAAAAACGCACAACAATCTATGGATGTTTAAAACATTAAATTCTACTTTTTGTGGTTAGGATTAGCAAAATTTTGAATAGTTTAGATCAAAATTTGAGGTCCATGGAAGTAAAAAAAAATAATAATAATAAAGGTGGTGAAGGATTTCTTTTTTATACCATGCACATGGATCTTGTACTAGCACCATAGAGATATCTAACGATCCGCACATTTTTGGGATTGTAAATCTCCATATGAAAATGGCCTCAATTACACACCTCATTTACGCATATAACACATAAATAAAATGCAACATATATAACAATAATATATTTAAATGGGTATAAACAAATGACCAGGGCCGGCTCGAGATAATTCGAGGCCTAAAGCGAAATTAGGCCTTTTCTATGTTTTAATATTATTATAAATATTTTATTTAAATTTTATTTTTCTTGCTTCTTTATGATGCGAAATTACTAATTAAGTTTTTATATTCAAGTTTTGCTAACCTATCTTAAGCCACCTCCAAAACCCACATGAGAATTTTGGGCCCATCCCAAAACTCACATGGAAATTTTGGGTCACAAAATCCAACTACCTATTTGGCTCCAACCCCCCCACCCCCTGGAAGCATGAGTCAGGACCATCCAAGATGGACTTCAGAGGTGTGCCCCCCGTATTGGATGTTCCGGATACATAGTACTCATATGCACTGTGGGCAAGTGAATAAATTCCGGCGGGGGCCCATTGTTTATCTTAAATTTTAAGATCTATTATTAGGGTTGAAACCACAAGTTATCGATTTATTACAACCACATCATGGATCAAATCTGAATGTGCCCCTATTGAAATAGGATGCACAAAAATAATGAGAAACGCTTGTGAAATAAGTTCATTACTAAATGTATGGCTGAGATTTGATACACATGGACTACTAAAAATATAAGGTGCATATTTGGAAATATAATGGGCATAAATGACACTTTAAAGGCCCCAAGAAAATCTTGGTCGTATATTCTCAAATTATTATGGGGCCTTATATTTTGGGGAGAAGAAAAAGGGATGGCAGTTAACAAGTTTTCTATTTTGAAATTTTAAAAGATGCCATTTGCTATTATGGGGCCTTTTTTTGTGCTTTATTTTTGGGGCCTAAAGCTATTGCTTTCTTGGCCTTATGGTTCAGCCAGCCCTGCAAATGACACCATAAAAATAAACTTATATAGAGAAAAGAACTTCTCCCCTCAAAATTTTATGTACATTCAAATGGGCCCTTAATCGTAATCTGGTTTGTGACATGTATTTCCTGTGAAAGCTTCTAACTATATATATCTGCATGAACCATTATAACCTTCTGGGAGTGAAACAGATTAAGTTGGACAAACAAACTCTGCTACTCAAAAACACACATTAGAAGCCACTGGTCAACAAATTAATCACATTGCATGAAAAAGTTAATGAATAGAAATGACTAACATGAATCCCCAGGGCTGGCCTTATGTTGAAAACAAGAGCCACTTTAAGTCGAATATTTGAAAGAAGGCTGTGTCTTTCAATGTCGTCCACTGCTTTGTTCTTGCCTAATGAGCAAATGATCATTAACCAAAAATAAATAAATAAAAATCATTAACCATTATATCTAAAAACTGAAAGTAGTTAACTTAAATGCATAAAAGTCTCACCGTGTCTCCTGTTAAGGTAACGAGAGAGGCCAGCAGAAGTAACTCCCAAGAATACATCATTTATTGTCTGTAAAATCAATAAAATAGAAAGAGAATTGGCAAGAGATGAAATATGATTATTAAAAAAAGGATTCGACCAAAAAAAATCCACTTAGATTCACGATAGACCAAAAAAGACGCGAAAGATATATATCAACCGTATTGTTACCAAGGGCCCTTATTTTATTTTTTCTGTTGTTTTGCTGAGCGGCGATATCCCTGCTCATTTTTTCTTCTTTATTGTTAAGCAGTGATCGCCACCCAAGTTAGATCTAGGAAAAAGAGTTGTTTTGTATGGTAGTAGCCAGGTGATGGAGGTTGGATGGTGATGATGGGTGAAGATCGATCTTCTAATGGTGAAAGAGAGATAAGAGAGATGGGTCTCAGTTGTAGGTATAGGATTGGTTGAGGTAGTGTGAATTAGATTGGTGGGGAAGGGGGATACAAAGGGAGTAAGACGAGATTATGATGGGGCAAAGGCATAGTTACCTAGTTCATTCAAGAGGCCTTCGATCTGCGAATAGTTCATTTTGAATAATTCACAGTTTGATTCGCAAACTAATTTCGCGTTGTTCTCTAGTGAATCAGATAATTATATTATGGTGCTTACCGAAAAACACGAACGACTCAAAAGCATCATACCCTAATGTATTAATACTAATCCATACCTAACTCCGATCAAAGTTGGCCCCACATGAAGATTGATCAATATTAAAACATGGAAGTTTACTTTGATTTTTATCATAACTATATTTTACATGTAGTCAATCTAATTGTGACCCAAACTATAATTGAAGTAGACTTTTGCCTATGGGATAAATGAATATAACAGTTATTTTCAGTGATATGGATTTTAGACAAGCACCTTGAGTAATTGACTTACAAAATGGGTACACATGAATTAATTGGTCAGTGCACTTTAGTATGCTATATATACACTTTTCAGATGTGTTTAACTTGTGATTATCTAAAATTGGGCATAAATAAATAATCACTACGATCCACCTAGATTACATGCGCCACTTGGCCCCACACATAGAACTAGAACTCGTAAAAGAACTTGAGCTCTTGGGCTATTTAAGTCTAAGAGGGGCTGGACGTCTAGTACAAATATTGGATGTTGAGTGCTTTAAAGGTTTTCTTCTCAATTGTGATCACACAATTCTCTTTGAGAAGATCTCTGCGATTTGGTTATAGTGTGGAATATTGCGAGGTTTAGGGGATCATGTATGCAAAAGGGTTTTGTAGAATCAAAGACCAAAGTCTCGATTTGCGCACAATAGAGCTCCTTGGATATAGATCTACACTTGTTTATTTGTAGATTTAGTTTATGCTTGTTTAGATCTATTTTTTCTGATGATAGATCTGGGATCTTAAGACTAGGGCTTGAGATCTTGGGATGGGTTCTATGGCTTTTTGGGTGTTTGGTCCCTACGTTTAGTGGATCAAAGTTTTTGAAATCTCGTATTGAAATCTATCATCTTCCGTTTACAGATGCACAAACAAGACTCTAGGGTTTGTTTGTGTAGTGGAGGTTTCCGCGAAAATGAGGGCAGATAGGGCTTCAGGTTTTCCGGCGCCTTTCCCATTGCGTTTGGTCGGATTCCCCTCTTCCTAAGGGCCTGTTTGGATGTTTACATAATAAAATATTTACAGATTTAAATATTACAAGAATAAGATAGTATAGAATAGAATAATGTAATATTATAATATTACAATATTTTTACTGTTTGGTGATTTTTGAAGAATTTTACAGAGTTGAAATTGAGTTGTTTGGAAGGTGCTATGATTAAAGTAAATTACATTATTAGAATAATTTTTTATTAAATATTTTAATTTATATGTAATTTACCAGATCTGGATAAAAAAAAGTATTGTGGTAAAGTAAAGTTCAACTGCCATGTTTTTACCTTAAGTTACTTTTCTTTTATCACATAAAACCATGGTAAAGTATAGTAAAATCAAGTCAATACAAAAAACAACTACTTTACAACTCTCTCTCCCACTTTGCTTTACCACATACTTCATCTCACCTTACTTTACCTCACCTTTACTATCATATGACATCAATCTTTATTTTACTTTACTACACCTGTAAATAAGTCACTTTTAATTTACCATATAAAACTATGATAAAATGTGATAAAGTAAAGTCAAATAAAAAGAAACAACTTTACCATTCCTTCCCACTTTACTTTGCCAAATATTTTATCCCACATTTACTTTACACCAATTTTACCGTGCCGTAACATTTACGTTACCATATATGTAAACAAGCACATCATGATGGATTTGGTGAACTAAAGTCTTTATTTTACTCTCTCATTTTTTAATTGTCATTTTGAAAGAATCTTATCTTATAGAATGTTTTCTACAAGGGGGAGTTATAGGAGAAAATATTGAGCTTTTTGAAAAAATAGAATATTTTCTTTAAGTTTTTCTTGAGTTACCAAACGCACATAATTCTCTTTTTTAGAAAATGAAAGATAATATTTTATAAAATATTATTTTTTTATGTTTTCTTATGTATCCAAACATGTCCTAATTTTTCGGTGTATTTGTTATGCACCATTTTTTGCAGGAGTTTCAATCTGATTTTCCAACCTCACTGGTGATCACAAATCAATTACCACGGAAGGGGACCCGCAGGGTTTCTCTTATGCAGTCCTTCACAAACAGACCCTATAAAAGTAACCTTGCGAACTTTCATTTTCTAGTCTCAAAAATTCCTAAATGGCTACTTACGCAGGGTTTCTCTTATGCAGCTCTTCACAAACAGACCCTAAAAGTAACCTTGCAAGCTTTCATTTTCTAGTCAAATGGCTACTTACGCACCGTTTGGGGGTGGGGGTGGGAAAAGTTGGGGGAATATATTTTTGGTGTGTGTTTGGAAAAGTGGGGGAGGGAAAATGGGGTGGGAGGGGGAGGGGAGGGGGAGGGGGTGAAATGGGGGGGGGGGGGGGGGGGGAATTGTACGGAAAATTTCCCCCCAAAATCGGGTGGAAAATGATGGTGTTAGGGGGAATTGAGGAAATTACAGAACTACCACTTTTGACCCTTTTTTTTCTTTTTTTAACTTTTTCCAAAAATAAGGGTAAATTAGTCTTTTCATTTTTCTTCCCCCTACTTTTTCATTTTTCTGCCACTTACTTTTTTACTTTCCAAATAAGAAGAGGTACAATTAATTTTTCCTCCCCTTCCCTCCCCTCTATTTTCCTTTCCCCTCAAATTTTCCCTCCCATTCATTTTCCTCCCCTCCCTCCTTCCCAAACACAGCGAGTGTGCCCCAGTATGGAGTGGGTCCACCACTTTACCACGGTCCATCATAGGGTCAAGCTCATTTTCAAAAAGGCAACGTGATGGTACGATACGACTGCCCTTTAGATCTGATATTGTCCAGGGCAAGCTTAAATACTACACATAATTTGTTCGTTCATATGCAAAAAGATCTCACATTGCATGACACCCAGCCCTAGGCATAATAGATGTGTACTGGCAATATCCCTTGAAAGGAACCGGAAACAGATGCTGACATGCAGGGGGCGGATGAAAGATACGGGTCGTTTGTACCGAATTTTCCTGTTTGGGTCAAACAGGAAATCTATTTTTTCCTTAAAAATATGGAAATTTTCTAAATAGTTCTTAAATTTTTATTTTATTTTAAAATATCATAAATTTTATAACTTTTTAAATTAATCCTTAAGTTTTTCAGAAAGTTTTTAATTAAGGACATCCATCTATTTAAAATTATTTTGGACAACTTTTTTTTTAAATACCCAAATTATCATTTTTTTGTAATAAAACTCTCATTCACTTCCTCTATATTCTTTTTATTTCTCTCGTCGGTGTCCTCACAGTGCTCAATGACACCCAATATTTCCACAGCGATTGGTTGCATGTAGTAGCTGTTGATTGGTTGCATGTAGTAGCTGTTGAAACCATGTCATGGCTTTAACTCAAGGGTAATTTGGATCTTTTCAAAATATTAAGGGAAAAAAGTCACCATAAAATACGGTCGGATATTGTCTTTAATTGAAAATTTACTGAAAAGGTTAGTTTAGGAGCTAATTTGAAAAGTTTCAAAATTTGTGTCTTTTTTTGAATTAAGGCAAAAACTTAAAACCATTTTTAGAAATTTTCCTTATTTTAAAAATATCATAAATTTTATAACTTTTTAAATTTGTACTTAAATTTTTTAACAAGTTTTCAACTTCCGTCCATTAAAAATATTTATCTTTGCTAAATCTTAACCATCTTATCCACGTACCGAGCCCATGGCCGTTTTAACCATCTTCACATCATCGAGACTCAACGTACATTGCACCATCCGCTTCGGGCGAGACCCAACTCCCTTTGCACCTTTAATCGGCGTCTCCGAATCCTTGTAGAAAACCCCTGTCGCAAAAAACAGCGCAATGTCCACCACGCTATTCCAAACCAGCCTAAAAAACCACCATAAACTCATCAGAAACGATAAAACAAAACCACCCCTCCTTGAAACCGCCTCTCTCTTCTCTGGTATCGACGGCAGAGAATGAGGATCGGCGGTTTTCCGAGTGCAAGCCAAAAGCAGCGATATGAGCGAGGTGCCGTCGCCAAGCGAATGGTGGATTCTGAAAATCACAGTCGCCTCAGCTTCTGCTGTTGGGACGTTGAGGATGTGTAGTTCCCAAAGCGGTTTGGACATGTCGAGGGTGGTTTTCGTTAGTTCTGAGGTGTAGTCTTCCACAAATTTGTCTGGTGATTCCATCTCCGGGTCCAGGTCCGGAATCACAAGGTGGTTTTCTAAAACCACGTTTGTTCTGACCCATTTGTGCTCACTGCTTCCACTTCTCGCGTCACACACCTGTGTCAAATTAATTCAAATGCATGTAAAAGGGAGTGCTTATAGTAAGGTCTTTGACCCACCAGGTCTAATCCCTCATAAGCTCCATCTGAACCCACACAAAAACATACCAGTCTATGCGATTTCAAACACAAAACCGACACCCAAGTGGGTAGATTGGTTTGAGAACGCCACTTACCTCACTGGTAAGAAGTGGGTATCCTCTAATCCGTTCTCCAAAAAGTGGGTAGATTGGTTTGAAATGTTTAAGAATCAGTTCAAATGGTGAAAAAAAAAAACTGTCTTGCCTGAATGCTAGAGAAGCGAGGGTGCCTGAGGAGGGTATCCTCTAATCCTTTCTTAAAGACATCCACGTCCACTCGCTTTCCTAATCCCACTATCGCCACTATACAACAGCTCATGCGAGGTTGCAAGAACAAACGAGAGCCAGGACTTATCGGCTCCTCAGCTTCCGTCAACACAGCATTAGCCATCCCTTCTTCTTCTCCTCCTCGCTTTGTTTTCAGCTGCTTGAGCTCTCTCCTTCTGGATCGGATGGATCGGATTCCCTCCATCAAATCCATGGAAAATAAGGAATCTAAAATGCAAGTCTCGTCTGGTGGTGGAGTTCTTATAAAGCAGCTCATTACCAAAACACCCCTCAAATTAGATCCTATTTTCAACACTCTGTAACAATTTTACCTTCTCTTAACATGCTTCTTTCCTAAAAATGGCTACTTACCCGGTTTATAGACTTTACTTGTAGTACATCAACAGCAGGGGATTATGTGTTACACCCCACCGGGCTATCCCGAGTTAATTAGGATTAACTCTAATTAATTGAATTTAATGTGATTAATCAACTTAATGATGATTAATAAATGAAATGGATCCAATTAGTCTTAAAAGACTGAAATAAGTTTAATGGGATGATTTACAAGACATTAACTTGATTAAGTTGTGGTTTGACTCAAAATAGAATTGAATTAATGCATGGGGTTTTATGCAAAATGAAACCTCGATGTCATGCAATTGAAGTTCCAGCACAGTCAAATGAAATAGGAGCTGGAATTACTGGGTTGTGCCAGAGCAGCCATGAGGTGTTCAGCTCTTCTCCTTCTTCTTTCTTCATTGCTTCATTCTTCCTTTATCAATGTGTTTGAGCAAGAGGAAACAACCAGTGGTTTTGGTAAGGGAGAAATTGAGTAAAACTTCATCTTCTTCCTTGGAGTTCATTATCCGAGGGGGAGGGGGTGAAATGGGGGGGGGGGGGGGGGGGAATTGTACGGAAAATTTCCCCCCAAAATCGGGTGGAAAATGATGGTGTTAGGGGGAAATTGAGGAAATTACAGAACTACTCCTTTTGACCCTTTTTTGACCCTTTTCCAAAAGTAAGGGTAAATTAGTCTTTTTTATTTTTCTTCCCCTCCTACTTTTTCATTTTTCTTCCCTTACTTTTTTACTTTCCAAACAAGAACAGGTACAATTAATTTTTCCTCCCCTCCCCTCCCCTCTATTTTCCTTTCCCCTCAAATTTTCCCTCCCATTCATTTTCCTCCCCTCCCTCCTTCCCAAACACAGCGAGTGTGCCCCAGTATGGAGTGGATCCACCACTTTACCACAGTCCATCATAGGGTCAAGCTCATTTTCAAAAGGCAACGTGATGGTACGACTGCCCTTTAGATCTGATATTGTCCAGGGCAAGCTTAAATACTACACATAATTTGTTCGTTCATATGCAAAAAGATCTCACATTGCATGACACCCAGCCCTATGCATAATAGATGTGTACTGGCAATATCCCTTGAAAGGAACCGGAAACAGATGCTGACATGCAGGGGGCGGATGAAAGATACGGGTCGTTTGTACCGAATTTTCCTGTTTGGGTCAAACAGGAAATCTATTTTTTCCTTAAAAATATGGAAATTTTCTAAATAGGTCTTAAATTTTTATTTTATTTTAAAAATATCATAAATTTTATAACTTTTTAAATTAGTCCATAAGTTTTTCAGAAAGTTTTTAATTAAGGACATCCATCTATTTAAAATTATTTTGGACAACTTTTTTTTTTAAATACCCAAATTATCATTTTTTTGTAATAAAACTCTCATTCACTTCCTCTATATTCTTTTTATTTCTCTCGTCGGTGTCCTCACAGTGCTCAATGACACCCAATATTTCCACAGCGATTGGTTGCATGTAGTAGCTGTTGATTGGTTGCATGTAGTAGCTGTTGAAACCATGTCATGGCTTTAACTCAAGGGTAATTTGGATCTTTTCAAAATATTAAGGGAAAAAAGTCACCATAAAATACGGTCGGATATTGTCTTTAATTGAAAATTTACTGAAAAGGTTAGTTTAGGAGCTAATTTGAAAAGTTTCAAAACTTGTGTCAATTTTTGAATTAAGGCAAAAACTTGAGGCCATATTTAAAAATTTTCCTTATTTTAAAAATATCATAAATTTTATAACTTTTTAAATTTGTACTTAAATTTTTTAACAAGTTTTCAACTTCCGTCCATTAAAAATATTTATCTTGCAAAATCTTAACCATCTTATCACACGTACCGAGCCCAAGGCCGTTTTAACCATCTTCACATCATCGAGACTCAACGTACATTGCACCATCCGCTTCGGGCGAGACCCAACTCCCTTTGCACCTTTAATCGGCGTCTCCGAATCCTTGTAGAAAACCCCTGTCGCAAAAAACAGCGCAATGTCCACCACGCTATTCCAGACCAGCCTAAAAAACCACCATAAACTCATCAGAAACGATAAAACAAAACCACCCCTCCTTGAAACCGCCTCTCTCTTCTCTGGTATCGACGGCAGAGAATGAGGATCGGCGGTTTTTCCGAGTGCAAGCCAAAAGCGGCGATATGAGCGAGGTGCCGTCGCCGAGCGAATGGTGGATTCTGAAAATCACAGTCGCCTCAGCTTCTGCTGTTGGAACGTTGAGGATGTGTAGTTCCCAAAGCGGTTTGGACATGTCGAGGGTGGTTTTCGTTAGTTCTGAGGTGTAGTCTTCCACAAATTTGTCTGGTGATTCCATCTCCGGGTCCAGGTCCGGAATCACAAGGTGGTTTTCTAAAACCACGTTTGTTCTGACCCATTTGTGCTCACTGCTTCCACTTCTCGCGTCACACACCTGTGTCAAATTAATTCAAATGCATGTAAAAGGGAGTGCTTATAGTAAGGTCTTTGACCCACCAGGTCTAATCCCTCATAAGCTCCATCTGAACCCACACAAAAACATACCAGTCTATGCGATTTCAAACACAAAACCGACACCCAAGTGGGTAGATTGGTTTGAGAACGCCACTTACCTCACTGGTAAGAAGTGGGTATCCTCTAATCCGTTCTCCAAAAAGTGGGTAGATTGGTTTGAAATGTTTAAGAATCAGTTCAAATGGTGAAAAAAAAAAAAAAACTGTCTTGCCTGAATGCTAGAGAAGCGAGGGTGCCTGAGGAGGGTATCCTCTAATCCTTTCTTAAAGACATCCACGTCCACTCGCTTTCCTAATCCCACTATCGCCACTATACAACAGCTCATGCGAGGTTGCAAGAACAAACGAGAGCCAGGACTTATCGGCTCCTCAGCTTCCGTCAACACAGCATTAGCCATCCCTTCTTCTTCTCCTCCTCGCTTTGTTTTCAGCTGCTTGAGCTCTCTCCTTCTGGATCGGATGGATCGGATTCCCTCCATCAAATCCATGGAAAATAAGGAATCTAAAATGCAAGTCTCGTCTGGTGGTGGAGTTCTTATAAAGCAGCTCATTACCAAAACACCCCTCAAATTAGATCCTATTTTCAACACTCTGTAACAATTTTACCTTCTCTTAACATGCTTCTTTCCTAAAAATGGCTACTTACCCGGTTTATAGACTTTACTTGTAGTACATCAACAGCAGGGGATTATGTGTTACACCCCACCGGGCTATCCCGAGTTAATTAGGATTAACTCTAATTAATTGAATTTAATGTGATTAATCAACTTAATGATGATTAATAAATGAAATGGATCCAATTAGTCTTAAAAGACTGAAATAAGTTTAATGGGATGATTTACAAGACATTAACTTGATTAAGTTGTGGTTTGACTCAAAATAGAATTGAATTAATGCATGGGGTTTTATGCAAAATGAAACCTCGATGTCATGCAATTGAAGTTCCAGCACAGTCAAATGAAATAGGAGCTGGAATTACTGGGTTGTGCCAGAGCAGCCATGAGGTGTTCAGCTCTTCTCCTTCTTCTTTCTTCATTGCTTCATTCTTCCTTTATCAACGTGTTTGAGCAAGAGGAAACAACCAGTGGTTTTGGTAAGGGAGAAATTGAGTAAAACTTCATCTTCTTCCTTGGAGTTCATTATCCGAGGGGGAGGGGGTGAAATGGGGGGGGGGGGGAATTGTACGGAAAATTTCCCCCCAAAATCGGGTGGAAAATGATGGTGTTAGGGGGAAATTGAGGAAATTACAGAACTACCACTTTCGACCCCTTTTTTTTCTTTTTTTAACTTTTTCCAAAAATAAGGGTAAATTAGTCTTTTTCATTTTTCTTCCCCCTACTTTTTCATTTTTCTGCCACTTACTTTTTTACTTTCCAAATAAGAAGAGGTACAATTAATTTTTCCTCCCCTTCCCTCCCCTCTATTTTCCTTTCCCCTCAAATTTTCCCTCCCATTCATTTTCCTCCCCTCCCTCCTTCCCAAACACAGCGAGTGTGCCCCAGTATGGAGTGGGTCCACCACTTTACCACGGTCCATCATAGGGTCAAGCTCATTTTCAAAAAGGCAACGTGATGGTACGATACGACTGCCCTTTAGATCTGATATTGTCCAGGGCAAGCTTAAATACTACACATAATTTGTTCGTTCATATGCAAAAAGATCTCACATTGCATGACACCCAGCCCTATGCATAATAGATGTGTACCGGCAATATCCCTTGAAAGGAACCGGAAACAAATGCTGACGTGCAGGGGGCGGATGAAAGATACGTGTTGTTTGTACTGAATTTTCTTTTTGGATTAAATAGGAAATCTATTTTTTCCTTAAAAATATGGAAATTTTCTAAATAGGTCTTAAATTTTTATTTTATTTTAAAAATATCATAAATTTTATAACTTTTTAAATTAGTCCATAAGTTTTTCAGAAAGTTTTTAATTAAGGACATCCATCTATTTAAAATTATTTTGGACAACTTTTTTTTTAAATACCCAAATTATCATTCTTTGTAGTAAAATTCTCATAAACTTCCTCTATATTCTTTCCATTTCTCTCGTTGGTGTCCTCACAGTGATCAATGACACCCAGTATTTTTACAGCGATTGGTTGCATGTAGTAGCTGTTGATTGGTTGCATGTAGTAGCTGTTGAAACCATGTCATGGCTTTAACTCAAGGGTAATTTGGATCTTTTCAAAATATTAAGGGAAAAAAGTCACCATAAAATACGGTCGGATATTGTCTTTAATTGAAAATTTACTGAAAAGGTTAGTTTAGGAGCTAATTTGAAAAGTTTCAAAACTTGTGTCAATTTTTGAATTAAGGCAAAAACTTGAGGCCATATTTAAAAATTTTCCTTATTTTAAAAATATCATAAATTTTATAACTTTTTAAATTTGTACTTAAATTTTTTAACAAGTTTTCAACTTCCGTCCATTAAAAATATTTATCTTTGCTAAATCTTAACCATCTTATCCACGTACCGAGCCCATGGCCGTTTTAACCATCTTCACATCATCGAGACTCAACGTACATTGCACCATCCGCTTCGGGCGAGACCCAACTCCCTTTGCACCTTTAATCGGCGTCTCCGAATCCTTGTAGAAAACCCCTGTCGCAAAAAACAGCGCAATGTCCACCACGCTATTCCAAACCAGCCTAAAAAACCACCATAAACTCATCAGAAACGATAAAACAAAACCACCCCTCCTTGAAACCGCCTCTCTCTTCTCTGGTATCGACGGCAGAGAATGAGGATCGGCGGTTTTCCGAGTGCAAGCCAAAAGCAGCGATATGAGCGAGGTGCCGTCGCCAAGCGAATGGTGGATTCTGAAAATCACAGTCGCCTCAGCTTCTGCTGTTGGGACGTTGAGGATGTGTAGTTCCCAAAGCGGTTTGGACATGTCGAGGGTGGTTTTCGTTAGTTCTGAGGTGTAGTCTTCCACAAATTTGTCTGGTGATTCCATCTCCGGGTCCAGGTCCGGAATCACAAGGTGGTTTTCTAAAACCACGTTTGTTCTGACCCATTTGTGCTCACTGCTTCCACTTCTCGCGTCACACACCTGTGTCAAATTAATTCAAATGCATGTAAAAGGGAGTGCTTATAGTAAGGTCTTTGACCCACCAGGTCTAATCCCTCATAAGCTCCATCTGAACCCACACAAAAACATACCAGTCTATGCGATTTCAAACACAAAACCGACACCCAAGTGGGTAGATTGGTTTGAGAACGCCACTTACCTCACTGGTAAGAAGTGGGTATCCTCTAATCCGTTCTCCAAAAAGTGGGTAGATTGGTTTGAAATGTTTAAGAATCAGTTCAAATGGTGAAAAAAAAAAACTGTCTTGCCTGAATGCTAGAGAAGCGAGGGTGCCTGAGGAGGGTATCCTCTAATCCTTTCTTAAAGACATCCACGTCCACTCGCTTTCCTAATCCCACTATCGCCACTATACAACAGCTCATGCGAGGTTGCAAGAACAAACGAGAGCCAGGACTTATCGGCTCCTCAGCTTCCGTCAACACAGCATTAGCCATCCCTTCTTCTTCTCCTCCTCGCTTTGTTTTCAGCTGCTTGAGCTCTCTCCTTCTGGATCGGATTCCCTCCATCAAATCCATGGAAAATAAGGAATCTAAAATGCAAGTCTCGTCTGGTGGTGGAGTTCTTATAAAGCAGCTCATTACCAAAACACCCCTCAAATTAGATCCTATTTTCAACACTCTGTAACAATTTTACCTTCAATTAACCAGGGCCGTCTCAAGACAATATGTGGCCCAGGCGAAAGTATAAACGAGGCCCCTAACTTCTATGTGTAACATGAGAAAACCCTCCTCCTTAATCCGGACTTGGGATCGGTAATGTACACTATGAGTAGTACATTGGCGGACTTAAAAAAAAAAATTTGGGTTTTTTTTTTTTGGGTTTTCGTTTTTTTTTAGAGCTTGTTGAGGGATTTTTTTTTTTAAGTGAATTTAACCTTTGTTGCCTTTTGTGATGCAAACTTATTGATCAAGTTTTTGTATTCAAGGTTTTCCAAAATTTTCGTCTTAATAGATAAAATTGCTAACCCGCTTAATCTCTCTTCTAACATAGTTGATCATAAATAAGATTTTATTAACTTTAATTTCGAAAAACTTCTTTCGGTGGAAGCAACTGTAACAGGTACTGTTAATAGTATTCAATAAGCAATATATGAGTTTGAAAAAGACTCAATAGAATCCTAATTAGTGGACCCATGACTCAATGTTGATTTGAAATGTCATTTTATGAAAAACAAGATATTTTTTTTATAAAAAAGGACTTATTTGTAATTCTGATTTTATGAAATTTTTTCAATAATGGAATTTTTCGATGATTTCAGTTTCATTAGAAAATGGGTCAAATTGTGATCAATTTTCTCTTCTAACTCAAGTTCATTTGAATTCATTTCAGATGATTCCCAGTGAGATTTGATACCTTTAAAAACGTACTTATTTTAGAATACTTTTATTTTTACTTTTACTGTGATTCTCTTTTCTGCTTCTTCTGCGTCTATCTTCTCTGGTTTTGGTTTTCAAATGTACCATGATTTTCTCTTTTAGCTTTATCATTTAATGTTACTAATCCAACAAAATTATGAGGCCTTCCCATGGTGAGGCCCCCACCACTTGCTTCACCTGCCTATATGGTGAGCCGGCCCTGCTCTTAACATGCTTCTTTGACTTTACTTGTAGTACATCAACAGCAGGGGATTATGTGTTACACCCCACCGGGCTATCCCGAGTTAATTAGGATTAACTCTAATTAATTGAATTTAATGTGATTAATCAACTTAATGATGATTAATAAATGAAATGGATCCAATTAGTCTTAAAAGACTGAAATAAGTTTAATGGGATGATTTACAAGACATTAACTTGATTAAGTTGTGGTTTGACTCAAAATAGAATTGAATTAATGCATGGGGTTTTAATGCAAAATGAAACCTCGATGTCATGCAATTGAAGTTCCAGCACAGTCAAATGAAATAGGAGCTGGAATTACTGGGTTGTGCCAGAGCAGCCATGAGGTGTTCAGCTCTTCTCCTTCTTCTTTCTTCATTGCTTCATTCTTCCTTTATCAATGTGTTTGAGCAAGAGGAAATAACCAGTGGTTTTGCTAAGGGAGATATTGAGTAAAACTTCATCTTCTTCCTTGGAGTTCATTATCCTAAGGCTCAAGTTTCTGTTGGGTGATTTTCATCTCAAATCTTAAGCTATTAGAAAGGGATTTTGGGTATAACCTGAGTTAAGGCAAGTATAAATGGTTTTTGAGTTTCATATGTTAATTTGATACAATTCCTTTCCATTTCATACTAGAATAGAGTATTAACCAATTTTTTTATTGGAATTGAATGGATTGGAGGAATGAAATAGAAGTGTTATTTATGTGTAAATGATGTTGAGGAAGGGAACAGGAGGTTCCAAACATCTTGTGTAAGTTGAAAATGAAATGGAGGAAAGAACAGAATTTGGAAACGAATTCTGGGCAGTGTCAGTCAACCGACAACCTGATCGACGTTGCAACATGGAAGAAGAAGTTCGTCTCTGGTTTTCAAACCTAGACCTGACCGAACATAGTTCTCGGTTAGCCGAGATTGAGAGTTCGGTTAACCGACAGGTTAACCTACGTGTAAGTCTCGGTTAACCGATAGGTTAACCGAATCGTTAATCAAAACTTTGTTCCTCTCTGGTTTTCGAACCGAGAGTTAACCGACAGAGGGACCGACGAGTGTCAGTTAACCGAGGGTTAACCGGGTTAACCGACGAGTTGACCGACATTGGTGAAATTTCAGATTAAATTCTAAAAATTAAGATTAAAAGCCCATTGATTTAGTCAAGGTTGTTTACACTGTTTATACCTCCATAGGTGTTAATTAAGGAGACTTTAATGTACATAAATTGTAATGTCTGTCGAGAATAACACAAGTACATTAAATAACCAAAGATTACACCCATTTGGTTGATATTATTCAATTGAGATTGTACACTAAATTCTATCCGATCACTGTATTAAATAAAATGAATTTATATTATATATTGAGTCTAGCACTACATGATGATTTCTACAAGCTCATTGAGTTGTTACTGGCTGCAGCAGTTTATTTGGGAGTGTTCCGGAACTCCGTGGTGATGTCAGTAGTCCCTGGCCCGGTCACTGATAATTTTCACTAATCATTCCTTTATTTGGGAGATGGTAATCCTTCCTGTTTAGGAAGTTGGTAATCCTTCCTTTTTAGGAAGATGGTATTGATTGAAAATGTTATATTAGTAGCCAAACTTTTAATAAAAACTCATACTGTTAATGTTAATATTACTACTACTGTTATTGATTTAATCTAACATTGGAATAGATGTATAAATATATGGTTAGCATATGTAATCATGGGACTGTTTATACGTTGCTGAATTGTTAAATTCACATTATGTTATTGATGACATTACAAGCCAAGCTTCCTCTACCTGTCCCGAGACCACAAAGACAAAGGAGGAGACCGGTTAGGTTCCTCTAGGAGGACTCGTAGAGTGGAAATAAACTTGAGAAGTTTGAGTTTTGATGAGACTTGATTTGGAAAAACGTTTCATACTTTTCATCCTTGCATTGTATGTAAATATGCAAGTGAATAGTTGTATAAATTGTAAATAAGTTTTAGTTTAAATGTGAGAAGTGTACATTTGTTTATAAGTTAATGTTCCGCATAATGTATGTTTGATATCTCTTGTGAGTTTTTATATGATAGAAATTCACGGGAGCAAGTATGGTCGCGACTCGAGGTTAACTCGCTTTAAATTTTATCTCAGGCTCGGGTCGTGGCATTATGTCACGCCCCAAAATGTGAAACTAGGATTATGCGTGAGTTTATGGTCAATTAAAAAATTTTCGACATTAATCAACTTTACTTGGCCCTAATCATGTCCCATATGGATCGAAGACCACTGTGAGGTATAAATATTTCCTCGGATACATATAACAAATAGCAGAGGCTTCATAAATACAAATGGTATCTTAAGATGTATAGATAAAAGCAATACCGAAATATATTAACTAAGTTTAAATTTAAGACAGTTAACAAAAGTATTATTTATAATAAGAAGGTCACGCTAAAACTTGGGCCTAATCAAAATATAAAAGAAACCAAAAGATGAAGCTAATCCAGATATGGCATGAAGGCTATCGAGGACGAGGTCGATATTTCTATACAACATCGTCCGTACTATAATTTAGGAGGTCATCAGACTGATCTGTCTGAATTGCCTCCGTTATCTCATCCTCAGGTTAGAATGGCTCGGTACCTATGCACCAAAAGTAGCAACATCAGGCACAAAGGTCGGCAAGCAAATAGATAAATAAACAACACAGATATGCAGTACGAAAGATAGTATACGATAGTCAAGATCATAAGAATGGAAAGCATCGGAAACAAGAAGAAGCTAACATAAACATTTATAAAAATAGGCGGTCCACAAAGGCTAATCACCACGGGATAATGTCACTACCCTCCCTATTTACATTGTGTTGTGGTAGAGATATCAATAGGCACGGGATAAGAACCTGGCAAGCAAGCAAAATGGATACCAGTCAAACTCGAACTTCAATACTTTCTCAAAGGTGTATCCAATGATGTATATCCATCTAAAATATAAAAAGTCATACTGCAAACGTTCATCATTCAAAGCCCGCACGCAAGATGGTGTCCCAGCTTTGTTGGACGTTAACAGCAGAGTGGTGCCTGACACAAGATTCCTAAACATAAAATAGTGAGGGACTAGACTTTCTCGCGTGAACAAGATTCATTAACCAGAGTGAGACTACTTTTTCATTGTCAAATTAAAAACAACCAATCAAACTTCATCAAAACATCAATACTATAAGTAGTTCTCATCAAACTTTACAGTCAAAACCACCTAGTCTTAATACTTCCATCAATCCTCAGAATAATCGGAACATCAAATGGGATCCTAAATCCATTATCTAAGTTCTCCATGTGATCCCAGACAAAGCAAAGTAATCAAATCTAATGAACATGTTCGATTCATGTAGACAAGTACCAAACGTTACGATTCAGAATCAGAAGAGTGAAGCAACCCAAACCTAAGTATAATATCAGGCCTGAAGCACCGTACTTAGGGGTGCACGGCGGGCGGCTTGGATGGTTATTGGGCGGTTTAGGCGGTTTTATTTTATGACGGTTTGTAAAAAGTAGAAACCGTAACTGCCCAAAGTATAGGCGGTTTGGGCGGTTTTTTTAGCGGGCGACTTGGGCGGCATGTTGGGCGGTTTGGTATTTGTACCTATCTCTCTCTTTTTTTTATTTCTAATATAATGTAACTAAAGTTTCAAAGTACTTAACATAAATAATAAAAAGTAAACATGATTTTTAATTAAAGTCAATAATTAGTAATAAAAAAAAATTCAACTAATTATATCAATGTAAAATTAAAGTCCAAAGGCATCACCAAAATTAAAAAATACAACCACTTATAGAATCTAACGTCCAAAAATAAAAAATCTAACAAAGAAACATCTAAATTCGAAAATTCAATGTGTAAGTTTCAATAAATAAACCTCCAAATTTCAAAATTCAATGTCCAAATGCTAAAAGAAATTCAAAATCTAAACTTCAAGTTCGTAATGATCGATATATAATTTGAATCAATCCTGCAACAACCCAAGAAAAAATCATAGTTAGAATAATAATTGATAAAAGATAATAAACATCAATGTTTAGTTTAGTGATAAAATTGTAAGGTCGTCAAACTTTCATACAATATGATCTAGACTTGTATTGGATTGCACTAGGATTTGGAGTAGAAGTGTTATCCATAAAGAATAGAAGAAGAGGTTTTTTTTTTTTTTTTTAATAATGAGCGGGCGGGGCGGTTTCAAATGTCAAACCGTAACCGCCCGCTCAAGGCGGTTTTGACGTATATCTACTTGTAGCGGGGCGGGGCGGGCGGGTTGGCGGGTTACGGTTATTTTTGTGCAGCCCTAACCGTACGTCCATACTCAGTCAACGAAAGGGATTAGGGTTTGCGATACCCAGACAAACCATCTTCGTGCATAGAGTTAACGGGATATCACGTTGTCCCATTCTGTTTAAGATTGAGTTAGGTCATGTCCCGATACGACCGGGATAACCGGGAAGAATGTCGGATTAAAACATCCTCACATATAGTCAAATGAGTCCAAAAAGAGTAGCCAAAGTTCCATCTAAGTCCATCCTAAATAAGTGAAAAAGGACCCATTCAAAAAGGGGATCCATAGTTGACCCGGGCCGGTCAACCCCCTACACAGCACACTCGGTCGACCTAGCCCTTGGCCCGGTCAACATCTTATGTGCCCGGTCGACTTGGGCAAGGCCTGGGTCGACCGGCAGTTGTAAATTTAAATGGGAACTCTGCACCTAACTCAATGTCGTCGATCGACCACACACATTGCAGTTAGAGAATCCAGGTTCTGTAACTGCTATGAAAATGGGTCCATGCCAGTCTCCCTTACTTGAACCTGATATGCATATAAAATAAGTATAACACCAGTCCAATCTCATCCCAACAATCCATCTAATCAAGCCATACAAATCCTAATCCGTTTCATTAATCCAATAAACCTAATTATCATGTTTTCAAAAAATTAAACACCAATTGAGCAATTAACATCTAAATCATCATTTATCCATTAAAATCAATGAAGACAAACATATCTAGCATATATTTACTTGCCTTAGATGAAGAGTTTGACAGAATCCGAAAAGAAATTAGGGAAAAAACCTCTTTGAGCTCTAACTCGGAGAAAATGACTCTCAATCCCAAAACGAACTACAAAATGGATGCAAATGGGTTGGGTGAGCTCCTTTATTTCATTTCTATGCAAAAGGAAGAAGATAAGCTAAGCTAACAAGCTTTAGGAGCTTACCTAGCCAAAGTTGGTGAGTGAGAAACTTAGAAAAGTAGATGGGTGTGGTCCTTAGAGCTTGGAGAAGAAAGAAGTGGATCTTCGCCGGCGACGTCGGAGCTCCGACAGCCATCGGCAGTGAGGAGGCAATGAAGGGTTGAGAGAAAGTGAGAGTTTGAGTGAAAGAGCGAAATGAGAAAGAGAGAAATGAAGATAGAGAGACACTTGTGGTTATATTAGGTTAGACTAAATGGGTTATTATAGTTTAGTCCTCCGATTTGCTAAGAATGATCTTTGGGCCTCTTCAAGGGGTCAGATCGAAACGCGACAGAAGACTAATGTTCGTGAAATGCCAAGTCCTATTCGATGCACCCAAACTCACAAAAACTCATAATCTCATATAAGCCCCTAAAAACTTTTTAAAATTGCAAACCACCCCCCTACTATACCCATACGCGCTCCGAATCACGTGAAGTTCCACACGCATGATTCAAATGTCAAAACCGACTCGTTAAGACTCTAAACACACTCTGCTAACTAATCAAGA
The DNA here is from genome assembly GCA_012931725.1 of Litsea cubeba. NCBI lineage: Eukaryota > Viridiplantae > Streptophyta > Magnoliopsida > Laurales > Lauraceae > Litsea > Litsea cubeba. The sequence goes on from CM022952.1 coordinate 12,265,078, forward strand.
AATTAATTATAATTATTATCGATTAAGGGTCGAGGTGTTAAAGATTATATTTAGAGGGAAGAAAAATGTTATACTTCAAATATGATCATGCTCAACCTCGTTGAAGTTGAGATTTGGTGCCATGCCTCTGCACACTATCACATTCTATTTTTTCAGTATGTTTGGCAACCAAGAATCTAGATACCAAGATTTTCGTCGGATTTTCTTGCGAAGTATACGAGAGGCCGGATTCAATACACGAGATGAGCTCTAACTAACTTTCAACGCAGTAAGTTGTAACCTTTAATTAGATGAGAGTCCAGCCGACACATTGAAAGCCAGCAAAAGTCTCATTTCTTTTATCTCATGTTTTAAAGTGGTGACGTGGCATTTGATAGAGCTGGCGATTAAACCGATACGGTTGACATGAGTTATCCTTCAGGCTTCAGTACTGTTTAATATTTTCCATTGTTTTTGTGTGTGTGTGTGTGTGGTGGGGGGGGGGGGGTTTTTTTTTGCTAGTATTGGCACCACACATTTTATGAAGTGCACCACCTTCGGATTAGACATTTGATTAGATGCAGCAGAGCAGGTTAGGTTGTCCAGCGTCCTGATGTTTCTTCTTCTCTCGAGACACGTGTAAAAAAGTTACAAACGGCTGATGCAGGCGGACGCTCGTGTGACGCCAGCAACGACGCAGAGACCGTACGCTGATGCATGCAAGGAGGTTTTTAACCGCCAAAACTTCGCACTATGATATCTAGAGCATCCGGATTCCGATCGACGAACGGTTTGGTTTTGCGGAATCCTTCCGAGCAGATCTATATAGTAGCAGCAAAAGGAAGACAATTCAGCGGTTCCAAAAAAAAAAACGGATAATTTTTCTCCTTTAGCGGTTCAAAAACTATGCGCAAACTGCTTTACCAAATCGCTGGATATGAATCCAACTGAACATGCCTTCGCTGATTTGTTATCAAATACCCATTGTTTATACACATCTTGATCGTCCTTAGGGGCATCATCAACGGATTTTGTGAACTAATCGGATGCAATCACATATGTTAATCCGACAAAGTGCAGCAATACGTCCATCCGACACTTCCACGCGGCTAAGTTCTTGCCGTTAAAAATATGGGCCTTCTTGTGCGGGTAAATCGTGTTGAGATTTTCTTACTTTTGTAGGTGCCACCACATTCACATTGTAACAATAATTTGGGTCTCCTCCCAAATCCTCCAATCCCCTGGGTCGAACGCACGTGGCCATCCCATCTGAGTTCTTGGACTTGATGCACGTGGCCATCTGTTCCTTGGACTTGATGTACGTGGCATACCCATTTGAGTCCTTGGACTTGATGCATGTGGCCATCCAATTTGGTTCCTTAGATTTGGTGCACGTGACCATCCCATCCCTTGGTGTATGAGTCTGTACCGGAGAGACGAAAAAGAATATCTCCACACACTACCAAATATGCAACGATAAATCTGAGTGTGAATAGTTGGCCTGAAGGTTAAATGGACCGAGGATAGTGAAGCTTTCACTCAACCCAACCAAGCCCATGCCAGGTCTTGATCGTGTCTTAAGAAAGGCACATATGAGTACCAATAAAAATATCCTTGATCCCGAGGCTAATGTAGACGAAGCTCAACCATAGTAATTATTTTCATATCGTTTCGATCAAAATAGCTGAAGTTTCTCATTTTGGTCAAATGGCCGAAACGAGATTTCGCATAAAACTTTTCCTCTTAAATTTCGTTCGAAATCTTGTGTTTCGGCAGAAAAATTACATTTCGGCTAAAATGATATTTTACATTATTAATTATTTTTAAATACTTTTTAATTTTTATACATATATATTTTTTTGCATTTCTTATATTTCTCCAAAAAAGTGGATCAACATGAGTGGTATTATTTTCTTTTGCTCTTGAATTTTAATTTGATATTTTCATTATCATCTCTTACATGTAAAAATTTGATATGTGTAATGTTTTTTTTAATCCTTATTTTTTATGTGATTGGCCTGGCGGGCTGACCCTTACGAATGGGCCAGCCCACAGCGGTCGACCCTCGGTGGATATGAATCCGATCAGAAAATGCCTCGATGATTTGTTATAAAATACCTATTGTTCTTATACATCATGATCTTTCTTAGGGGCATCATCAATGGATTTGGAGATCGGATCGAATTCAATCACATATGTTAATCCATCAAAGTGCAGCAATGCGTCCATCTAATGCTTCCACATGGCTAAGTTCTTGCTGTTAAAAATATCAGCCTTAGCAAGATCATGCAGCGCTGATTTGGAAGATTTTACTGAATTAAAAAAAAAAGAAGTTAAGATATCATCGATCGTTAAAGGAGAAAAATCACCATTTTCTTTGAACCGTTGGATCATCTTCTTTTTGCTGCTACTGCGTAGATCTGCTCACAAGGGTTCCGCACAATCAAACCGTTTGTCAATCGGAGGCTGGATGCGCAAGATATCGCAGTGTGAAGTTTTGACGGTTAAAAGATCTCCCTGTCTGCGTCAGCAGTCTATTGTTATCGCTGCCTGCGTCAGCATACAATCATACCAAGACAACTTTAGAAGGACGCACAAAAAAAAAAAACAAAGAATAGGTTGTTGTCGTCTTCTCTTTTCCAGATGACTCACGGAACCGATGTGTCCTGTGAAGTTCTTGTGGTGCGCCAACTAAAATTGGGAGTTTAAAACCACAATCTCCGATTTCTAAACCATGATTTTAGCCGACTGCGTTACTCCTTTGGATTTATACTTTTTTAATTATATTAGCTTTCTTAATTAATGTAAATTTTAGTCTAGTGTATGAATTTTCTTTTAAAGGTCCAACTGTCCAAGTTTGCTTATAAGTTGGAAAGTGCTTCCGGTTGCTTTGGCAAGTCTAGTGCACGTGTGGTAACATGCATGATTTGCATGGCCCATGTGTATGAAATGCGGTTATTACTGAATTTGATGCACCACAGGCGTCGATTTTAGATAGGTCCAAGCAAATTTATGACCACTGGGATGGCAGTTGCTACGGACATTTCTGTTTTTTTTTTTTTTTTCACGTCTATGAGAGAAATTGATTGCAAGGGTAGGATCCACCCAGGGACATGAAACGAAATGAGCTGTCAATGTGATGGATTCTGACATAGTAACATTGTTTTATATTTCCATCAATCAAATATGCGTGACAAGGGGTGCGCCTACTAAAATGAGGGGTGCCAAAACGAGCGCCCTTTTGTGGGTCATGTAGATCATGTAGACTCACTTTACCAAAAGAAATAATTTGAAAAAACAGAAAAAGACTCACTCATGTCAGTCATGTGTCCTCTGAGTTCGTTGGCGGCAGTTAATTAAGGGCATCTTTCTTATCGTCCACAGCACGCGCGGGTGATCAATTATGTCCATCACGTCACCAACGACAGTCTGTCTAGAGACTCTACACTCTAGACTTTAGGGGTCGTTTGTTAATTTCACATGTGATGTGAAAATGCTTTCCATATGTAAATGAATCACATGTGAGTCTTTATGCAAATGAGTCACATGTGAAACATAATCCATTGTTTGTCATTTTCACACCTCTTCCAATGTGAATTTGATTACATCCAACGGTTGGTATGTTTCTTAAAAATATTACAATATCCACATTGAATCAACACATGAGGTTTACCCTCGTAGCTGGAAACGTCCTTTTAAAGAGAACTAACGGTTCTGATTTTGTGCAAATGGGCCCCACAAAAATCCAGAAATACACATTTAATGGTATGTAGTTTATTATGAATTTCTCACATACTGTGATGATCCAACGGTTGCAATTTGATACCATAGCCGTTTTTGACCTCCCTAGCAATATGCACGGTTCGGATCATGATGTAGCAGCCCATTGTAATAAAAAAAATGAAAAAGGCGTCCTTGGGCGTTTTGGTGCTGTAGCAGGGCGGAAGCAAGCATGGTGTGATTCCTTTTCACGCCTCTCCACATGGTAAAAGTTTAGGCACTTTTCCCACAAAAATCACACCAAATGCACATGTCATTTACACACGAGATGTGTAAATTTCCCAAACAAACATAAATGGTGTGTAATGGTTGCATATGGTTTCATTTACATATGTAAACACACTGAAACAAACGACCCCTTAGACTCTAGACTGCTAATCTATTATATATCAAACCAGAGCTATAAATGTGGACAGCCTGTTAATAAATACATCTATGATCTAGATAGGAAAACGGACGTCCGTGGATGGGTGATCAATTATGTCCCATCACATCCCCAACGACAGTCTGTTTAGAGGCCGGGTGATCAATTATGTCCATCACGTTACCAACGACAGTCTCTTTAGCCCACGGTTAATCTATCAAATCAAATCAGAGCTATAAATGTGGACAGCCTGTTATACATCTTGATAGGAAAACGGATAGGTTGGGCAATGGGTGAGTCATGAAATCAGTGTTCTATCTGATTCGTGATCGTTAATCGTTGCTCTTGATTAACGGATTTTACGGATCAGGTTATTCGGTAATCGGTGAATTCGATAATATTTTTTTAATATTCATTTTAGAAAATTAAATGTTCTCCCCGTCTTTATATTTTCTTCCTCTCTTTTTTGTTTTTCTCCTTTTATCACACTTCACACATGTACCTATCATATAAATAAGCTTGAGCCCTGACGATTTCTGGTGTACTTTGCTCACTCCGGTTGCAGTACTGTATTAGCTATTAGGTCCTCCCAGGGCAAGGCTACTCTGTGTATTGACATAGCACAAGCCTGGCCCCAATTGGATGTGGTAAACCCGTGCTCAGTTTTTTTTTCTCTAAATAATACAGGAACCTGGTCCAATTCAGGTACTGAAGGACAGAGGTCTAGTCTGGTGAATTTCACTCTAGCTTTAAAATCCAGTTGCGGAAAGCCCAACCCAAATTACATATTTCAAGTGGCCTGGGATATGCAGGCTCAGGGCCAAGTTGCACCCTTAGGTCATCTACACTAGAGATGTCAAGTGGGCCGGGCACAGCCCGGCCCGCTAGTCAACGGGCCGTGGCACGGCACGGCCCGGTCAACGGCACGGCCCACTGGGCACGGCCCATGACGCGGGCTGTGCTGGGCCGACCCGCGCAGGCCCGCTGGCCCGTTAGGCACGGCCCGCCAGGCCCGCCAGCCTAGTGGGCCAGCCCCTGTGGCCCGCCAGGCCCGCCAGGATTGGCCCGCCTGGCACGGCCCGCCTGGCCCGCCAAAAAAAATTATTTTTTTATATATTTTTTTTAAATTTATAAAAATCTAATTCTCAGCCAACTAACAACCCTATGTATTTTCTAATAAAAAAAACACTTACATAACTTGGTAAGGTAGGACTTTAGTGTAAATTAGTCACACTAATAAAGAGGGGCAATGTGTTTTTGGGGAGAAGTAATAAGGGGAATGTTTTGGTGTGACACACTTACCTTTACTAAATTTGCCCCGGCCCCTTGCCTTCAATAATTTTATTTTCTTCAGAGATATTTGAGAATCTCAAATGAAATTCCCTACCTGCATTCATCTATATTCAAGAACCCCTGAGCATTTGAGAAGTTAAGATTCTTTATAGGTTGGAAAGCTCAGGATTAAACACAAGAATATGTTTATAATTCAGTCATTTATGTTCAATATAATCTTGTCACATGTACCTATAACTCCACTCTCGATCACATCACATGAAGCCATATATTTACATTGATATGAACACTAGGAAAAAGAAGTAAAAAATATGTAACCATGATAAAGATAATGAGAATTATTGACTAAGACTAAAAACCCATAACTAAAAAATAAAGAAATTGATGCAAATCTAAATAAAATGAAGTCCAAGGTTGTGGTTTCATGGTGGGTCATTTGGAAGACTTGAGATGATTATTGATAAAAGTAGAAATATTTAACCGCGCTAAGTTCTTGTTTAAAGTATGATAATTCAGCCAAAAAATAGAAATTGAGTTTGCCATCTCAATTGAAATATCCTTAACCATGGCATTTCAATTTGGCTGAAAAATGAGTAGAAAAAAGGACATGATATGTTTTTTTTTTATATTTTAGGTTGTTTGAATGAAAGAGTAAAAAGTTGGATAAAAAATGTGTTAACTTCTCATCATCATCTAAAGTGGTTAAGTTCTCATCCTAATATAACTAATAGTTTAATATTCATGGTTAGGTTCACATCCTCATCTAACTAGTTTTAATATTGTTTGAATACATATTAGTATACAAAAGTTAGGTAGGCACGGCCCGTTTGACATGCCTACTCTACACATCATCTCTCTTAGTTGAAATCATCTTATGCTGGGAATTTTACAAAACCTATGGCCGGATTTAAATTCATGTGATCAATGGCACCCACTTATAAAATCCAAAACCATCCAACTCAAGATAAATGTTCGTGTAATGGTTTTGAACACTCAAATAGGAGGTTTTGAACACTCAAATAGGAGGTGCTCCCATTGTTAGATTGAAAACAACACAATAAAACAACAGAGAGTGAAATCATGGGTTGTAAAACCGATCAGTCTTACAGTGGGCCTAAGGTAAAATTATAGATTTATACTTACACCTGATCAATGTAACAATAGGCTCAACTCCCTTTAGAAGATCTGGACTTCTATTGCGAATGAAAGTACCTTAACAAAGCAATCATGGGACTGCATGCGGAGGAGTGCAGCCACAATTGAACAGTCTTGGATGAACCTGCTGAGGACCACATTTTTTATGGTGTCCTCCACATCTGTACTTCCACATTTCCCCTTGTAGTACCCCTCTTGCAGTGCACCCAGGCACAGACCCAAGGGGACCACAAGCACAGCCACAAGCGCCACAACTGCCAAGCCCTTCATGTTATTCTTCTTTGTATCTATGTTTGAAATAAAGGGATGAGACATGTATCAATCTGGAAGTTTCAACTTGTGTAGATTGATGGGAAAAAAACTTATTTGTTTGTATCCTTTTTAATAAAATCACATTTTTTTATAATTTTTTTATTATTTCTTTTTTACCCGAACCCGACCCGTGACCCGCTGAACCATGACCCAAACGGGTCAGGTTCTGGTGGGTTTTCACCCATATAAATTTTTTTGGGTCGGTTTGGGTTTGACCCGAAACCCACAGGTTTGACCGGTTGAACATCCCTAGTACTAGCGGCTCCTCATTCGTCTAAATAGGGCTTCCATATTTGGACGAAACAGGAGACCCGAATCCCTAGATAGGGATTGCCCATTTCTTTGTTCTCTTACAATAAATCTACGGTAAGTTTATGGAGCCTAACTTATTTGATCCGAAAGCCCCAACTCCAACTGGATGAAAGGACAAGGACAGCTCCCCTTCCCTTCTCCCGCCCATTTTCATTTTCCCTTGTTTCAAAATCAAAAAGAGCTTTTCCCCAACCAAATCCAGAAGGGATTTTTACCTAAAAAGTATCCATGAAGTCGTATTATTCGGATATATATAACTACAAATACGTTCAAATGCCCATTTTGGTGTTCGTACGTTGATTTTGGACGGTTTTACCCCTCCCTTTATCGAACGACATCGTCATCTACATCCCTTTATTTCATTCACCTATACCGTTCCTTCTCTTTTCTTCCCCAAAGTTTTTCCTCTCTTTCATGGAGATGAGCAACATGAGACTTGTGCAACCGGAATTGGTTAGCATTTGCCGAGGGTTTTTTAATTTCGAATGGCCATCACTAGAAACTATTGGAATTAGTGGATGTCCCAAGTTGAAGAGTCTCTCCTTCCTTTCTAGTGGCACCGATATTGTAGCACCAGCATTAAGGGAGATTGAAGGCTCTAGTTCATGGTGGGAAGCATAGGAGTGGGAAGACAATGACATCAAGCAACGACTCAACCATTTATGAAATGGTAGATGATGAAAGTTCCGCTGGCTGCCTTGGCTTCGGACCATACAATGCATGGAAGCATTGAAACATTTCCATTTGCTACATGTATTGAAATTTCAAAGCCATTTCTATTCTCTCTGCCTCTTGGTAATGATCTCTGCAATCCACGTTCTTTTGATCCAGACGGAAAGAAGCACATGCATGGACTGGTAGATATCTCTTTATATTTCTTCAATTCTTTTACTTCTCTTTTCTTCTTCGTCTGCAATACTTCTTTTGAAATTTGCACTGCGTGTTTTTTTTTCTTTTTTCATTATTGGCTTCCTTAGAACACAGAATCACATGCATGAACTCGGTCTGGAGGTGACTTAAAAACTCAAATAAAAAGATGATGATCTCACTTTGTTTAATGATATGCAAGTCCAAAGAAGGGATAGAGATTGAACATGACAGAACCCCCCCCCCCCCCCCCCCCCCACACACACACACACACACACACACACACACACATTCTGGATAAGTTTGAATTCATCTCATATGCACACAAAGTGTTTGATGAAATGTCTCAACCAGTTAATCTTTATTGAAATATGCTCGTCCCCATGACTGGGCCTTTTGTTACATCTCTGTTACAAGTTTAGAAACTATTGTTCTCACTACGGCTAAAGTTCTTGCTTGATCTTCCAAGCTTTTTCTTTCTTTTTCAAAAAAAAAAATGTTTCCCATTGTTTGTATGCCTGAAATCACATTCACATGTAATTTTTATGATAATAAATTTGCTCAAGAAGTTAATCATGGTTTATATTATTTTTTAAATAAATCCCGTAAGAATGTAAGAAACCTGATCAATTTCTTTCTGAGTGTGCAAGTGTTTGTATAAATGAATGAAGAGGCCTCTTTGGTTGGAGTTTCGATTTGCATAGGCTATTTGTAAGATTATGAAAAGAGCTTGAGTATGAAATTGGACATGGTACTAGGTCTAGCATGTGGGATAAAAGTGTGAAAGTAGTTACACTGATCAAAGGTGGCCCCAGTGGAGTGGCCCCTAACAGAGAGGAGATGTATAAGCAGTCCACTCAGCAGGAGCAAATTGTCTTTTCTAGTGGTGACTAGTGATACTTTCATCTTACCCCTTTACTTTCATCTTACCCCTTTACTTTCATCTTACCCCTTTAACATGGAAATGGTACCTACCACTGATGTAGGTTGCATTAACAGTTTGGTTGAATGCCCGGAATAGTCAAAATAAAAAAGTCGAAGGGGTATGGTTGAGCACCTCCCACTGGGGACACGGGTTCATGATTGAGTCCTGCAGGGTTGTTTTTTTTATATTAGGCCTTGAACCGATTATCCATAGACAAAAATAATAACAGTTTGTGTACGTTAAAAGAAAGAGGGATGTGTTTGTATAGGTTCAATTCATATAAGAAGAATAAGAAAAAATCGGAACGAATATTAGGGAACTCGTGACCCAAGTGTAGAATCTGCGAGCAGCAAACTATACCTATTAGAAAAATGCATTTCTAAGCCAAATCCGTGAGCCTTTCTCATTGTTTATGCACTCCATTATAAAGTCATTATATAGGTGGGGCCCACACAAGTTCTTCTATTTTATAATCTTATAATAATAATAATAATAATGTATAGATTATATTATTATTATATAGGTGAGGCCCACAAATGTTCTTATCTTTTATAATCTTATTATTATAATAATAATAATGTATATATTATATTATTATATAGGTGGGGCCCACACAAGTTTTTATATTTTATAGTATTATAATAATAATAATAATGTATATATTATATTATTATTATATAGGTGGGGCCCACACAAGTTCTTCTCTTTTATAATCTTATTATTATTGCAATAATAATAATGTATAGATTATATTATTATCATATAGGTGGGGCCCACACGAGATCTTCTCTTTTATAATCTTATAATAATAATAATTATAATAATAATGTATATATATTATATTACTATTATATAAGTGGGGCCCGCACAAGTTCTTTCTCTTTTATAATCTTATTGCTATAATAATATGTATAGATGTGAAAAAGGGTATTCTGGTCTCAACAAAAAGTAGAAAAGAATGGAATGGCCATTCCTTCCTATCCCGGATAAAACAGCCATTCCTCTACATAAGATTCCGGAGGTAATGGTCATTACGCCACTTTTTTGGGAACCAAACGCTGTAATGACCATTCCGTTGGAATGTCCATTCCATTCCGACCTTCATTACCGCAAACCAAACACTACCTAACAAACCACACACTCCAGAGAAAGGGAGAAAGGAAACTACCAGAGAAGGGGAAAACGATGGGAGGAATAAGGGAAAAATGGAATCTCATGCGATTAAGCGACGACGTCGTCACACGTTTAAATCTTTAATAAAAAAAAAAATCAGAAGTGGTCACAGGATATCACTTCTGTGCAATATTGGCCTATTTTTTTGTTAGTGGCCATCTAGGGTCCTTTTCTGATAATTTTCTCTAAAATCTTGATATATTATTTTAAATATTATATGGTAGAATGCTAACCAAACACTCTCATTGTTAGAAAGTAAATTTAAAAGTATTATGGTACAAACAACATTTTCTTTTAATGCGCCGATTTAAAAAAAAATAGTTTTTTCAAAATTATTTTTGAAAAAACACTTTTACTTTTTAAGAAGTTAAACCAAACACCTCTAAAATAGTACCATATACACTATTCTAAAAAAACTGCACAATGGTGAGACAAAATTGGGACTGGGAGAACACTTTTATAATAGCCATATAATTGCTAGCTAGCTAGTGATCAAGATCATAAGCTCAACTTTAAAATCCAAACTCTTCAAAATCATCATTCGGCTTGTTCAAAATTGCTCGCTCAGATTAATCACATCCTAAATATATGCTTTGACTAATTTTCTTTCACATTTTCATCAAACTTTTTAGGCATGATCAATTTGATAGTGAAAGGCAAAACAATCAAACATGATCTGATGAATGCGTGATAGTATTTGTAGAGCCTGCCGGACCTTCCATATATAAGAAGACTTTCAGGTCTCGTTATCTTCAAAGAAATGGATACTTAAAGCAAAGAAAGAACAAAGTTTCTCTTTTTACCATCTATTTTATGCCTTGATGATGTTCTTTTGACCCCAAACATGGTTGTAAACCACCCTTTTTTTATAAAACAGTATGGTTGTGATTTGTGAACCTAATATTTTGTTAAAATGCATGACCTAAAAATCTTCCGAAATGCCAGAACACTTGCACACATTTATCACATTGCCTAATAACAGAAGGCATGCATGGCTGTCTGCACGCTTGCACACATTATCTCATTGCCTTGCTATTACTGCATCCTTGATGAGCATGAGAGAATCAGCTAGGTCTGCACAAAGCTGGTGAGGATCTGGAACCACATTTTCATCTACAGCTAGAACCATCTTCACCTTGTTCAGGTAACTCACGAAATGAACAGTAAGTGCCTGCCAATGGATCAGAAAATTAGGTATCAAATTGGTATGCATAACTTTTTTCATCCATGCTATTTGTAGAAGGGTTACATTCTGCAGATGCCTGAGATGCAAAAAATCTAAGCCCTTTGTGAGACTCACTTTGATGGATGCCAATCTTGCGAGGATATACACTATAGATATTGAAGGAGGTGAGACTCCCCAGAGGGAGGGTACCCACACTTCAGCAGGTATTGTGTACACTTCAGGAGTCGAGGTTACCTAATCATGCATTTGTCCCATATCGAGTGTGAGCGCCTCTCACTCTAATATGAGGGTGTACCACCACGCCTCACATGTGAGATTTTGAAGGAGGTGAGACTCCCCCAGAGGGAGGGTTTGTCCCACATCGAGTGTGAGCGCCTCCCACCCTCTAATATGAGGGTGTACCACCACGCCTCACATGTGAGATTTTGAAGGAGGTGAGACTCCCCCAGAGGGAGGGTACCCACACTGTACACCCTCATATTACGCCAAAGGCTATACACCCTCATATTATGCCAAAGGCTATATATCGAGGGTGGGAGGCGCTCACACTCGATGTGGAACAAATGCATGATTAGGGAGCCTCGACTCCTGAAATGTACACAATACCTGCTGAAGTGTGGGTACCCTCCCTCTGGGGGAGCCTCACCTCCTTTGAATATAAATTTGGGGAAAATCGCTTTGATCATATCATCACAAGCGTTTGATTTGAGGACCAAGAAAAGTACCAAGAAAATAAGAGAAAACAAAAGAAAAGGTCAAAAAAAAACGGTAGAGTCTTCTCTGAAGTTACTTGGCTCTTGTCCCAAAAAGATGGTCGCAAGAAGAACCATTTGGATGATTAAAAAATGATCATTACAAGGAAATAGGTCTTCACGAGGCAGCCTATTTAAGAATGCATTGGAAACATAGCTCAAAGGAACCATCCCAGTCCCAGTCCCAGTTACATGCTTATCAAACCTTACTCATGGCTTGATTGAAACTAAAATAAATTTATAACTGAAAGACCGATAGATTTTAGGGGTGTTGAATTAAGGGCTAGGATAATTTGATGAAGTTTGTACTTTTAAACTATGAAGCCCAGATACGGATATGGATATGAATACGGATATGGAGATCGAGGATACAACTCTTCACTTTTAAAAACATAAGATACGGATACACGTATCATAATTCTTACTTTATATCACTTTTGAAACATTGCAATTATCATTTTTTTTCATCCCTTACTTTATGGTGAGAAGTAAAAATATTAGAAGAACTATATATATATATTAAATAAACGACTTTATAAGTAGGATATGTTGAACTTATTCCCTAAAAGTATCGGTGCAGTATCAAGTACTAATACGTACAAGTGTCATTTCGGTTTGATACGGATGCGTTGGGCTTGTAGCAGTACCCCCAATGATAGGAAAGCACAGCTGCAAACCAATAATTTCATTTACAGGGGTGGACCCGAGAAAGTAGTAGGGTTTTAGAAGGGCTGTCAAAATGTCACACGGCCACGACACAAACCCACACGATATTAACGGGTTCGGGTGGCCCTTTAACGGGTTCGTGTCATTAATGGGTCGGACCCGTTAAATTAGGGAGTCGTTAATGAATAAAACTGATAATCCATTAACAACCCGCCAAATGATAAATGACATAAATTATAAAATGCATGAGAGGTATTTAGGTAAGTTTGGAAAGGTTGAAGTGAAACCCTAAAACCCACATATAAAAGATCATTTTCTAGCTCCTTCACCCTCCTTTCATTAACAAAAGAGTGTGTATTAATCGACATGGTCCAAAATGGATAAAATTATTTAACGGATAAACGAGTCGTGTTCGTATTTGATTTTTGGACCCATTTTTTTATGGGTCGTGTACGGTTTGAGGTGATTTTAATACGAATTCGTTAACCCATAATCCAAATTCATTAACGCGATACAATTGACAGCTCTAGGTTTTAGGGGCAAATCCAAGATTTTCATGTGGGTTTTGAGGGTAGAAGCATAATTTTTATGTGGCTTTTAGAAGTGGACCCAGTCTAACCAGGGTGACTGCCCCTGAAACCATATATGTGGGTCCACCGCTATGAAAGCATCCAAGTGGGCCCCACTAGACCGCATAACCACTTTTGTCGTCTGTTCGTAGGTGTAGGTGCGCTTGTATATTGAACTTCTTTTCTGAAGGGTGATCCTCACTCCTCTCTTAGGGGCTTCCATACCTTCTACAAGATCAAAGGCATAATTTTTAGCCATTTATTCAAGAGATACTCACATGTGGGTGCCCATAAACACTTGGAGCAAGGTAAACCATAGGGTGGCCGCATAAACTAACTTCTTCTGTTGGTCCAACAATGTTGGAGAAGCTCATAGTTGTGTTTGAAAGAACCTTATAAGCCAAGTCAGCCGCAGCCTGTCGCACATAAAAGAACATCCATGATCAGTCATTGAACACCTGCATAAATTGAAAAGGAAAGGATTTCATTTAAGCCTTGGAGATTACCTTAATCCCCATAGCTTTGATAATTACAGTTGAAAATGAGAAGGAAAAGAAAGCTTCAAGAGAGAGCTTCTTTTGATCTGCAATCGCCTTAGCTTTGCGAACATAGTCCAGAGGATCATCTCTCTGTCCCACGAAGATTGGCAGAAGAACATAGCCAAACCGATTGCCCCATTTTATGTCCATCTTGTCCTTCTCCATCATGTCATGTAAGGCCTGTTTTTCATTAGTCAGAAGCAGAAATTTGTCAAGGATGATGCTTTGCTAGTGATAAGAAGACGATGTTGCATGCTTTCCTTTGCTTGTGATTTTCTTGCACCAGTTGGAGAATTCCCACTAAGTGGAGAAACGACTAGAAATCTAAGAGTGGAGAATTTCTTTACAAAGAATCACCATTTTTCTCTTGCAGTATGTACCCACTGATTTTGGATTTAAAAGGAGAAATCAGGAACACTTTAAGAACATTTTATAAATAAATAAAAAAGTGATTTTTCTCAGGTTATAAAGTGTTCTTAAAGTGTAATCTGATTTGTGACATCGATCATGTGAGAACTTTCCAACAATAAAAAAAAGTATTTATTCTTAACATGTTAATAAATACAAAAAATAAAGTCTTTCTACATAGGAGGGTGTTTTCTCTACCCTTTATAAAGAATCTTTTCTCCAACTATTCGTAAAAGCTAGTTAAGAGGAGCAGTAAATTTCTGCTTAAAATTAAGTAGACTCAATAGGTGAAAATGCATTTGGTCATTCGTCTTTTATGTATGGGATATGAAATTTGGATTTAAATATCTCAGATTTGTATATGTGGATTTTACCTATGTAAAATATTGTACGCATGTGAATCACAATGCGATGTTTGTATGGAAGCACCATTTTCACAAGTGAACATTCAATTATTCATATTGCTCAAAATCTATGTATGTTTAAAATATGAAATTAAACATGTCTTGGTCTAATTGGTCAACAAAATCTTGAGCAGTTCTGATTAAGATTTGGGGTCCATAGGAGTTGCCAAAAATAAAAGGTGGTGAAAAGGATCTATTCCATGACCTATTCCACATGGATTTTGTACTAGCACCATAGAGATGACTAATCATCTTACATATTTTCGGGTTTAAAAATCTTCATATGAAAACAATCTCATTTATGCATAAAATGCATAAACATGCAATATATATGGCAGATACATATGTAAACTGATGCAAACTAATGACACTGGAAAATTTTAGATAGAGAAAAGATCTTCTCTCAAACTTTTCTGTCAATTCAAATAGGCCCTTAATCGTAATCTGGTTTGTGACATCAAGTGAGAACTTTCCGACATTTTCTGCATTAACCATTTTGTCCTTGTGGGAGTGAAACAGATTAAGCTGGACAAACAAATTCTCTTACTAAAAAGCATGCTAAGCATTAGAAGCCTTTGGTTTACAAATGAATCACATTGCATGAAAAAGTTAATGAATAGAAATGACTAACATGAATCCCTGGCGTTGGCCTTATGTTGACAAAAACAGCCGCTCTAAGTCGAATATTTGAAGGCAGACTCTGTTTTTCAATGTCCACTGCTTTGTCCTGGCCTGAATGAGCAAATGATCATAAAAGATCACATTTACCAATGAAAGAAGGAGCAAAATATTACAATAGATCAAAGAAAGTAAGTCCATCAACCCTTATATCTCTATATCTAAAACACTGTAGTTAACATTAATGCATAAAAATCTCACCGTGTCTGTGTCTCCTGTTCAGGTAACGAGAGAGGCCAGCAGAAGTAACTCCCAAAAATACATCATTTATTGTCTGTATAATCAATAAATTAGAAAGAAGATTGACAAGAGATAAAGTATAATCATTAAAAAGCACTTCCAGATGGAAATAAATTAAGGAACCACAAAATCACTGAAAGAAAAAGAAGAAGAAGAAAAACTCCCCATTTTCTTTTATCAGTAAATACTCCCCATGTTTTATCAACTTTGTAAACTCCCAAAAGAAGTGTCAACAAGTCCTTGCATAGGAATACTTTTTTTTGTTTTTTTTATTTTTTTTTTTGCTACAATGTGAATTCAACTCACGCGCACACACTCACGTTCCTTACCAGCTGAGTTCCAATTTGGGAACAGCGCCTTCAAATACTTTTTTATGTGAAGAATATCTTTTAGCATGAATTCTACACGACTATGAAATATGCAATTTAAATATGTATATATAGACTTGAGAAAACCTCAAGTGCACATTGTGGGAGACATTCATACAAGTCCTTTTTGTAGCACGTGGAACCCGAATGACCAAATCAATCGTCTCGTACTAATTATCCTCTCTTGAATTGGTGCAAGCTCAAATTTGATTTTCATTCAAATGTTACTTGTTGTTGGATTAATGAAATCCTAAAAAAAATGATGTTTTCTATGATCATTATATTTATGGGTCGTGAGTCAAGGGATTAAGATGATATGACAGAGTCAACATTTTGCATGTAGGTATCACTACGATCTTTTGTTTTGCTCTCTAAACTTCTCATGAATGAGGTCATCTTCGTGTAAAAATTTATGCAATCCATAAATATTTTTTTATGCTATTGGAGGGTTTCCAACCCTTAGGGCTGAACTAATCCATCCGGGTCCAGAGGGAAGCCGGGTAAACTCACATGTAACCCCAGTGTGATAGTGCAATTTCGAACCTACAACCTCTGGATGCAAACCGTGGTCCTAAGCCAACCAAGCCACCCCTTGGGGTTTGCAATCCACAATTGAGGTGAAGAACTTCAATAAGGTTTTGCATATGTCAATTTCATTTTCATATGCCATGCATAAAAGATAAACGGGTCCTTAGTGCGTCCCACCCATAGAGTGGGTATAACTGGCGGAACCAAGGGGGGGGCTGGCAGGGGCAATGGCCCACCAATAATTTTTGAAAATCCCCTTCTATCTTTAGGAAATCTCATGAATTTTTACATATCCAAATTTTCTAATAATCCATTTTTTCTTTTAGAGATTTTATAATTTTTTACATATGTACCCTCCGAAATTTTCAAAAAAAAAAACTACTACATGTATTTTTCATATATGGGACCCTAAAGAAATTCTTTTCTATATAGGGGAAGAATTCCTAGGTCCGCCCCTGGTGGGGACATCATTATTAATTTATTTTATTATTATTGTTGTTGTTGTTGTTGTTAAGTTGGGCTAACTTGAAAGTTCATTGATCAAACATCAAAGTGATACTGAAGTGCCAACACCATTCAATAGTAAGTTTGGCGAACATACATTTTCATGCCCAATTTTTCCTCTTGAGATTTAAACTCAGAATCGGTTGGCTCTAATATCAAAACCTCATGATATTAATAGAGACGGCATAAATATTTTTTAACGAGGTAAAAAACATTAATAAATTTAAAAACAAAAAAGCCCACACACAAATAGGATGGGAGCACTTATCACATGTACGTACCGAATCCATTACAGTTTTAACCATCTTCACATCATCAAGGCTCAACGTACAATGCACAATCCGCTTCGGTCGAGACCCAACACCCTCCGTGCCTTTAATCGGCGTCTCCGAGTCCTTGTAGCATGCCCCTGTCGCCAAAAACAGCCAAATATCCACCACACTTCTCCAAACCAACCTCATAAACCACCATAAACTCATCAGAGAACGCAAAACAAAACCACCCCTCCTCGAAACCGCCTTTCTTCTCTCTGGCATGGATGGCAGAGAATTGGGCTCGGCGGTTTTCCTAGTGCAAGCCAAAAGCAGCGATATGAGAGAGATGCCATCGCCGAGCGAATGGTGGATTCGGAAAATTGCAGTGGCCTCAGCTTCTGCAGTTGGGACGTTGAGGATGTGTAGTTCCCAGAGCGGTTTGGACATGTCAAGGGTGGTTTTTGTTAGATCTGAAGTGTAGTCTTCCACAAACTTGTCTGGTGATTCCATCTCCGGGTCCAGGTCTGGAATCACGAGGTGGTTTTCTAAAACCACGTTTGTTCGGACCCATTTGTGCTTACTGCTTCCTTTTCTCTCACCCAACACCTGGTGTGAATGAAATTAATTGCAATGACTAAATTACTAAAACTACATGTGCTTTCTGATAAATCTAAAAAAACCTTAGATACATGCAAAATGACTAAAAAAACAAGCTTGGATGCCTTTACTACTTGTTTGTTTGCATGAGAAGACAAGTAAAAGAGTATGGATGACATCAAGAATAAAATAAAGAAGAGAGATGGAGAGTAAAAGGTACTGCAGTCCAAATTTTTACTCTACACTATTTTATCATGGTTGGACTGAGTAAAACATAAGTTGGGGCACTAGTGTGACTATTGTATGACATCAAAATATTACTCTCCTCCTCTCTTTACATTCAAACACAAAAAAAAAGTAAAATTTTATTTTACATCAGCTCAATTTTAATTGTCTTTTACTCTATCTCGTGCATAGGCCGAGACTTCATGAGTTGAACTCTGCATTGGAGCCCATTTATTATAAATTCAAGCGGATAAAAATGAACACCCTCACCATACATGCAAGGTATCATCAAGTTTTACTCCAACATCAATTGGCTACACCACCAGGTTAAGCATAGGATGAGTAAAAAGCCAGTAATTTATTTAAGCATACTTAGGTTAACAGCTTCTCCTACTACTAACAAGTGTAACAGTCAAAATTCTATTGTAAGAATACACTGCATGTTTTTGTATCGAAGCTAAATTGTTTGAGAGAGAGAAAGAATGGGGGAGATGATTGTAAATGTGTGTTACTTGTTCTTGTTTGAATTTGAGAAGTTATATATTTTCTTCCTTTTTGCTTGGGATGAATTGAACTCAAGCACTCTAACCAGCTTCAATGCAATTGCTTAGTAGGTTTCATACCTAAAAAAATTAAATAAATACACTGGTTAATTTATAGCCATTGTTTTCTGCAATAATAATCTTATTCATTTTTTAATCATAATAATATAATTTCTATTTAAATTCTTACAAGGCTTGTTTCCCTATCCTTTTCTGATGGGACCTAGCTTGAGTGATGTCCCAAATGACCCAACCTATTAAAAATTGGACCCAAGGAACTGAAACAAAAACCATATTAGTATACTAATTGAAACTTCAAATAAAAAAAAATTCACAAACTAAATTTGTAACAATATTTTAAAAGCCAAAACTGCCACTAACGAACTGGTAGAGTTCTAGGCTTGAACCTATTGGACAGCCGGTCCAAACCGCGGTCTCAAATGTGGAAGAGTCCAGTCCGGGTCATGAAAAAAGAAAAAGAGGGCTCTTTACCAAATAGTTTCAGTCTAACCAGGTTGGACTGGTGAGTTTAATTTTAAGAACATCAATGATCTTTTTTTAGTACCCCAGTTATAGGGACTGGACCCCTCGTGGGAGAGGGTAGTAGACCTCAAGTGAGGTGATGGAGCTCTTGGGTGAGAGAAGTAAACCTCAGGAGAGATATGAAAGTCCTCTGGCGAGGAAAGGTGGTATGCCTAGAGTTTGAACATTGGATACTCAGGTGAAAACTGTCGCCACTTATAAATGAGATAAGTGGCCGTTCGAATCAAAGAAGGTGAGGAATATGAAAATTGGCTTGAACCTTTTGGACAGCCGGTCTAAACCGGATTGGTCTTAGATGTGTAAAAAGTCAGGGCTGGGTCTTTAGGAAAATCTTGCCTGAATGCTTGTGAAGCGTGGGTGCCTGAGGAGTGTATCCTCTAATCCTTTCTTAATGACATCCACATCAACTCTCTTTCCGGATCCTATTACGGCGACAATGTAACAGCTCAAACGAGGCTGCAAGAACAAACGGGTGGAGGGACTTAACGGCTCCTCATCTTCCGTCAACACGGCGTTAGCCATCCCTTCTTCTTCTCTCTGTGTTTTAAGCTGCTTCAGAGCTCCTCTTCTTGATCCCATTCCATCCATCAATTCCATGGAAAAGAGAAAATGCGGAATTCCTTGCTGGGAAAATCTAAAGTCCGAATTGAAAACTTGGGAATTAAGACGAAAAGGCCCGTGCAGTGGTAGGTGGTCTTATAGAAAACCCGTTAGGAAATGGCCCCTGAACTTGGACCCGATTTTCTTCCCTCTCCAATATTTTTGCGTATCGTACGGGAAAGGGAAAGTAAAAGAGTTGGGAGAGTAACTACTAACTTTACGTGCATGAGTCGGTCCCACTGTCTCCATATAGGCTCTGTGATTGAGTTCTGGGCATGTGTTACACTACACCATCCTATGTAATAGCTGCCACGAGTGTGCCCTTCATAAATGCATTCTTTGATTCTAGTTTAATAGTGATGGGTCCCACCATTTGATTGATTATATGATGGAAGCATGATTAATGCCCGTGGTGAACAACAATGCTACATCAATGGCCAATTACATTTTCAATCTAAGTGTTCAATCTAATAGTAGGATCAACTTCTATTTAAGTGAAATTTGATAACATATCACTGAAAGGGATGTGATTTATCTTGAATTGTGTATATTATCATTATGTGAGCCAAACGAAGGACTTCCAATACGTGCTTATCCAATATCTTTAATGGTCGTACCACATGAGTGAAGTTGGATGGTAGACTGTGACTAAAACTTGAAAACCTAAATAATCTATTAATTGAATTACAAATAGCAACTCAAGCTAAAGAACAAAAGGTGAGAATCAATTGAGATTATTATCTTTTTCCTATTACTATGGTATGGTAGTAGCTGTGGGGAGATGCAGCAAAATCAATTTATAATACGCTATCAATGGATATACAAATACATAAATTCACAAAGTCACAAACAAGCAATTATAGAAGCTCGTCAATTCTTTTCTCTCTGTGTTATCCGTTATCCTTTTAGAATTGAGATTTCACATACAACAACAATATATATAATATGGCTAAACGACCAAAATACTCTCAAAATATAAAGGGAGACTGTTGGTAAGCCCCCTCACTCCCACCCCTCCTATCAAGAATCGATCTCCGATGAAAGATTTGATTTTCTCTCTCCTGATCAGTGGGCAATAAGAAAAAAAAATCAGTTAATTTTAAAATACAGACAAACCCAACCTAACCTATAGTTTTTTTAATAGAAAAAAAAAAGGAAAAATCAATTGTGGGAGAACTACCAAGTGAGTCTCTTTTTTATCTTTGTTGGCATGTGCCATAAAAGAGCCTCACAGGCTCATTGATTTACTCAACCGTTTCTGTACCTGTCATTCTATTAATTGATGATGAGAGCAATCTTCACTGGCATTTTAGGAAATCCAACCGCTGCTGCCCGGGAGCTGTTGAAAAGACAGATGTAGAGTTTCCCTAGATACTTTCCTGTACTTTCTAATATGGGGTTCCTTGTCAACTACAGGAAAAGTAACAGTGACAACAAGTAAGTCAGCAGGCGTGCATGGGATGAGATCATTAGTCATGGTCGAACCATGACAAGGTATTGGGCCCCATCATCTTAAAGAGTGACGCTGCATCATATTGGTTTTGTCCAATAGAAGCCC
This sequence comes from Litsea cubeba, assembly GCA_012931725.1. Lineage (NCBI taxonomy): Eukaryota > Viridiplantae > Streptophyta > Magnoliopsida > Laurales > Lauraceae > Litsea > Litsea cubeba. Next base: position 12,286,399 of record CM022952.1, read on the forward strand.
ACCGTCCGTCATGGAATATGAAAGGACAACTTCTCGTTTCCAAAATTTGACTTGTGCTAATTGGGGTAAATTTTTTTCCATTTTTACCCTTCCATATTATATCCGTTTGAAATGTGAACTCTTATCTTCTAACTAGGAAAAGAAAGGCTAAAACACCTCATTTCCTCTATCACCTTGACGTGTCTCTCCTCAACATTTTTCTCACATTAATAGAAAAACAGTCTCATCTTTCTAATGCTTATAAAAAGACCTCATTTCTAGAAGCTTTTAAATTAAGGTTTTTCTTATTTGATCTTGGATTGGAGTGGGACCCACCTTCAAATTGGGACCCTAGCACCCATTGTCTCAATCAAGTTGTAAATTATTATTCAAATTAGTGAGATGGTCATCGTTATTCATGTGTTTTATGTGAACAATCTTATGATGGGCCCATTTTCTATTATAGTGAAATCTGGCTACATCGCTAAAAAGAGGAGATTATTTGCAAAGCTTTTGGTTTTGGCCAACATGTAATCTTAAATATATTTTAGAATCATTGTCCGCGGATACCACATTTACTTTGGGTTTGTGCCACGCATGATCAACATTAATGGAACATTTCTATCCAACCATTAACCATAAACATATAGTTATTTTTTTTTCCTTTTTTTTTTTTATGTTTGCACTTGAAGAGAGATTTTATGTTTGTTGCCAAAAAAAAATCTTAATAAGAAAATATCAAATATATCATTGGACGATCAATGGAGAATATTTGACTTTGGTGGGTGCCACCTTGTAGTGTTGAAACTAATTGCATCATAGATGAGAGAAGATTTTCTAAATCTTTCCAGTTTTGTTGCACACATGGAGAGGGTTTGATAAGATTTTCCAACTAAGGTGCCTTATTTATTTATATATTTTTGTTTAGTTTGCTTGCACTATTGGATGTACTGATGGTATAGTCTTTTATATTTGAATATCTAGTATTTAAGGTTTCTAAATCTCTAAGATAACAAAAAATGTTGAAAAGGAAAAGAAAATTAACAATAGCAAAAAAGAGATTCTACAGAGTAACATCTAATTTGTAGGGAGTATTTGTACCTGTCTCACAATAACAAAAGAGATGAACGAGAGGATAGCTGGTAACAGATAGGTTGAGGAGAGAGAGATAAGGGTGAAAGAGATGTTTTAGCCTTTTTTTTTTTTAACAAAAGGTAAGAAAGACGATAAAGAATTCTTTAGTTGAAAGGGCAAAATGGGGAAGAAAATTCATTTAATTGTGCAACATTGCTTGCTCACAAGGAAGTGCCCATTTATAGCAGTTTTAATGGTTTTCACCTGTATATGTGAGTAGAGACCAGGGATGTGTAAATTAAGCCATTTTCACATCAACTTTCTCATCTCTTCACACACATCACACCTCAAAGGGTACCCATCTTGAAACCACCCTGCTCAGAACACCTCTTCCCAAGGGTACCCCAGCACCAACATGGCAACTTCCTCCCCCAAACTCTCACAAATTGAGCGTGGATGGCTCCTTTTCTCATACCAACACCTCTGGTATAGGTGGAGTCATCCGTGACTATCAGGGAGTCCTAATTCTGGCCTTCGCTGCCGCTTCTGATGCGCAATCAGCCCTTGAGGCTGATGTGCATGGAGTTTTCTCTCTATGATGTCATTATAGTAGGAGACTCCCTCATCATTTGGAACAATTTCCATTCTGATTCGGGCATGCCTTGGAAACTGATGCCCTTGTGGAAAAACATTCGTCACACCCTAGCTAGCTCGGATTTCTTGCTATAGGATCCTCTTTAATCGCCGAACTACAAATAGGATGGCTGACGCTTAAGCCAAATTGCCCCCCTCCCAGTGGTGCCGATCTTGAAACCACCATGCTCAGAACACCTCTTAACAGGGGTACCCCAGCACAAACATGCAACCTCCTCCCCCAAACTCTCACAAATTGAACGTGGATGGCTCCTTTAACCCTCATACCAACACCTCTAGTATAGGTGGAGTCATCAGTGATCATCAAGGAGTCTTAATTCTAGACTTCGCTGCCGCTTCTGATGCGCAATCAGCCCTTGAGGCTGAATTACCCCCCCCCCCCCCCCCCCCCCCCCCCCCCCCCCCACCCACACACACACACACCAAGAAATTGTCTTCAATTCCACTCTACCTATCAATATTCAGGACATATATTTACATGAGTTGTCCTTGCAGGAGGAGGCGAATCTGAACCCGGAAATCACTCAGAGGACGAATAGCAGCGAGGAGCGCAATTCGGATGTTTTGAGAAGAAGAATTAGGGATCAGCCTCATATAGCTTTTGATGAAACTAGTGCTCAAAACGATATTGCTTGTAATGTACAGGGCCCGATGAGGCCCTCTTTTGTAACCCTCCCTTTTCTGTTTTAATATATCTCCCCTTTTCAGCAAAAAAAAAAATAAATGAAATTAGTTGGGGTATAAAATCCATTCACACCTTTTATTTATTTAATTAATTATTTTATAATAATATTATTATTATTATTAATGCCAGTCATGTGTACCACAAAATTGCAATATGGACCTTTTTTTTTTTATCGGAGTCAGAAATTCCATTTTCGGGTTAAGTAGAAACTAAAGAGATCCATTTATTGAATACATCATGTTAGGAACATTGCTAGTTAATAAACAAGGAATTGGTTACCGCCCAATGACAAGCCCCAGTTCCCATTTGGATACTTCATCTACTAACTTGTACCAAAAATCTTATGATGATGTATTTTTTCAATGCTTGTTTAAATAAGAAGTGGAAGAATTTCTTAAAAGAGGTGTCCTTCTGTCTCTATGTGACCATTAGCCCGTTAAGGGCCCATTTCTTTCCTGAAACTTTTGGAGTTTAGTAGTTGTCTGAGAATTCTAAATGTTGAAGTTTTGGAATGCTACATTTTGTTATTTCTGAACTCTTTGTTTCATTCATTTTGAGATTATTGTTTGAAAATCTCATGCAATTCGAATTTCATAAATCCCTTATTTCATATATAAGAATTGTTGTATGGGGTTTATCTTTAAAAACTATAATGTGGGTGTCACCTTTAGAGCCTATGTGGCTACAAGCATTTTTAACAGGATTTCTCTTTGTCTAGAATACCTCACGGCAAGTGCAGGTGCTGTCTCTATGGAATTCCAAATGCCTTCTTTAATTGAGGAGAATTTGTGAAGTGGGGTTCCAAATAATAGTTTTCCCATGTAGGATTCTCAAATATCTAGTTTTTGGAATATTGCTAATTAGCCAACGGCATCCTAAAATTCTATTTTGGGGGGCAAGCATATGGAATTCTCCAAATGCTCCAAACAACAAATCTTCAAATGCTTGCAACCAGGCAGACCCTTGGAAACAAATATACCGAGCTCACCTTCAAAAAGGATTTCTCTTTGTCTAGAATACCTCACAGCAAAAAGGATTTCTCTTCACAGCAAGTGCAGGTGCTGTCTTCATGGAATTCCAAATGCTTTCTTTGTTCGAGGAGAACTTTGTAAAAAGTGGCATTACACATAATAGTTTTGCCATGTAGGATTTTCAAACATCTAGTTTTTGGAATGCTAATTAGCCATTGACATTTCAAAATTTTATTTTGGGGGACAAGCAATTGCAATTCAACAAATGCTCTAAACCGCATATCCCCAAATGTTTGCAACTAAACATACCCTTTGGGAACTAGAATATCGGACTCACCTTCAGAAATTATGTCATGCTTGGGGCCAGTTTTAGAAATTACATTGTGTAACTCATCTTTAGAAATCACAACATGGGGCCTAACTTTTATAAGAATTACAGCATGAGCCCATCTTTTCCGATTATAAATGTAGGTCCCATCTTTTGGATTTACAACATGGCCCCACATTTAGGAATAGTTATGTCCACCTTTAGAAGAAACAACACAACCTCCGCTTAGAAATTAGAACATGGGGCCCACCTTTAGGAATTATGCTGTAAATGGGACCAACTTTTGGAACTTCAATGTAGGACCCATCTTTATAGGATTTACAACATACAACGTGGCTCACCTTTTGTGATTATGAAAATGGGCCGGACCTTAGGAATTACAATGTGGGTCTAATGCTTGGGAATTGCAGTGTGGCCCCACCTTTTAAGAATTGTTGTACATTTGACCCACGTTTAGAAATTGCAACATGAGATCTATCTTTAGACGATAACATGGAGCTCCAACCTCTAGACTCTAGAGATTTTGTCATATGTGGCATATTTAGAAATTTACAAAATAGGATCCACTTTTAAAAATTATAAGCAGGGAAATTGCCTTACTTGGAGTCCACCTATTAAAAATACAACATAGATCTTATCTCTTTTAGGAATTGTAATGTAGGGCTTATCATTAAAAGTCATGGTATAAGGGCCCACCTTAAAAAATTGATTCAGGGGAGTTTCACCAAATAGTCATCGGAATTTTTAAAAATTCCAATATGAAGGCTCACTTTTAGGGTCTGTTTGGGCAGAACAACAGAAGAGGAAATCTCCCCTTTCCTTTTCCGCATTATTTGATTTCCCAGCATGGAGGTCGGAAAATCAGACATAGAAAACTGCTCTTCAAAACGGCATCGGAAAATCAGGAGGAGTTGAATCCTCGCTGCACCGAACAAGATGGGGAAAGCGTTGGAAATCCGGCGCCCCGTCCCCTCCCATTTCCATAGAATCCCTCGCTGCACAAACGGAACATTAGAAAGTGGCATTTGCAATTTCCATTGAAAATACAAAGAATTCATGACGGGAATTCCGAAATTCCCAACAAAAAAACAGGCCCTAAGTCCTATGGCCAGATTTAAAGATCGAGGTATTATCGACCCGTCATGGTTGATGATGCCATGAAATTTCTAAAATGGTTTAAGAAATGCCAAGTTCTTAGGATTTATCGGCCCAATTGATCCCCCATCTATCCCATCACTGACTTGTTTTCAATCATGTCCTCCATCCACATTTCACAATGGGTTCCACTGAGTAGTCCTGGAATTTTATACATCTTGTCAAATTTTATAGTGGGTCAGTTCAGTTGCCATTGTAGAATGTTGATGCTGAGACACACATCCATCAACATATCAAATTGTTGGACCTTCCAGTTTGGGCCAATTGTTAGAAGAAAAGCACATGGTTTGTTTTGCACGAAACAGAGCACTGGGCAGAGCTTCTTTGACTGGCTTAGTTAGAATGGTCCATGATCAAGAGAAGGGCAAGAAAATCAACTATCCAACCATAGGAATTGCTCAAATGCTCACAATGCTCAATGTGCACAAAATTCTCAAAATTGACAAAAAATGCTCAGAAGGTTCAAAGGATCAATACTCTCAAATTGCTCAAATGCTCAGAATTCAAATAGCAGAAGGCTATGAATTTAATAGCAGAAAGTGATCCAAATAGCAACCAGCAGAGGTTATAACAAGCATTCCCATTGAGGCCTTCCATTTACTTCAAATAGATTCAAGATATTCCCATTGATACCCTGTAAGAATCACATACAAGATAACACTGCAAAACAGAATCGCTTCATGAAAATCTAATAAATAAAAATCCAGAATAAGAAACTAAATATGAAAACTATGAAAGATCTGGAATAATTGCAAACAAAGAGAGTAGCTAGATTGACTAATATTGATTTTTCTAGTGTCAGTACATACCAATCGAGACATATGATCACATGGATCCATTATCGCATTACCTGATGAGCAAACGAAGCACACTTCCATAGCATAAGAGCTGCAGTTGATCACGCACACTTCCATAGCATTGGAGATGCAATTGATCACGCAAACATGTAACAGTTGGCTCTAATACCGTATTGAATTTCCTTCCCTAATCAATCCTACCAAAAAAATCAACCGAGATACTTATACCTTACCACTATATGATAATATGTCCACCTAACATAGAAAAGGAGAGGACACTAGATAATACTCAAAATGCAAACCAATAAACAAAAGATCAAGACCATAGAAAACCAAACCCAAATCGTAAAATCCATCAAAAGCACTCACTGCGAGTCACCTGTTCATAAAGAGACTACACGGACACAAACAAATATTAAGAATAATAAGAAAGGCAATACCAAGATCAAGAATAAAATCAAACAAAATTTTAATCGAAGAATGTGAGACCCTAGCCTCGGAGCTCTTCGTTGAGGCAAGACCAAGACAGGCGATTATGTGAGGCAAGTGGCGTAATCTGTTCAGGGGAAGGGTGGGGTGTTTCGGTTAGTAACGTGAGGCCAAAACATCCAAGTCCTGAACCCAAGTATATATATATGTGTGCGCGCGCGCGAGACATTGCCTTAACCCCACAGGACGCATTAAAGTCATGAGATTTCAGTCACAACGGACAATATTATGTGGATGGTGGGCCCGAGTCATTACATAATGGTATCAAAATTGAGGACAACTTTGTTTTCAATGGGGAGAATGTGAGACCCCACCTTAGGAGCACTCCATTGAGGCAAGACGAAGGCAAATGATCCTGTGGGCTAAGAGGTGCGATATGCCAAGGGTAAGCGGTGGAGTGCTTTAGTTGGCATTGTGAGGCCTTGTCCAAGTCCCACATCGGAAATATCCATATCCTAACTCTTGTTATATATGTGCGACCCGGCCTTCATCCAACAAGATGTGTTTTATAAAATTGAAGTTCCAAAATATAATAAATAAAATTTAAAATCCCAAATTCCTACCCAAACATCCAATATTTCCTGAGACTCCTTCATATTAAACCCACCCAGTAATTCAGAGGACATGGGCATGCATAGGAATTTTGATTTCTTGGCAAAGGAAATGGAGGAAAATGGTGGGATTTCAGAGTTGAAAAAAACTCATGAAGAGAGAGAGAGAGAGAGAGAGGGGGGGGGGGGGGAGAGGAGTAGATGATAAGAGAGATGGAGAAGCGAAATGAAATACCAGAAATTGTTCACTTCTTCTTCTTCGGGCTTTGGCTGGGGAACTTTGGAAAGGGTGAGGGCTACAACTTTGTTCTTTCTTCCTCTCATTGAGGAAAATGCATGTAAGCAGGGAGGAAATGTTCTCTTGTGAGAACTTTGCAAACGCAGTCCAACACTGCAAGGCCCACTTGGGCCCACCTATTATTAGTGCAGCCCATTTGATAGTCTTTTCATCCCATGATAACGCATCAAGCCTAATTTCGCACTCTAAAATGTCTCGTTGTTGGATTGAATATTTTACTTTTGCACATTTCAGCTGCACCAAACAGTAGGAAAATCTATGTTCCATGGGAAAGGGGTGATATTTTCGTGAAAAATGGTTATACAAACATGCCCCAAAGGGCTTATGTTGTGTAGCACTGCATCTGCGAAAATGGAAGTCCAAGGGGAGAGGTTGGACTCAGTTTTCCTCTCTTGCAACAAAAAATTATAAAAGAAAGTGCAAAATGTTGAATCCTTAATTTGCTACTCTTTTAAAGTTTTGCTACAGCATAAACGTGCATTAAAAGTTATGCAATTATTCTTATATTTTCTTTATTCTTTCAACTTTTTGGAATTATTAGACATTTTGTAAACTTTTCTATTTATAATTTTCTTTTTTTATGTTTCAATTGATTCTCACTTTATTTAATGCCAAAACATTTCATGATTTTCTTCTTTCTTTTTGTTTTGATATAATTTCCACAGATTTTTTTTATTTGAGATTTTTCTTTATTTGAAGAAGTTTCTATTGAAGTATTTTGATAAGTATTGAACATTAGTCTAAGTACTACAATTTTAGGAAATCATCGTTGATTGAGTTCGGTTTTTTTAAATTATCAGATATACATTATACTATTTAATTAAAACCAGTCATTAAATTTGGATAATTCACAAATTAATTAAGATTGAAAAACTTGGGACTTAGATTGGACTCATCCTATAAAAAATGAATTAGAGAGTCAACGCAACGATTTGGAAGAGTCACATATATTTTCTTTAAAGAATAACTTTAAAATGTAAAAGCTCTGCATAATAATCACATAATAGTCATACTCAAAACAAACCCACATATGTGCTCACATAAATCCATATAATTAATTTTTTAATAATAAATACATCTACATGTACAGTAACCCTATGTAAAAAAGAAAAAACACACACACGAATTATGCATAGCTTATTTATATGAAAACCATATAAAAATCAAATGAGAATTACATAGAAATAAAAAAATTAATAAGAGAATCACATAAGAACCCACATAAAGATCAAAAAAAACATACTCTCACACACACACATATATATATATATATATAGGGAAACCCTCTCCTCAGCTAAAGCTGAGGAGAAGGACCGCTCACCACGTGGGAGCCCAGAATGGCCACTTGACTTGCCATCCACACGATCGCCCAAAAATGATGGCCCGCCAATTCTTTTTCATTTCCCCGCTCGATCTCAGATGACCCAGCACAAGGCAAAACCCCAAATCCCATTTCCATTTCGCCCTTTTCTCACTACCGCTCCTTCTCTCTTCATCTGCAATCGATTTTTCTCACTACCGCTCCTTCTCTCTTCATCTCGCGATTGATTCTGGGCGACGAAGCTCCAATCGATTTTGTCCGGCAACCCCGGCCTCTCCTGCGACTCTGCGAAAGACGAACCTCCCCGACCCTAGCCTCTCCTACGATCGTCCCCAAGGCATCTGCCATCTCCTGCGACTGCGAAAGACGGCATCTGCCCTCTCCTGCGACTGTCCAAGTTAGGAATCGTCTCTCTCCCTCTCTCTCCCTCTGCAGGTTTTTTCTTTTTCCTCTCTCTTATTTCTCTGCTAGCTCGTTTCTATTTTTGTGGGCTGCGAAGATGATGGAAAACGAATGGGTGACTGGTTAATGCTGGTTGCAGAGAAACCAGTGTTTATCTTTCAGAGAAAGAAACCCATAATCCCCTTCTATGCCTTTTATTTCTTCTCGATTTGATATTTTTTTCCCTGCCCGCTCTCTTTGTAGTCTGAGTTTGGCATGGGGTTTGGATGGCTTGGATTTAGGAACACACGCCAGGTTTTGGAGGGTTCCAAAAAAAAAAAAAAAATAGTCTGTGTTGAAACTGTCCACGCAGGGAATTGGTGTTCTTCTGGAATTTTTTTTTTATATATTTTCTGGTCAGCCGACTGCTCCAATGGCTGGGGACTTTGGTAACTTGCTTTTGCTGGGTTTGATATGGGGTTTTCGATGGATTGGTTTTTTCATTTTTGGATGGTTTTGGATCGTTTGATATGGTTTGTTATAGGATTTATGCATTTTTTTTCTCTCTGTTCTGTTTATCTGCCCGCTCTCTTTCTCTAGAGTATGGGTTTGATATGGGGTTTTGGATGGCTGGATTTAGGAATATTTGTGTGTTCTGGCATGTTTTTTTTCTTTTTTGTTTATTTTTTTTTGGTGTTTTTTTGTCAGCCCACTGGTCCAATGGAAGGGATTAATCAATGGCTTTGGGTGTTTTGTTTATCATCTATCTATGTTCAGGCCCACTGGGTGATCAGTCTGGATATATGACCACATGTGCAGTGAATTTCATCCTGTCATATGCAATTGTGGCCTCCATGTTTTCAGATGGGGAATATTTATGGGTCTTGTTTACAGTTGGTGATTTTTCTGTTACACAATTTCGATAATCAGAACGTTGATTTTGAGTCTTGCCAAATTGAGGCAAGTCCATGTATGACCCAGTAATGTGCATGATTTGAAGTGAATGTGGCAAAATTAGTTGAAGACAGATGGGTTTTTTGACTTACATTTGACTTTGCATTGGTATTTTTTTGTTTAGGTTCTGGGACACAAACATCCACTCTGCTCAAAAGGGTGTAGAAGACAACATAATATAAGTCATCATCCTCATTTTTCCCATGTCATCTTCAAGTATGTGATATGAGAATTACTATTTTTTAAATTAAATGGTATGTATTTGTAATTAAACCTGAAATCATCTACTTGGCCTGAGTTCTTAGGTCAAGAATATATAGGCAGGTCATCCTCATTTCCATCACGAAACTTAGAATGGGCTCCAAAGTGCCCATGTGGATATGGATATATGGTTTTAAAGACGTCTCGTACTACATCCAATCCTGGCCGTAAATTTTGGAAATGTCCAGATTTACATGTATGTTCTATCTTTCCAACTCCATGCATTAATAATTATATTTTATTCTCCAATATTCATTATATCGTGGTGGATTTGATTGCAGGGAGGAAAAGGTTGTGGTCTTTTCATTTGGATGGATGAAGTCGGAACTCAATGTGTACCGATGTCAAATGTTTGTCAAACCCAAATTGCAATGAGACTAGAAGAAATGAAAGACTCAATTGAAGAGTTGCGTCCAGGAGTAAGACGTCTGAGTGAAAGCATAGAGACTCAAGTTAGGGGAAGTAGATGCAAAAATAGATTAGAGACGTATTTTATTGCGATTCTACTCCTCTTTGCAGCGTACATATGGTGTGGACAAAATGGGCGTGCCCATTTCTTTGAGTTGATGTAGACAATGTTCTCTTGTGGGAGGCACTTTATCATTTTGTCCATACAGGTTGTGGTCTTTTTTTTTTTTTTTTTTTTGTTGTAGTGCAGTTTTAATGAAAAAATTAAATGTTGTCCTGAAATGCTGTCTCTTTGTAGCATATAAGTTAACATTATTATACAACTGGATACAGTCTTAAGACCACTTTTGAGTTGTTTGAGGTGATGTCATCTGAGTGCTTTATTTTTAATGGAAAGGACAAAGTGATCCTCCCAAATTCCTTCTGGTATTGGCAATGGTTGTAGGACAGTTCCTGGTTTGGTCGTCTCATATAATTTCATTGAGGGTGAGGGTGGCGTGTGCAGCCACTTTCTTCCGCATTATGTAATGCAGTATGATTTCATTTTTCAAAATGACATTCACTTTTTGCGGTTTCATTTTTCATTTTCTGGCGCCAATGCACAATTTGGACAATAGATGCATTTTTCTAGCAGTGACAACTACTTCTATGCTTCTTGCAAAATCAATGGAACACCACTTCACACCACAAATAAAAGCTACAGAAAATGCCAACATGGAACCAGAGAAAAACTGCTCCACCCAGAATTCATATTCATTTTTCACGAAAAAATGTGACACAAACATGCCTCCACCACAAATATAGAAGAAAATAGCTAAAATGCTGCAGCAATTATCCCTTTTCAGCATTTCTAACAAACCTATTCAAATGTTGCATTATTTTTCCCTTTATGCATTTATATTAAAAGCTGATTACAGCAGACTGGTTATGACTTGCAGCAGGTTAAATCAGGCTCGTCAGGACTAGATTGATTAAATCAGCTTTTCCATACGTAAATAAATTCAAATGACAAGATTATGTAAAAAGTCAACCTGGAATTGCAACCAACTCCAAACCAAAGAAGCACAACAGCAATAAGATGCAAAAAATACCACAATAAACTACCAGAGTCTTCAATTCAGTGAGGCTATAGCATGTAAAGAAAATGCCTATCAAAAAGAAAATAAATAGGAAAGAGAAGCACCGTCACTAGTAACACTCTTCTTACCATCCATTTTCACAGGCAATTAACATGATGAAATCCATCAGAATATCCAGTATCACTATCACTTGCACACAGACCTTGAGTCCCATTCCCCACAAAAGTCACTAGAGAAAAGAGGAAAACAGCTATCAAGACCTCTCAGAAAGCTCAATATGGAGTTTTCTTGATGCCTTTTCATATTCATTGGCTTCAGTTTGCCGTTTCACTTTCAACACATGTGGCACAAAAATAACACTTGATCTGCTGATTTCATTATGATGTTCTTCCGTGGCTCAAACACATATTATCCACGTTGAACTTGTGGGCCAAAAGGGTGCACTGCCACACTTTTATTGCTACAAGCATAAGCTAACATGCCCACACTTGATCATTAATCCCCCACACTAGAAGCACATGACCTACTTCTGTTACAACAACCAAACCTATAGAATAACATCATCTTCATTCACCAAGATGAAAAATAAGACAATTACAACCATAATTCAAAGAAGGTATTTAAAATCCTCACCTAAATAAAAGTACAACCATAAGATATAGAATGTGTTTAAAATCCATCACATTATGATGAAAAAAGAGACATCATACAAATTACTTAAACGAGTTTTTTTGTGTCGAATCATCCAAGAGACATCTTCCAAATGTATTCAGCATCACCCTCGAACAGTAAAAGAACATATCCAATATGGCTTGACTCCATAAAATCTGCATGTTTATGATCATCCGGAAAACCAAGAATTAGTCTAAAATAAACATCATCTAGTCTAAAATAAACATCATCCAAAAAAAAAAACAAAAAAAAAAATAAACATGCCAGAACACACAAATATTCCTAAATCCAGGCCATCCAAAACCCCATATCAAACCCATACTCCAGAGAGAGAGCGGGCAGATAAACAGAACAGAGAGAAAAAAAATGCATAAATCCTATAACAAACCATATCAAACGATCCAAAACCATCCAAAAATGAAAAAACCAATCCATCGAAAACCCCTTATCAAACCAAGCAAAAGCAAGTTACCAAAATCCCCAGCCATTGGAGTAGTCGGCTGACCAGAAAATATATAAAAAAAAAAATCCAGAAGAACACCATAGCATTCCCTGCGTGGACAGTTTCAACACAGACTATTTTTTTTTTTTTTTGGAACCCTCCAAAACCTGGAGTATGTTCCTAAATCCAAGCCATCCAAACCCCATACCAAACTCAGACTACAAAGAGAGCGGGCAGGGAAAAAAATATAAAATCGAGAAGAAATAAAAGGCATAGAAGGGGATTTATGGGTTTCTTTCTCTGAAAGATAAACAGTGGTTTCTCTGCAACCAGCATTAACCAGTCACTCATTCGTTTTCCATCATCTTCGCAGCCCACAAAAATAGAAACGAGCTAGCAGAGAAATAAGAGAGAGGAAAAAGAAAAAACCTGCAGAGGGAGGGAGAGAGACGATTCCTATCTTGGACAGTCGCAGGAGAGGGCAGATGCCGTCTTTCGCAGTCGCAGGAGATGGCAGATGCCTTGGGGACGATCGCAGGAGAGGCTAGGGTCAGGGAGGTTCGTCTTTCGCAGAGTCGCAGGAGAGGCTGGGGTTGCCGGACAAAATCGATTGCAGCTTCGTCGCCCAGAATCAATCGCGAGATGAAGAGAGAAGGAGCGGTAGTGAGAAAAATCGATTGCAGATGAAGAGAGAAGGAGCGGTAGTGAGAAAAGGGCGAAATGGAAATGGGATTTGGGGTTTAGCCTTGTGCTGGGTCATCTGAGATCGAGCGGGGAAATGAAAAAGAATTGGCGGGCCATCATTTTTGGGCGATCGTGTGGATGGCAAGTCAAGTGGCCATTCTGGGCTCCCACGTGGTGAGCGGTCCTTCTCCTTAGCTTTAGCTGAGGAGAGGGTTTCCCATATATATATATATAGAGTTGATCAGGTGCGATGAAACGAGGGTGCGATGGATACGATGGCTATTTCCCGCGCTTGTTTTTCATAAACAACACGTTTGGTATGGCCTTCATTTTTTCTGCCGTCTGTTCCCCTTCCTCTCGTAAGCCTTGGTATCTACGACGGCATCCTCTTCTTCTCTGCGTCTCATCCTAAACCCCCACCCCTTTTTTCTATTTTCCTTTCTCAATCCCCTCCTCTCTCTGTACCGCCATATCTTTCTCCATTCTCAAAGTCGAAGAATCGAACCTCGTCATCATGGATTCGTGAGTTTTCTTTTTCGTTTTTCTTTTGTGATTTATATGGATTTTATATTCTCTTTTTTCAAGCTAATCATGATGCTTAATTTGTATATATTTGAGAAGATGTTTTATCATACCATGAAACATGGAGAGATACCTAGAACAGGTTATTCCAGAAGATGTTTTTTCTCTTTTTTTTTTCTTCTTCTTCTTCTTCTTCTTGGACTCTGAATAATCCATTTGTTTTTCAATTCTTTCCTTCCTGAGAACTCCCATTCTACAATGGAATATCGATGAAAAAGATTAGGGAATACTTCATCGATTTTGCAAGAACCCAATGCTACCTTGTTTAGATAATACCGACCTTGTAGTCTGGATTCTACAAAGGCAATATTCCCAGAAGCCCAAACAAGTAAAATTAACAATAGCCCATTTTGAAAATTCAAGAGATCATTGTCCCCCTTTGTTTAATGGTGTCTAAAAGAATATGATTTAACTGTTATTTTTTTAATCACATATTGTTACTTGATGTATCTGATGGTGGATAGAACCATGATAAAAGTGAGATTTTCCTTTTGTTATAAAACAATTCAGGTTAATATTATTGATAACACCCCCCCCCCCCCCCCTTCATAACTACCGATTTTTCAAAGCTTGTTTTCAATAGACCACACTATTTGGATGGGACATGTTTTTCTACTTCCCATTTCTCTCTGTCTCCACTCACTTTTTTCTACATTGTCAAACAAGTTTTTCTTTTTTATAAAGAAAATTGGGTCTTGGAAATCATGACTCTAGGCACAGCCCATTGTCAATAGTAAAATATTCTCAGGAAGAAATGATGTCAAACGGCCCATTAATTCTGTCATGGGGATATTGATCTTTTTTAATTCTTCCATGGGGATAAATTCTGATTTTGTAGAGATGAAGAAATATTACTCAATTCTGACTCGGATGAAGATAGGAGAGAGGAGGTTTTAGACTATGATATCACAAAGGATAATAGGAGAGAAGATGACAAAGAAGAAACTATCACCGGTAATATCTCCCACTCCTAGTTTAAATCATGTTTAAGTTTTAAATTCTATTTCAATTTATTTGTATGCAAACTCTGTTTTATAATTTATCCTTACACATGCAATTCTTTTGACAAGAAGTATCTTTTGTGTTTTCTTTATTACTTGTGAAGGCCTTCTTATTCCACCAGTGGCTGAAGAGATGAAACCATTCGTGGGAAAAGCATTTGACTCATTAGATGAAGGAGAGATTTTTTTTCGTAAATATGCAAAACTGGCGGGTTTTGGCGTTCGTATGGGTTCAACAATGTGGACCAAAGATACAGAAAATAGGCATATTTATTCGAAGATGTTTATATGCGCAAAAGAAGGAGAATACAAACCTAAAAAAACACAAGAAGATGCCAAAGTAAAACGAAAAAGACAAATTACAAGAATGGGGTGCAAGGCCGGCATTAGAATTCAAGAGAATGTTGACAAGAAATGGGTGATTATGAAATTTATAGAGGCTCACACTCACCCGCTCTCCAGTCCCCACAAAATCCAATTTTTGAGATCAAATCGTGAAGTAACAACTCCAAAAAAGGCATTGATTAATTTATATAATGGGGCTAACATTAGTACTTCACAAAAGATGACGATGCTCGAGATTGAATCGGGAAGCTATGAGGCCATTGGTTGTACGGAAAGAGATATCAGAAACCATGAGAGGGATGAAAGAGAAAAGAGAAGAGATTACGATGCCCAAATATTGCTGGAGCACTTTCAAGAATTGAAAACCATAAATTCATCATTTTATTTTGATTATGTTGTTGATGATGACAATAAGTTGATGCATTGTTTTTGGGCGGATGCGACTGCAAGAGAAAATTATAGTGTATTTGGTGATGTTGTTGTATTTGATACAACATATAACACAAACCAGTATAGCTTGATATTTGCTCCATTTACAGGAGTTAACCATCACAGAAAATCAACAATTTTTTGTTGTGGATTCTTAGCAAATGAGAAAGAAGAGTCCTTTGTATGGTTACTTACAAAGTGGCTAGATGCAATGTCTCAATGCCAACCAAAAATGATTATCACAGATCAAGATCCAGCAATGAGATGTGCGATTGCCACTGTGCTGCCAAACACAGTTCATCGCTATTGCATGTGGCACATAATGAAGAAAGCACCTGAAAGATTGGGTGCTACCTATAGATTTGAATTTAAAGATAGTTTTGATCACATTGTATGGAACTCTGAGACGGTGGAAGAGTTTGAGTCAAATTGGAACTCAATGTTGGCATCGTATCAGCTACAAGAAAATAAGTGGTTATGTTCGTTGTATGACATTCGTGAAAAATGGATTCCAGCATACTTTAGGCATGTTTTTTCAGCTAAAATGAGATCAAGTCAACGTAGCGAGAGTTTTAACTCATTTTTTTGATAAATATGTAAGCAAGAAGAATACTTTGGTAGATTTCATCATGCGGTTTGAGAGGGCCATTGGTCGTCAAAGGTATATTGAGAATAAAGATGATCATGAAAACATTGACACAAGGCCACACATGGCAACGAGCTTAGATATTGAGCAACAAATGGCAGATGTGTTGACAAGAAAGAATTTTGATAAGTTTCAAAATGAACTAAAGGAGGGCATTTCTTATGGCACAATGTTGATTAAAGATACCGGGTCCACAAGAGTATATATTGTAGAAAAACTGGGTCATCCAACAACAAGATGCGAGGTTGAGTATAATGTTTCTGAGAATATAGCATGTTGTTCATGTATGATGTTTGAATCGGATGGGATTCCATGTTGGCATATCGTTCTAGTACTTAGAAATAATCTCGTGTCACATTTGCCTAGCTATTACATTCTTAAGAGATGGACCAAGTTTGCAAACAAAAGAGTCGAATGCGGTGTGGAGGACAAGAAAGTTTGTGGAGATTGTGATACGTCATTATTATTGAGAAGAAGCAATCTTTCATATAAATTTGGCAAGTGTCTTGACAAAGCATGCTCTTCTTATGATGCATACAAGTTTGCTCAAAATTGTTTAGAGAGTCTCGAAAAAGGACTACAGGATATGAACATTACATGTGATGAAGTAACACAAGGTAGTCTTATGAGAATACCATCCACAATTGATGTTCACCCGCCTAACCATGCAAATACTAAAGGAAGTGGAAAACGGATAAAAGGAGACAAGGAAAAGGCAATAGAAAAGGCTATAAAGGGCAGACTATGTCATGGATGTAAAAAGCGAGGAGTAGATCACGACAAACGCAATTGTCCTGCTTTGAGAGAAAAGTAAGTAGTTGTATAATTTTTACTTCTTTATTTTTTTTATCATGATTTCATCCATTTTCTAATAAATACAAAGTTTATATGTAGGTTGCCTTCAACCATGTCAGATGGACTTGTTTATAATGAATCACAAGCTTCCATAACATGCATATCAAATGAAGAACACGTGGAAGAAATGTAATCGATTCTCTTTAATTGTCCTCCCAAAGCGGATCCAGAGCAGAACCAGATTGTCTATGCTATCAGCAAGTAGAGGAAGAAACTCAACTTCAAGAACCTTTATAGCATTTTTTCTGTTTAGCCATTCGTTGTCTTGTCCATGGCCCTTTTGCATGATACTATATATATGAGTCTTTTTGTAATTTGCTGTAATTGGGGCTATTTTGCAGCAGTCATGTTTTCTTTTTGGTAAATTGCTGTAATTGCAACTGTATTTAGATTTATAATTGTTGGTTCAATGTGAATGCTTATATTTAGAAGCAGTTGTATGTGATGCTTCAGGTTGTAAAACTAAATGGATTGAAGTATTTCCCAAATTGTATGGTGATTTATATGTTTAAACGTGAAGGTTATGGGCACATGATGCTTACAGGTTGTAAAATCCAACTTAAAATGACATTCGAATGCTAACAACATTATGCGAACATCAGTTCTTGAGTGTGGGGAGAAGATGCTAACTCCATCTGTCCATTTATATTACTATTATAGTATTATCAATAGAACTCCATGTTCTTTTGGTCTTTGCTGCTGAGAATTGCATGAGGCACTACAGAAAATATGACCAAGCTTGACTTGAGAAATACATACAGACCTTATGTATTGACTTCATGACCACAGTTTATCAAGGCTCGTGAAGATATTCAACTTGTATCAGTATACATATTTCAACATCAAGTATATATAAACATACAACCTGTACACAACATGTAATCATACAGCTAGAGCATCAAGTGACTGCAATCTAAGCATCAACCTAAGTTCATTTGATTATAAAATAAGATTGCAGTCCTATGTGTGAGTCCTTTTTTTAGCTGCAATGGCTTCCTTCATTACTGACCCATAAATGACCCAAGTGATACCATGACCATTTTCACATGTAGTAGTTTGACACCATATTCCATGAATTTCTTTATGGTTGAAATAGCAGTAAGTTCTCCTTTGCAGGAACATGTTAATTATCAACAGCCCAAACACCATAAGGCTGGCCTGACACCATATAATGCCTCCTGGGTAGGTCCATGTTTAGTTGTTTGGGGCAAGCAGAGCTAGTGGTACACTCAATATCTGATCATTCCACCATTCCAACATTCAGAAAATGGTATCACTCCAACATTCAACATTCAAGTTCAAAATCAAAATCAAGATCATCCTGTAAATTGCTAAGAACTCAACACTCCTTGTTCTCCTCTCCCATCATGAAATCATGGACCATATGGTACATTCAAAATTTATAATCATTTCAACATACAGAAAATGGTACTATCAGATGGATGTTTGAATACAGAGATAAGACCATTGTTTGTATACAGTTGTCTTGACATAAATACCTGCAGATTTTTTTTTATTTTATTTTTTTTGTATTTCCCATTACAACATCCAGCATCACTTAATCAGAAGAAATTTTAGAAAATCTGTTAATCAATCCAAAATCAATAAGAGAAATGTGATACTGTCATAGGTTAGTTCAAGGATTTAAGTAGTTAAAGAAATTAAGGGTATTGGGGATTAGGGGTTTGGGGATTAGGGCTTGCTTAGGGGTTGGAGAAAGGGGATTAGGGTTCGGTCTTAGCGATTTGGGGATGAGAGATTTGGGTTTGGCTGAGAGAGAGATGGGGCTGCATTGGGTGCAGGGTCTGGTTGGGTTGTTAGGCTTTGAGATTGGGTGCAGGGTCTGGTTGGGTTGTTAGGCTGAGAGAGAGAGAGAGCATCCGTATGAGGCTGGTGGCGAACACGAGCATCAGATCTAGGAGGACCGTGACAGAGACAAGCTTCAAGTCTTGCTAGGATTTCTTGCTTTGAGTTTTCGCAGAGGTGGCGAGCACGAGCATCGGATCTAGGAGAAACTTGACGGAGAGGAGCTTCATGAAGTCTTGAGCTTTGGGTTTAAAATAGGGCCCGCCCACGGTTTAAAATTTTAAACATGCTGTTTATGAAAAATAAGTGCGGGAAATGGCCATCGTATCCATCGTATCCTCATTTCATCATACCTGATCAACTCTCTCTATATATATATAAATGAGAAGAAAACTAAGACGGTAGGGCTTAATATTATCCTAGCCCAGCCCTCAATTTGGTGGGCCTATAAAAATTTGTTTAAATCTGGCTGAATTTTTTTAATAAACAAAAGCCCTTATTTCATGAGATTTTTGAGGGTTAGGCCGGGCCGGGCTAAATACCCTAATAAGAGAGCCTGATTAACTGCCCTAGTTGCATGTCCTGCTTAAAAAAAGTGAAAATGCTTCTGGATTTACAAAAGTGAGTAGTTCCATTGCCAAAGGTCAATTCACAAGGTCCACTTCACGATCAATTCCACACGAACTTATATGAGCTATGAGGTTCGAATTCTATTAGAGTGAAATACATCAATCCCAATACAAAATAAGTGTATTTGTTATTTCTCTCTACGTATATGTGCGCGCCCGCATTTAGCCACTTGAACTTACACATTCTCGTGTGCACACCTATGTCCTTTACTATCTAGGTGATGGCTTGGGACAATAAACACATTTAGTCATTTCTTCTTTTATGGCTCCTTTTTAACATTGGAGATGGAAACAAACACCCATGTCTTTTACCAATATAGAGACGTCTAATGGGAATTCAATCATTTGAGGGAAAGGATTTTAACAATATACAGTCTTTTATCAGAAAGAAAAACAAGGGTATTGTCCATAGAGTTGTCCTTAGACTTGACATTCACCTCTGAACTGTTAAAGTTTAAGTATTTTTCACAGAGTTGTTCGTGCGATATCCTAAGGCTATGCGAAATCGCACACATCATACTAAGATATTTCCCTATGCGGACACCATTAGATGTTGATTTCTATGCCTAGTGAGCAAAGAAAGCAGAGACATTTTCTAGTTTTTACGATATCACACAAATAAAGTAGCATGGAGAAGCTCTGGAGAAATACTTTGACTTGTTACAGTAGATCTGTCAATTTAGCTCTCAGACAGGGGGCCTAGCCCTGCCTAACCCTCAAAGGGCCCTTAAAATAAATACTTTTGCTTTTAAGGAAAAGCCCTAAGACTGGACTTGGGACAATTTTCTACAAGCCCTGAAACTTGAGAGTCAAGCTTGGACAATACTAGCCCGACCCGACCCGACCCTGGCCCTCAAACTTTTAATTATTTTATATAATATATATATGTGTGTAAATATATACTAAAATGGCCTTATCATAGTCACTTAGTAGTAATAAAAGGGGGATATGAACACACTTTCATACCCACCTACCCATTACAAAATGTACTAAAAACTTATACATACTTACCAAAAAATAAATAAAAATATTTAGTTCATTTTATCTATATTTAATTATTTAAGTTATGTATTGTATTTACCACATAAGCAAATAAGTGTTGCACGGTTGCTTCTATTCCATTTCTTCTAGTTTTATTGCTTATTATTTAGGTGTTTTATATTATATTTATATATTCTTGTTAGTACAAAAGGGGTGTACTCATTCCTATTAATAAGATGCACTTTTTCATCTATAAAGTTACGCTGGATGTCAACCAATTCATAGAGACAGTTTGTACGTGCATGAAACTTTAAGAATATGGGGTGATTCTAATATCATTTTAATTTGATAATTATAACTCTCAATTTCTAAAAAGTCTAAATCATAATATTTCTTAAGTACATTTATTTTTGTGACTGAAATCCAACAGCGTTTAATAGTTAGATTAGTGTTAAATTGACAAAAGGTATGTCAATGTAAATGGTATAGAATTTCTAAAAATAAGACATTGCTGAAATGATTCCATACATAAAAACTCCTAGAAAATGTATGAAATAGAACAGACTCTTTAATTATTTTCATTCTTTTAAAAAATATATAAAACTGTACATCTAAAACTCAAGTCACCAAAGCATATACAAATTTATTTAATAAAGAGATTTTTTTTTTTTGAGACAACTTATATTCTCCAAATGTGTTGTTAATGCTTCCTTTCTAATTGAGGATACTCAATTCTTGATAATAATGTCAAAAAACAAAAAAGAAAAAACAAAAAAAATCCTCATTTTCAGGCCCTTGAGCCCTTCCATGATCCGGGCCTGACCTAGGGTTAGGGGAAGGGCTTAAAAGTAAGCATTTAGTGCGCGGACGAGGCACGGACAGTAGGCATTGAGGCACCAACTTTAAGAAGAAAAAAGTCGATCAGGCTCGTGTACAAGACAACGCAAGCACCGCCCTTTTAGGGCACTCCGCCCCCTTTCCTGTGCGGGAAATAGAAAACCAGAAGCAAAGTGGAAGAGCAACGAACGAAGAAGACGACGAGGTTTCTTATCTTCTCCTTCTCTCTTCCTTTCTTTTCCCCTCTCTTCTCCATCTTAGCACGGACTTCTACTCATCACGACCGATTTCTTCCTGCTCTTCTCGAAATCCATGTCTTTAGCTTGTACTTTATTGTGTCAGTGTATGGCAACCATTCCAATTCGAGAAGAAGCTCATAAAAATCGGTTCTTTTGTCTTTGTAGGTTTCCACTACGAATTTGTTGAATTGGGTTTTGCAAGATGGCTGGAATTCCATGGATTCAAGCCCCTACTTGCAAAACTGTGTTATCCTCTGGAATTTTCATTAACCCCATAAGAGAGTCCCAGAATTTTGTTCCATTTCTTCCACCCACGCCTTTGAAGAAGCTCACTCGAGTGCGAGCGAGCTCAACGAATGCTGGGCAGAGCTCGCCGCAATCTGTGAAAAGAAAGAACCATCTTGCTGCTATATGGGATGTTCCTGGGAATATCTTGAGGCGGACATTGCACCCTCTTAGCGATTTTGGGTTTGGTAGGAAGAGCATTTGGGAGGGTGGTGTTGGGCTTTTTATTGTGTCTGGTACGGTTCTTTTTGCTCTTGCTATGGTTTGGCTGAGGGGATTCTATTTGAGATCTCGGAATAGGAAATACCAGGCTGTGTTTGAGTTTTCTCAGGCTTGTGGTATCAGCATGGGAACACCAGTAAGGATTAGAGGAGTGACTGTTGGCAGCGTGGTTCACATTGTTCCTACTTTGAAAAGTATTGATGCAGTTGTTGAGGTAAGCATTTGGTATTGTTTCTCTATGATTAACAGATGGTTTTTAGGTGATCAATGAATTGGACGCGATTTTGTAAATGTCAAATATAGAATGACTGTAACCTTATCAACCTTGTTAAGTCAATTTTAGTTTATTTCTACTATGCAATGAGAAATTATTTTCAGATATTTGCGGATTTTGTCCATGCAATTTGATGAATGTATTATTTTGATTCGTTTACTGAATTAAACTGGTTAAATCATTGTGATATGGCTATACTATTGCTTGTTGCGCTGAAGGGGATTGGATGTTATACATTGGAGCCTATGATATCCGAATAGTTGTACATGCCCAGTGAATCTGTGTTGGACTGATAGGGCACCCAATACTGCATCGATACTTTTAGGGTACAAGTTTTGCATTTCTTACTTTCCAAGTCTATTATTTCATATAGTTATTTTAATTTTCTTACTTCTTAGCATAAAAGAATGTTAGAAAGGCAATGACATTCCCATTCATTAAAAAGCGTTTTAAAGAAAAAAATTAGGACAATCGTGTCTATATCTGTGTCCTATATATCAAAAAGTGCAGTCTCGCATCCCCTGTCCTGTTATATGTGCCCGTACCCATATCCGTACTCATAGGCCCATATCCATATCTGTATCCTAACATCATAGATTATAGCTCCCTATGAAGTAACTGGGAGGAATGCATGTAATCTGCAATCCAACTTTTCCATATCGCCTTATTCTATGTCAATTATGCATCTAGTTGACATTCTATTATGGTCGTGTGACTCGTGTCTATGAGTTCAGGGAACTTTGCTTCAACATCACACTTAACAGGAGTTTCAGTTTGGTCCAGATTCGTGAGAATGGTGCATCATCTATGGGACCTAAAAAACAATGGCTGCTTAAGATTTGTCTAGGTTAGAAGAATCTGTGACAACTTCATCCATTTCACTGGTTTTTTCTCCCTCAAAAGAAGATTGTTATCTTTCTATTATTTTATTTCTATTTTTACTGAAGTTCGTAAAACTAAGGGAACTGCCTTTATTTGGTTCTTGCTGTCAATCTAGGAACTTGTATTATTAAGTTAGCTATAACTTAGGAACTCTAATTGTATTAGAAAGTTAGCTATAACTTAGGAACTCTAATGAATTAGAAAGTTAGCTATAAAATTGTATTAGGATACTAATAATAGGGTATTCGATCCCTAGATAAGGAGAAGGATGCAACCCTAAGGGGTACACGATTTTCTCCAAACACTTTTTTCTTCCCATGCATCTATTTCTGTCACTTGCGGACTTCCTTTTTCATTTTCCATCTTCTTTTTTCCCCTCAACTCTTTCTGATCAACCATTTCTGTGTGGTAACAGTTTGAAGTCTCCCAAACTATAATCCTATATTCTACTTCCACACTTGGTAGATGTGATTCTCCATATGGTGTAGCTATTGTATCTACCTTTGTTTCAGCGTGTGAACAATGTGTCTTCCTTCGATAAACTCAGTTCCATTGACAATACCAAATCTGAGGATTGCAACTGCAGTGATTTTAACTGATAATGAATTATGTGGAGAAAACATATGAACAGAAGGGGATGTATGTTTTTTTTTTTTGGAATGGTGTAGGGGATGTATGTTCATCTCTAATGACCAGCAGCTCATCATGAATTGACATATCTCAACCTTACATGCCATTTGGAGTTGTTTTGTTCAGGTTTGATGTCAAATTTGACGTGAATATCCAGTTCATTTTGTTTTTTGTATTTTTCTTTATCAGGTTGAAGATGATAAAATCATTATACCACGTAATTCAGTGGTTGAGGTTAATCAGTCTGGTCTTCTTATGGAAACCATGATTGACATTACCCCTCGAGATCCTCTTCCAACACCTTCAGTGGGTCCTCTTGATTCAGACTGTGTTAAAGAAGGTCTAATTGTATGTGACAGGCAGAAAATAACTGGTCAACAGGGGGTAAGCTTGGATGCATTGGTTGGAATTTTTACTCGTCTTGGTCGAGAAATGGAAGAAATTGGTGTTGCCAGAAGTTATACATTGGCTGAAAAAGTTGCCTCAGTTTTACAAGATGCAAAACCGCTGCTTGCTAAGGTGCGAAAAGTCACTTTTCTTCTGTATTTTTATTTTGTATCATGAGTTTTTGTCAGTGTTTCCTACTCTCTCTCTCTCTCTCTCTCTCTCTCTCTCTCTCTCTCTCTCTCTCTCTCTCTCTCTCTCTCTCTCTCTCTCTCCTCTCTCTCTCTCATATATAATTAAATATGAAAGACAGCCTCCATGGAGCCTTTGTGCTCTGTCATTCAAGCATTAACATTCTTAATCTGCTTCGACTGTGATATCATGATCAATCATGATGTAATCCTGCACAACACCTTTATACCTTCTCCTAGGGTTTAAGGCTTGCTCTTGCACATTAATTTACTGGACCAAACCCAGTAGATGACAATATAGTCTTTCTTCAGTGATCTCGAATCACTGTCAGTACCGACATCTCCATAGTTGACTTTGGTTGCAACATCCTCATTAAACCTGGACAAATCAATGGCCATTGCAGTCTAAAAGGTTTCATGAAGGAAGGTTTCATGAAGGAGTTCGGTGCCACATGATTTAAATGACTATCATGTTTTCAAACCAGCTGGTTAAATGACTATATAATCTCCCGTTATTGATCTTCAATCGCACAGTCCATATTGGCGGCTCTTGGGTGGACTCTGGATTCACCATTCTGACTTGAACACATCAATGGGTGGTCTAGTCGAGAAAGCTTTTGCCGAGGATTTCAGCAACTCACTTTTGATTTTCCATAAGGCAATTATGAAGTTGTAGAATCTCATTCCTGAAGTTATATCTCGGCTACCCAATCAAGTATACAAACCACTTCAAGATGACTATCTTAAAGATAGGTTTCTTGAAATCATTGAAGGTTGGATCATTCCTTTCCTTCCATCTGTTTTTGAAGGTCTCCCAAGACACCATATTCCAAGTTAATTTTTTCCACTCTTTGTACTTTTTCTCCTCCCCAGCTCCTTAATCATTCTCTTGTAACATTCCTGAAGAGTCCAGGACATCTAACAAGGATAGGATCTATGCTCAGATAATTTGTTGTAGCTCACAGTGAGGAGGTGATTGTCATTCTTCTCCACCCTTCTGCACATGATATCTTTAATGCAAGTAGCCAGCTGACCGACTCAGAATTAATATCCTAGTTCCACTCACCCTGCTTCAAAACTATTTCATTAACTGTTTTTAATGTGTCTCCTTCTAGATTCCATCACCTTATATATAAGGGCTGTAATTGATATTTATTTATGACAATTTAATTGTGTCCAAGTTGTTCATAATGTTCTCTGGCCAATTCTGCTTTGTTAACCTCTGTTTGTGGCTGGATGCTAACGTTATTGTCACGAAGCAAGTTTCTACCATAACTTGATACAAGAAAGTGATTCCTTTCTGTAGTGTCTTCCCAAATGCGTTCTTGATTGAACATCATCTGCTTGAATTTCCAAACTTCTAATCCCAACCCTCTCCTCACATTCTCACAATGAAAGTTCGCTGAAGATTTGTGTGTGCGTGTATGTGTGATTTCTGAACTATGTTGCTACTTGCTACCTAACAGGATGCCTCAAAATATGCATGGCATGGCTTTACAGAATGAAGGGCTTTCTGCTAAAAATTGATGTAATAATGGGTGTAAAGAATTTGGTAATGATGTGTGTTTCGGCTAAAAATTGATGTAATAATGGGTGTAAAGAATTTGGTAATGATGTGTGTTTTATCAAGAATCCAGCCTGTGTGTTCTCTAAAAGCATGGAGAAATGTTATGGACAGGTGGACAGTGCCACAGTGGACCCGAGATCTGATTGGACCTCAACTTGAAAAGTACTGGATCTAGATATAGGGTCCAAGGGTTGAAGGACCCAACACTATAATGATGGCTAGACTTATACTGTACTGTTACAATAAAGATTATAATTTTTTTATTAGTAAGAAAGATTTATACACGAGCTGTTACAATAAAGATTAGAATGTCAGCTATTAAGAACTGATCAATACATGATGCCAAATTTAATGATTCTAGTTCTTGGGTTTGCAAGAATCAGACATCCTTGTTCCTGCTTTGCATTCTGACAGTCCAGTATGGTTGTGACATTCTAATTGTATGGATTCTCACATGCAAATGTAACTCTGATGTAGTGATGCCACAGGTTGAAGCCATGGCTGAAGATATTCAACCTTTGCTGTCTGAACTTCGTGATAGCGGTCTGCTACGGGAATTTGAGAGTTTAACCAAAAGCTTGACAGAAACAACTGAAGATTTGAGGTAAAATCGGATTTTACTGGGGATTTTGTCACTATAATTTTTGCCTATTGTGTATCTTTGTTTTTATTTTTCATCTTGACAGTTTTTGCATTTATTTTTATTTTATATTTTTGTTTTTAAAACTTTTCATCCTGCGCTTTGGACTGAGTATGTTAGGATGTTCTCTGCTGTGGCTAGAGAAATAGTTCTGGTGTTGTTTGGCATCCCTCAGATGATAGCTTTGGCTTTTGCGTCGCTTATTGAGACTGCTGCATATATGCTTAGATGAATGTCTTTGCAGAGGATTTATTGAGCATTATGATGTATTAGGATATGTGCAGTCTTGCTATATATGTACGCGCCTTGGACTGAGTATATTAGTATGTTCTCTGCTGTGGCTAGAGAAATAGTTCTGGTGTTGTTTGGCATCCCTCAGATGATAGCTTTGGCTTTTGCATCACTTATTGAGACTGCTGTATATATGCTTAGATGAATGTCTTTGCAGAGGATTTATTGAGCATTATGATGTATTAGGATATGTTCAGTCTTGATATATATGTACTGTCTTGATGAGCCTATTCCATTTCAACTTTACAGAAACCTCAATCATTCGGCATGTGGAAAAAATATGGTATAATTCTTTGATACATTTGGGTTTAGTTTGGTGTGGGCATTCAAAATATGGTTAAAACTTCAGCTGTGAAACTTTTGCAGCACCATTTAGATGCAGTGCTGGTTCCTTTCCATCAAAGTATTTAGACCTTACCCTTTTTGTTCCTATGCCGACAAAGAGCCTATGAGGTCCAACTGTTGAGTGCTCCGGAAGAGGGCTACTGTATTGGAAAGGCGAGTACCTTTTTTCATGGAATAATAAATTTTCCTATTCAATCTTTACCTCTACTTTCTATTAGCACTATGGTGCCCAATGTACCTGATCAATATGCTAGTAAAAAAAATTTAAAGGGGGCTGGAGGGACATGAAAGATGAGAGACATTGTCACCTGGTGGAATGAGGGCATGTCTCTTGGCAAGTACCCATAGCTCAGTTAAAACATTTCCTTGTTGTAACCACTAGTTGTGGGTTCAAGTCACTTCATGGATAAAAATATGAGGACATGCCTATAAGCTGGCAAAGGAAGAAGGTCTCGATATGAAGCTGCGAAAAGGTATTAATTGTCTTTCCTTAGCAAGTGGCTGTGTTTGGGGTCAGTGTGATATTTGCAGCAGATTATTTTAAGCAAATACAACTATGGTGGCGGTAATGGATTGCATATTTCCAAGTCTTTCATCAGGGCCTCAAGAATGTGGAGAGCCCTTTTTTGCGTTGCGGACATTCTCAGAATCAGATACCATTTTGTTGTAGATGGCTATGTTATGTGCTTGCAACTGCAGAATATGTTTGCTCCTCTGCAGCTTTGGTCTGGAATGAAACCCTCATTTTTTTGTGTATATGTTATCTGGGTGATGCTTAAGAGGACTGCCCAACTATTTGATTATTGGAGCTTTTGCACTAGATCTAGGTGTAGCATTTGCCTTTGGAAACTCCCTTCTGGCTGTCGTGTGGTAGATTTGGAGGGAAAGAAACATGCTTCTTTTTAGTAGCAAGGTTGTCTTGTGGAAGGCATTATCCATACTGTCAAGTATAGTACCTTGGTGGTTTTAAATGAGTTAAACAGCTTAGCTTGAGTGCTTGACTGTTGCTGATATCTAGAGATTATTAACAACAGTCTAATATTTTGCGGCTCTCCCGTGTACTCTTGAATTTGATATCAGTGGTTGTGCCCTGTTGGTGGACAGGCTTACAGGCATTACAGGTTTCATTTAACCAACCCCTTATTGATGTTTTAAGGTGCAGACTCTGTGGCTGCCTCTGGCTGAGCCAATACAGCTGAGGCTGAAATCATGGCATTATTGTTGAGGGTGTAAGTAGCTTCTGAGGTTGAATGTTACGTTGTCGTCATCGTTGTTATTGTTTTTAAGGGTATCTCCATGTGAGCAATTAGATGGTTCAGATCTGAAACCCCCTCACCCCTTGGAAGATGTGTAATTGATGGATGAGATTAAAGAGTTAATGTGGAGAGAGAGGATCTCCATCATTGCTTGGAGGAGATTGTTTGGTGAAGAACTTATGAATGAGTTAATCTTTCTCCATGGCTTACCGGGGCTGCTTTGGCAGCTGTGTTCTGCTTGCTGCTTTACTTTGCAACCTTTTTTTTTACCTTGTTCAGTGTGTTCTTTGCTGTTAATCCTTTTATAATATACTTCTAAGCTGTAGAAGACTTGCTTGCGTATTTCTTAGGAATGAAATTTTTTTCATTACCATCTATAAACAGCCATGAAAAAACGAAAATGCCAAAGATTCAGATATGTTTGGGCATAATATGGTTTTGCTTGAAAATCTTGGGATAAAAAAATTGGCCTATGTTATTTATTTTTGTTCATTTATTTATTCCAAGAGAAGTCATGTTCTTCCATATTGATGTATCATTTAGAAAAGCACTATATTTAGCGTATAAACCTACCACAAATATGCCTTTTTTTTTTTTTACTTTTTCAAATGTAAGCTATTTTAGTTAAAATAATGTAGTTGTGTACATTTAGAAAAGTAGTAGATTTATTGTAGATAAACCTACCACAAATATTCCACAGATAGTTTCTTACTCAATGGTCAATTTATTTCCTTTTCACATGCTAAGCTCTTTTAAAGTAATGTAGTTGTGAGCTTGTTTTATATCGACTGGGGTACAGAGAGAGATCTGCTCTTAATAATGACAATAGTTATTATTATTTCAGTTTAGTAATTAGTAGAAGCTCCATATTTTTTACTTCTCTGTGCATGCACACGATAGCCATGTGTTGCTTTTGCTGAGTTGTTCAACTTCAATGAACCTTTTATTTTCAGTTATGAACATTGAATCATCCATATGATTTTATGTTTTAGTAAATTTGTCATGTTTCTGTCTTGCGAAAATTTTCCACTTCTGTGAACGAGACCTGAAATCATCTATTAATAGTTCTCTTCCTTCTCTGGCAGAAAGTTGCAGTCATCCATTCTAAAACCTGAGAATACTGACCTGATCCGGAAATCCGTTCACACCCTTATTTTCACTCTAAAGAACATTGAGGTGATGTTTCCTTGTCGGCATTTAGCCTAACTTGGCGTCTCTTCCTGATTAATACTTCTGATTGTTATTCTACCATTGTCATTTCAGAGCATAAGCTCTGATATCTCAGGCTTCACAGGTGATGAGGCTACAAGGAGGAATCTGAAGCTGCTTATCAAGTCCCTTAGCAGGCTATTGTAGACATAAACCAGTTTGGTGGATATAGACAAACATATGGTTTGCACAGCCCACAGGTCATGGGAGAAGAAGTTTACTTTTGTTTGAGAAAGGATTACGTAGGCGCCCAGCTAGTCTCTCTGTTTTTTTCTTTACTTTTTTTTTTCTTTTTCTTTTGTCCAAGAAATTACGGCATTGAGAATGAGATAAGAATATCAATTTTCATTTTGGTTGGATGCCGCTTAACAGTTATCTTGCTGTTCCAATTTGTGGCTGGATTTTATTCAATGAAATTGAAGTAGGGTGCTTCAGGCAGTGTCTTTGTGATAATTATAAGTGCAACATTTCAACTCCTTTGGTAATTCTAACCTCTTGTCCATACTCCATAGCCCTCAAGTTAGATTGATAGCAGGGGCTCTACGTATTGATAAAAAAGGTGGGAGATGCTAGGAGCCTCTTTGGCGACTTTGATTCCAAGAATATTGGTATTTAGTTCGGCCTTAATCAGCATTCGAGAGAGAACCTCTACACCTGACAGTAACAGCTAAGGGGATGGCGGATCCTCTTGTTTGAGTCCTCTCGCCCATGTTCTAAAATTACCAAAAGGGCCCCAAGTAGAGGAATATAATATGCAACGGTAAAAAGTCTCAGGTGTCATGCGCAATAGCGTAGGTTTGAGAAATGTAGGTGATGGCCTTTTATACACTGAACTGATCCGGAAGTCCATTTACACCCTTATATTCACTCTTAAACATCGAGGTGATGTTTCCTTGTCAGCATAATCCTAACTTGACGTCGCTTCCTGCGTAACACTTGTGATTGTTGTTGGACCATTGTCATTTCAGAGCATAAGCTTGATGTCTCATGCTTCACAGGTGATGAGGCTACAAGGAGGAAATTCTGAAGCTGCTTATAATGTCCCTTAGCAGGCTATTGTAGATATTAACCGGGTCAGTGGATATAGACAAGCATACAGTTGCACAGCCCACAGGTGATGGAAGAAGAAGTGACTTGTATTCGAGTAAGGATAAAGGTATTTTAAGTTTTTTTTTTTTTGGAGTTCAAGCAATTCCTGCAGTGATAATGAGATAAGAATATCAAATTTCATTTTGGATTGATGTTGTTTCACAGTTTTCTTGCTGTTCCACTTTGTCCCAAGATCTCACATTTTCTGTTTTTAAAACCCAGGAAATCCCTTTTTTTGCACTTTTAGCTGAAGCTTGGGTTTCTCAAAGTGCTCCCTCATACAATTTAGGGACCTTGAAAATTGCCCTTTTTTTCTTCCAGACCAGAGCTTCACATTTTGGCCCAATGAAAATAATGATCAGGGCCTGAGCATTTGTCTGACAAAAGGCCCAACTAGAGGCTGTAGTTCAGGCTGACAAATTCAATATAAATTGGACCAAATATTTTACTAATGTGCTTGTTGTTGAGAAGTGGGCTCCACTCAAAAGGAAATATTGAAAAGTATTTATTTCCTCTACAAGCGCCTCGACCTCGAGGTTTTGGTGGGAATAGTTACGTGTGAGGAAATTTAATATGGTATCAAAGCCAATAATTGCGTGTTTGAATCCTAAGAGGAACGACTCGGCTCTAAAAAACTGCACATCGCCAAAAGTGTGCTGACCGGTTTCCACCTGAGGGGGGAATATTGAGGAATGTGCTTCACCCGAAAGGGAGTATTGAAGAGCATTTATGCTGCCTCTAATGACACCTTGAGGTTTTGATAGGAATGGTCGACTCAATACTTGTCCCTTTAGAACCACGGGTTGGATCTAGGACCGAATATTAGATCCGATAAGTACATGGGATAGGCTTGGATTTGCCTTGGATCGTTGCAGCTGGCCCATGTGCAAGTGCAACCCTAACAAAAAAGAAGGTTTTGTCCTTTTGGGCCATGACATACTATGCCCATAAACAAGCACAAAAGGACGAGGCCACAAGAAAATGTAATTTTAGGTGGAATCTTCCACTTGAGTTGTTTGAGATCATGGTAAATCATTCTGTTCATCTCTATCAATAATATTCAACACTCTGGGCATTGCCATCACCCTATTGGAATGGCTGGGATTATCTGAAAGGAAAGATCATCTTCTAACCCAAAAGTCAAATCCTCCATTCAATGAACCAACCATTTAATGAATGGTCAATAAAATGGACAGTTGAGATGAAAATCACCCATCAAGGGGCATTCAAAATGGAGTCTTATGAACCACACATCTGACCATATTATTCTCAAGTTCAATTCACTTTCAACAGTACATTCTACTTATAACAAACCAAACTTCAAGGAGATAGTATGTATCTCTCGACCTTAGATTATCCAAGCTCAACCCACTCAACTATCAGGCCTAAATTCAATCTTAACCTTGACCCATGCATGACCCTCCCAGCTTGTCCCATTTGCGAATTTAGGCCCCATCTTGTTTAGCCATTGGGCCAGAAGATTGACCAAACCTACACCAAGGGTCTAGAAACATACTAATCACCCATGCAAATGGAGGCTGGGCCAGTGGTGGCTAATTTGCACCTGGGATTCCCGTTTGATGGCTTCTTCAGGGACTCTGAATTTCTCCATACTCCCAGCTTGTCCCATGATTTGCATCTGCATTTTACTTTTAAAATAAAGTGAAGTGAAGTGAAATAAAAAGTATGAATAAAATATATAGTGGGTTATGATGGTATTTTATTTTTAGTTATTTGGGATGGAATATTGTTGACTTTTGGTATGGAAAATGAAGTTTTTTTATTTTTTAATTAATAAATGTAGTTGTTTTTTTTATTTTTTTTTGAAAAAGTTGGTGGGAATTTTGGTAAAAAGTGCTTTTGATTTAATGTGTAAAATGACTTGACTTGACTTGACTTTACTCGTAAAATTACCAAACGTTGTTTTAGGAATTGCATGTATGGGAGCCCCATCTAAAGAATGGATCCAATAAAAGGGATGCATACAGACTCATACCCAATCCATATCAAGCATGCTTTACTGTACACTTCTGGTGTCGGTATGAAGAAAGATGAGAATGGCATCTGTGGTAAGCATCTTGGTCGTCACAAGCAAAGGAATCTGTATTAAGGAAAAAACCAAAAACAAAAACCCAGTATAAATTTTTTTTCCCTCAAAAGGTATGATGAATGCATCATATATGATATTATGAGACTCAAAAATTAGATAAGGGGTGTATGGTACAAATTTATTTTGTAGTTGGGCAGTAATTATTAGTTAGTACTCACTAGTATATGGTCTCATCAACAGATTTTTGGATGTCTTCCCTTGTGTGCGGGCTCTCTCTTGGGTCTTGGTCAGGGCACAAAAAAAAATAGATTATTTTGGATGCGGCCACTTCATTTAAATCTGCATGGACATGAATAGGTAGGAATTAATGGTCAGATGGGCTCCAACACAGGGTTTATAAAGAGGGAAGGATATTTATATATATATAGGGTGGAGATGTTGGATATGAATTACTAGAGTGATGGCCGGGTATCATTTCCCGTCTCCCCTCTATTCATTTTCTATTAAAGGGGTTTTTATTTGAATTAGTAGTATATCATGATCCAAGCCTTGAAACGACAATCAATTAACATAATGCTACTTAACCTTAACTAGATCTACACAATATAGGATGGGATTTGAATAACACAATAAAAATAATTGAAACATTAACGCATACCTGGTTCCATCATGAATGCTAAATCTCCAAGAATCCCTTCATCTAATGGGCCTCTCCTAGATCAGGGATTTACCACCCTCCTCTTTTCTCTTTGATATGTGATCAAAGAAAGAGAAAATCACATACTGATGAAGTAAAAGTTTTATCCCTTTTTTTAGAGTCCGGATCGCCTGAGAGATACTGTTTCATCCAATCCGCATTTGCAACTGTATAAATCTTATACCAGCTATTGCATCATCTCAATTGCTTTCTTGGAATGAAAAAAAAATGAAGGAAGAGATTTTACACAGTTGGCGAATCTAAATCGGATGAAACAGTATCTCCCTGTTTCTACAAAAGAGAAGATTTGGACTTGTTTTCTTATTACACAACTCCCTTCCCAATCATGCATAGAGGCCTAGTTGTATTACTGTATTAGGTTTTAGAAACCCTCTTAAAATTAGAAAATCCTAAAGATTGTCCACTTTCTTAAACCACCAAAAGATATTCCAATTAAGGAGTCTTGAATTAATGGAGACCTTAAATTAAGTGCATGGTTGTCAAAGCCCACATGGGCGTGTGTTCATGTGGATCACACTAAGGGCACGTTTGTGTAGATGTAAATTCCATGGAAAGATGAAATTGTCACATCAGCAAATTCAATGGTTTTTGAATTTTTTGCAGAAAACTTTCCCATTTTCCATGAAAATGGGCTACACAAACATGCCCTAACCGATATGTCTAATGTGGTATTCTTAAGTTGAAAAATCGAACTAAAGCCCCACTTAGAGCAATAAGAGTACTGATAGATCAAAACCATCGATCTATTGTGAATTGTAAGCAGAATATCATAGATTATTGGAGATTTGACCATACGAGTTATATAATACCCCCCTATTCCTCAAAACAGTGTTGACCGAAAAGTAATCCCAAAGTAGGGTATTGAACAATGGAACTTCAATTTTTGTTCCAGTTTTACCCCTTCTGAAAACGTTTTGTGCGATATCGCACAAACTACATCTTCATCGCCGATCTGCGTGTTGCTTTCTTCGGAGAAAGAGGATTGCCGGGGATCCGTCTGGAGACCGGAGAAGAGGCAGCAGGTTGCGCTACGTCCCAAGTTCCTTTACAGAAGAGGAGGCCAAGTTCTACAGAACAAGAAATCATATCAAGGAAGAAGAAGACCCTTGCGACATGGTCTGGAATCGACTATGAAAACATTTTGTGCGATATCGCACAAACTAAAATTCAAAAGAAGGTTGAAGACGATCAAGAAGATGGAGACACTCGATTCCCTTTCTCGAGATAGAATTGATCAAGAAGATAATGATGATGAGTCACCCTTTTTCGAATCCTTCCGGTCGACAGAAGGAGTATTTTTCGGATCAATTAGACTCATAGTTTTGTGTGGTTTTTGTCTTGCTTCATCTTAGGCCTTATCCCATGGATTCCTACTTGATAGAAAAAACCTCTTTTAATGATGGAGAGAGTTACAACAAAAAATGAGGAAAATGATCTGGGGAATACGGAAGAAAAACGATTTGACTATTCAGTTTGTGCGATATTGCATATAATTGCGATATCGCACAATTAGCATTGAATCGATATTTCAGTTTGTGCTTCCTCCATTTGATTTCTTGTTCCGTAACTGGAGCAGCTGTAGTACAACCTGGCCTCTTCTTCTGCAACGGAATTGGGGACGCAGCGCAACTTGTTGCTTCTTCTTCGGACGGATCTCTGACGGTCCTCTTTTTCTGGAGAGAGCAGCTCGCAAATCGACGATGTGTAGTAGCTGATCCTCCTTTCCAAGAATGAATGACTGCAGAAGGGTCAGTGGAAAACGATGGAGAGGAGGCATTAGGAAAAGAAATAGGAGGAACAATGGCAATAGGGGAAAGAACAGGGGAGAACAATATCGCATCTACGTTTTCATAAGAGGTAAAACTGGAGTAAAAATTAAATTCCACTGTTCAATATCCTACTTTGGGATTATTTTTCAGTCAACACTGTTTTGAGGAATACGGGGTATTATATAACCCGTACGGTCAAATCCCCTAGATTATTTTAGTCACATTTCAGTATCAGTTTGAAAGTGATCTTTGTTGCATATGATTCTAGATCTTCATTTCTATCCGGACAAAAGTATGTTTAATTATACAAAACAGTATGCTGCAGCATTTTATTATAAAGTCTTAACGGTAGAGATTGCTTCGTATCAAAAGGATTACTTAATATGAAAAGTCCGGAATTCCAAGGGGTAGCTGAGTTGGACTAGGACCATGGTTTGCACTCAAAGGCATGGTTTAAAATCTCGGTATCGGTCGCGGTATCGGCCGGGCCGAAAAACCGATATCGTCACGGATATCGTCGCGGATATCGGTCCGTCGCAGTCGTCGCGGTGTGAATTTTTTTTTAATCCAAAGAAATTCGCAAAAATATCAAAAAAATACAGAATATTAGAAAATGCTGGAAAATAATATTTTTTTTCCATTAGTAACAACAATAAATCAAAATCTCGGTCACCTTAAGTTATGAGTCATGTCTGTGTCGCTGTTCGCTTTTTTCTCTAGTATTTCATATAATGCAACCATTATTGATGCTCATGATCAATTTATTAGTGTAAAATATAAGAAAATAAAGATAAGTAGATAACAAACATATCAATCATCATTTAATACTAACTCAATCATCAAATTAGTTGTGAAAAAAAATTCAAAATCATGTGTATGAGTAGTAGATCTAGCACGAAAGTATATAGATCTAACTTAGTTTTAAGTGAACAATACAACACAAATGACATTCTCATGATTTCCATGCTTCATCTAAAAAAAAAACACATAAATACATAATAAAATGCTTTAAGATGATTTTCTCTTACTTAAATAATTTTTTCTTGAAGAAAATATGCAAGATGGACGTGTGAATGTGTGGCTGCTGCTCTAAAGTGTTTGGATATGAGAGGAGAGGGGAAGAAGATGAAAAATGTGAAAAAAATTAGGGTCAGTGTTTTTTTTAAGGGATATCGGCCGATATTTTGAAAATATCGGCCGATATCTCATTACGGCCGAGACGAAGTTCATCTCGGCCGATATATACCGATATTTTGGGGATTTTTTGCTGATATTTTCGAAACCGATATCTCGTCCCGATATCGTACCGGTTCCGGCCGATACCGGTTCGTACCGGCCGATACGAACCGGTATTGGCCGGTTTTTTAATCCATGCTCAAAGGTTGTCGGTTCGAAACTGCACTATCACACTGGGGCTACAGGGGAGTTTACCCGACTTCCCTCTGGGTCCGGTAGGATTAGTCCAGCCGAAATGGTTGAGAACCCTTCGATAGCAATATATATATATATATATATATATATGAAAAGTCCGGATTGCTCTATATGGAGATTTCTTGTTTGTAAATGTTTTTTTTTTTTTGGGTATTTCTTATTCTATAAGTTTCACTATAAATAACATATTTCCATTAGGGTCCCTCTCATGTTTATTTTTTTTTAGTGAAACCCTAGATTCATCTTAAATGATTCTCTCCCATTTCTACTTTATTTTCTTCTTTTCATGTGTAGGACGGCAAAAATTGATTCTCTACCACTTGGGTTTGAATCCACTTCTCATAAAAATAAAAATAAAAGGATGTAGAAAATGTTAATGCAGAATAATGAAAAAAGTTAATCTCTCTCGGAAACTATTTTCATTTTATGTAGAAAGTACTTAGCAGAATAATGAAAAAGTTAATCTCTCCTGGAAACTATTTTCATTTTATGTAGAAAGTAGCGATATTGTCTTTTACACATGATGTGAAAATGTCATTTACAAATGTGAATTTTGCATATGTGAAATTTACACATTTGAAATATATTATC
Source organism: Litsea cubeba (assembly GCA_012931725.1). Lineage (NCBI taxonomy): Eukaryota > Viridiplantae > Streptophyta > Magnoliopsida > Laurales > Lauraceae > Litsea > Litsea cubeba. Next base: position 12,323,756 of record CM022952.1, read on the forward strand.
ATCTTTGTTTGGAAGTACGTACTATTTTCACTTGATTAAACATTGTATCACTCGGATTACATATGTAAGATCTTTATATATTTCAAAATCTATAAATATTTAAGACATGAAGTTGAATGTGGTGGGATTTAGAATGATTGAACAATTCAGATTAAAATTTTGGAGGGCATAGGACTTGAAAGGAAATAGAAGTCAAATTCTAAACCATGATGTGTTTATGGGATAACCAGCACTAGCTCTTCTAATCAAGAGGTATATACATGTAGATTCATAATTTCACACATTAGTAAATGAGCACAAACAAATCAAATCATGCAAAATTGTTACACATATGCAAAATTGGGCTCCACAAAAAAGTTCTCATATAATATGTGAGAACTAGTTATTACCTGAATATTACCCTATATATATATATATTGTGTTATATCAATCATCATTAGACCGGTCAATTCGCTCATTAATGAGAGGGCTACCCCACAAAAGTGAGGGCTTTTTTTCGTATCCTAACACTTGGGCCCAATTTTACCCCATCACTGAGGTTTACCCCTAGAGGTTTACCCTCTTCACTGGAAGGCTCCCTCGCTAAAAGGGCTAGGGCCCAACCCCCCTAAGCTGGGATACCAAAACGAAAATGCTCGGGCCCAATTCTTAAAGGCCTGGCCATCAGGGGAAAGACCCTGCCTGGTTGGCCTACCTGGCCCAACCCTTATTATATTATATATAATATGAAAATAATATTTACTACAATCTGGAACAGAGGATTTCAAAAAGGAGCCCAAGTATGTCCTACATCTGCTCACTTGGCTGCATGCATGGGCGGGCCCAAGAACTGTTCCTTATGAGGTTGATGGTGGAAAAAAACTATTTTAGGGGAGGGGGCACATGTATAAAATGTATAGAGTTTTCAAAATATCCAAGGGAAGAAGTTTTTGAAATTTTGGGGCCATATATAAAAAAACATATAAATTTTCCCAAATAATAAATGGGTTTTCCAACTCTATGGGCATGGGAAGAACCAGGGAATTCTCCTTGAGGCAGCTAAGAATAATAACATCTTGGGGGCCATTTGTAAAAAAAAAAATTAAAAAGATCTACAGACTATATGGGAGTTCTCAAAGGTTTCAAGTGCCCCCCTCCACTGTGGGGTTTATTTGGGCCAACCTTTGATCACTGTCATTCCTTTCACTTTCTTATCCCCCCATGATGTGCGATCATGCCGCCTAATATTATGTTCATCAAACATTTACTACTCATTGTTGGATTGAATCTCAAAAATATTTATAATTAAAAGATTCTTAAAATTTTACGCTATTAAATCAAGTGATAAAATAATTTGAATGGACTATTTTTTACATAACCCTTATCCATAAAGAGACGTTTCTATCCATCCCAGCCACAAGGATATAGAAGTGCATCCAAGATGGCCTTCAAGCATAAGGCCAGTGAAGAATAAAAAGGAAAATATGTATTTGTAGGCTGTAGCATGGATATATATATATATATATGTATGTCATTTTTGCTCTTTCATCTGGGATAACTCTTTCATGGATGACTATAGTCCAAAGCTCTTTAGTGGCATAATCTAACCACTTCAACTAGAGAGGGTTTTTTTTTTTTTTTTTTTTTTCAGTAAAAAGAAATGCTAACCTTAATTTAAACTTCTTTTGGCCATCCACCTCTTCTAAAAGTCTTCTAGGCTCGAGCTCAATTGAGCGAATGAATGGGATTGTTTAATAGACCAAATTTTAATTTAGGGCTCATATGAGGTGGAAATCCATGGTGGTAGAGGAAAAAGATAATATAATATTAAAAAAAGATTTTTCTTTTCTTTGAGCCCTATTTGGCCGTTATGGTAGGGTAAGAAGGGCTTAGGTATTTTAGGCCTACCGAGGACACCAAGGGCTTTTGTCTTTACCTAGGCCGGCCAACATATGTGAATGTAATGTAGGGTTGACCTCTGCCCGCCCTTTGACAATCATCCTCATCAAAGCCCTATTCTTTATTCTTTATAGATATTAAAGCAAAGGAAAAGGTGGGTTGTGGGGGTGCCACATCATCCCTAAAAAGTCTCTCATTTCAGAAAAATACTTATAAAATCAGATAGAGCTTTGGGTGTGAGAGGTGGGCTGTCAGGGGTGTCACGTCATCCCTAAAAAGTCTCTCCTTTCAAAAAAATATATAAAAAGTGGGCCACCACACTCATCTAAAATAAATCTCCTCCCTAAATCTCTATTTCAATTATCTTTTCCAAATCACCTCCCTAAATCTCTTCATTTCATTCAAAATTTTTTATAAAGATAACAAACTCACATCTTTATCATATCTCCTACAATTTCTCTAAACAACTTCTTCCATCCTTATCACACCCATCCTTTATCCACTTCTACCAAGAAGTTGATAATACATGGATATTTCTTTCAAGTTAAAGACCAGAGAAACAAGGTCAATAAGAATCTCACTTTTAAATATTACATCATGTGACCCCACAAATGCTCCTTGGAACACCACATCAACAACGGCCTCCTGACCAAATATTCAATTGGACACACCTTTAGATATTTGGATATGGGCATATCTTTAGATGTTGCATCATGTGACCCCACTAAGGATCCTCGGAATGACACATCAGCAAGGTCCCATTGTCCAATTGGACACACCTTGAAGGAATTAGGATATGAGGCTCACCGTTAGATGTTACATCATGTGACCCCACCAAGTTATTTTTTCCTTTTTTTTATTAAAGTTATATATATAATAAATATAAACTACTTATTTATTTCTATAAAATTTGTTCTTTTCCGATAATATCTCATAAAAGAATCACATATTTCATTATATTTTTTGAGCTCGGGCACCATACCTCTCCATTTAATTCTATAAGCTTACGCTTGTAGGACCCACCCTTGGTCTAACCAAATGGACCAAACACACGACCTCCCTAAATTATACATGTCCACTAGCTTTTGGTCAGATCCGGATTTACTGGACCGTTGGATCGACTGTGTACTGATCCGAATGGATTGTTGACCATTAAACTTTTGGGGCTAGATGAAAATGGTAGAAACCACGGTTGAGACTAATTTTTTGCAAAGAGAAGGGTCTCGGTGAGTCCTTGAAATCCCCACATCACTACCACTATGTGGGTCGCTAGGTGGGCCCCACCACAAACTTGAGCTTACTTTAACCTAAGCTTTAGCTTAGGAGAGCTGCCCCTATATAGACACACATTCATAATTGTGTAATGGTCAATGCCTTTAAATTCAAAAGGGCATTATGTTATGTAAGTTTACATCTCATTTTATATTTATTTTCATCACATATTAAAAGATTCTACTATTCAAAGATAATAAATTTCTTTCTTTTAGACTTATTTTATCTTAATAATATTTTAAAATTATTCTTAAATTTCTAATATATTTTTACTTTTTGCCCGGGCTTAGCACGGGCGTTTGATGCTAGTCACATATTAAGCCAATAACCCATTTCAACAAGTGCTTGAGATCAACAATTTAACTATCTGATCTTCAAAACCCTGACCCTAATAATAAGAAAATAACAAGCATAGGAGGAAGGGAACATTAAACGAGTCATATCGGGGTGAAACCACGGTGGATTCAGTGCCGCAACTATATTTTTAGAACCAAGTCCGAGTCCAAATCCAACACAAAATGCATGTTGCATCCGGATTTGACATCCATGGATAAAAGAAAAAAAAAATGATGCGGTTCCTAATCCAATTCAAAATAAGATGTGAAATGCATTTGTATAATTGGATAAAAGAGCTTCATAATAATAAATATTTATAAAAGACAAGCAGGGCTATTAAATTATAAACAATTATACCTAAGTAGATTCCCAAATATATCAACATTACTTAAGTTACTCTGGTCCTTAAAACTTATAGATGTAAGTTGTACCATCCTTGAGTAAGAACATTCAAGGATTTGGATTCCAACGTTTCAAATTTTATGTACTTGCATCCAAATGTGAATTTCTTCCTAATCAAAAGATTAAGTTCTATGCCCACTTTTTTTTTTTTGCAACCAATGACTGGGGATACTCAATTTTTCTTAATGGTTAAATTTATTGAGAACGCTAGCAGTATAAAAGGATTATAGTCTATACTCGAATAATCAAATATCCATTTGCAACCGGTGGCGATGTGCCCCGATATAGACTCCATGATCTAATCTTGAGTCCTATCCGGATCTAGCCCACCTAGCTTGGGTGAAGGGGACTGGCCCAAGTCCATTTAAGCCCCCTCACGGCCCGGGGCCCCACATTTTGACTTCATCCATTCGAAATTAGAAACACGTCTCTCTGTTCGGTTGACGACCGCGACTCCTGTCCTCCCGATGATCCCGCAGGACACCGAAACCTTCTACAACAGCGTAATTTATTCGGCAAAGATCCGCACCGTATAAATACAGAACTCTCCCTCTCGTTCTTCTTCCTCTACCGATCTCTGATTGTTTCTGTTTCTGCAACTGCTCTCTCTCATCTCTCGTTGATGGCGAAGAGCATCTTAGTCACCGGCGGAGCCGGATACATCGGCAGCCACACGGTCCTACAGCTCCTCCTCGGCGGATTCAAGGTCGTCGTGCTCGATAATCTCGATAACTCCTCCGAAATCGCCGTCAAAAGAGCCGCCGAGCTCGCCGGAGAGTTCGGCAAGAACCTCGTCTTTCATCAGGTATGAAAGGATCCATACCTAGGGATTTTTTCTTCTTTCTCCTTTCAATTTGATCTATCGATGAATTTGTTGAATCGAAGAGTGCTGTCTTTGAATCTGAACTGGTTTTCATGATGTTTGATTCGATATTTAGGTCTTTGATGAGTTGTGATTAGTGAATTTGTCGAACTGGATTGTTGATAATGATTTGTAGTTCTTGATGGTTAGCTGCTGAATTGGAATTTGGTTTTTGATCTACTGAGTTGTTGTGTGGTTGTTGGAAGGATTGTTGAAGTGAACTTGATCTGACATAAAGTTGTAGAAGATTTTCTGGTTCTGTTGTTGCTTTGGAAGTCAAACGGCGTGCTCCTCCAAGTCAGAGATGACTATAGTGTATTGTTTACAAAAACGTTGAAGTGTGACATTTAGGTGTTATTTCGTGGAATACATGCACTGATTCTTAGAGATGCAAAAGGATATAACTTTGTGCAGTATTTGGGATTTTGTGCACAGGAGTACATGCAAACATAGGAAGTTTTGAGTGAGAGACATTTCATTTGTTATCTCATTAAGTATTAGTGAGTATTCTTGGTCATCTCACAAAGTATTTGGGAGTTATAGGGTTTTTTTAGCCATTTGATGCTAGAAATGAACTCAGTCATGTGTTGGTATAAAGTCATGTGATACTCCTAAGCTTGAGTGAATGAGGTTTGCAAATGGATATTCAATTATCCAAGTATCCAAAATCTCTGGTTCCAAATATAGTGGTTATGGAAATTGGAACCTATTTTTCTATCCAAGAGAAATTCTACATCTGGTTCCAGATCCATGCATATGGCCTAGAAAGATGAAGTAATTGGTGCCATAAGGCAGTTAGCCATAAAAGCTTGTTGAACCAAACGTTGAGTCCAATTAACAAAAATTAGTTCTCAATCTACTCCACACTGTTTGGAGAAAGTGCTATATTTGATATGTTTATGAATAATTGAAGTGTTGCTAGAATAAATAAGAGTTTGAGCATAAAGAGTTAAAAGCTTGGAATGAAATAACTTGAACTCTGAGGTGACATGTTAGATTTTGAGTAAAGGATGAGTGGAGAAGACCTAGATCCATGGAATGAGGATTTTCTGAGATGATGATGTTTGAAATGGTTCTGCAACAGTGCAACCTATGATTCCTTCATACAATTAGTTCCTAATAATGCTTTGAGTGACGAACTTGTGTTTGCAATATATTTTCTGTACCCCTTGTAAAAGAATGCATCATTTGCTTTGCAAAGTACTTTCTGTACCCTTTGTAAAAGAATGCATCATTTGCTATGCAATGAACTACTACAATAAATGATTTCTTAGAATGAGCAATATTCATGCACCGCCCTATATTGACATGAATTCTCATGTCGGACTCTTCACGACATGGTTGAGCTTGACCTACACTTTTTAAACATTTTTTTGTTGAACTAGGGACATTTCCTATACCAATAGCTCTCTGTCTTCATGCTTAGTCCACATTCTCTCTTCCATCCCACTGACCTATAGAGTAATTTCCTATAATGCTGTCATGATGGCTTTGATTGTAGCTGCCTGTCTCTTATTAGTTCAGATATTTAAGATTTGTGGGAGAATGAATAGATCTTAAACTTGCATAAATATAAGAAAAAACTCTTTCTTTTCAATTAAGTTTTCTTTATTGTATTTTACGTTCAAGTTAAAAAAAATTTAATTTTTAATTAATTTAGCATTGCAAATCCTGTTCAGTTAAGTTTTGCTCTATTTATCATCTTCAACTAATCTTGAATAGCGACACATTCACTTTTGCTTATACATCCTTTGTGTCTGTGATACTGAACACCTCAAAACAGATAATGCATCTTTTTCATGATTCATCATTCTTGCATAATACCAAGATAGATGATTCTTGGACGAGTACAAATTACTAAACGTATAGCTTGCTTATGCAGGTGGACCTTAGGGACAAAGGAGAATTGGAAAAGATTTTTTCTTCATCAACGTATGCCTTTATTGTTCCCAATTAATTCATTTTTATGATGCCCAGTCACTTTTATTTCATCTATAAACTGATTGAATTATGACATTGTGAGGCATTTCTTTAAAACCCAGGAAGTAGGTGCGGTCACATTATTATGCTATGCCTTAGTCTTTTGTTTTTGTTCTTGCAGTTCAAGTAGAAAGCTGCTCTATTTGTATCCCTGAGTCTTGATGATCATCAGTTATGATGATTATGGGTTCAACTGTGGCAATATAGATCAACCCTTTAGTAGATCATGAGATCAATTGCATGAGTGGTTGAACCATTGAGGTTGATACATGACAATACATGCACATATTGCACTAGTTAGATTCAAAACGGAAACAAAGGGATCCATGTGTTTTTTTCTAGAAAAAATGACTCCTAATCCTTTACATTGCATTTTTTTTTTATACATTTAGTATCATGTATCTTGCATGATAAAATCTCATCCATAATATATGACATAGCTTTTGTCATGGTCATGACTCTGTGGTCTGAACATAGCTTCTTTATCATTGCCATGACTCATTATCATCATCAAAGCCCAGCTATCCTGAGTCAAATCCCTGGATAGGTTGTATTGTGTGGTCTGAACATAATTTTTTCGTCATGGTCATGATTGTGATATTATTATGGTCACGACCATGTGTTCTTGTCATGGTCATGATTCTATGGTCTTATCATCAGAAAAATATTTTTCAATGTTGGTGCAACTTAAAAATTTTCTTTTGCTGTATTATATGATTTAACGTGAACTGTTCTGTTTTTTTCATTTATTTTACAGATTTGATGCCGTTATTCACTTTGCTGGGTTGAAGGCTGTGGGTGAAAGTGTGCAGAAGCCGTTGCTTTACTATAATAATAATCTTACTGGCACAATAACTCTATTGGGGGTCATGGCTGCTCATGGGTGTAAAAAGGTATAGGTCATGTTGTTCATTGTTAAACCATGTCTTGTGGCTTGAAGGTACATGTAAAAGATCTAGAAATTTAATAAATGATGTTTTGCTGTTTTACATAACCGAAACTAAATATTATTCAAATATTTTCAATTTATAGTGGTCCTTTTCTGCTTCAAATGGTCTCAGAAATTACTGCATAAATACCATGCTATAGTTGAAAATTCAGACATTTACATGCTAAATTTACAAACTAGAAGAAGAGACGTATCAGAGTAACATGCGCTGAATACACAGTATTATATGGATTGGAAGTTGTGAAGTAAATAAAATTGTGCAGTTTAGGTTTACTTTATGGAGAACGCCTAGTTATAGTCAATTGTGCTTTGATGGGTGCTCGGTTTAAATACTTGGACATCGCTTCATTTTTTGCTGGAACTGGCGTGAGCGTGACACAAGGAAAAGGAAAAAAATAGGAAAAAAAAAACAGTATGAAGGTGAAAAAATTCAAAAGGGCATTTTACATCATCCTAACTAGAGCATATAGCATACATTTCCACATCTTAAATTGTCAACTTTGATGTCTGGAAGTTATTTCCAAACACCACTTTCTCACCCAAAGATAATAGGAAAAATGAACAAAATCATCTAATTAACCGCTTACTTTCCGCTAAACATACAGACAGATTTAAGACCTTTTGACTTTTACCTTAAAGGGCATTGGAAGTTGCCATCACCACAAAGATTCACTTGGCATAACCGCATAAGGTTTTTCACAGTTGGTAAGGTATTAGGAGTAGGGAGAAAGAAAAATCCTAACTTTTGTTTGTTTTATGCCTTGCGTTTGATTTGCTTGTGGAACGGCTATTACCATTTTTGAAGATTGGTTTAGGGCCAGAATGGGGTAAAAAGAAGTCAACATTACTGGCTCTGCAGAATAATCCAAAATCCTGAATTAGTAGTTTTTGTGTGTTCTAGTATGGTTTGTATAAAAATGAACTGTTTCAGCCACGCCCACTCAACTTATTCTTTGTTTTGTCTAAAATGGAGAAATTTTAGGAATTCAAATGGGCATTTTAATTTTATACCCTTTTGCCCCTCCTCAACATTCTTTGCTCTTTCAAATAAGAGAAGTTTTAGGAAATAATATGGGCATTCTTGTCTTTTGAATTCTTCAAAAAATAAATGGAGCAACCATTTAGTATCCCCCATCTTTCGGCAAAATGTTTTGCTTGTCATCCTCCTTACATTGGCAAAGTGGGCATTTCAAATCCAAACCATTTTCTTTCTATTTTAATTAAAGTTTATAAGGCTCTTCAGTGGAGCCCACTTAAGAAAAATGAAAATAGGATCCAAGTGCAAATCCTTTAGGGCTGATCTTCAGAGTAGGCCCATTAAAAAGTATCTAAACCTTATAAAAAGAAATGTCCCATTTTCTGCAAAAATCTAACTCAATGTGATCTGGGCCCAATGTCAGATTAATTTATATGAAATCTTTGAGTTATTTATATTATTTTATTTGACTGTTCAAAAGTTATTAATTTGAAGGGTGGGTCATTTGAGTAAAACCTGGGGAGGATTATACACCCATGAAGATAATTTTTTTTCAATAATTTGCATGTGTTTATAAGTGGACCCACTGTCATAGAACCCTTCCATGATTCAATTGGTTTTTTTTTTCCTTATAGATAACTTTGATGAGCCTTGAATGAGAAATTTCACTCCAATGTGATGGAGGCCTGTCAGAAGATCTCTACAAAATATTTATATTTTTTAAACATTTTATTTATATGTTCTGAAAGTTATTGTTCTAACTATGGAGCATTTAAGTGAAAATCTTATAAAGATTATATAGGGGGGAGGACTTTTTTTTTTTTTTAATGGTTTAGATTTTTCATTAGCAGGCCAATTGATATTCTTGATCGGTCATCCTTGTGCACCAACACCCCCCAACCACACCACAGTCATCCTTGTGCACCAACACCCACCACCCCCACCCCCCCCCCCCCAAAACGGTCATCCTTGTGCACCAACACCCCCCTCACCACACCACACCCCGCCCACACAGATTAAAATCCCGGCTCTGCCACTGGTTTCGGTTGTTTCAAAATGAAATGAAACTGGTAACAACTATACCCGTAGTTGATCTTGTAAGGATGCCATAGATACTTACATATTGCATCTGACCGCTTTCAAGTCTGAGTTTGATAGTCTAAGAGTTGATGGTGTGTTGCATAATTGGGAAGCCTCTCTTCTTTGTGGGGTTAAGAAAATGAGAAAGGTGTTTTCCTGGGCTCCTCCTTCTGAAGGTATGCTCAAGTTCAATGTAGGTGGGGCAGCTAGGGGAAAACCAGGGCCGGCGGGCATTGGTGGAGTGCTTCGCAATAGTGAAGGCATTGTGTTCGCTTTGTTCTCAAAGCATGTGGGTTGTATGGAGTCTAATGAGGCCGAGGTTGTTGCTATTTTAGAAGCTATCCAGATTTTCACTTCAACCTCTTTTCGTTCTAGATTAGTGGTTGAAAGTGATTCTCTTAATGCTATTTCTTGGGTATCTTCTTCAGCTATGTTTCCTTGGAAATTTTAGTTCTATTTGAATGAGATTAGAGCTCTATCGTCTTCAATTCAAGTGAGCTTTATTCATGTGGGGAGGGCTGCAAATGGTTTTGCTGACTCTTTAGCTAAGCAAGGGGTTGATAGGTCTTCTAACTTCTTAGCTTTCACTATGTAACTTGTTTTGTGGTATAATGCTTTTATACCATAGTGCCCTTTGGCCAGGGCTTCTTTGTAATCTCTTTCCTTTCTTAATATATTTTCTTCGTTGCCTATCAAAAAAAAAAAAAAAAAAACACGTGCAAACTTGTACCGATGGCTGGTCATGGGCCATGGCCTTATTGAAAACTCTGTACCTAAGCTGTATGTTGAAGCTGGTAAAAAAGCATGGGTTGAAAACACCGTATCTTATAAGGTTTCCCACTTGAATGTCTGCAAGTCTTAGGTCTTGGAAGGGAGTCATGGACTTGGCTTTGAACCGGATCTCCCTGAGTCTCATGCTTTGAGTTGCGTATTCTGTGAGATCAATCTGTTCTTTATTGATATTGCACTTTTAAACCAAAATTTCACCAGTTGTTGTTCAATTGTTTCAGCTTGTGTTTTCATCATCAGCTACTGTTTATGGATGGCCAAAAGAGGTGCCTTGTACAGAAGATTTTCCACTCTGTGCAATGAATCCATATGGACGGACCAAGGTCATTTCTTTAATCTTCTTCTCATCCTTTTAATTACTATTTTGATTAGTTATTCTTTGATCTTATTATGCCTTTCTTATTCCGTTATTCTCCATCCTTTTACAGCGAATATTTTGATGCATCTCCTTTCTTCAAACTGATAATGCCCTGCATTGATTGTTGTAGCTTTTTATTGAAGAGATCTGCCGTGACATTTTCCGTGCCGATTCCGAGTGGAAGATCATTTTGCTTAGATATTTCAATCCTGTTGGAGCTCATCCTAGTGGCTATATTGGTGAAGATCCCCGTGGAATCCCAAACAATCTTATGCCTTTTGTCCAGCAAGTTGCTGTAGGCAGGAGACCTGCACTGACGGTGTTTGGAAATGACTATTCAACAAAAGATGGCACTGGTGTATGGTTCTTTTCTTTAAGATGCTAAGTTCTTGAAATTGTGTGGTTTCTTCATGTTTATCCGCATTAAACCTGAACTATTTTCGCACAACATGTCATCCAATTATGATTTTACTTAGATATGTCCCTTGTACTTCTGTATGTTGTCATCATCTTCTTCATCATTGAAGTTATATCCCATCTGTTTTGAGGTCGCTTTTGAGTTATATTTTGCACTTCAGTATCTTCGGTCAATTTTCCAGTATTCTTTTCCACATCTAAAGTTCTGGTCACTGTAAGATTTAAAATATTTTCCATTTAATTCTGCATCTTATCTAGAGGCACCCAAATATCATTTGAACTCCACACATTTCACCCACATATATCTATATGGAGAACATTCTACAAAGAGAGGTAACTATATTAACCCCTTCTGTGGCCTACTTGGATTTATGCCAATTATGGTAGAATAGGGTGATGGACAGGCGTCATTATGGATTAGATTTTTTTTTTTTTTTTGCCCATTCCACCCCTTTATTTAAGAGCCTCAAATTTTAGCGGCTTATTAAGTTAAAATTCTTCTTGAAATTCACATCCATCTGTGAGAACAGGTAAGTGTCAAAGTGTCAAATTTGGGAGGGTGCCAATCTTTGTAGGGCAGGGTGGGATGGGAAGGGGGAAAGGGGGGTGCACCGGGGGCTGAAAATAGTTACCTCTCGGAGAATTTTGTGACCCTGAGAGTTACCTCTCATCAGAAGCTATGTGAGATATATATTTTGTAGTTGCAAGTTACTTGAGAACTTTGGAATGTTCTCTCAATTTTTTTTTTCTTTTTTTGGGTAAAATATGTGCGGGATGGTTGAAAGTGCTTTCTGAGGTTGTGGGTCTGAAGCGTGTTATTGATAAGAAAAAAAAGGCCAGCTGTCCACTTCTATTGGACCATGTTTACTGGCGATCAAACTGTTGAAAAGTGTTTGGCCAGAGACCATTCCTTTTTTTGTGAATGAGTAGGAACCTGACAGGGAAAAGGGCTTCCATCGTATCTTCATTATGGAGCACCCGCACTGGAAACCTAGCGCCCATTTACAACACTGTTCTCACCATTTGAAGCTGACCTGTCGATAAGAACTTGTTTCAGTGCAAAAATCGGGTTTCTTCATTCTCTCTCCTCTGTTTCTTAATCTTCTATCACATGTTAATTGAAAATCTTGACTTTCATTCCATTAGTCTACACTGGTAATATGCACATTTGCGAAGGGGGAGTACAAATGAATTAGAAAGCAAGTTGCTTATAAGTTACTTATACACTGCCTCACCATTGAAATTCATTTGTACACAAGATTGACTCCATTATGCTCCTAATATCTTCAGGTAAGGGATTACATTCATGTTGTTGACTTGGCAGATGGACACATTGCTGCATTGCAGAAGTTATTTGATGGCTCTGATATAGGTGTGACCTCTGCAGTTCCCTTCTAGAATTTTTTGTCCCCACCAATGCAGTTTCTGGACTATTATTGACACGTTATTTTCTACTTCCATTTCCTGTTTTTGTGGACAATGTAGCTTAGATCATGCTAGAAGATTATACTCTGAAGAAGTTGACATGTCACAGGTTGTGAAGTGTACAACTTAGGAACTGGAAAGGGCACTTCTGTCTTGGAAATGGTTGCTGCATTTGAGAAGGCCTCTGGGAAGGTATGCTCATTGTGCAATGAGTCAAAAGAAATTCAAGACCCGTTAACTTTTCATTTAAGTTCCTTGCAACAATAATTGCATTGCTAAAAAAGCCATTTATGGTTACAATCTTCTGCCTTCTGTCTTCAAACTTGACCTTGACCATTTATCTTATTAACAATCAATACTGCTGACCAAGAAGATTTTGTTTGTCTCAGAAAATTCCGCTGGTTATGGCTGGACGGCGACCAGGCGATGCAGAAACTGTTTATGCATCTACGGAAAAAGCAGAGCGTGAACTGAACTGGAAGTAAGTGCACTATCTAATCCACACATGGAAGTGAAGATGCACATACGTATTGAAATCTTTGGGTAATTGACAAAAAATACATGGTTGATCTAACCTTGCACATTCAATGGTTGCTTATCCTCTGCCAGGGACATAAACTGGACACATGGTTGGTGTTCTAGAAATAGCATCTTTCAGGAATCACTTTGGGTGGGCCTTGGCATAAATTTCTTAATGGTCAAATGAGATTAGCTTTCTACAATTGGTGAACTGCAAATTGACTAGAGAATAGAATGTCAGTAATCTTTGACTTCCAAGTTTGAACAGAAAAATATTGGAACTTGGCAGTATCGTTTAATAAGATTTTCGTCCAGACTTTACCCACATGGCCACACTGTTAAGTGAAAGATTGCAATCCACACTGTAGAATGTAATGGTTTGCTGGCATATTGCCATGTTCCCAAATTTGCAAGAAGCTAAGAATGAATTGACTTTTACAGAGTTTGAAGGTATATAATTGTGCATTATGAAGATATATTGCACACACTCCCACAGTCCCACTGCATGTCATTCACTTAATGTGTCCGGACTCCTTTTCTCAGTAAGGTACAATTAATAATTTAAAAAAAAAATGTGTTAGATGAACCCATTGCACTTGGAAGGTGCTCACTGTTCCAATCATGAAGTTGATCATATTGCCAATCAAATAAAACTGAATAAAATAATTAGAATAACAAATGAATGCATTTTAAGTATTTACAAAGAAGCATTGTTACAGTTTACTGATTATGAATATATGGTCAGTAGCATGGTTGTAAACCAGTTCCTCTGCATTATGTATCGCAGTTTGCAAAAGTTCCCTGCCTCACTTTTTTCAGTTGTATTGGAGTTCAAAAGTCCAGTTTTCATTTAGCTGTGTAATGGAGCTCAAGATTTCTTTTTAGTTTGTTCTTTATGTATTAACAGAACCATGGTTTTGAATTTGTTGCAGAGCAAAGTATGGCATTGACGAAATGTGCCGGGACCAATGGAACTGGGCCAGCAAGAATCCATATGGTTATGGATCTCCTGACTCTGCTAATTGAAGTCCAGTTCTATCTGGGAACCTGGCCCAGATTACTGGTGCACATTGGCCAGTCTCAGTCCTCATATTAGAAGAGCAGGATGCTGTAGCTACCACCTACACCGGGTACTGTTGTCAGCTCTGGAGGATATGGTCAATGGATCAAATGCTTGTAGTGAGCTTCACTTCCTTGTGGATTTTCTTCTAATGATAAAAAAGATAACAGCATGTCAGTAAATTATAGCTGTAAATCTTTATAGTTTCACTAGCAAAGAACACAAGAATGAAGAAGAAATGCCCTTTTTTTTTTTTCATTCTTTTTGCTAAAGAGGAGGATGATATTAATAAGTAAAAGATTACAAACAGATCCAAACCATACTAAGATATACTAAACACAGACATATACTAAACGCCCCAAGCTAAGGGGGCATTTGAAACTCTAAAAATAAGCTCTGATTTTATGATTTAGAGTTTATATACATATTAGTTCGCTTGTTTAACCTATAATTGTATTTTTTTTATTTTCAGAGATTTTGCGCCTTAAAAAAAGTAAGCCAAGGGGGTTTTCTTATTTTTATAGATTTTGTAGCTGAAGTGGTTTGAGGTAGACAATGCAAAATTTACAAGTATTTTGGATGAAAATAATCTCATAAAATTTTCAAAACGATACAAATGGTGGATTCTACATTGGATGGGCGTAATTACCACCATCCCTGAAGGGGTACCAATTATTTGATGAAATATGAGCTGTACTTATAATTTTAACAAACAAACTAATTGTAAATTAGAACTTAAGAACAAGAGTCTTTTGTTAATTAGACTGGAGTTTCCGTTCTCATGTTCTCTTTTAAACTCTCTTACCTATTGGATTGGGATTTGTCCTTTAAAAGGCTCGTTGCACTTGATAGGAGTGAACTGTTCACTAGTGAGCTTTATCTTGTATGAGCCCTGATATAAGCATTTACTACTGCAAATAGTGTCATTTGCTAAACTCTTAACAAAAACAAAATTGTAAAAGTGGATCATTTTATTTGACCGATGGAATCCCCCTTCACCTGATCTCTAACATATCCTCTCGACGCATAATCTCTATCTTTACTCTAATTGAAGGGCATACACATTACAATACAGTCACTGAAATAGTTATAATTATTTTGAGAATACCAAAATGTACCCTGATTAGACTTCATCTGTAAGGACCGATTAGTTTGCAAGAATTCAGACGGTGGGGTTTTTTTTATGAATTTTCCAAATGTGATCCCACATGGCCTTACAAATGCATTTTTCTGACGAAAATTGTGTATCCTGGGGATAATTTTTACCCTAGTGTTAGGGCTGCTCTCTTAGCCTGCGCTGGTCGTTGGATTTCTAAATACCCAACTTTTGAAAAGTCATTTTTAGCATTTGAATAATTAAATTTTTAATTTTTTAAATCTCAAATTATACTTGAACATTTAAAACTCCACCTAAGAGGATGCAGCATTGAAGAACTCTGGTGTTTGGAAAAGAACGAGCTATATTTTGCTCTATATTTTTGGAACAGGATAAGGTAAGAAGTCAATATGCTTGTTATATTCGTTGTAAAAAGTAATCAACCTGTGACGAAAAGTCCTCACACCTGTGGCTTTTGCCTTTTGGTAAGAAATCAATAAGCTGTGGGGTGTAGTGATCATTTCTGTGGGGACATGAATACATTTTAAAATAATGAAAAAATAAAACGAAAAGGGTAAGAACAACCATGTTGGTGGGACCCACACGTAAATTCAAATTCAAAATTAGAACCCCAGCGACAGCCAACAAGGCTGGGAATAACGTTGGGGTTCAGCAAAGTGGACGCCACAAGTTGATTGATTCAATAATAGAAGAAAACTACTCAATTTTCCAGCAAGAACCTCGACCGTTGGCCTGTTTTGTTCCTCTTGTCGACGACAGCCTACCAGCCAAACAAAGTGTTACGGTCTCCTGATTGGGCAAGTTTGCACTTGTTCTAGCCATGTGGGCCCATCAGTCATGGATCCCATTTGTAGACACTTCTTCCTTTTAAGATTGGCAACTGTGCAATTTGCTGAGTATTAACTATTAAGGTGGTGGTCCGCAAAAGGAGACAGAACACGGGCTTTAGCTTGCTATATATATGTCGCAAGGAACCCACCGGAGTTCACTCCGGTCATCTTTGTGGGCCCACTGACCCTTCCACGAATTGGGTCTGCGAATGTCGACAACAGTCGATCTTAGGGCGTTCAAATTAACACTCTACTTTTCTTAAGTCACACATTTGTGCAGTTGCTTTTATGTGGAAACAAAAAAAAAAAAAAAAAAAAGAGCGTAGGGAGTGAATGATTTTTCAAATCTTTTTCGAGGAAGATGAACTAGTTTTTCCACCATAATGCATAAAATCATTTTTTGTGGGGGTTTTAGATTTGGTTTTCCGCAAATTCGGTTTCATACAACACTTCACATACGGCCCCTAAGAGGCTTTGCATCATAGTTGTCAATTTCATTTTGCTCGTCATATCAGTCTAGCCTCCAATATGAAATGTTTCGGTATTTCAGAATTTTGGAAAAAACTCATCGGAGTAACTTTTAGGAATAATAAAAATTAAAAAAATATAAATATATATGTAAAAAGTGTAAAAATAAAAATAAAATATAAATTATGCATGTTTCTTGATATGGATATTTATGGATATTGAGAAATTTTTTTTTTTAAAAATAAAATAAAAATTGTGCTCCAAATTGAAATTGAAATGAACACGAACAGACGGGAATAGATCAGGATGGACCGGAATTCAAATCGGAATGTTTTGACTCTATTCTGTTTCAGTCGAAGGACTGGAAAGAAAAATTCTGGCTATTTCGGCCAAAATGAAACGGAAGAAGTATTTTGCTAAATCAAGCTAACATCGTAAGGCCTATTTGTTTCATGTAATAAAATAATAGAGAATATATTTCTATAAGTAGTTATAAATGAAGAGCCAACCGTAAATATCCAAAAGCTAACCATCAAATAGCTTGTCCTCCAATCAAAATTAAATAAAAAAAAATATGGAAAATTAATACCGAGGTAATTCAATACGTACATTAGTCAAGGTCCAATCTATGTCTTCATTCCATATCCTTCACCCTTCCTATTAGGTCAATAATATCTCTAACTGAGAGTTGGGTATGTCAGGAATTTTTTATAGTGCTTTGATCATAATCCTCGAGTATACCAAATGCTCTACTTAATCCATAGAATTCTCACAATTCAGAAATACTAACCTACAAGAAAAGCCACTTATAGCCATTTGGATTTTTATAATTCTAGTATTCTAAATGTTGGAGTGGGAATGAGCATTTGAAATTCCACTAAGAGGGTCAACACTAGAAGAATTTGAAATGTCCCCTACTAAAATTCTCATAATTAATTCAATAAAAAAAGGCCCGTACCTTTTTAATAATTTCAGATGAAATTCATTCCCCCACCTATTCTTATATAGCCTTAGTAAATTCAAAAACACACATCCATTTTACAAAACATCAAATAAAACGTCTGTGAGAAAAAAAAAATTAACGTCATCATCAAACAACGTCAAATAAAAAAGGGTTAAAACAAGTCAAATGAAGCTAAAAATCACATACATTAATGGCAAGTAAGAGGCGACAATTCTTACCTTACTCCTCGAAATACAAACCATGGGCTAGCCCTACTTTAATCAAATGAAGCTCATAAGTTTACCTTTTACCCCGCGGCAACTTTAATCAAACCATCAAACTTTCATTTTTCTTCTTTTAACTCTTTTATTTTTACTCCTCAACACGGCTTCCAAATAAAGCCAGTTGGACTCTATTGTTGACCGAGTTCAAATAAGTTACAGTGCGGTGCGAGACTTTCAAATATCCTTTCTACCTTTCCACAAAATCAATTTATAACATAACGCGAACCCCTCTTCTCCTTCTTCCGCACGCTTCTCCTTCGATCCCCCTCTCTCTCTGCAACTTTCTCAGATCTAGCCATTTAGATCTGATTGCAGCTTTCTCTTCCCCATGGATAATCTCATATCCTTGGTAAACAAGTTGCAGAGAGCGTGCACAGTTCTAGGCGATCATGGCGAAGAGAGCGCACTACCTACGCTTTGGGATTCCTTGCCCACCATCGCTGTCGTTGGAGGACAGGTCTCTCCTTCTGATTCCTCTTTTGGCAGCAGATCTTGCTTCTTTTGCTTCTAATCTTCGATTTTTATTTTGTTTATGTTTGGATCTCGGCCTTTTGCTTTCTTTCGGTGTAATTAGGTTTAGTTTGAGATCCTTTGCTGTTCCTGCAGATGAAAGTTTGCTTTTTTAACCTTGGATCTGATGTTTTGATTGCGTATGATGCGATCTGCATATTCTTCCGCAGTTTCTCAGATCCACCTCTTTTCGTTCTCTCTAGGTTTATTTATTTTGTATATGAATCATTATCTTTAGATTTGGGATTCTCGTTGTTGGATTTGGTTGAGATTACTTGTTACAGTTTGAGGAAGTAGTAACAAGCTGCTGCAATTGACTATGCTTATGATGCCTTTGCATTTCCTCCTAAATAGCGAGTGGGTTTGATGTTTTAGCAGAAGATGTGGTTATTTGTGGAGATAGAAAATAGAAAGGGCACCATTTGAGATTCTGATGTTTTGCCCTTTTACATTTTAAGCATTTAAGCTGGACAATTTTTGGCCTTAGTTTGTCATTTCAACGCTTAAAAATGCATTGTCATGAGTTTGTCCTGGAAAGTTGCATTATAGGATATGTATATGATTACTTTGGAAAGTGTCGATCATCTCTCATGGTTTCGTAAATTTTTCTTATTGTTCTAATTGCAATTTGTAATGTTTATAGAGCTCGGGGAAGTCTTCGGTGTTGGAGAGCATTGTTGGAAAGGACTTCTTGCCGCGTGGATCTGGTAATTTCTGCGATCATTATGCTTGCAGCCAAATTTGTGATGCACTTTGTCTAATGAATAGTTTCCTTTTTTTTTTTTTAACATTGTGTTAATGATGCCTGGTGGCTGGTGCCAAATTTGTACAGGGATTGTCACGCGACGGCCTCTAGTCTTGCAGCTTCACAAGATTGACGAACCAAGGGAATATGCGGAGTTTCTCCACCTTCCAAGGAAGAGGTTCACTGACTTTGGTAATTATTTCTGTCTGCATACTTTGGTAATTATTTTTGTTTTCATGTGATAACATCAATCATTCTAGATGGCTAGAGGTTTGAAATAAGGCACACATGGTATGACCATCCATGGGTATGAGGATGATTGCCGTATCCGTTCTTTTGAGAACTTGATCCCTAGTATTGCCTTATTGAGTCTTTGTTGCCACTATTAAGACATGGATTTGATCTGTCCCTTGAATCAGGTCTTAATATCTTATACACAAGTCAACTATCACATAGGCTCATGCAGCCCAAAAAATAATGGGTCCAGTCACAGAAGATTGCCAAATGATTTGTTACCCTATATGGGCTTGGTTATAAACTAAAACTCAGGTGTTGGGGCATAAAGTCACCAGAAGGGTATAGTTAAAAATGTATACCGGAGGGAGGGTCAGTTGAGTTTCATTTGATCATTAGTGGTCCACATGCAATTGTTGATGCTCATTTGGTGTTGTCTCTTAGGTGTCCATGTTTATGTTAGGGAGGGTCAGTTGAGTTTCATTTGATCATTAGTGGTCCACATGCAATTGTTGATGCTCATTTGATGTTGTCTCTTAGGTGTCCATGTTTATGGTAGTATCAATAGATTCAGTTTGATTGTATGGCAGTCTGTCCGAAATCTTTACTAGAGTATCTGCTAATGGAAGGTTTATGGTCTTTTGAGGTATTGTTTGAGTATCTTATTCTTCCTGTGGAAATTTCTTATCATTGTGGTCAACAGTTATTTTCTTGATCATCTGTTTAGTTATCCATCAACATCAATCCTATTGATAATAAGTATAGAGCAAGCCATTTTTATCCCATTTTACCTTATCCTATTTTTGGTATGCTTTGTTTGATATGATATAAGTGCATTCCGGTGAAGTGGTTAAAGCTCCAAAGTTTTAATTATGTTATTATTATCTCTAAACTATGCAGTGATAATTATTATTCATCCATCTATATATTTGTTTTCTTTGAGAAAAAAATATAATAAGCTGGTGCTGCATCTCACTTTGTGGTTGCCGCATGCAGCGCTAGTGAGGAAGGAGATTTCAGATGAGACTGATCGAGAGACGGGACGCAGCAAACAAATCTCTCCTGTTCCAATTCATCTCAGTATTTATTCTCCTAATGGTGAGATATTCATCTATACACACACATACATACACATATATATTCGTCCATTTTTTGGTACCTGTCTATATATCTAAAATTAAACATGAACGTCGCGTCAACTTAATTGTTTTAGCTCATTCCATCTGAATAATTCATTATACATTTCTACAGTGTGTGCTTGCTTTTTACTAAGTCCTGTTTCTTGACAGTTGTAAACTTGACGCTGATTGATCTTCCGGGGCTAACTAAAGTAGCCGTTGGTAGGTTTTTTTTTTATTGGTTTCTATTATGAAAAAAGAAAGTTCTGTTCTGCTCTTTTTTTTTTTTTTTCCATAAGAAAGTTCTGTTTTATTCAACTCTGATTAATTATTTGGACTGTTTAGAGGGTCAACCGGACAGCATTGTGGCAGACATTGAGAACATGGTTCGCTCTTATATTGAGAAGGTGGTCCCTTTCCCCAAGTCTCTCACTTGTTACTTATAAAGATATTAATACTTAAAGAAAATAGTGATTCCAATTTGGCTTCTGAATTGGGGTTTGATTTTGGCCGATTCTGAACTTTGATGATAATTATTAGTATTATTAGTACTACTATAATTTTTATTTCTTTTTTGGTTACCGCGATAATTGTAATTATTACTATCATCTTTGTTTCTCTTTCTCATTTTTCCATTAGTACATTGAAGCAGGAAAATTGTCAATGACACATGTTCTGTTGTGTGAAATATTCACGTTGCAGCCAAATTGTATAATTCTTGCAATTTCACCTGCCAATCAAGATCTTGCAACCTCTGATGCAATTAAGATTTCTCGAGAAGTGGACCCTAAAGGTGAATTTTCATTGCTATGCTGGATATAATAATGTGTCTTGGTAAATAGGTATCTGTTCCTTGATGACTTTGTTTGACTCTTATGAAATGATTTATGATCCACTTCATCAAATTGATTGCAGATGTAACTTTACAATAAGAAAGTTTATAAGGAAACAATCATAGGAACTTGTTTCATTTTTTATGAATATACTGGACGAGAACAACTTTATAATTTTCTCTTTATTTATGGTTCGTCACATGGTTAGGGATATTTCTTAAAAGGAAATAGTCCGAATCTTTTTATCAGTTTGTCAAACTGATAGTGGTTCTAGGGTTGGTTTGATCTTTGTACTCAAAGATAACAGATAGAACTGCTGACAATAATCTCCTTTTTCCAGTGGAGAGATGATGATATGCATTTATTTTTGCAGGCATAGATGATGAAAAGACATGTTTTTTTGAGATGTTAAATACATGAATCATATTTGACCAATTGAAAGTAGAAACTGTAAGCTTTTTTTTTTTTTTTTTTGCTTGTGGCCCACTGGCCAGAAGGGAGGAAATCAAACCTCCTACCAGGGATCGATCCCTGGTGGGAGGGGTGGGAGTGAGAGGGCTTACCAACAGGCCCTCTCTGTATTCCCAAAAACTGTTTTATCTGCCTCAAAATTGGCAGAGAATGGGCTTATCTACCTGCAGAGTATTTTTTTGGACATCACTTGAACATATTGAATTTATAAGTCTGATGGGTGCCTCGCTCTTACTCATCTCTTTCCCACTTTTGTCATGATATTTGAAGCATATAATATATACAGTTACAGATTATATTTGTAAGTAAGGTATTGTTATGGTGAGTTTAAATTTTAAAATGATTGGAACTGACAATATGTAATGTTTTAGGATCTTTTCAGTCATGGAGTATAATTACATTAGTACCAAGTGAATTATTACTCTTAAACGATCATATTAATTTGCTTGTTTCATAACTTTTCAGGAGAGAGGACATTTGGAGTGTTGACAAAGATTGATCTCATGGATAAGGGTACTGATGCAGTTGATGTAAGTTTACCTATTGTTTCTCCAATTGGTACTTTTAGAGTACTATTTTATTATTGTTCAAATATGGACATGTTTCATGTTTAGGTGCGAATTTAGGTGCTTTAATTGCTTTCAATATTAAAAGAGTCCATCTGTTTGTTAAAGAGTCCAAAGTGGTTGTATAAATTGGATCTCATTCCTAGTGGAAGTTGGCGGGCAAGATCTATATATGTGACATACAATCAACCTTAACGATACAGTGAATTTCATTTTTTAAAGAAAATAGTGGAGTTTTGCCACATTATCTATAGGTGGTGTGAAGTCATGGAGATTATCTTGCAGAAGAAGACTGAAGTGTGAATCTGTGGCTTCCTTTGTGCGTCACTAAGCAGCCCCTAATGTGTTGGGGATTCTGCACTTATAATATCCCCACTCCCACTATGCTCACACCCAACCATTAAAATGTTCTCTCTCTCTCTCTCTCTCTCTCTCCAAATATTTGGTTCCTTTGAAGACTGAGGTAGTTTTGTGGGGTGGGGAAGAGTCGTATTATCTAGTGGAGGAGACATAAAAGTGCATACTGACCGAAAAAAGTAGAATTCTTTACATATCCTCTTTCTGTGCTCTAGATTGCCTCTTTTCAGATTTGTTTCAGCCATATTTGTATTTATGCCTGATTATGCTTTTGCTTCCACAATTTGGTTCCTGCAGATGTTGGAAGGTAACTCATATAGGCTGCAGTTTCCATGGATTGGTGTTGTCAACCGCTCTCAAGCTGACATTAATAAGAGTGTTGACATGATTGCTGCTCGGCGTAGAGAACGAGAGTATTTTTCTAGTACCCCAGAGTACAAGCATCTTGCTCATAGGATGGGTTCTGAGTATCTTGGCAAAGTTCTTTCAAAGGTATGCCGTGTAGCCCCTCTCTACATTTTCTTTTTGTGATTAATGGCTTCTCTTACCTCTCTATATTTACTGAGGATGACAGTGTTTGTTTAAGCTGATTGTCAGAAATTTTAACGATGATGTTTCTGCAGCATTTGGAATCTGTAATTAAGTCTCGGATACCAGGCATCCAATCTCTTATCAATAAAAGTATTGCTGAAATTGAAGCAGAATTGAGTCGTTTTGGGAAGCCTATCGCTGCAGATGCTGGAGTAAGTTTTCTATGGATTTTGACAACTGTGTCTGAGACCCTTACCATATATAGCTATAAAGATGAAGCTAGCTGGTTAAGAAACTGGTATTATGTGGTAGACTGATTCTTTTGAGGGTGCTGCATTTTGAGGTTTTAATTGTTTCTGGCCATTGGTCTTGTTGTATGCTGATTATCAGTTGAAGGATTTGTGATAGCTTGTTCATTATATGCAGGGGAAATTATACATGATCATGGAAATTTGTCGGGTATTTGATCAGATATACAAAGAACATCTTGACGGCATGTATGTATTCTAATTCTTTTACAACTATCTCTTTTCATTTATTTATGTTAGATTTTTCTCAAAGCCAATACAGTTCAGTTGCCTCCTCTTTAGTTGTTAATTATCTACGCTCAGGCTTAGGCTTGGGCTTGTGTTCAGCCCACACTATACCGTGTGGCATTTATGTAATCTTGGAAGAATAAAAGGAAAGTAAAATCCTACCTCTGGCAAAGGAAAGAACAAAAAAAGTAAAAAATCCCTCCATGTAACGCCCCAAAATCCGGGCGCCTCGAATCTTGGGGCGCTACGATAAAGTACCTAAGAGATGCGGAAAATCCAATAATATAATCAAGTGTGAATCTCATATGAGCAGGTAAATGGACAAGGCCCTAAAATTTTGTTTCACTTTAAAGGATTACAAGGTACTTTCGGTAATTAAACTAACTATACAGTCCTAGGCCAACACGGCCAGCTATAGGAAAAGGAAAGAATAGAGATCTATATGATAGACGCCTCACGATGCACCAACTGCATCATTCTCTGAACCCTGTGGCAACGGATCAGCCACCAAGCAAACCATCAATCAAAGAAAGCGGAAGAGAAGATACCTAAAAAAATCAAGAATTGGGTCAGGCTCAATGAGCCAGGCAAATAGGCATGTTTAGATGGCAATACATAATATCATTAGATAGGGAAGAAGACCATACCTGATCCCAGCAGTACTTGCATGATTAGTATCTCGATAATAATA
Organism: Litsea cubeba; assembly: GCA_012931725.1. NCBI lineage: Eukaryota > Viridiplantae > Streptophyta > Magnoliopsida > Laurales > Lauraceae > Litsea > Litsea cubeba. Next base: position 12,348,293 of record CM022952.1, read on the forward strand.
TAGAATATCAGAGTACAACAGAAAACAGTGTAGAGTGTAGTGCATGGACGATAATCGATATATTGATATAACATATGTTTGATAGAACATAACAAGTAGATAAAAGAAGCCATCATCATTAAGACATCAAATAAACCATACAAGTATATCAGAGTTATCAGTAGCAGAAGTAACCTTACCGTAGTCGTAACCATCGCATTCAGATCCAACCGTATCAACGGCGACAGTTAAAGACAATAAACAACGACATCCATAATATATAATATTCATACATATGAACACACAAAGGTACGTCCACAGTTGAAGTACAAAGGACGTGGGGGGTCAGAGTCAGCCCATCGTCGTCGTCCCAACAACTGTCGATGGACACCAACCATGGGGGTCATAGCCACCCACAGTTGCCGTCACATCGAATAGGAGCGTACAAGAATCCATTAATGTCCATAGCCACAGCCAAGTCACAGCCATTGGTCTTACATGCTATCTTAACCAACAATATCCATAGCCACGGATAAGTCCCAGTCATTGGACTTACGTGCTAGATCAATATCACCGTCCATCCATACACCCGGTCCGAACGCCGGCGGTCTCAGTACCCCACCCACACCTGGTACCTACTGTGTCAATCACAACACAAAATCAATGTCCATGCCGGCATCATAACCCTTGGCAGACTGATCAATATCAATGTCCATGCCGGCATCATAACCCTCGGTAGACCAATTATACATCCACAATCTACAGATTACTAGGTGGGGGTACTCCGAACTGGATGGCCTTATTATCCTTAATATGAGATGATAATTGTCAAGGGTACGAGGCACGGAGTTCGGGTATAGCTAATCCATCCTTGTGATTCCCAATGGTTAATAATGCATATCCTTGTAAACTCCGCTTTTCTATACGCTTAATTAGTATTATCTCAATATACAGTCCGTCTATCAGTATGTACCGTTAATTTCCCAATATTACCGGTCAAGACTTCCAAGTGCCATGTCCTGACATCTCATCCAATACAGACCGTGATCATGGATCAGAGCCTAAGTGCAATGCCTTGATTTATAGTACCTCTCAAGGCCTACATCCAAGGTTCGGATCTACCAGCTAGCCTTGCTGCCTTAGTGTCCGTTTCATTAACATAGGTACCACATATCACAAATCCATCGATGATCGATGCCCTTCTATTCAGGTCCGTAGGTATTTAGCATCATAAGACATCCATAACCCTTGAATCAGGTTCCGTTTTATAACCCAAGACCCTACTTAAATGGCTACACGGGTCAAGGTTAAGCCCAACCCTTGACTCGTATCTAGCGTATCCCAAACACTCCAAATAGAAGGTCAACGGGGCCCACACATGATCAGATCATGAAAGGAAACTCAATTCGGAAAATCATTGTTTACAGTGTACCGGGTTGACATCATGGGTCCACGGGTCGATCTAGTACTCTGTGGAAAGTGACAGATAACTGGGAAGCAGAAATCACAGTTTGCAGTGTCCCCGGTCCCCGGTCGACTTGGAGGGTCCCCCGGTCGACCGAGTACACTGCGGACATTATAACAAACATTTGGCAGGTGAGGGATTTCTCAGTGTGTTCGCCTCTTGGTCGGTCGACCAAGTACATTGGGTTCTGTACTCTGTGGGTGATTTCAACTCTCAGCTGAGGGTCACTGCACTGTGTGCTCGGTCGACCGCCTAGGTGACTGGGTCGACCGGGCACACACGAAATCCATATTTTTAAGATTCTGCCCTCTTCCATTTTTCGTCAAAACCCCATCAAATGGATCTCAGATCTTCACTAATTATTCTCGTACATCAAACACACCTCCCACATCATGATCACATCACCAATGGGCCATTGATCTTCCAAATGGGGGATTTCCATCCATCAATGGCTAAATACACATAAAAAGAGCTTAGACTAACAATTCTACACATCATATCATCCAATCAACCATCCAAATACATAAATCATGCCAAACATCCATAAAAGACAGTAATTACCAATCTAAGCATGTTAATCAATTTAAATTTAATTAAAGAATCTAAGCATGTCTACTTGCCTAATTGGGAAGAAAGCTCCTCAATTAGCTTGGGCTCCACTCCAAATGCTCCAAGATCACTCACACAGCTGGATCCACAATCTTTACACCCATACCCAAAGAGAGAAATGCATAAGGGAGGTTACCTTAGCTTGGAGGGGGGAGAGAGATCTAGGAGAGAATTGTAGTGAAATGAGAGGAAAGGAGTGTAGGAAATGTTTGAGATGGTTGTAGTAGGTTTCTTTTATAGGAATTGGTGGGATGGAGAATGTCCAAGGTGCCCTCTCTTGCTAGTGTAAGTTTAGGATAAGGATGGGGGTATTTAGGGAAGGTTAAAATAGAATGACCAAAGGGTCCTTGGTGGCTAATAGAAATAAAAGATAAGGACTAGGGTAGTATAGGTATTCTCATATAATGACTAAAGTATCCTCAAATGAGTGGTTGTGAATAAAGGAGCTTAAGGGCAATAAAGGTAGGCTAATTATTATGACAAAAGTGGCCATGTTTACTTGGTAGAGAATAAAGGAGGTCAAGGTCATTTAAGGTATTAGGATTTCTAAAAATGAGGGAAAAGGTGGGGTAGGAAATACTAGAGTGCCCTCATATAATTAATGGGTTAATGGGTTAGGCTATGGGTAGTTGGGTCATTCTAAGGTTAAATGCACAACTCTCTAAGGGAAACGCATCTATAATTAGGATTGCAACTAAGGCCTCTAATTGGCTAATTAATTCTAGGAGACCACTATTAATCTCACGAGGGTCTTAATCTTATAAACTAGGCTTAATTAATGGGAATTACTAACTACTCGTGCTAATCACCTATTCAATAGGATAACTTATGGTTGACTTGGTCAAATTGGGTCCCACTAGGTATGTCTAGGGACGGGTCCTCACACTCCATCATCGTCGTAATCATGCTCTTGGAGATTGTTGTAGTCCATAAAAGATCTAAATGATACTGCCTGTGCCAAGTTTTATAATGCCATCATTGATATGCTAAAACCATGGAGATTGTTTTAGTCCATAAATTGCCTTTTTGAGCCTACAAGTCTTTCCAACTTTTCTTTGATGGAGAAATCAAAGAGGAAGAGTCATAAACACTTCTTCCTGCAGCTCTCCATGAAGAAAGGCATTTCTTTAGATCCAACTAATGTAAAAAATTCCACTGGTTTCTGATAGTAGTAATGATGAAGTGGATAGAGTTCCATCTTGGCATTGATTTCGTAGTTGTCTATTCTGTTTTAGTGGTAAACCTTCAATCCATCAGATGAACCTGAAAGTGTTGTTTCCAACCATATTGGCTTTAAAAGGTGTATATGTTTGCGTCAATCAAATTTTTTTTTTTTTTAATTTTATTTTCTCCAATCTATTGTTGGTTCCAGTTATATTTGCTTTTTTCTTGAAAGTAAACTTCATCTGTCTCTTAGTGGATAATATTGATTTCGTAGTTGTCTATTCTGTTTGAGTGGTAAACCTTTAATCCATCAGATGAACCTGAAAGTGTTATTTCCAACCATATTGGCTTTAAAAGGTGTATATGTTTGCTTCAATCAATTTTTTATTTTATTTTATTTTCTCCAATGTATTGTTGGTTCCAGTTATATTTGCTTTTTTCTTGAAAGTAAACTTCATTTGTCTCTTAGTGTGGATAATATTCTGTTAAGGGTAAGTTGTCAACTATTCGATAGGTTTTAAAACCAGATGCAACTGTATCCTTATAATTGTTTATCATTTAATTAGTGATTGGTTGTTTATTAGATATTTTCTTCTCAAACTTTAATGTATTGCATATTTTTTGTCCACAGACGCCCTGGTGGTGAGAAGATCTATAATGTCTTTGATAATCAACTTCCTGCGGCTCTAAAAAGGTTGCAATTTGACAAGCATCTCTCCATGGAGAACGTAAGAAAGCTGATTACTGAAGCTGATGGTTATCAGCCTCACTTGATAGCCCCTGAACAAGGATACCGTCGACTCATTGAAAATTCTCTAGTTACAATTAGAGGTCCTGCTGAGGCATCTGTTGATGCGGTATGCTAATAGCTTTTGCACAGAGAGTTTACACATGTTTTAGACATATTTGATTATTGCTTGGAAATATGTCTATTATATTTTGGGAAGGCAATATATCCATTACAGTACCAACCAGACACCTGAAATGGCAACTAGCAAATTCCCAAATACATGATAATTACTAAGTCTAAAAAGCCCCTTGCAAATAACTAAGAAAAGATCAAAATCCAAACTGATTCCAATAGTCTCAAAAAATTGAAGACAAGATGCAATCACGGAGAATACTACCTAATTCAAAAGCATCTGTAAGCTACATTGAATTGCTTAAGATGTTATTCAGATTCCAGCACTTTTCTTGTGCAAGGAAAAACCTGGACTTGGGATCCCACTCGTTCCTCTTCGGGTTGGGTTGCCAAGTCGCACCGCAACTCGTAACATGTATTGGTTTCATGGGCTAGAGGCCTGGGGGCTGGGGCATCTTGGAAACCCAAGCATGGTAAGGTTTGTGTCATTTCGCACATTGTATTGGTAATTTTTATCAGGTTACAGATGATCTGTAGAAATGTCCAATCAAAAGTTGCTTCTGACCTTAAACGATCTGGAAAATATTAAGAAAAAAGTTGCTGTCCTTCCACTAAAAGTTATTTGTAGGCAATGCAAGCTATCTTGGTTCTCACATTTTTCACTGGGTCGTTGAAAGTTGTGGGGGAAGTAGGAAGGTTGTTTGTGGGTAGAATCTATCTTATTTCTCACAGTTTTCACTTTTCAACCAAGTTGGGTCTGAGTCCCATGGGACCCAACTTGCTCAAGGTCGAGTCTGAGTTGACTCGGACTTGGCTGAGTCTTTAATCCTTGTTCTTGCGAGCTAGAGGCTTGAGATCTGAAATAAAATACTAATAAATGCAAGAAGTTATTGGCTTGAGATCTGAAATAAAATATTAATATATGCAAGAAGCATACTGGCTGGCTAAGAAGATACAAGGATCATATAATATTCTGAATCACCACGGGACCCAGCATTCTGGGGGAGCTTGGGCTACTGATCGATCCTTCTGAAGAATTAAAAAAGAAGAAGCAAGATTTATGGCTGCCATTGTACATCTGGGTCTTGAGTATATCTCTAAACATAACCATCTCTTTGCTTGGAGGTTGAAATATATTTATTTGATAATTGTAAGTGGGGCATCTGACAGCTTTTACCCATATAATTCTGGGCTAATAATTTTCTGATAGATTCTCCACCAATTGTAAAAACTTGTACAGCAACATAGAAGTTAACAGTGTTCAGTTGTAATCATTTAAAATGAAAGAGCTGTGAGATGCTCACCTCACTGAACCCCAATTTGTAGCCAAAATTATCTTCATAAGCTTCTGGAGGAGGCAGGTTGGATGCATGGGAAAGATAATTCAATTCAAGACCAAATGTTGATCATGGTTTCTTGATACAGATAGCCCTTTTTTTTTTGAGACTTTTTCTTTGTGCTTGATACATGACATGACCATGTCTGAGTTACTTAGTTCTAAGGATCTGGCTCCCAAAGGCCATTTATGGCAGTCCCTGAGTGTATGCATAAATATGGAAACCACTCCCTCCCCTTTTCTCGCCCCACACACAAAACAACCCACATATTGAACATTTTTTGTTGCTATAAGTTATGCTTCAATACTTTTAGATGTGGATTATATATTTCCATATACTTTTAGCAGCGTGTCTTTCTTGTTTTTTTAATCCTTGATCATCATTATGGATATTCCCTTTATTTTTTATTTATCCTTTTGCGTTATTCTTCTCTGTTCAACCCTATTTAAATTCATGTTCTCTATAACTCCACAAGTTAACATGTCTTTTCTAGCTCTATTAAGATCTTTATTTTCCTCCTAGCTCGGTGAAATTGGAACATCCCATATACTTCAGATAGATTGTTTCTGGTTACTTGTGTACGTGTTTAAATCATCTCATACAACATTCCTTGATTTCTTCTTTTGTTGGGCCACTGGTAGATATCCTTGGACTCATTTCTTTTTTAGTCATTTCTCTTAAATCTATTAGTCCATCTCAGAATGCCCATACTTTTAGCTTATCGTCATTTCCTTGTTGTCCAATATTCAGTTCCATACAACAAAGCAGTTCTAATGTTGTCTTAGAAAGATAGCCTTTAATTGAAGTGGCATTAGACAATTGTACAACACTACACTTTCTCATCCTGCGCTGATTCTATTTATTTATTTATATCAGCATATAATCTTTTATAATGGTAGTTCTTTTCTGTGTTTGATCAACTTAAGGTTGGTGTGATTAATCCACTCCATAGTAGGACTTATTTTTTATTTTTTCAAAATGCTTGACTTTCTGTTCTTGACTCCAGGTTCATTCCATTCTGAAGGATCTGGTTCACAAGGCTATGAATGAGACTGCTGTAGGTTTCCTTCCTTGATAGTGCTACCTTTTATATCATAATATATTTTAACTATGCTTTTTTCTTTTGAAATTCTCACTATGGAACTTGTACAGTTGTACATAGATTTATAAGAATTTCCTCCTTTCTGCAAAACCTGACAACTTTTCAAAAAGATGCTTTCTGTCTTGCATGGTAAATGTATGGCAGTCATATACAGATATCTTCACCTGTACACATTACCATAGATAGTTATGACTTATGAATGTTCTTTCTTTTTGAAAATTTCATGATTCATGAAATCTTAAAAAAATATGTATGTAGTTTACTAATTCGCTTCAAGTAACTCATGGGCTTTTCTAAGATAAAAGTAGAAAACACTCAAATTCCTCCAGAATTTTTATCTCAAAAAAAAGAAAGAAAAAAAATCCTCCAGAATTTCTAAAATTTATCTAGCGTGAAGAATATTTCATCAGGACTTTGTTACAGACTGACATTCATCACTGTAATAATCAGAAACCATTGATACTTGTGAAAAAACTGTTTGTGTTCTTGTTCTATAAGAGGCATTCGCCTGTCCGCTGGATGTTTATGTGACAGAAGGTAGTACTAATACTCTCATTTCTTTTGGAATAGTCTGGCAGAGGCATTATTTTCTGCCATAGTTATCCTGTAGAAAGGTCAAATGATCGTCCTTATCATCATTGTTGCCTTAGCGCCATGCTACTTGCTCCAAGGTTTTTGGTATTTTTATGCCTTACCTGCTTATCCAGCTGAAAGACCAAGATAATGAAAATTTTATTGTTATAGAAAAAAACCAAGATTTTGAGAATTTAAGTCTAAGTTGCTAATAAGATAACCAGTAAAGTAATTACAAAAACAAGAAAGATATTAAGACAAGATGTCCTATCATATCCACTGAATTGCTGCACTGAGAGGCTCAATTCCGGATTTTCCCCCTCCTTGCATCACTTCACTGGTGCTGTTTTCTTCCCCCAACCTGGTTGATTCCATTTTCTTTGATGTTTATGCCAGTGTTTATTATATGAATTACATCTCTTTAGCTATGTGCATCTTTATATTTTCCTCCTTTGCCATGTTGATTCTCTTGCAAATTGTTGGTGGGATGAAATTCTGGGCATATGTACAGGAGCTGAAACAGTATCCGACTCTCAGAGTGGAAGTTGGCAATGCAGCTTTTGAGTCTTTGGAGAGGATGCGGGACGAAAGCAAGAAAGCGACTCTTAAACTTGTTGATATGGAATCAAGTTATCTGACTGTTGATTTCTTCAGGAAGCTTCCACAAGAAATTGAGAAGGGAGGAAACCCAACACATTCAATTTTTGACCGATACAATGATTCCTATCTCAGGCGAATAGGTAAGTGGTATTCCAAGTGGAAAGTATTCATGTCAAAACTCCTGTGGTCATAAAATGCTTAAGCCTGCGAAATCCATGCATGACCCATAGTGAAGTGTGCAGCCGGTGGAGCTCCACTGTGTTGTTCACCTGTACCAAATATAGGAATTTCTAGTCTGGATTTGCAGTATGTGTCATGAAGTGGATTGTTTTGTTTATATGTTGCACTTGTTGAATAGACTGTCCTGACTTTTGGGCCAAGGTATATACACAATGGAAAAGGGGTGTCCTAGCTTGATGGAGGATTTGGATCTTATGCACATGTAGCCGAGTGTGGATGTGCTGGATCCACATCCACCTTTGGGAAGGGCGAAGTCTCCAAAGTCCAACCATGCAATATGCTTCCCTATGCTAAATCTGTATTTCTTGGCCCATATGTAGTAGAGCGACCAAGGGAAGTAGATTGATATCGCTCTGATTCTTCATTACAAAAGCATGCATTCTAGTGACCTCCCATTACTATGATATGTAGCAATTACTTCTAAATCCATCCGAGTCTGCTGCTTTAGTTTCTTCATCAGTTCACTGAATTCAGGTTGTCTGACCCCATAATGATGTTATATCTGTTTTATGTAACTTATTCTTGTTTTTTTTTTTCTCCTCTTTTATAATGAGTAGGATCAACTGTTCTGCAATATGTTACAATGGTCGGTTCAACCTTGCGGAACTCCATTCCAAAGTCTATTGTTTATTGTCAAGTGCGGGAGGCCAAGCGTTCGCTACTCGACCATTTCTTTACTGAGCTGGGTAAAAAAGATGTATGTATTTCTCCCTCACTACATTCATCCAGTAAATGAATTTGATGATGAATTTATTCCATATTGGAATGATTTTTCTTATGGCATTTCCATGAAATCTCCTCTCTTCACCATGTTGCTTTCTTGATTTGCATGTATTTTTACTTCCATTCCTTTTTGTTCTCAGTGGGCTCCATACAAACCAAATGAGAGTTTTCCTAATGTAGAATAATTAAAGGAACCCTTTGCATTCTTAATGAAACTGTCCAAAGTTATTGAGCAAGAAAGCATGAGAAAAGTAGTGTTTCTTTCATTAACATTATATGTTTTCTGTGTGGTTGGATTGTTCTTTCCATAGTAGTTTCCTCTGCACAAGGGGAGGGATGCGAATTGTGTAGTGCATGTCGGATGTCCTACTTCTGGGTGGTTGTGTGGCCCACTGTTTTCATACCCTGGACAAAACAATCAGGCCAATACCACTCACCATGGAGGCCATTGAATCTTTATATTGTTCTTATGCTTTAATTGATGTACCGCTAGTCTTAAGTGTTGTAGAAAAAATTGTGGTATTTTTATAGCCAATTATTATCATGAAGAAAACTGTTAATTCTGCTTGAAACTTTCAATGCATGATTAACTGCATTTTTTTCTGCAGCCAAAGCAACTGGGATCGATGCTTGATGAGGATCCAGCAATCATGCAGCGTAGGACTGCTCTTGCCAAGAGATTAGAGCTGTATAAGAGTGCCCAAGCGGAGATCGATGCAGTTGCATGGTCCAAGTAGACAGATTTTGAGCTTTGTATCAATGGGGTATTATTGATTAAATTTGAAAAGAGATTGGGTTGGTGATTCTTTTATCCATCATGTCAAAGCATTGCGAGTATAGAAGTCTGATCCGTCTGATCCTGCGTATTCTTATAGTGGGCGTCTTTGTTGACTGTTCACCATAAATCTATACTAGGCTATAGCCAGTCCGATTGATTGTATTATATTTTTACTGTATCCCTTACATTATCATGTGATGGTTAAAGCTTGAAACGTTTTGTTGTAAACTTAGAAAGCATAGTCAATTAGTGTCTGTTGTCATTCCATCAAATGCATGTTGCTTGTTGGTTTTGTTACATGTTTATTGAACAGTTCACCTGCAAGTTACCGTGAATCCAAAATTTCTTGTGTTACTAAGGGGTCCTCTATTTGCAACATGGGGGCTTGATTGGAATATCTATTGAGATGCACCTCATCATCACCATCATAGTCTTGTCCTAACTATGTTGTGGGCAGCTACATGAATTATGTCTCACCGTTCCAATCTATCTTGGCCGAATCATTGGATAAGTTACAGTTCCTCATATCTATCCTTGTTAGTTTAGTCCATGTCCTCTTCTGCCATGTCCCATTTTCCTTGAGGGGTCATCTATCTGCATGGAAACACTCTCACCTGCTCCCTTGTTGGCTTGTGTTGAACATGTTTAAACCATTTTCAGAAGAGACATTCAATGTAAAAAATCAGGAAGCCATGCCAACAGCCAGTCTTTCTGGGGGTGTTTTAGACTATTCAGTCTTCTCTACAATGTGAAAACTGTGCTTTGAGGCTTCAGTTTCAGCTACTGGAAAAGACTTTCCTTACTCCCGAATGACCATTTTTATAAAGATGAATTGAGAGGTTATTACATAAGACATCAGCCTGATTTTTCTGATAAGATTCTTGATGTCAAAGTTGTAGGTCTTTTTTCTTTCTGGAATAACCCACTAAAGCTTAGATTAGCCATACCTAGCTGATCTACTCATTGAAAATAAGATTCTTAATGTCAAAGTTGTAGGTCTTTTCTTTCTGAAGAATAACCCACTAAAGCTTAGATTAGCTATACGGCCCATACCTATCTGATCTACTCATTGAATTTGAACCTTTAACCATTTTTTCTTTTCTCATGGAGATCAATTGATTGGTCGACCTTAGTCTCGAGCAATGTGAGTTTAAGAACATCTATCATATATAATCATGCCCACAGCTTTGGAGATTATGGAATTGGCAAGAGCATCCCCATGTAATTCAATTGTCACCCATATTTTTTCACGTCTATTCCATAAATGGGCAATGTTCTCTTACAAGTAGACTGCATATGGCTTACTGTTCAGCTCATGGGGCCCATTTAATTGCAAGTTTCTCAATGGGACAAGGGCAGATGTGTGGTCCGTGGACATGGGGTATCAAAAAAATCAGCCCTATCAGATTATCGTAGCACTTGATTTAACAGATTTAAAGTTAATAGAATCTGAACTATAGGTTTTTCTAAGATTCAATTCAATAGTAAATGAAGGTTTCGGTGAGTGTAAAATTAGACATGATGTAGATCATGTGATAAAAAGAGTATCAAAGGGACTGCATTGATGAACGGCGGACCCAAGCAGGCCACAGTGTCACAGGGGAAGATTTTCCTTCCATAGATTATATGGATAGATTGCATCATCAAAGTCAAGTTGATTATACTATCGTTACTGCTCAACTGGTCTGCATTAAAATTGTTTAAGATAATCATCTGATCTCTAAATTTGGCAATTAAAATCTGATAATTGGGTTTGCTTTTGGGTTGATGGAGATTGTTTCCGGCCTCACATAGTCACATGGTCACATGGGGGCATGCTACAACTGATGACACGAACTAAAAGAGGAGGCAGAATAGTAGCCTTGTATTATTATTATCTAGCAACCCTATCAAAATGTCATACAACTAATACATGATCTATGATATTTGGATATTTGTACAAGTGCAATGTATCCGTATCGAATTGATACGATATTTGTATTGGTATTTGATATTGTACCAATATTTATACGGAATAAATTTAACATATCCTATTTATAAAGTCCTTTATTTCATATACATCTTTTAATATTTTTATTTTTCACTATAAAAAATATTAAAAAAGGATGAAAATAATGATAATGTCATTGATTCAAAAGTGATCTAAATAAAAAATTAAGACATTCGTATCTTTATCCATATTCTAAATTAAAAAAAATAAGGAGGTGTATCTCCCCATCCCAGTATCACTGTCAATATCATCTACGTCACAGTGCATGATGCTTTCAAAAACATGGTCAATATTAGTGACGCTGAGTCAACTGCTTCATTCCCTAGGAGAGCTGCAACGATCCTATTCCTAGAAACTACACAACATTCCACTGATTAGGATTAATTCATATGAGATGGCACTCTGAAACTACATTACACTCCACTCTTTTTCACTAGCTTTAGTTTTCCCTAGAAAAATCCGTAGGACAATGACAATTGACAACACACCAATCTTGATTTCCATTGGCCATCTCCATAAGCTAACAAAGCACACGCACAATCCTTCGCTACTTTTTAAAGGAAAAAGGACAATAGGAGGACTAATCAATTGTCTATGTATTTAATGCATTGTTTTTTTTTTTTTGGTAAAGGGCATTCAATGCATTATTAGATCAACTTCATGAAGGTCATTTTCAAGATAAAAAGCCTCACATCTCCATGGGGAAAATTAACCCCAAAAGGACAGAAGGTGACTTAATATTTCCAAAGAGATCAGTTGGGTGGGTGCCTAGGTGTGGTTGGAAACAGCTAGAGATTCTAAAATCTAAATAGGTTTGAAAGCTTTTAAAAGCCTTGGTAGGACATGTCATTGGAAGTCTTTTGAAAGCCTACGACATGTTGTATGCATCCTTCCTCATGTGTCATTATCTATTGTTTGATTGTTAGCCGCCCCCCCCTCCCCACTCTTATCTATTGGATTTGCATAACTCATCACTTCTAGGATGAAGACTACAACATTACATGGGTCATGCTTATTGATGGAAATTGGGCACAAGCCCTTTTGTCCTCTTTCTCCTCAGAGGTGGCTGTGCCAGCAAAGTTGAGAATGACAGCATCTAAGCTTACCACTTTGTAGAAAGATTCTACCAAAATAAAATAAAAAAATGTAGAAAGATTATAAAAGGGCATTTTCTGTTGGATTGGATGTCAATGTTGTGGGGACTCACTTTACGAAAATGTACTGTGGTGGGCCGGAGTAGGAAAAGTATTCTCTAATTCTTTCTTTGTACTAGTAGTTTGGGTGATTGGTCCACTTGCAGATGGATCATGCCCAAAATATACTTCAGGAATGAAACCAATTCCATTTGAAGCGCATTATCTTGTCACTTTCCTTTGGACCTATTTGTTTGTGAGAATTATGAGAATTAGAATTCTTGTTGGAATTTATTAATTTCTAAATGTTGTCCCCATCTGATTTTATAAAAATTCAAGTACAATGTAGCATATTTTGGAAAATGGACATTAAAATTTGAAAAACTTTACAGGTTAAAATGAAATTTTATTTGATGATTTAATGAATTCTCACCATTCAGTTAGGGACTCCAGAATTTCGGAAGGACACTGCTGGTCATTGTTGTTAGGATTTCCGGCCTAGGAAATTCCTATCAAAATACCTACAAACAAACAAGTACTTAAAATGATTTTCGCCACCAATATAAGTTTGGTGCTTGGAGGTGTGTTTGCACTTTTTAGGGAAGAACTTTGCATCCCATTTTGAGTTTAGAATCTTGGGTTTCCACTGAAATGATGCCTTTTTCATTATTTAAAATAAGATGAATATTTCATAAAAAATTCACACAGCTGAAAAGTACATTTTCTCCCGGACATATTATAAAACTTTGAGTTTGAGTAGAGTAGAGAATCTAGAGATTAAGTTGTGAAGTAAGGGAGAAAGGAAATGCACTTCACATGAAATGGGAATCCAAAGGCCAATATTTTTTTATTATTATTATCTATTCCTCTTTGTTTGCATACAATATATAATAATTATAAATTATAAATTTATGGTCAAATGAGCTCTATGAAAATATTATTAAAGATATGAGGGTAAAAAGTTATAAAGTATCAAGGTAGATGGGACTTTGACATTCCTTTGATTTTAACTATTTGGGTACTAGCTATAGAATTCAATTCCCACTATTCCTTGATTCAGTTTTCATTAAAGGAGGAAAGTTTATTTGATAGCCATTTTTCAATATTCACATTCGATTCTTCATTTTTTATCACTTAAAAAAAACAGAGTCTTAAAATTCCCGGAAATTCAATTAGATGAAACCAACAGGTAGTTTAACTGCAGGTAATTGAAATTTGAAATGGATGTTTGGCTTTGAAAAACTGAAAATCTATAATAATAAAGTTTTGAAGAGGGAGAATGTTCAAATGATTAAGAGGCAGAAGGTGAAATAAATGGCTGTCATGTTTGGTCAGTATGTCTTTCAAAGTAGGTGCCCACTGTCAACCGTATGAATTGACATGTATGTATGCTTGAATGTGCCATTTGAATAGTAGATGTGACATTAATCTATGTCTTTCAATAGGTATATACAGTTAATAGTATTATTGAGGTCAACATCCACCATTGTTTCTGAGCAGTTATAATTATGGTCGAGCCCTCGCCCTCACCATAAAATTATTATTGTACCGTTTTCTATCACCAATTGATTTTGGGATAAGTGGTAGTTCAATAAGAGTATAAGATCCTACAAGTGATATCAAAACCTGATAGGTCGGGTGTTCGAGTCACGGAACACGCGTTTAGATGTGACGTTAGTGTTTGATACAAACAGCTCTGAGCCAAAAGCATCTACAAAGCTCATTTAGTAAGACAGAAAATAATGGAAGGAACATGTTTTCATTATGCCTTGTAAGGTGGATACATCTTGGAGTGCTATTAAACATATCGTTCCATCCCTAATCCCAACCTTTTTATTTTTTGGAGAGAGAGAAAGGGTAACATTTATTTTTATTTTTATGGACTTGATCTATATACCTCTCTTGTACATGGAGTATGCTAATGTATTATCCGATTGGATCGGCTACATAAATTCTATTATATCATTGTCTATTCTATTACTTCATTTTGATCTATCTCGTACACTCGTATAAATTTATTAGCATACTACTCATACAAGAGAAGTCTAGAGATCAAATTCATTAAAAATAAATTGTTACCGTTAGACATTAGTTATTGTTGGACTTTATCACAATAATTTGCATGGCGTATAGTCATTAAAATGTAAAGATCTAATATTAAAAGTTAGGATCATTTCATCAGCATGACATTTTATATTTTTCTCAAACCGATCGAGTCGAAATCTTTTCACAGCCTTGCTTCCCTTGATTGTCACGAACCCAAGTAGACTCTGAAGTGAATATTTTTAAAGGATAATACCAAAGTGCTATAGCCTATAGAGTGTTGCCCATTATTATGATATTTATATGTGATCCATCGGACTCAATGCAATTGGGTCCAGACATAGGTGGATCATAGGAAACCAGGGTTTTTTAATCCAGGCCATAACCTGGTTAAATATGCATCATCTGGGTCAAGCTTGATTGGACCTGACACTGCAGCCCTATCCGGAGCAAATCTCAAAAGCATAGAAACTCAACTTGGGTTAGAAAACTACTGGCTGGAGTTTACTCAAAGGCTTGGGTGAGCCTTGACTGAGTCAAGATGTCCAAACTCGCTCTGGATGTTTATATAGATAAATAAATTAGAAATAGAAATAGTGTATAAAAGTTTTCTTGATTTTGACCAAGTCAATGGAGTTTAGACGAGTCAACTTAATTATTGACCATTTTAATATGACTCTGAACAGAACTCATTAAGACTGAGTTTTTCTCACTTGTAAGGTTTCAATCTTTCTATAATTCTGGGTGACTCACAAGAGTTCTACCCAGTCCCACCGATTTTCGAAACAATGGCCCTCACCACACAAACCTATCACTGAAATAATAAAACCCACTGTAGATTAGATTAATGGCATCATTTGGAAGATGCAGTTGATTAAGAATCTCCAATCCCCATCCTTCTCAATGTGGCCGATCATAGGTTGATCAATAATGGGGACCATGGGGAGTTCTTAAAATAGGAGCAGAGTACACATTTCTGGTTTGTGTGGTCCAGTGGCCCTATCATTTATAAGATGGGAGGATTATCCATCTCCAAAACTGTGAGGGCATTTCTATATGTCGATTTTAGGCTTTGAAATAGATGATCAAAATTGAAAACTTTCCATTCTCATCTGCTCACTTTATTTAGATCTAAAGAAGTACAACATATCTAAGGATTTGATCCAAGATAGATCGGAAAGGAGAAATAAAAGTCATGTAGTCGACTTGAAGGTTCTTGGAGTTCTCTAGATTGGTCAACTCAACAGCCCAAAGTGTGCAAAAATAATATAATATGCAGCAAAAATAAAATCAAAAGCACACACCACAAGGGACACTAAATATAACGTGGAAAACCCTAATCGAATGAAAAACCACGGATCCGAACTGGATCAACAATCAAGCACTATGAATATCGCAGCTACAAGACACTCACAGATCCTTCCCCAGATAATCACTACCTAAGGACTGCAGTTACCTTTTATATAGCTTCACGCATCAACGACTTCACACTATTGATTGTGATTGCGACAGATTCAAACCCGCTTGACTCCTCAGATCTTCTACGAAAGAATACAATCTTCTACCAGGGAAGTAGGAGAAATTGCTCTCTAAATGAACTCTGTAGCTTAACTCTTTAATAAATCTTCTAGAGATGAAGAATTCTCTGAATTTGTTCTTCCAACTCAGAATAATGAAAGAGGTGTCTCTTTTGGGTGGCTCAAGAGTTCTTTAAATAGGTTTAGGGACGTGCTTAAAGTTTCCTAACTTGATTAGGACTAAAACAAGTTGTTTGAGCACAATTAGAAATAGAAAATATAATTTTTGTAGGGCGCTACCTCCTCGTCCGCTCGAGCGGATTTAATGCTCGCTCAAGCGAGCATCATTCTGTCTGGCGTCTGGGGCTGCTTTCTGACAGCGTTCGCTCATATGCTCTCGAACAGGTGAAAATGGGTGCTCAAGCAGGCCCTTATTATAGCAAGTCCGGAAATTCAGCAGCTTCTATTTCTTCCAAACTTTCTTCTTTTTATCCTTTCAATCTTCTTGCTTCAAAGCAGAATATCAGTTCTTTTCTAAAAGTAAAAATTACAACTCAATGGACCCAGAGTCTTGTCCATCCCATAAATTAGCCAACACTCAAAAATCTAACATGATCTAATATAGTTGGGTCGACAAGGCTTTGACGATGATGTTAATCTACTCACCTTATTTATCAAGTGTAGTTTAGTAGAGTTTATTTCTAAGTAGGATCTGCTGCGTGCCCTATTCTTGAAAGTTGATTAGTGCACAAAAATGGCTGGCACTAAAAAATTGGCACTCCTAATCTTCATCCTTGGTATATATATATGCATCTATTATAATTGGGTTCGCAGTCATAGTGCAACTATTCGGGTAAGTACATCAAATCGCCACTCTTAACCTTCACTGAACACTTGAATACTAAATGGTGAAGAATCAGATAGGCTAAACATGGTTATTGTAAAACGATGGAAAGTAGGGCATCACACTTATCAGATATGGGACATACCACATCATTTGTCATGTTCATCTACACTTTTGGGGACATGAATATGACAATTGAACCGTCCATCCTATGGAATACACCAACCATCTAACTTATTTTTAATTATTGACCAAAAAGGGTGCAGTTTCTTCTCATGGAATGTGAGGCACTGCACATTAATGCTTTTGTAGATCGACCGGCAGGGGTGGCAGGTGATTGAGCATTGCGCCTAACAAACACAAACCTAACCGATTTACGAATTAGATAAGAGTAATATCAATCTGATCTTAATCTAGAAGTTAAAAGGTTCAACCCAAATCTTTAAATAAAGGGTTAGATTCAAGTTTGTTTGGTGGGCCTTAATGCAATTGATTAATTTAGGTCGAGTCAGGCCATTAAGAGCAAACTCAACCTAAACCCAAACCGTCATTTGTCTTTAACACATGGGATAGGAAAATAAGGTTTACATATATGGAAAATATTCATGTGCATCCATCCCTCACCATGTTATGGTGAGGGACAACATAGTAGGTTTGACTTTATAATACATCCGAACCATCCACACACATGGAACCTTAGACTCATTGAGTTTTCACCTATCCAAATGGTTTGGACCATTGGATCGAGGGTCAAATATTTTCCTTTAATATAAAGTTATTAGATTTGTGGGCCACGGATGAAGGAGTTAGAGGCATGAGATTTACCCCAAATTTGATATATGGTCTCGGCCAAGATGTCTCTTCTCATTCCTCACAAGTCCCATGACCAGTGAGTCCCTAGGTGGGCCCTATTAAGTTTGTCCCTCACCATATGGTGAGGGAATAATGCACAAGAATATCCCCCTACATACATACATATATATATATACATGATACACATGCAAATGTTATACATATGAAACACATTATCATATTTGCCAAAATCACAATTTTCACATTAGTAAATAGGTCCAATGATTTTAGCTGTGTTTGGATGATTTTCACAAGTTTTTCGAAATTTGTGAAGAATTAAGATATGAAACTTATGTCTTGATTCTTACAACTAGAATGGGAATATTGAAAAGTTCGGATCATCATGAATGCAAAGTTAGATCTTTAGGTTGAGTTTTTTTAATTTTTTTAATTTTTTACAAATTACTCAAAATCTGTAAAGATTTAATACAATTAGCTTAAAGGTCTTAGAATTTATTAGTTTAACAAGCAAGCTTAACGGTTTGGATTATAGACATGGGGCCCACATGAAAAAGAAATAATAGTGGTTGATGAAATTTGTTCTCATAACCAATTGCATATGAAAAATGCAATCATTGTGAAAAATATGTACTAATGCCTTTTTGCATATAGGATATGTGAATGAGTTTCACACCTATTTAGACGTGAAAATCTTACTGCAAAAATGATTTTATTTACATACCATTTCCACTATATAAATAACCGCAAACAAACATAATGATGCCTAGCTATTAGGCATGTGAATCACTGAAACATGTAAACAAGTGAAAACATGCACCCCTTAAATTGACCTGGCCAAGTTTAATTTGGGTTGTCGGCGGGGCTATGAATGCTACCTATGATTGCATAAATACAAATTACAATGCCATGCACTGAAAAGAGATTTGGTTTTTCACTTTAATTTTTACAATGACATTAGGCATTTGTTCAATCTGGTTTTTCAATTTAATTTTTTGAATGACGGTAGGCAGTTGTTCAATTAGTCAATTAGGTGTCAAGTCTTCATCAATAGAAAAATGGTAGTGGCAATGCCTTCAAGTCCATGCATGTGAAGAAATATGGCCTTGTATCTGTCAGGCTAATGGGCTTGTTATTATTATATGACAGAGAAAGCACCCAATCAAGATGGGTTATGGCTCAAATGAATGAATGGTGAAAAGGAAAGAATGTAACCATTATTGGGTTTTTTGTTGTTTCAAAAATTCTATAGGTGTTTTTTTTGTAAAAGGTATTTTGTTATTTTGTTTTACGGGTAATGTAGGTTATTGGAAACAAGGCATCCTACATTGCTCAAGTTCAAGTTCATCTTTTGAAGTGGCTTTATACGTATTTCAATTTTTATAATCTTTAAAAACTTTTAAACACTTTTACTATGAGCCCTATGCGTGCACGTGAATTGGACTTGACCCAGGATGCTGGGTGGGTCAAGAAATGTTTAACCAGGCTAATTGGCCTAGAGGTACCCATTAAACTAAAAGCTTAAACGTATATAACCATGACTCAAACAACACATGGAAATTTCCAGGTGAAAACGAGTGAGGTTGGGAAGAAACATAAAAGATGACCGACCAACACTCCCACTAATGGACAGAAGAGCAGGTCAAGTGACATTATCATTAACACAGTTCCAATCAAAAAACATGGGCACTCAATCCAAAGAGGATCTCCTTTCACCAAAATAAATATAGCTTAAAAGTTCACTTTCTGTGGTTAAGTGATGTAACTAACCTCTATCTACGAGGAAACCTACTTGGATGAGGCTTTCACTTCAAAGAAAAAGGTCAAGTGCAGTCAAGGACTGTGGGGCTCACTTAGGCTCACCTTTCATCAATACAGTCTTTTTAATATTTTTTTTCATCTCACAGTATTTGGCCAAATTTTACGCTCGTTCAACTTTCACTCGTAAATGAATTGAATTTCAAAAAAATTTACGGTTTAAATATTGGATTAAATATTGTCCAATACTTAGTTCTTGTTGTTTTTAATGTTCATTCGTGGTGGATTAAAATTCATGAAGTTGATCTAATATAATTAGGGCAAGGCTTTGACCGTTTTAATGATGATTTGATAGTTTTAAATGGGCGAGTTATTTATATTTATCGTTCATGAGTTTTTGAGAGGACTATTTTTGAAAGGTCTCTAAATAGCACATTTATATGATTTTAAAGGTTTTTAAATCATGCCATCAAAGATTTTGTTTTTTCACAATTGCCACTTTTGCAGGTTGGGGCAATAGCGTCTCCTGTGCAGAGAAAATTTTTGAACTACTTTCCTTCAACCCGATGAACTCTTTATTTCTTATATAAAGATTTTAAGAAAAAACAAATAAAGCACAGACAAAATTCCAAAATATAATAAACCCATATTTTTGTGATATTGAGATTTTGTGGCATCATGGATTTGTTTTCCTTGAAAAAGCGATTTCCATCCATTTCCTTTTGAAATGATTTTCCATGGAGTTGAGACTCACCATCGAAAAAGAACAACACCAAATAACAAAAAATAATTGATAAGTGCATAAAATGAAAGGCTTTTATCTACCACCCAGTAATCCTTGACGTAGGACAAACAAGTCCTTATGACACATTATAATCTATTAAAGCAAAAGGTTTTGATTTGAATTTTGACCAGACCACTTTCAATTTTGACTTTTTTTAATGGACCTATAAGTTAGTATATTTGATCTCATCACATACCCTCTCGCCTTTTTAGATAACTAACCTAACCAACCACTACACCACAAAATACTTGTGTAAATAGTTGTTAAATCAATATCAAAACTAGTTAAATGAAGGAGGGCCCTAGTCGCGTAGGTCATAAGCACGGGTTACTTTGTTAGTTTATATATTGTTCGTAGCAAGGTATAGTCCATGTACTTCCACTTTTTCACTAAAATTCTAGACCTTTTCTCAAACACACGCAACACCAACCCAATCAGATGCCCTCTTATGCGGATCCACAGACAGGCAAGATTGTGTTTGCCACATCCTCAATTAAAATAACATGCATCAAATTAATATACGAAAGTTTGAGTTTCACTTTTTCAGTCCTCTTAAAAATAAAATCATTATATAAACATATCCTTATCACACAATTTTTTACCCTTACCACATCCCTCCCTCCATCCTGAAAAAACATACTCCCAAGTTAATGATACACCATGCATCCTTATGCATAGATTTGAATTTCGCTTTCATGCTCCTCTTCCTCCAAAATAGCATTATACGTGTCTAGGATAAGAATTTTTCCCCCCTATGTCACAAACTTCCTTTTTCACACTAAACGATAGAAAAAGATGTCCTACTTGAACACGCTTTACTCGGAAGTTCTTATGGGATTCAAGGCCGTTAAAACGTGTCATGTTGAGTTAACACGGGATTTAACTTAAAAGTCCAGAGTCAAGAGTTTGATATTTCCGATATGGAAATGGTAGAGTCCCTAATATCCCGGGTGTTCTTTGTCAAGTGATGGACACACCAAATTTTAACATGATCTACCACCTTGGGCCTATGCCCACCGGATTTCACACTCTTCCTCAGTAGAAATAGAGTATTCATAAGCTCCGATATCAATTGTCACAGTCCCGCCCAACTCAATATGATATTTTTCACTTTTGCCCAAGCGCACCACGAGGACTTTCCCAGGCCGTCACCAGTCCCGCTGCTGCTCCAACTCGACTCTTGCGTTGAATGTGCTCCACCTCCGACTCTTGCGTTGAATGTGCTCCACCTCCGACTCAATATGATATTTTCCACTTTGGCCTAAGTGCACCACGGGGATTTTCTAGGGGGTCACCAATCCTGTTACTGCTCCAACTCGACTTTAGCATTAAATGTGCTCCGACGAAACAGTACCAAAATGAGTGACGACCTGAGAGGTCAATGGACAATATCATGATAAGTTTGGTGGAATTGAAACGGTATCGAAGGAAAGGTGTACAATGGACAAAAATGCATCTGACCACATTACACCCAACAAAATCCAAGCACTTCACCTGTGAAATTGAAGCCGTAGATTAGGCCCCTTGATGCTTTAGACAGTGCCGTTGATTCTCCCATTCCTACGTGTACGGCTATAGCTTTTGATCTTATGGTATGTGATTGGGCCCAATCATAGAATAGGAAAAATGTTCTTTAATTGCATTATGACCAATTGGCAATGATATGAATGTGACATTGTACGGCCTTTGATTTCTCCAAAAACATATGGATGTGTCTAGTTGAGTGCACATGTAATGTCTACCCAAGTCCCACCATTCTCTCTTCCACTAACTCTACCATTTCCAATTCGTCTACAGTCAATCCATGTATGTGGAGAGGGTGTTTTTTCATGTTTCACCGAATTAAGGGCACGTTTTCCATCAACCCTAGTAGGAATTTGTTTTTGAAGGAATTGTGGAAAATTTTGCCCCTTTTTTCGCTTTTCTATAAGTAAAAATGGCCACACCAAAAATATATTTTACTATAATGTGGATTTTATTTTCCACTATCCTTGCTTTTTTCTTGAGAAATTGGTTACACAAATGTGCCCTAGGGTATATTTGTGCGGCGCTGTGGAAAATCAAATGCGTGGAGAAGCTTTTCCGCATTATGCGAAAAACCAAATAAGACCCCATTGGAAAGAGTTTTTCATGAAATAGCAAAAAATCAGTTTAATTCCATATTTTCCTATAAATAAGCGATCCCACCAAACGTACATTTTACTATAACATGAAAAGGCGTTTCCGTTTTTTAAGATTTTTCCTAAGAAAAGCAATTGTACAAGCGTGCCCTAAGAGTTAATCCCGTCATAAGATTGAGCATATAATTAACACATATTGATTAATAGTGAAAAAGAATGTGTAAATCTTATTATTTATCATAGGAGAATGTTCTCCTATGAGTAGATTGCATACTTCCGAAAAAGGAAAAAAAAAAAAAAAAACTCAAAACCCTCCTAGAAATTTTGAAAAACCTCCTCTATTATATATATATATATATATATCAATATGGGCAGGGGTGGGAATCTTAATGTTATTTTTGCCATGAGCTTAAATGGGCCAACTCCATGGCCAATGCGGGGGGTTGGGGACACATAGTTTTAGGGTTGTAAATGGGTCCCCGATTCTTTGATTACTCGAAGGTTCCTTATTTTGGTCCCGCTAAGAAAATGGTTTAAGTTCCGGATCCTTTTTTTTTGGAATCGATGCCTAAACGGGTTCGGCTCCGGATCCACAGTGGCTCAAACCTGTGGACCCGGGACCCGACCCAATATACACTAACATAAGGTAACTTTAGTATGTGAGATCAGAATCCTTTTTACTTTTCTACATTAAGGTTTTCTACTTTTCTACATCTCATTGCTGGTTTGGATGTGATTTCTGAGTTTTTGGCTAAAAGTGTCTGTTATTGATAGATAAAAGGTCACATTAGTGTTTGCAGGTACGTGATTTAATTGAAATGTGGAAAAAGCATAATTTTTTTAAAAGGAAAAATACAAGTATTAGTCTAGACCCGGAACCGGAACCGGACCCGTCTCACAAACGGTTCCGGTTCCGGTTCTGGTTTCCATTAATATTATCGGTTCTGGTTCCACCCTGGATCCGGACGGGAACCGACCTGTTTACAACCCTACATAGTTTCAGTTATGATAGTTTCAGTTTACCAAGGGGAGAGGGTACCTTTTTTGTAATCTTTTATGATAGTTTCAATTACAAAGAAAAAAACTTGAGAATTTTATATAGGGCATATTTCTAAGTTTTGCCCCTACTCGTGAGGCCCACTTAGATGCCTACTTATCAAGGGTGGGACACATAGAAGTCTCATTGTATATTATGGTAAAAAATAAAATAAAAAAAAAATACCAGCTTGTCAGATCAATATCCTAGCCCTTGACTTAATAGCAATAAAGTTTCTTAGTCTTTTAACTGTAAATTTATTTGAGATTCAATCTAATGGTATGCATATGTTGTTGCTCATAGAATAGCCTTTTTCATTAGTCATATACTTAATCTGACAATGAAACCAACTTTTATTGAAATATACAACTTTGAGACATCACATACACAAGGAGATCATTTATTTTAAACTTTTAGGATTTTCTTTGAGACATCACATACAGGATGTGTCCCCATCTTGGAGTTCGACTTGAGACATGCTCGAGACATCCATCCTTGTTATTAAGTGGGCCCAACTAACAATTCCTACCTTATTAAATTATATGAAACATACAGGCCATTTGCACTTGGTAGTGTTGGTCTTTTATCTTACATGTATGATTGTGGATTAGATTACGGACGTTGAGTCAATGTTGTAAATCTAACTTGAAGAGATGCCTAAATTGGACCAGTCATATTATGATGGACCCGGCCTAACTAAAATACAAATTTTACTGTGTTCACTAGCTTTCAACCCACCAAAGGTCCCCACTAAGGAGGACTCTCATTCACCTAACTATACAGTATACACTAAAAACTGGTGCAGATCAGGGGGCGCACTGACAACTTTATCAAACATTAATGTATTTGGAAGAAAAATTGGTGACTTGATTTCTCTTTGTAAGAATTTGCCTTTTCTGTGGGAATTGAGTTTCACATGAACAGAACAAAAAAAAAAAAAAGGCCCGGATTGGGTTGAACGCAGGATGAAATTTCTATGGAAAATGTGGCCTCTTGATTTTCCACTGGAACTGGATCTAAAAGGAGCTCCTAGTTAGAGACCTTATCTGGGTAGTCATCTGTGTTAGGACATTTTTGAGCAATGATTATCGAACTACCGTACTTGCCAAATTGATAGCAACATTTCACACCGTTGGATGCATGCCTCATTCCAAGTATCACAAATAGGGGTTTAGTGTTGTTATGCATATTATTTCCATTTTGTACCACATCTCTCTCTCTTGTAGTTTTTTTTTTTTTTTCTCAGCTTAGGGGCTAAGATCCAAACCCTTTAGTGAGGGAAGAAGACCTCGGATGAAGGACCACGACCCTCAGAGTGAGAAAAGGTGCTTGTCCAAGTTCAAATTCAGGATAGACAGGTAAGAACTCACATCTCTTACCACTAGGATAAGAGACGGTTATTTCTTTCTTTCTCCATGTAGTTAACGCTAGTATGAGTCCATACTTCATATACTCTTCACAATTTTCAAATCCGGTATATTGGTTCCATGGTCCACCATTCATTTAGTACATGTTCCAAACTATCAATAATTTTATTTGGAGATCGACTCTTATTTTGCCTTCTTCTTATTTGCGTTTCCCTTCATTCACCCCATAATTTAGTCCATTTACTTTTTTGTTCATTACCAAAACAGGTACACCCATCTAGAGAGAGGGCTCCTTCCCAAAACAGGTACACCCATCTAGAGAGAGGGCTCCTTCTTTATGTTTAAATAGATAGAACATATTTAGGTCCTGTTTATTTCATGTAAAATCCTAGCATTCTAAGACTTGGGATTCCTATAACTGCTTAAAAATGAAGAATTAAAGGTGAATATCCAAAAATGATAATTAAATAACCACTTTTATTGAAATTAAATCAAGGCAAGAAGAAAGATGAATACCGAGTCATCACCCTAGTAATTCAAATCTTAGAAAACTCAAGGCTCTATACCTTATATCCTTCAGCCTCTCACCTCATATCCGTCACCCCTTGACTTTTAGCAACCCTTCGGTAGAACTTATTTAACCATCTGTATCTATTTGGATTTCTATGTATTCTTTGCAAACTAACAAGTCCTAGTTTCTCTACAGAATTTTTTTAGATGACTTAAATGATGATGACAACAAACGCTAGCCCAATCATTCATGCATAATTGCATATTAAGCAGTTAATCTGAAATGTGTAAATGTTCAACACCATATATAAGAATAGTGATTTCATTGCATGATCAAACTCACTTGCGTTACAAGCACCCTTTAATATTGAAGTTACAAGCACCCTTTAATATTGAAATTACACAGGGTGTTTTATACCATTAGAATAGGATGATCATGTGTAGAGAACGTTAGCACATTTGTCAAACATGATGAATCCAATAATCGAAGTCGTTACTCTGATTTAAATTTGTTTAATTCGGTGCCTAAACATAAAAAGGCAATTGTCAAATGAGTTATTATGATTAACATCACAATTGGATCATGTCCCTTTAGAAATTAGGTTAAAGATCTTCCTTTTGTTTTCCATGCACTTTTCAGTGCCTTTTTGTTGGCATGAACCATGTGGGTGCTGGCTCTCTTGGGTCGCAAGACTTCTTGTTAGAAAGCAAAAGAAGGGCAAAGGCAGAGAGAGCAGCTTGGACTTTCGGTAATTAAAGTTAGGCCAAGCTGCCGTGTGCCCACCACCAACAGCATGTACAACAGCTATTGTTTTTAGAGCTTTGGATCCTTTTTTATACTTTGAATGTTCCTTTTACACTTTTCCAAGGCACTGAAAACAGTGGAAAAAGAGCACATCCAGCAACATTCTTTTCGGCTTTAGTTTCATCATGGGCCTTCTGGATTGACTCATTGATGGTAGACAATACAGTGCCCCCAGTCTCCTCAAATGGGTTTGTCTTTATAAGTGCTGTTGGGTCCTATCAGGGGTGTGTCCAATGTTGAGTGGCCTGCAAATGCAAACAATCTACTGTCCCAAATGAATCTTTTAGATTCATGCCTTGTCTTCATGTTAATCGGATTAATTTATTCATCTAGCTATAGACCAAGTTTTGGGTCATGAGTAATTTCGCTAGTACCAAAGCTTTTTTATAGGCGTAATAAAGATAAAATTATATATATGATGTAACTTATAAAATAAAAGTCTTATTTATAAACATACGCACACCACCAAACCAAATAGGTCTTACAATGCCGGGGGGCCATACTCATGTCATTGACATTAGTGCACCTGTATATTAGGGCACTCGTGCTACTCTGCCTTGCTTTACTTTTCAAGCTCTGCTTACCGCTTTGAAGTGAATCATTGAAGGAGAAAGCAACCAGCGAAGAAAACTACAATACGGCGCTAGAGCAGCCTGACCTTCAAGCCAGATAACTTCGAGAAACTTCACCTCCCAATCGTATGGTGATGATGATAGGTAGTGGTCCTCACATGGTATTATCATTGCAAGAAAGGAGGGGTTAGTTAAGCAAGTGAAGTGGAGGGAGAACTGCTTTTTTTTTTTTTTTTTTTTTCTTTGCACTTTTCCAAGGAGAAATGATTAATGTAGAAGGTAAAACGTAAGGTTAACGTTGCTTATAAACTGACAAAACACAAAATATCACCAAGATTGATTTTTTTTTCTTCTGTCAATCACAACTTCAGGGTAATTGAAAGACACTGAAGATCAATGCCCGACATAAGAGTTGATGAATTTTGAGGCCTGTGGTGTAGCATCTTTCCTGCTTTATCCCAGATACCCAGTAGAGAGAACATTTGTTTGTGCATTAAGTGGAGGGAGAACAAATGTATAAAGATAAAGATGAGAGAACTTATGGGATTGACCTTTTGATGACATCTGCATCTTACCCCAGCTGGTGATTTCAGTTGTCCTTGTTATTTGAGTGGAGCCACTAACAAGATGACAGCTTGTGGGATTCTGGAAAGCACTTTAGTAGTGCAGGAGATAGAATGGGAAAAGCTAAGAAATGGCCTGGGAGAAAACTCACCAACTTATCATAATTGTAGCCCAAGATTTATTTCACACCAATGATAAATATCAATCTAAATGAGTGTCAAGTTAGTGGATTCTAAATAGTAGCAGAAACTGTGTGGGTTTATTACTATCGGGTCTTTGACTCTTTGTCCACACAACTTAGAGCTTAAATAATTCAGTAAAATATCTGAAAGTCAAGAAAATAAAGAATTCTATAATTTATATTTTTTAGAGATTATCTGCCCCATTTTTGTATGCTTATGGGTGATTCCTAAATTACTCTCAGGTGTTGTACTTCCATTTGACATATATTTTGTGTAGTTCTTGACAATTTGGAGTAAGCATTTTAATTGTCTTTTGGCCACAATCAGATATATGATTTGAGTTATTTTTAGTAAGAGGTGTATTAATTTTTAGATTTATGGGTCATTTGTCAAATTTATCATTTTGATTAAAAATTTATTCTAATAGAGGTTTGAGTGCATTGGATTATTTAGTAGAAGTGTCATAAATTTCTTATTTGATGAGCTTTACCTTTTACCTCTTTTTATAAGAGTTAAAAAAAAAAAGAGTTTCTAAGTTGGTAGCTCCTCCAACTTCTTAGAATTCCTAGCTAGCTGCAAGATCAGATAAGGGAGAAGATCAGAGAATTGAGTTGCTGATATGCTTGCCAAATTGAACTACCCAGCCTTCACCATCTTCTAATTGTATCTTCCACCAGAGGTTCTGGAACTCTTCAAAAGAAAGTGAAGAGGGTTCCGGGAAAAAAAGGGAAAATAGCAAATGTTGTACCTCTTGTTAGGGATCACACACGAGCACAATGTATAAGACAAATCAATTAATCACACACAGAGACAATCCACGACACGTAGATTTATGTGGTTCGGTAAATTATTTGCTTACATCCATGAAAAATTCACGCCGATTCACTATTACTGAAGATCACCCACAACTCACTGTCTTTCTTGCTTTCACCATCCATTATAAATACATGAAGCCCTAAGCCTCTAGACACCCACAACCATCGGATCTGGCCTTATAACAGGTTGTCCTGATTAAACCGACAAATTATAAATAAATCCTTGTAAACCTAATTAATATCTAAATTAGGCTTCACCAACCCATCACCTCTGTTGCTTGAGGATTGGGCGGACCTGAGAAGGTCCAACCCTAACTTTTATATGTTCCTATAGTTCCTCTTTTAATAAAATCTCCTTTCTTAGCAAAAAGAAAAAAACCTTTCTTAGGAAAAAAAGGACAGAAAGGTTAACTTTTAATATCAGATACTTTCTGCTTTTGTCCCAATTGAGTACAGCTTAAATATTGTTCAATTCTTTGTCAAATTTTTGTTAAATCAAATAATTGGACTTCTAGACTCTGAAAAGCATCCTCAACTACTCGAATAAAGCTGAAAACATTATACAAAACAACATATTATAATCTAAGCTTGCCTTGCTCACATTTTATATTTTGGACCGTTAACTGACCATCTGAAAATGCTGGTGGAGATGGATAAGGCCTTCAACAGATCTTACCCAACTTGCAAAATTAAATGATTAAGATTAGACAATAGATTTGATATTTCCATATGCATGGTGGCCCACTGTTTGGATGGCCTGCTTTGTCTTAAATGATCTGATCATGCCCTTTTAATAAAGAAAGCATGCAGAGACTCTATGGTCTCATATGCGTCTTCTACCAGGCATACTCTCGCAGAAACATAGCGTTGTATCATGGGGAAAAAAACAGGAGATTGAATATAATGTATAAGCCACAGATTGTAAAAATCCGCCATTGAGTTGGCTGTTTGAAAAAAAAATATATATATATAATCAACACAATCTTTTACATATTTATTATTATATTATTCATCAAATAGTTATTCTAACTGTGGAACAAACTCTGATTGACATAAAATTTAAAAATAGTACCCCATATATCTAAAGTGTTTTATTCTTAGTTTGAGTTTCTAACATGTGGGCTCTACTATAGAACTCAACTCTTCTTTAGGCTTGTTCATTTTAAATAATTCAAAGAATTCATATATTGGGAATTTGTAAATTCCTCAAAAGCTATCCGTGGATTCTAAATCCTTCTCTTGAATTGGAGATTTACAAATGCTAATTAAATACCTTGAAGAATTCCAAAGATTAAATGAGTACACTGCTTTTTAAAATGCCAAGGATACAACAATCACATCCTATCTCTAATTCTCAGCATTAGTCAAAACATCTTCCAAAAAAATAGGCCTAAAAAACTCAGGATCTATTTGGGTTAAAGCCTTCATATGTATGGTAAATTCAAGTAAAGTGAGGTGAAAGCATCAAATGAAGAGAGAATAAAATATAATGGGTTATATTGATCTTTTATTTTTAGTGGCTTGATAAGAATCTTTTTGACATTTTGTATAAAAAGATATTATTTTTTGTCATTTAGTGAAGAAATGAAGTTGTTTTGTACCCTTCTTTTGAAATTTTTTTTTAAACTTATATACTTTTAATTTGACTCTTTATTTTATACTGTCTGAATAATAGAGGCTTTATTTTATTTTACTTCAATTCACCCTGCATCCAAATAGGATTGGGCTCTTTATTGCCCTCTTAAACTAATTCTCTAGGAACAAGTACTCCCTAGGTACAGAGCTGTTGTACAACAGATCAGGCAAGATTCAATTGAAAAATAGGGTACAAGATTCCTACCTCTATACAAATCGTTCGCAGATCATAATATAAAAGTGCTTGAGTTGGTGGAAAATGTCTTACGTTAGTGGATGTGACGCGTTTAACTCCTAATTAAGTACATGCTCTTTACTAACCAACAAAAATTGCAATATAACATCTCTCTCCAAACACCCAAAGAGTCTGTCGGTGGCATCCCAATTCCCAAAGCTAAAATGATAAGATAGAATATCAACCCCAACCCATCTGCTGGGCCCACAGAAGACACAAGTCTACATGTTGAATGGTCGATATGACTTATGAATAGTGACTTTTGAATAGTCTTGTGCTGATTACTGATGGATTGAAATCGAATATGTTTTGTTAATGAATTAAGAATAGGCAACATGGATTAAGAACAGGACACATGGATTTACTAAAAAAAAAAAAACTGAATTAAGAATAGGCAACGTGGATTTTTTTCCGCAAAGTTGGGACACTTGCAAAGAGCTCGTGAAACTACCTACCCACCTAGGGATCGATCTTTGCATGTCTATTTTAGATGAGATGTCGCTTTTCACCCGCATATTATGGTGCTCAAACAAAATTGATGTTCAGGATAAGTTATTTTAGCCATTTATTTGGATGCCTCTTATGAGATTGATATGAAAATGGTCTCCTATGAGCATGCTGCATATAGTTTATATAAAGTCTAGTCTATGGAATCTACAAAATTGATGTAAGTTTATCAATGAGAGGTGGGTAAAAAGTAAGGTCCTCCTATGAGCATGCTGCATATAGTTTATATGCATGCAGTCTAGCTTATGGAGCCTACTTGATGCAAGTTTATCAATGGGAGGATGGTAGAAAGAAAGGTCCATTTATGTACAAGTGAGATCAGCCCCACCAAATTAACATAGTCAGCTTTGATTTGACAACCTTAAATTTAATGGCATCTTAATCGAAGATTTCTTTATACAGGCTCATAGTATCCACAAACCAACAAACATCTTTAAGTTTACTGTAGAAGCACATAGGATCACACAATATTAAATATGCAAGCAGAGAGGGAGGGAGGGAGAGGCTCGTGATGCCAGTGTAATTTTCTTCATGTGCGCATATTTTGGTCACAATAGTAATATAATTCTTTTCAATTGAATTGACTGAACTTAATTGGCTTCATAAATAAACAGATAACAGAACAATCATACGCCAATCAAGTTCCACAATTGTCCCCACCACAATAAATAAATAAATTATTGTCCTCACTCTGGATGTCATATTCTACTCAATATTAGTATTATGATGCCAGTCATGCTCACCTCAAAGCTCTGTGGGTCACACACACTGAGTAGTACAACAACATCTCATCCATATATAGCACTCAAATTGTGAATGGCCAAGAAAAGATTATGATCAACAACCCAAATTCAACATGAATTAAAGCTACATGGTTAGGATCATGCTTTGAGAATAAAATGCTCATCTCACTCTTAATCAAAGCTTGATCTAGGCCTAAGCCTAGAAGCAGGTTTTAGAAGAAAACAGTATCTTGATCCATGTCCACTTGAGGGACATAACGTGTATAATACAATGATAGATTGGACGTACTCACGTACCCCAAGCTTTTCTGACTCAACTGTGGGATGGATTTTGACTGGTTTGGGTCCCCCACCAAACCCATGTGCAACCGTATAGACTCACCTTAAAAAAACCCCTAGAAATCATCTACATTCCCACTGATACAAATGTACTTGGAAAGGTCAAACAACTGGTCCTGAGCCCATCTGATATTCGGACAGTATATGTTCTTCTGTTGGATGTGATACACATGCCCGTCCCACACTACAGAAGTTTCAAAGCTTCTGCACCATACACGTTTCAAAAACCACATGTGCATACAACAAAAACTGGTACCTTAGCTCTTGTGGTCATAATTGACTCTAGAATGGGTGATTTCGTCCTAAAAAAACTAAAAAGTATGAATACATGAATTTCTAGATGACTAGTGAAAAGAAAAGCAAAAAAAAAAAAAACAGATCCCAAGCACCTGGTACATAAATCTTACACTGATTCAATTCATTCCTTTAGAAATAGAAGCCAGCTCAGCTAATAGAGCTCTAGACATGGACTGCACACCAA
The DNA here is from genome assembly GCA_012931725.1 of Litsea cubeba. Classification (NCBI taxonomy): domain Eukaryota; kingdom Viridiplantae; phylum Streptophyta; class Magnoliopsida; order Laurales; family Lauraceae; genus Litsea; species Litsea cubeba. The sequence goes on from CM022952.1 coordinate 12,380,515, forward strand.
CTGCCATAAATTTCCCATGCAATTACATATATAAAACCTCCATATCCTCTCCATTTCTCCTTCACCATCATTTTTTCTCTTTTTCATCCCCAATTTGCCCTCTCCCCTCTCTTGATCCATTCACATTCTCTTTTTATCACTCACTCACAGCTGAAACTTAAAAAACATACAATACAATGGGGTATGGCAGGCTCGGATCCACCGAGTCATTCCGTTCTGTTTCCGAACCTGCATCCAATCCTTCAAATTCCTCTAAAAAGAGGAAGCTGCTGGTACTAGGTTTGATCGCTTTCATCTTCCTCTTAGCTTCGGGTGCGGCCGCTGCAATTCTGGTTCGGATACGAACCAGAGGCTCGGGTGTGTCGGAGCCTATAATTAATAAGGCTCCGACACAAGCCATATCCCGAGCCTGTGGCAAGACTCGGTATCCGGACCTGTGTGTCAACTCGCTCGTCGACTTCCCCGGGGCAATGGAAGCCGGCGAGCGGGATCTCGTCCACATCTCCGTCAATATGACGCTGCAGCGCATCGGGCAGGCGCTCTATGGCGCCTCGTCCTTCACCAATCTGCCGATGGAGGGGCGCATGCGCGCTGCCTATGAGGACTGCTTGGAGCTGCTCGACGACTCCGTCGATCAGCTCGGGCAGTCTCTCACGGCCGTAGCGCCGCCCGCGGGGGCGGCGGGCGGCGCTGGGTCGACTGACGACGTGCTGACGTGGCTGAGCGCCGCGCTCACGAACCAGGACACGTGCGAGGAGGGGCTGGCTGACGTCAACGGGACGGTGAAGGACGAGGTGGCCGGGCAGATGAAGGATCTGATGGAGCTCGTGAGCAATTCCCTTGCGATTTTTGCGTCGACGAGCGCAGGACAGGATTTCGCCGGAGTGCCGATCCAGCACCGGCGGCTGATGGCGGAGGGGGAGGTTTTCCGGTTGGAGAATGATGGTTTTCCGGAGTGGATGTCGAGGGAGGAGAGGAGGTTGTTGCAGGTGCCGGCGGCGGCGATACAGGCGGATATCGTGGTGTCGAAGGACGGGAACGGGACGCATAAGACGATAGCGGAGGCGATTGAAGCGGCGCCTGACAATAGTAATCGCCGCACTGTGATTTACGTCAAAGCCGGATGGTAATTAAATTAGAGGACTTTTCTTTTTCGGCCTTTTCAATTTTGGGACCCACATTCCATCACCGACACACTTGTGATCGTACAGTGGTACATCCATCACATCCAAATGACAGAAATGTCACTCCTCTTTTAGTAAAATTACCAAAAAACCCAAGCGGCGACACTTAATTTTACTTATAGCTCAATAGGATTTTCATCCCTTATTGCACTTGTCTCATGTTTGCCAGATCAATTACGATACGCCACATCGACGAAAATTCATAGAATTTTCACTTTTAATATGATGCGGAACAATGAGATGTGGTTTTTTATAACCATAGCTCACCGTAAATGGTCTATTCACCTTGAACGTGTATCACAAATGCAGTAGATGATTTGGACTCAACTTTGAAACTATTAATGGAAATTTGAAGAAATAGTATGTTTGGTCTTCCATGGGCAAAAATTTATGAAGGTTTTATAAAATTTAAAATAAAAATTCTAAAATTGTTCATATATTCTTTTCATGGGAGTGGAAAGAGTGTTTTCACTTCCATACAAACTTCTTGTGTTTGTAAAACATTTTTATTTTTACCCAAGAATTTGCAACTCCATCATACCCATAAGAAACACTGCTATACAGAAGAAGAACCCATCTTTTCTTTCCCATGGCTTTACACAAGACTACCCTATAAAAGCTTTTGAGTCCAAAGAAAATGCATGTGAGGACCCAATTTCAAAGAATTTCCTCATATAATAGATATGATGGAACCCACTGCATTGAATGCTTGAGGAGGTCCTATCTAACCATAACAAATCTTTAATTATTCATCTCCAATTCACCCTTGGCATTCTCAAGTTATTATAATTATTATTAATATGAGTAAGTGAGATTTGTTGATATTGGATGTAGGTATGATGAGAATTTGAAGGTTGCGAGGAAGAAGACAAATCTGATGTTTATAGGAGATGGGAAGGGCAAAACGGTAATTCAAGGATCACGGTTCAAATCCGAGACCTATACCACGTTTCACACCGCCACTTTCGGTAATTGTCTCCTTCTCTTTTTACCACCTTTTCCTCTCTATCTCTTTTGGTCTTACCTTTCGTTTTCTGCTTTTTTTTAGTTTTTACTTTATTTACACTGATTGAATCGTTACCGTTTTATGGTTTTCCGTTATTTTTACCGACCCACATCTCTGTCCCGTCCATTTAATGAAGATATGGGCTTTTCACTCACTTCCAGAGAGATTTTAACTGTAGCTGTTCTTCTTTTTTAATGATTAAATGACGTGGGTCTGCCTAGGTCTTTTACAGTTTTACCCAATAGGATTAGGGCCGTAGGTGGTGGCTGCAGGGGTGTACCTGCAGAAGTGGTTACGGGGGCAGTGGCCTCCAAAAACTTGGCATTAAAATCTTAGATCCCTTTAAAATATCAACATGAAAATTTCAAATCCACATGCGAGTTTTGGGTTTGTCTACAAAATCTAATTACTTAATTGAATTGAGTCTATCCTTGGTAACGGCTAAAACCCATATAAATGCACACTAAATAATTTAGGACGGATTTTAAACGCAAAATATAAGGAGTAAGTAGAGATATAAGGAGCAAACCCGCGCCTTATACCACTCCACCAACTTTGAGGTTGGTTTGAAAATCCAAATAAAGTAAGATCCCGTTTTATTGACCATAAACACTAATTCAGTTGTTCTTTTATTGACTATCACTCGCTTTAAGAATCTAGATCCTCTAAGGCTCGGCCTCTTTAGATCTTATAGGGATTCAAGTAGAACTGCAGGGTGGGGTTTATCTTTTCTTCTTTTTTGTTTCAACATTGATACTTAAACTCATGAATTCTCGCCCGCATCCTTTTGCTCCTGCAACCTTGTCCTAAATCGTCTAATTTATCTATTCGCTAAATATATATAAAATTCTCTCTTATCACATGAGATGTGGCAAGATTTTACTCTAATAAGAATTTATCCCACCATCTAGAGTAGATTCACACTATAATTAACTTGGATTTTCGTTAATATCTCTTCTCAAGTTATTTCTAAACAATAATTTGTACTGGAGCAAAATTCTGCCATATTTGTATAAGAGAGTATTTATGTATCTTGAGCGGTTTAAATTTCTAATGAGTAGACTCCACTATACAATTTCACTTCCGCATGAAAAACGCCTTCCAACTGTGCTGCGGGCTCTACCACATCTGCTTACAGATTTGACATGACTCTTTTCGACCACTTGCAAAGTAAAGTTGTGAATGGATGGTCCTCATTTGTACGTAGCAAACTATGTTATTTACATGACCAACCATTTTGACGTTAATGTAACAAAGTATTTTTATGTGAACTGACCTTGACAACTGAACGGTATTGAAAGGTATTTGTATTGATAACTACCAGGTAGACATTGCCATCACCAATTGTAGGATCCTGTCCAAATTACACTAGTTAATGTCATTTACACTAGTGTGTCCCATGTTTTAGCCATTGAACCCGATTCAACTAGTGTGGTTCATTCTAATTGAACTATGACAGAGGAAATGGTTGGACCATGCTGTAACATGCAGCAGTTCTATTGAACTGAGTCTGTTTTGAAATCTACCCGGTTTAATTTGATTCATTTTCTTCTCCTTCCATCCCCCTTCAGCGGCGACTGGAGCTGGATTCATTGCCCGAGATATGACCTTCGAGAACAGGGCTGGCCCAGCCAAGCACCAGGCCGTGGCCCTTCGAATAGGGGGCGATCATGCAGTGGTCTACCACTGCAGTGTCATCGGGTACCAAGACACCCTCTACGTGCACTCGCAGCGCCAATTCTACAGAGAAGTTGATGTCTATGGCACTGTTGATTTCATCTTTGGCAATGCTGCAGTAGTCTTCCAGAAGTGCAACCTGTATGCTCGCAAGCCCATGTCCACCCAGAAGAACACCATCACGGCCCAAAACCGCAAGGACCCCAACCAGAACACTGGCATCTCCATCCACAACTGCCAGATCTTGCCCGCTTCAGACCTCGTGCCCGTCAAGTCCAGCTACCCGACGTATCTGGGCCGTCCATGGAAGCTCTACTCACGGACCGTCTACCTGCTATCCTACATGGGAGACCACATAAACCCGGCTGGGTGGCTCGAATGGGATGGTAACTTTGCCCTTGACACCTTGTACTATGGGGAGTACATGAATTATGGGCCTGGTGGGGCGGTCGGTAAACGGGTCAGGTGGCCCGGTTATCGGGTCATCACCTCGCCCGTGGAGGCCAGCAAGTTCACCGTCGGGCAGTTCATTTCCGGGTCTTCATGGCTACCGTCCACCGGAGTCGCCTTTGTGTCCGGCTTGACGGTTTAACATAATGTATTTATAATTATGTTTTATTCGGCTAAGTGTTTATTTGGGCCGCTATTAAAAACCCGGCAACCTAGCTTGTTTATATTTCCATTTTTTGTTTTGTTATATAGGATAGGATGAATAATCCAGGAGGAGAGTGAGCAGAGTTTAGTCACATCTACAGCTCACCGGCCCTTAGTTTTTAATTCTTCTGATTCTGTAATTGCCTTAAAAGGGGAGGGGAAAAGAACCTTTCTTTTAAGGGGTGACTATATGTATACTGTTGTTATATGTTCCTCATTTGCTAGTAATATTTCATTACTGGGTACATTTGTGTCTAATCAATTTCTCCAACTGTGGAAGTCAAAATGCTCTAGTGTAAGGATTTTTGCCACCAGCAGCATTTGTTACTTGTTAGAGAAAGGAATAGAAGAATAGAGAGATTAAAAACAGATTAATAAATGGCAAAAGTTTGATCTGAAACTTTGAGAAACTTGTGAATATTGACCATTCCAAACCATGTAATTTGTGGTCTGCGGGCCCCAAATGCACGGTTGTGATGTTGGACATGTAATTGATGAGAGTGGTTGAGAAGGAGAAAACTAGTTTCACAAGTTTCTCAAGTTTTTTTCTTGTTTTACCTTAGTCGTTACGTAAAATCCATCCCTCCTTTGCAAAAGTCAAGAAAGCCAGAATCTCATGATGTTTCGAAAGAGTAGGAAGACAGCTTTACCATTGAAAAAGATAGCTGGTGGTGACTACTCGGCTCTATCCAATACCACATGTTAAATGGGCCATCAATCTAATGATGGTCCCCTCATAGATCTAGTGGGGAGCTGAATTCTATAAAGTGGGGGAGTTGGAGTCTACCATTTTGTTAAAAAGTACAAATTCCCAAGTTGGGAGAAAAGGAATTTTTCATGAAAACATTAACAACAAGGCAAGTAGTAGTGGAGGCATCTTGTGATGGTAAAGGGACAAAAGAGAAACGCCAGAGTCGATATGGGCTAGTGAACCATGCTTTTGGGCTAGTGAACCATGCTTTTTTTGAATGGTGGAATGGGCTCTGATTGAGGGCATTATCCATGGAATAGACAACATGATAGGGAAATGCATCAGGTATTGATTTAGTACGTACTTTCATTTAAATAAAAACAAATAAACAAATAAACAAACATTGATTTGGTACGCATCCACCCATGGCTCAATCCTCCATTGCAGGAGGGGAGTAAATTGTAAGCTAGGATTTAAAAAATATGACAAATGGCTTTGTGGGTCCCATCAAACGTATGGGATATAAAAGGGTTTTTTATCCAAGTCATCCTTTAAAAAAAAAAAAACAGGTGTAAGATCTGTCAACTTATCCAATCTAAAGTTATGAAATTGAGATGTTATAAAATCAAACCTGAGCCCAAGCCTCACAAAGGATCCACAGTTGAGCACTTATTATGAGTGGTGGATGGGTACCATCCATAACTGCTGCGACTACTTTAGGGAGGGGATGCTTTTCTAAGAAAAGATGCCCCTTTAGTGGGTTCCATCTGATTGAATGACATTCAAGGGAGAATGTGCTAATGGAAAGGTTTGGTTGTAGATTAGTAGAATATGAGGTATTAAGCCAATCAAAGAATCCCCCACCTTGGGGTTCAGTTTCCTGAGTTTAGTGACTACAAACTTGGCTATGATAAAATCTGCATCACCATCAAAGCCTTGAGTTTAGTGACAACACCATATAACTTGGCTGCGATAAAATCAACTTTGTCCCAACTCTGTTAATGTGAACTGTGTGTTTTCAAAGGGTGCCCTGCTAATTTATCATTTCAGTAATCACAATTAGGGCATGTTTGGATGCACAATAAAATAATATTTTATAGAATATAATCTTTCATTTTCTAAAGAAGAGAATCTTGTGCATTTGGTAACTAAAGAAAAACTTGAAGAAAATATTCTTTTGTTTCAAAAAGCTCGATATTTTCTCGTATAGGGTCTCCTGTAGAAAACTTTCTATAAGATAAAAACATTTCAAAATGACGATTACAAAGTGGTAGAGTAAAGTAAAGACTTTAGTTCACCAAATCCATCATGATGTGTTTGTTTACATATATGGTAAAGTAAAATAAAAATAAATCTCACAGCACAGTAAAGTAAAGGTGTGATAAAATATTTGGTAAAGTAAAGTAGGAATGAATGGTAAAGTAATTTCTTTTTATTTAACTTTACTTTATCACATTTTATCATAGTTTATATGGAAAATAAAACTGACTTGTTTACAGGTGTGGTAAAGTAAAATAAAGATTGATATCATATTATAGTAAATGTGAGGTAAAGTAAAGTGAGATGAAGTATGTGGTAAAACAAAGTGGAGAGAAAGAGTTGTAAAGTAGTTATTTTTTATATTGACTTTATTTTACTGTACTTTACCATGGTTTTATGTGATAAAAGAAAAGTAACTTAAGATAAAAATATGACAATTGAACTTTACTTTACCACAGTATTTTTTATCTAGATGTGGTAAATTACATTTAAATTAAAAAATATTTACTAAAAATTATTCTAATAATGTAACTTACTTTAATCATAGCACATTCCAAACAACTCAATTTCAAATCTTTAAAACTCTTTAAAAATCGTCAAACAACAAAAATATTGTAATATTATAATATTAAATTATTCTATTCTATACTATTTTATTCTTTCAATATTTAAATCTGTAAATATTTTATTCTGTAAACATCCAAACAGGCCCTTAGGTTTTATAGATCTGATCACCCTGTTTTTCATTTCACACATCTTATAGGGATACCATTTGCTATCAAAACCTCTAGTACCAACCCAAAAGCTTAAGTTCATAGATGAAAAGCCCAAACAGGTACATATGAAGCCTTACAAAAGGCATTATTACTTGGGGATGTGGAGTTTTACTTTAAACATTTTGGAACTCTTGAGAACCAAAACTCAATTTCAAACAAAATTGACCCACGTTAGTAGTAGGGCCAAGATTGAGAGAGAAACAAAATTGACCCACGTTAGTAGTAGGGCCAAGATGAGAGAGAGAGAGAGAGAGAGAGAGGACTCAATTATTTTATCTTTGTTGACTGGTTCAGATTGGGTCCCATAGGCCCTATTCAAAGGTCAGACTGCCAGGGTCGAGTCTCCGAAAAGACAACCCAGAGACCGGGCCTGCCCGTTTCATAGATAAGCCCAGCCCTGATGGATGTGTGCCATGTGATAAAGCCATCATCATCCGGGCCTGGTCTTGACAACTATCAACTGAGCAAGTACGATCTGGTGAGCCTAGCCAAAAGGGCAGATGGGACCTGTATTTACAAATCCTGAAAAGGTCTAATGCACATGGGTTGGATGAGCCAAAGGACCAACCACAGATATATCGACTACAACAACAAACTTTTCAGTTTTACCATATCATATGATCAAAATCCATATATACAAACTGATCTGGAAAGAAGCCCGCTTGAACTGAAGATGTGATATACAGGTGCGTAGAAGTAGAGCATAATATAAGAAAAATCAAAATCCTCCTATTTCTATCTTAGAAAGCCTTATGCACAATTTATCTGCTCAGCTTCACAAAACTGGAACACGAAGAGGTTCGGCTGGCAGTTATCTTTTGCTTATCTCTGAAACCTTGCTTGATATGCGAGAGTGAGATTTCAACAGCAAACAGACCTTTGAAGGTCTTTCAAGAACCAACAAAGCAAATAAACCACCATGCCTTAAGCATGCGAATGTCAGTCACACCAGGAATGTTGGTCGACGCACGTTCAGTAAGAGAGAGTTGGGACAATATATGTGTGCGTCTTAGGCCATTATATCTGAATCTTCAACTTCCGAGTTCAACACAAAGCTGGGAAATGCAATTGTTATGTCCCTGGAAAATGACAATTCAAAGTTGGAAGTAGTTCAGTTATCTCCCAAGTCCCAACAGGTAAAGCACACCAAATACCAGCACATATTTATTTCAAAAAGAAGAAAATACTAATTCTACCATCCCAATCCTAACTGAAATCTGAAATAGTATTGATCAATTTGGTCATTGTTCTCTTGATGTTTGAAGGATATAGCAAAATAAATAATAAATAAAAACATGAACAAAGCATTGCCAAACAAACAATAAAGAGAATTCACTGCAATTGCTAATATAATCTGAGAAGAGTAAACATATCCTTAAGTCCGAATCATCGTAGTCTCCTCTTTAACAAGTGTATGAGACACCTTTGCTTCATCCAACCCACTTACATCAAACACCCCACACTTTATAGGCAACACTAGCCTAAATTTTACTCCGATTGGAGTAATCTATTGTCTTAATCCAGTTTGAAAGATATAATCACATTTTTAACATGTGATCCACCCATAGTAAAAATCATTTTCCATTTTTAGTAAAATTATAACCAGTGCTCATACCTGATGTGAATGGGATGAATTAAGGAAAGGTGAGCCCCACACAGCCACACACCTATTAAACATGTGGTCAAGACTCTAGACAGTCCTGATGTCAGGAATCAGGAAATGATAATTTCTCACCCAAGTAATATTGAGAAAAAAAGAACCCGCATTTACATTAAAGAATTAGCATGCAACTGTCTAATGGAAGGGGAGGAAAAATAAATCTGCAGGCTACAGCTAGTATCAACCCCATGTCCCCATCTTTCATAGATGTATCTCTATTCATAAAGGTGTCTACCTATGATCAAGCTAGCCCAACTTCTTCACGTTATTCAACTCGATGATCTTCCGAGTGGAGTCAAGGTTTTGGATTACTTACAGACTTAAATACAGGTTAGATTCCAAATGGATGACCATGAAAATAAGAATTTGATTTTCTAGCATTTCAAGAGATTCTGATTAAAGACAAATATCAGAATTCAGTACGCTTGCACAGCCCAACCGCAAAAAAGATGTATTCTGCTTCCTAAATCTTCAGTAAAACCTATGACCTGTAATTCTGTTTCAACAGTGTCATGGGTTTATCATCTTACACCAGTAGAGTAACACCCAGAGATCTAAAAAAGGCTGGCAGAACTTACATGCACAACATGATATTGAAATACATACACCCATGCACATCATTTCCCACAATAAAAGTTTGACCCCATGATGCAAGTGCAGCAAGTCCAAAACATGAACCCTATCTCACTATATGAACAACACACAAGATTTACACAAAGCTACACAAGCAACAAATAGCAAAAGGAAGTTTTAACTTTTTAAAACTTACTTCAAATACGGAAGTGTCATGTTCTTCAACAAAGATGGGTTTCGTGCTACAAATTCCTTCCACTCTTCCCGATCAATTTTCCCATCTCCATTTAAATCTGCCTCACTAAAAGTCTGGAGAGAGAGAGAGGGATTCAACCCAACCACTAAGAGAGAAATTAAGCTTTCAATTGCACAAAATAGCAGTAAAGGTGAATAGTAAAAAGGTGATTCCACACCTTATCAACAATGGTTTCAACAACATCATCTGAAAGGCAGAGATCTGATTCCTCCAAAAGTGCTAACACCATTTCCTTCAACTGCCAAGCAATAGAATAAAAATTTAGTCTCAATACCACAAATGTTAAAAAAAAGTATCATACAGACTCAAGAAAGAGTAGAAGTTATACTAACAAAATACACATCAAAATAACTTCTCAACAAACATAAATTGGCAAATTTACATATGATACAATTTCTTCATATATTACCCAAACTGTGTGGATAAATTGTGCAGGTGCACGTACACATGTTTACACAGCTGCGCTCCGGTGCCAGTAACTCTTATAAACCCTCTATGCAGACTCCCTTGTGGGTCCCACCTAGGACCACAGCAATCATGAGGAAGGTAGAGGATCAAAAGATCTGGATGAGATCTACATATGTGCTAAATTTCAACTCCATTAGATCATCCTAACCCCTTGATCCATGGCCCTCAAGTTTAATGGTTTTAGATGGCATCATTTTTTTAGGACTTCAAAGCAACAGTGAGTAGCAGTTGGGTTGTGAGGGGGTTGAATTGATTAAAGGGGGTCCCACATGCTTAAAAAGAGAGGGTCCGCACAATGTCTCGTGAGAGACGTCCTCACCTAAGCCTCAGCATGTGCCTTTCAATGCATAATATGTATGAACTTATATTGTTCCACAAAGCATACATTAGCAGATTTCTTTGCAGCACCTAACTGTAAGCAGATGCACTTCCAGATTATAATGGATCCACCATGGTTGACTTTTTTCTTTTTCCAATATACTAAAACAGAAAAGTTCATTTAAAATCTAGACCATGAGAGGAGTTCAAGTTTTTTTTTAGTAGGCAAGTCCAGCTCAAGTATTCATGCAGACAAAGTATCAGATATCTAGCAGATCTACTCGTGCAGTGTGCAGTTTCATTTCCAGAGACCCAAGTAAACCTAGATTTGAATAACCTCCACATAATAATCTAGAGTTGTGCAGGGCCAACAAAAAGTTTTTTTTTTCCTTGTGAACCTTCTCACAATTCTTGAAGGAAAACCAACTGAAAATGTATATTTACTCCACTTATATTTTATACCTCCTTCCTCAGCATGAAAAGCCATGTTTGAACTCCATCACAGCATCAGTACATATAAGTCTTTACTTTTTTTTTGGTAGAAATATAAGTCTTTACTTGCTACAGACATTGTTGCTGAGACAAAAATATTACCTACCAATGGGTATAATAAGTGAGCATATCAATCACTTTAATCCTACCTACTATTGTGTATAGGCGTGCTTATCAATCGCCATGCTTATTATAATGTCCATAATCCTATTTCAATTTTTTTGCATTTTTTTTTCTTTCGTTTTTTGGGCCTCAACGTAGTTTCCAACTTGTCATCCTTGACGGAGTTTATTCCCATTAAAAGAGATTTTGTGTTTTGCCATCAGCACCACGTCCCAGCAATTTGTCCCCATTTTGCTGAATCTATGGACAAACCAAACTTAAGTGACAAACTTACTCAATATTTAAAAGATCGAGCTACTCTTGGAGGTAAGAGCTAACATGTGCACATTTAAATGGTGTGAAATAATCAAGTAGGGAGTTCTGTTGTTGTTAGAGACAATAAATCTTAACCCAGTATCTTCACTTTTTTATAGAAAATCTTGTTCTGTTCAATCCGGAAGTCATTTACCCTTGGTCATTGTAGAGGGCAGAAACAACTGGCCAAAGATGCAACCTTATTGAAAATGATGAAAATAGGATGTGCCCACACATGCAGGGGTTCAAAATACAAAAAAGAGAGAGGGAGTCACACAGTTCATTTATAAGATAATGTGCAGTTGTGTCCATTTTGTCCACAGCGTTGTCTACAATGATAGATGAAAATAGGATAAATTACTAATGACAACAGGTAAATCCTCTACAATCTGGGGAAAAAAAGGATTTCATCGTTTACTAACAGTACCATCCAATGGAATGAAACAAAGAAGAAAATCTGCAATACTCACTTCCTCACGTTCAATGAAGCCCGTGTGCCTTAAATCATACAATCTAAAAGCAACTGCGACAAAATTTTAACACATATTATAAACGATTGATTAATTCAATTTTCATAATAAATGGATACGATAGCAGAATCAAACAAAATATAAAAAAGAGATCATACTTCTAATCAGATACAATAAAATTATCTAGAAAATATCATAAAAATTAATTTTGTCAAAGCATTCAATATCAAGATCTTCTATTGATGAAGTTCAGGCCATCATTTTAATGTGTCAGTAGTGTGTACTGCATTAGAACCCTGACCTGAATGCTTTTAAAATTATTCTCACAGAATATGATGCATAACATCACATCTAGCAGAGTTTAAAAATCCAGTGGAATCTTTCACAAAATTAAAACTAAAAAAAGAAAAAGAAAGAGGCAGGGAAGATAAATTTGCCTGGGTGATTAGAATAAGCAAATAGTTCTTACATTCAATTTTCTCTGATATTGCAGTGTTTGGATGAAAGACGCTCAATGACCGAACAAATTCCCCAAACTCAATAACCCCATTGCGCTTGACATCAAACAAATCAAATATCTGTACATAATCACCAAGTAAAAAATGTAATTACATAAAGTGGAAACCATGAACACATAAAAGCATGATATAATTTAATGAAATCTTTTTGTTCAAGTAAAATACAATTTTTTTTCTTGAAAAGTAACGGTAAATTTTATTGAAAAACCATAAGAATACAATAACAAGAGTATAGACTTATACCAATAAAAAATTACACAAGAATAACCTCCCAGGGAGACGACCTTTGTACCCCTTGTTTGGCTAAGGAGTCTGCCGACCCATTAGCCGATCTTGTCACATGATATAAAACTACAAAAAGAGAAGAAGCCAGCTCCTTGATCTCACCAAGAAAAAACTGAAATTTCCAAGGCTTGACCGATGACCTCGTAACCCAAGAGATAGCATTAGAAGAATCACTCTCCACTATCAGACGACCATGAAAAGAGCGAGAGAAAATCCTTAGAGCCTCCAAAATAACCAATACCTCAGCTTCAATGGAATCTCTCACTCCAACACTTTTGGAGAACATACAAAGGATCACCCCTTTATTGTCGCACAATACTCCCCTAATACCCGCTGGGCCCGACTTCCCTCTCACTGCCCCATCAAAATTAAACTTCAACATTCCCATCGAGGGAGGAGACCAAAAGGTCATCCTCCTCTCCTTGGTCAATCCACACACCATACAAGCCTCCCAATTAGAAAGAATGTCGTCCATACTAAAGTTAGAGAGTTCTTTCCTAGCTACAGCCCACTTTGCAATTCTAACAAGGATTGCTCCTCGAATTTCCTCCTTTGAAGAAAAGACATTTCTAAAGATTATGTTGTTCCTTTCGTTCCAAATAGACAAAAGGATAGCAAAGGGGGTGATCTGCCAAAGGATAAGGTCACACCCGAAGAAAGGACTGCCTTGCCAAGATTCTGCCAAGTTTGAGATCGACTGAGGGATACACCAATGCAAGCCACACTTGTGAATGAAGAAGCTCCAAAGATATGAGGCCACCTCACAATGCAAGAAAAGGTGATTCACCATTTGCTCCTCTTTACCACACATGATGCAAGTGTTTGATAAGGATTGTAAAGGAATACCTCTCCTTCTTAGGAAATCTATAGTAGATGCCCTCCTTGCAATCGCCAACCAACAAAAAGCCTCCATGCGGGGAGGAACTAAATCAGCCCAAGCAAGAGCACAAGCGGGACGCAGTTCCAGTGAGTCCGTCAAAGCCAAGTAGAAGGCCTTGGCAGAAAACTCACCAGTAGAAGACGGTTTCAAGATGCGCTTATCCGCTTCATCCCTGCATAAAAATACATTAGAAAGATAAACCAACAACTCTTAATATTGAACTTCCTCCCCATGATGCAAAGACCTCCTAAAGGACAACTCCCAAGAAACCACATTGTCCCTCACAACATAACAATCCTTAACCGAAGACTCTTTATTGGACACAACTCTAAAGACCCTAGGAAAATGGGAACGCAAAAGACCCACCCCCAACCAATCATCCAACCAAAAATGGACCAAACTACCCTCCCCCACCAAGAATCCCACCCCTTTACAAAAAGTTTCCCTGCTAACATTGGACTCACTCCCCGTGCTAGAAATGGAACCCCGTATAAACCCGACAATCTATATACCTAGGGACTGGCTTTGGAACCCATCCCCAGTTATCCACCCCATATTTATTGGCAATAATCATTCTCCAAAAGGCATCTTTCTCTTCCCCAAATCTCCACCACCATTTAGCCAGGAGAGACCAATTACGGGTCTCCAACTCCACAAGACCAAGACCCTTAGCTGATTTCGGCTTTATGACGTCACTCCACTTTAATGGAAGAATTTTCCTTCCTTCACTTTGACCTTCCCACAAGAAATCCCTCCTAATCTTGTCCAACCTCAAGTTCACTGCCTTTTGCATTTTGAATAAGGACATATAATAAATTGGCAAACCGGAGAGACAAGCTTTAAACAAAGTAATTATGCCCCTAGAGAAAGATATCTCCCTTTACACTAGATAGTTTCCTCTCAAACTTCTTCACCACTGGATCCCAAAGGACCCAAACAGACGACGCTCTTGTCCTAGCACCCAAAGGGAGACCCAGGTACAATATTGGTAACCTCCCTATCGTACAATGAATGATACTAGCCAAAGAATGAATCACATCATCAGAACAACCAATCCCCACCAAAGAGCTCTTGTTCAAGTTCACCTTCAACCCTGATACTAATTGAAAACATCGCAAAATCCTCTTCAGTGCAACAACTTCCTCACTCCTGGTTGAGCTGAACTAAATAGTGTCATATGTGAACTGAAGATGAGTTATGGACTCTCCATTCTGACTGGCAACAAAACCCTCGATACCATTCTGACCGGTAACAAAACCCTCGATAAGGCCAATTACTTTAGCTTTCATCAACAAAGCACTCAGCGCCTCTGCCACTATAGTGAACATGAATGAGGATAGGGGATCACCTTGACGCAAACTAGCTAGAAGCTTTAAAAAGGGTGGACAAAAATACATTAACCAACACGTAGAAAGAAGTAGAAGTAATACACTCCCGCATCCACCATCTCCATAAATCACCAAACCCGAACCTGCCCAACATATAATCCACAAAGTCCCACTCCACATGATTGTAAGCTTTTTCCGAGTCATTAAGATGTAACTTTTGACTTAAACTTGTACATTAAGATGCATCTAATAAGATGCAAAGGCTGCATCAAAGTTTCATTTGAACTCTCTGGTATCCTTCATCCATTAGTCATTAGTGCCTTCCAACACTCTGTCCGAACTGTTCCATCAGAACAAGCTTACAAAGAGATTGATCTTTTACTCCATTTACTCGACAATCAGAAAAGCAATGAAGTGTATTCCATCAAATTCACTTCAACTTTTTTCTTTAAACATATATGCCCGTTCTCCAAATAGGTAGTACCTCTGCGCATCTCAAATGAGTGTCAAATTTGCATCAGTGCCAATTTGCTAGGAGGTGGGCAGTACTAACAAGTCTGAAGTGATTAGATTGGCCATTGGAGAAGGCCAGGTCAGTGGGTTTGGCTGTTCCAGAAACTTAGTGTTTGTGCGTGTATAAATATATATACATAATACACTATACATATATATGATAAAATTTAAATAAGTGCTTATCTTTTACAGTAATTATGATATTCAGGAAATCTACAAATCGCAATTTGTAACTATCATAACCTTCAACATGTTATGATACTGTTCGGTTTATAGAAATTTGAAAAGGTGTAGCTTGTATACGGTTCAGATCGTGTTTGTGGGGAACACAAAAATTAGAAATGAATAAAAAAAAAAAAAACTGACTGCTGACTGCCCTGAAATCCCCTTCTTTGCATTATGACAGATCAATGGTCTAGAGTTTCTCGCAGTTTTCTCATGATCCGTAATGAATCAAGCTGTTGAAATTCACCCCCTAGCCTTTTTTTCCTTTTTAAGAGGATGAACAGTTCGGATTGTGCAAATGCGGCCCACAGAAGTCCAAAAATTGTCATTTATCAGTCTGGACTTTTTTGCAAATATCTCAAAATCTGTGATGTATCAACGGCTAATGTTTGACCTCGTAGCCATTTTGGGGATTTTAAACAAGATGTATGGTACGGGTCTTAATTGTGGAACCCATAAAAGCAAAAAAGGAAAAGAAAAAAACCGGTCCTTTAAAATGACCGTCATATATACTGTAGTTCCCGCCTTTCTGCACAAGGGAGGAAAGCCGGAACTCCAAGAGGGGGTCGGGGCCATCGAGGAATCAGTGTTTTTTGAGGATTTGCAAATCCTTTGTGGGTCCAAAGAAAATAACCCAAACCTGGGTTTTCCTCGGAATCGCGAAAAACAGACGAGGAATCCTCGGCGAGAATGGTTACCAAACATGCACTAATAGAAAATGCTTGTCCAATAAGAGAGGAGGTTTAAAAAAAAAGGTTATTTGCTGCATACATATTCTAGTGGTACATAAATAAAAAAATAAAAGCTATTTACTGCATAAATATTCTAAAGAAATTGCAACAGAGTTCGTGGTCATACTTTTTAAGCCCATTGCTAAACTGTACAAATGCATTGATGGGCAATACTCAACAGAACATCTACAACCACTACTAAGAAATGTAGTAGTCAAAGACTAAACAAGTAAAAGATAACACATCATATAAATGTTTATGCTATACGGATTACAGACCCTGTCCGCAAAAAGATTTCTCTTGTTGCTGTTCCTGAATAGTGCAAGCTGCAATTCTTCCTGTCAGGGAAAAGGAAAAAAGGCATTGCTGAAGTCATAGCACAAAAAGGAAGTGTCAAGAAATACTCTGCAATTCAAACATAAACCTCAGAGACCAGCAGGAAGCGTGAATACCTTGTGAATAAACCCATCGTCAATTATAGAACTGCTCAGTTTCTTAAACAGCTCATACAAAGCTTCAACTTCACTCACTGTGACTGCCAATAAACATCACATTGTAAACATATGATTCTTTATTGTTTATGGATACTATTATGCTTTACCACATAGAACTTAGTATAAATTGCAGCCTTTGCAGCCTAAAGCCAATATCTAGAGCAATGTGCCTATTATATATGTAATATTGTATGGACCTGGGTCAACTGCGAGCAAGGCAGGGATCCCAATCCCACATCGCCCATGAAGCTGCCCAGAGACTGGGCTTATATGTGCGATGCCGTCCTTGTCTGGTATAATGCGTTTTGCATCACCCATGAAGCTGCCCAGAGACTTGGCTTATATGTGCGATGCCGTCCTTGTCTGATATAATGCGTTTTGGGTCTCAAAGGGGCCCAGAAACAAAGTTGTGCGGGCTCTGCGGCCCAACGAGGACAATATTATATCAGATGACTCGGATCGTTACAGAAATGGTATACCAGGTGACTGGATCGTTACAGAAATGGTATCAGAGCCGAAGGCTGCTCTCCTCTTAGTGGTGGGGATTGTAAGGACCCGGGTGAGCTGCGAGCAAGGCCGGGATCCCAATCCCACATCGCCCATGAGAATGCCCAGAGACTTGAGCTTATATGTGCGATGCCGTCCTACCCGGGTCATCCTTGTCTGGTATAACACGTTTTGGGTCTCAAAGGGCCCAGAAACAAAGCCGTAAAGCGGACAAGATTATACCCGGTGACTCGGATCGATAACATTCAGCTTACATTTAGGAGTCAATCACAGTAGAGACTTTGACAACTGAATTACTTTCAGTTCCACTGTTCCAGAAAAAGTAAAAAAAAATTCAAGCAGACAAGTCAAGAAGAAGGAAACAGATACTCACACGATGTTTCCGCAGCAAGAACGGTTGGTTCCTCATATCCTGGTATTTGCTTGATGTGCTTAGTACAAAGGCAGCCCATGAAATCCAAAAACAAAATACAAACACAAGACAAGACAAGACCACCACTTTCTGAAATCCGGAACTGCAAAAAAACAGAAACCAAACGCAACTTGTAACAACAAAATTCATGAATTTGAAGCAGTGACTTGCTTGAAAACTCCAAATAATCAGTTTCTTGAACAAGAAATAGTGAAAAACTCTCCTGCTCTCTGAAGATTCTACTCTTCAGTAGAGTTCTCAGGATTCTCGAAAATCAGGAAACCTTCTTGCCCTCCAAAGTCCAAACAGTCATGAGACAAAATGCAGCCTAAGCTAGTCCTCCACCATTCGATACAAATTCCACTTTTAGCCTATACATCCAACTAAAAAGCTCACAAAATCAGATGCTTGAGATCAATCAATCGATAGAGATGCAGAGAACTCCATTTTCTTTCTCCGATCCACAACTTCCACAAAAAAAAAAAAAAAAAAATTCTCAACACTCCGATTTCGATTACTATAACAACATCAAACACTGCTTCAATCACAAACCCTTGTTCTCATCGCTCCATCTCTTTATCTCAATTCAAATCGAAAGATATCACATTTCTTCACCACAAATCACAATCAACGATACGATCATACAACAACAAAGTAAACGATTAAAAAAAATAGAAACGATGTTACTAATCTTCCCTAAAACAGTTGGAAAAACCGAAAAAACGAATCCATTTAAGACAGAAAGCGAAAATTTTCGATTGAAAACGCAGGACTCGATCGATTGAGAAGTCGAATGCAATGAAAAACTGAAAGAGATCGGTGGATTGTGATTCCGAAATGCAACACAACAAACCAGATATTTCGGGATTCGGACGGTTTTCTTTCTTTCGTTTCTCTCCCTTCTTAGACTTTCTGCTCTGCTCTTCCCGAAAACCGACTCGTTCTGATATTTGATATTTCAACGCTCTCCTGGAGTCTGGAAGCATTTTATATGCATGGAACTGTATATTGATTCGTATTATCTTATTATTCTATATTAAGTTAAGAGATTTTCGCTTCAATCTTTAACGTCCTCTGTCATTTTAACCGACGGTTATGTAACCACACATATAACTGTCCACTCATTTTTTTTTATCAAACTACTCATATTTTAATTTTTTCTAAGTAACTATACCATTTTTCCTCTAATTTTATTATTTCTATTTTATCCAACTTATCTAATAGAAAGATGTAATTTTTTTTTTAATATGTGATTATTTATTTTACAGTGCAGGGAGATACCGTGCTCAGCACGGGTTATTGGGCTAGTGGATATGTCGGGAGAGAGAGAGATACGGATGGTATTTGGATATGTATTTGTCCATCGAAAAGCCAAAGAGCGAGAAGTCGATTTCTCTTTTTGTATTTTTTAGATGGTAATCGCATTAGTACCTTTTAATTTGATTAACCTCATTTATGTGTCTCAATGACTGGTGTGGTGGGTATTGGGTTTCATGTCCCATGCCTATACAATATAAATGCATAATTGAGATGGCTATATATTGTTGCTTTATTAGATACAAGTGTCTGTTTTAAATGAGATTTGTTGGAGAGTTACAAAACATCACAATGTGGTAGGTGGCAAGGCGGCTCACTCTCACCAAAGTATTGAGAATCAACCGCACCTTTCTTTAGATAGACCACTCCGTAAAATAAGAAAAATCTTGGACAACCCATATATAAAATCTGCTTATTATTGATTTGTTTTAAAAGGGGATGGGGGTGTGGAATTCCTCAGTTCCACAGTGATGAGACCTAGAATGGTAGATGAGGCTAGCTTAGAATTAGGATAGTTCACCATTCCTCATTTCTACGGGGGATAAAAAAAATATGGGAGCGGTTATTTGCACATTCAAAGTTGCTCAATGCACATCCAAATTTTTGAAGACCAACATACCCATCTGTGAAATGACAAAAATGGACACCAACACTACTTTGAGGACTCTTGGACTTGCTCTGTACACATCCCACCAAAATACGACTTCCTCAACTCTCATTCTCCTCCTCCATTGGACCTTAGGCACACAGGAAGCATTCATTTCAAGCATCAATAGTGAAGGATACACAGAGGAGAAGCTCATTTCCATTATTGTCATTGTCGACATCTCATTCTCTCTTCATCTCCATACATACACTCTTCAAGAGGTTATCACTCGTCACTCTTGATCAATGGACAAGTAAATCATCGTTTTAGATTGCTATAGCAACACCAAGGTACGCAACGACTTTATTTTTTTTTCTTTATTCAAGTTTAGAGTACGTGATGCAAGTGTGTCTTCCCGACCTGTTTGGCCACACAGGGCCGAACGGTAAGCTAAATGTCCAACCATGTATGGCTGAACAATCAGAGTATTGTTCGGCCAATTATGGCGGAACATTATGCTCATCGTTCAGCCATTTAGGGCTGAGCGTTTAGCTTATTGTTCAGCTAGTCAAGCTGGCCGAAATGTCACAATGTTCATTACGCTTATTAATCCATAGTTGTTATAGGGTGATGTGTTCACCCAGTGCAACAAGGTTAAATCGGAGTGTTTGGATGACTACAGTAGCGAATTTATCACAGAAGAGGTAATAGATTTACTTTAATAGTTTGTAATGTTAATGTTGCCACTTGTGAACCCGCTAATGGATGTTTTTGCATTTTCAGATAGTCAATAGTCGAGCAGACTTAATCAATTGGGTTCGTGACGTCGGCTAAAGAAGTGATTTTATTATTGTGACGAAAACAACAACTTTAAGTGGTCCTGGCCAAAAAAAAAAAACAACTCACACTTGGATGTGAGAGGAGTGGGTGTTGTAGAAAGAACCTAAAGACGAAGGATGGGAGTGCAAAGAAGAGAATAAAGGGGATTGGTTCAAAGAAGTATGGCTGCCCTTTTACACTAAAGGGAAAAGAGTTGGGTAGCAAAGACGAATGGATGTTGGTTGTTAAATACGGTTTGCACAATCACCCACCTGCGACCACTTAGAGGTGCACTCTTTTGCAGCAAGATTGACGGAAGAGAAAAAAATATTGTTGGTTGATGTCAAAGAGCATGGTTTAACCAAAGGAGATTGACTACACTAAAGAAAAAAAATCAACTAAATGTCAACACAATCAAGACAATCTACATTGCACGTCAGAGGCAAAGGGTCGTAGAGAGGGCCGGCACGAGTCAGATGAAGCAATTGTTTGCAATGTTGACACTGCACAAATACATTGAGTAGCATAGGAAATGTGATGATACAGATATTGTCCTTGACTTGTTTTGGACACACCCCACCAGCCTAGGCTTGTTGCATACATTTCCACATGTATTGATTATGGATTGCACTTACAAGACCAATCAGTATCGTATGCACAGGTTGGAGATCATTGAAGTGACATCAACGGACAAGACTTTCTCCGTATGCTTTGCATATCTAAAGCATGAATGCGAAGACAATTACACATGGGCATTGAGCATGCTGCGGAATGTGATTGGTGAGGGTGCTCTTTTGGCTGTCATTTTTACAGACAGAGAGGTGGCCTTGATGAATGCCATATCTACTATATTTCCTAGTGCTATTCATCTTTTATGCAGGTGGCATATTAACAAAAATGTCCTTATGAAATACAAGAAGTTGTTTGAGATGAAAGAAAAGTGGGACATGTTTAATGTGTTTTGGAATATGTTCGTATCTTCGTCTACGGAGGACCATTACAATCTTCAATTCAATCTTTTTTTCTAAAGGAGTTCAGCGGCAACCCAAAAGTTGTAAATTATGTTCGAACTAGTTGGTTGAATCCATACAAAGACAGATTTGTTGTTGCCTAGACCGACATGTTTATGCATTTCGGAAACACCACTACAAACAGGTTTATGCTTTACTTGGTCAATTTTAGTCGGTAAAATCAGCTCAGGATAGCTACTCCCCAGCAACGACTGTTGCTACGTTGGTTAGCAGTGGAACATCGTTGAAGAAGCCTAAGGCGGAGAGAATAGACAAGCTGAGAGCTATCTGCACCAGATCGTTGAAGGCATCCATGTTTATTGACGCATTTCCTAGTGCGTTGCGGCCTTTTATCACTCATTTAAAAGATACTGCTGCTGATGCTTCAGAGATAATGTTGGACTTATGGGGATTGAGGGTTCATGGCACCAGGTCCGAAAAAACCTTCTGAGCGAACTGCAAGTTAATGTTGATCACTACATGCAGTTAGTTATATGGGGGCAATTAGAGGATTAAGGAGTTTAGCGACATTCTGTCATACATGAAGGACTGCACCCTTATGATAAGTGGATGACGATACCGGATATGGGACATTCGATATCTTCCCGATATAATGTTGTCCTATACTACTTGTCTTCCTACCTCTTAGATCATTACCACTTCGGATATGTAATTACAATCATTTCGTATTTTTACGCGATCAATGCATCCACCCAAAACGCAATCATATAAGTGACAACCAATATAAATCTATTAAGCAAGTCTCATTAATTTAAAATGACACATTTCACACAATTCCTTGCATGGAGGACTATCCCCTATTGACCGATACAACAATGGTGTCAAGCTGACCCAACTACATTGAAAAATGGCTAACTACCGATACACCAATGGTGACATACCCAACACATCTATGTTCTGCATTTCAAACAAATTCAAACATCCACATATCTCTCTCCGATCCACACAACATCCACACACAAAAAAAAAATCTCAACACTCCGATTTTGATTACTATAACTGTATAACAACATCAAACGCTACTTCAATCAGAAACCCTAGTTCTCATCGCTTCATCTGTTTATCTCAATTCAAATCGAAAGATATCACATTTCTAAGTGAGCCCCACAAAATGTTTGTATGAGGTTGGCTCCTATTTTATTGTTTCCCCTATTTTAAATACCTTTTTCTTTTGTCTACATTAGCACATTGTGCAAACCTGTGTAACTCTTTATATTGCAGCCTTGAGTCCTAGCAAACCTCATTAGGGTACTCATAGCCGGGTTAGGCTGGGCTAAGGCATATTCAAAATTTAAGTTCACATCCTGCTGGAGCTCCACAAGGGCCGTGGTGGTGCCTAACTCAAGCCTACTGCTCCTCAACTTGTAAAGTTAAAACTTACTTATAGTATAGACATCTTAAATTTAAATATAAGACAAATCTTAAATTCATTTAAAACTATATTAAAACAGATAAACAAAGGAAAATATATTATTCATTTGTTCAAGCTAAGAAGGTCCATGCTTCATGCTTTCTATCACTTTATTAAAGTCTTTATCCGAATGGTAAGGAGCGTCAGTTCTTACCTGGCTATCCAGGGTTTGAATTCCTGGTACGTCACATCTTCTCGCTTGTGCGAGCTCCTTTTCTATTTATGTGGGCTTTCTTTCAGATTGAGTGGGCTACCTTCCTATGTGTATGCGGGCTCTCTCTTGGGTCCCAGCCCCCTTGGCTGGGATACAAAAAAAAAAAATCTAACCGAAATATAAAATCGGCCTAACCTAATTACCAAAAGGTACAAAGCTTAAGGTTTTTTTAATTTTTTGCAAGACCAAAACTGCAGTCTTAAACTCAAAAAATAGCATGTCATCCCCGGATCACATCCAAACTAATGTAGCACTGAGCAGTTAATGAATCTAATTGAGCGCCCATCAAAATAAAATTTATTTGTGCAAGAAGAGGATTCCACTTTCCGCACATTTTAATTTTCACGAGGGAGGAAAATCTGTAATATTACCTCTCCTGTTGAAAATTGATTGAGAAACGTTTATTCTTTCCTTTCATGAAAAAAAAAAAAAAACCATTTCTTGCTAAATAACAAAGCAGTAGACTGCATAAAAATCAGAAGTTTTTTCACTCATGAAAAATGTGACAAGGGAAAGAGACATGTCGGCAACACTCCACTCCAAAGGCTTTTCCAATTGAAGAAAGACATTTGCGTTCCAAGGGCCCAAGCATAGCTTCTAGGGAGGGGGCGCCATGGTCGATAGCGAAAAGATGGGATCCGGATCCAAACAGGGGAAACCTATTTGGTCCAACAAGCAGGGGGTGCCAAATGGAGAAAAGACTTTTTTTGAGGAGCTTGGATTTTTTTTTTCTTTTTGAGATGGGATTAACATCTTTTTCCATGTGCGACCCTCGTCCAAACAGGGGATCCTTTCCGAAAAGATGATGTGTTTTGGGATTTTGTCAAAGATTTTTTGGAAAACATGTTCCCCTTCATCTTTTTCTCCATCAACCAATTAACAAGAGGAGACTTTTAATGAATGGGGTCGACCTTTTTTCCACGATTATCTTAATGCTTGCTACTTTACATTACTGTTATAGATTCTAAATCTTAACTTTACAAGTAAAGATTGAGTGGACCTGGTCGAATCACCATCACCTTTGGAAAAAAAAAAAAACTATTCTCCCGCTTTGAAGTTGGGGCTTGTGATTTGATATCTCAACCAAGCCATTTAGCATTGACACAGTCTTTGGCCTTCATGGCCCCCATAACAGTCATTTGCACTAGATCAGAGATGTTGATCATGTGAGACCCACTTGGTGATTGATCATATTTGTGGACTAATCTTAAGAAAAAACAAGCATAGGTGGAATTAATATGGCCAAGTTGCCTGATCATTAGTGAATCTTGGGCTTCACTTTTAACTAATAAATGAATGGTTAAGATTATTCAATGGGGAGAATTGTGTATGGACCATCGTTCTTCATTTTCTATATTCTTTTAACCCAGCCACTCGTGATAGCACCCAGGCTCATGGGGAGAGAGTCCACACAGCTGGGCATGCCTATTTACTTGTAGGATGGAGTAAAATGAAATAAAAATTAAATATCAAATTAAAAAAAAAAAGATAGTAGAGAAGTTGATTGTAAAAACACAAGATAGCAAAAAATATACTTAGTGTTATAGAAAACGACAAGAAAAATGTACTCTTAAAAGGTCCGAAATGACAAAAAAAAAAAAATCTTTTTAAAAGTATAAACTGATAAAAAAAATTATGCTTTTACTCCTAAATCTCTTCATATTTTTCTCTTGATTTGCCATTTAGTTTTATTTCATTTTCACCATACTCCATTCTACAAACAAACATGCTAGAATTCCAGCATTGACGGGGGAGCATTTGAAGTTCCTTATAGGGGACAACATTTGAAGAATTTTAAATTCTTTGAATAAAAATCCTCATAATTCTTATAAAAGAGCAAGCTTTACAATGATCCTTTCCACTAATCCAAACGATTCAATCAATCACTATCAACCATTTATTCATAGAGCGTAAAACCTCACACGTATTGGAGTGATTTCAACCATTGGATGGACTAGATGCAATACATGAAAGATAATTAAGTAGGTATTTGAGCATATTGAAATATGTATAGATGTAAATTCTCCTAGTCCATACCGTATATCAAGCGTAGCATTTGAGGAGAATTGGAGAAGATTTCATTTCTTTTCTTACATTCCATAGTATATCAAGATCAAGGCATATTCTTTTTGCAGGCAATGATGGAAGAATATAGGGAGTTAGAGGGCATTTTAGGAGGCAGCAATAGATCTGCTGGCAATGCCAATTACCGTACGGACGTCTCAAGACCCAAGAATTACCCCATAAAAGATGGAAGAATGAAATTTACCTGATAGAAGATCGTACAAAAAAAAAAAAAAAAAAAAAAAAAAAAAGAGTCCAAAATGGGACCGAAATACCCTTTTTCATGCGATATCCTATGGGGGTAGGATGTCACACATTTCGACATCCCAAGAACTTAGGATATCGCACAGTTCGATATCCTAGAATGGTAGGATATCGCACAGTTCGATATCCTAGACCTGTAGGATATCGCACAGTCACCTACTTCCATCACATCACGTACCACAGTTTTCACTACAAAAGATCCGTTTCATCTTCTCCGTTTTCTCACTGAGGATTTCTGATTTTGGGAGCCCGCCAAACTTTTTATCTGGGACCGAAAGTGTTTCAAAAGAAGAAAATCGATGCTCTCTCCTCTCTCAAGTCTCAAGCCCTCTCTTCTCTCTCTCTCGTCTCTCCATCGCACAACAGAGCCTCCTCCCTCTCGCTCGACTCGTCTCTCCGTCGCACAACTCCCTCTTGTCTCGTCTCGAGCGGCGCCTTCGCCAAGATGAACATCATCATCGTCTAAATTAATCAACATGATCTTCAAGGATGCCATTGGATTTGGGGTTTTAGGGTCTTAATAAATACCTTTCCCTCTTTCCCTCCCTGGTAAAATCCAGCAGGCATTGAGCCCTCACACTGCACAAAGAGTTCCACTAGGAGGCTGAAATGTGTGACCAAATATCTAAAGGATGTGTGCATATTTATTCCCCAAAAGAATCAGTGTCAACTTCAAAATACATGCTGCAAGCTGGTCATAATCAATAAAATCATAGCATCTCAAACAGTTGTAATGCACCTGTATTGACATTGAGAAAACTCATGGGAAATACCTATAGAACTCAACAGCATACCATAAAAAACCATTCTAACCATTCTAATCAATCGAACACCATACCATAAAAAACCATTCGTCCATTAGTACATTCAACCAATCCAACACCATACCATTCTAACCATTCATCCAAACCAACACCATATACCATAAAAAACAATTCGTCCATTAGTACATTTAACCAATCCAAAATCCATACCATTCAAAATAGGCCTAAGTTAGTACATTCAATACCCATTCAAAACATGTTTTATAATTTCCCACTTCCATTGGTACAAGGTAAAAACATCATCCACAAGGTAGTGGTCAAAACATCCTGCACATACAGCCTTCATGTCACATATAGTCAGCTGAAACCTTGATCAGGTCACACCAGCCTGCACAATAGACATTAAGATAAAACACATTACAATTTCCACTGATTGATAAATAAGAAGGGTGAACAATTAGTTGGAATTTGTATCTTCAAAAAAAAAAAAAAAAAAAAAAAAGAGACCAGAGAATGGAGATAGATGATAGATGGCACCATTACATAATCTTAGAAGTTTAAAAACAAAAACAAAGTGCATATTCTGTACTAAAAAATATGATCAAATTGAAGATGTAGAAAAAAAACCAGCTATTAGTTCAACGAGAGAGGGGGGGGGGGGGGGGGGCTGGTTTGGGTTGCAAAAAATAAAAAAAAAAGGCCTTGGGTTTTGGTCGACCACAGCGAGATGGAGAGAGAAAGGTGCAAGGGGGAGGGGTGGGTTTGTGTTGTAGAAAAAAAAAAGGCCCTGGGTTTTGGTCGACCACAGCGAGATGGAGAGGGGGGCGGCGAGAACAGGGGAGTGGGTTCCCGTCATCGTCCCGGAACAGGGGAGTGGGTTCTCGTCTTGGGCGAGCACTGGTGAGATGGGGAGAGACATGGTAGGCGATGGAGGGAGGGAGGGAGGTGGAAGTGGGAACCTGGTTTGGGCGAGACAGGGTAGGCGCCAATGGGTTTTGGGCGAGATGGAGGGAGGGAGGTGGAAGGGGGGACCTGGTATAGGCAGGCGAGACTAAAACCTACGTCAGGCCGGAGAGGGGGAGGAGAGGAGGGGAGAAGAATATCAGAGAATATAATGAGGGAGATGGTGGAGTGCGTCAGGCAGGGCAGTTCTCGCTATAGCGAGAATACAAAACCATGAAAACATTAAAAACCCATGGCTTTTTTCGAAAGAGAAAGTATGGGATTTGGGTTTTTTTACTTACAGTTGAGAATGGGCGAGAGGGTTTGGATCTTCTGAAAACCGTAACAGAGAGCCTGAAAAGTATAGCCTCAGAGTGAAGGATCTAAGGCCGAAGGAGAATCGAAGATCCAAAACGTTACACAGTTGAAGAAGATGATGACAGTAAAAGGGGGTTCCTGCAATATCCATAGCAAGACGATGACAATAACACAAAGGAAAAAATAATGGAAGATCGAAGAAGATGATGATGACAGTAAGAGGGGGTTTTTACCGAGTTGAAGCTCCGTGCTATTTAACCTAGGTTGAAAGGAGACAGTAAAATTTTTTTAGAGATATCCCACATACATAGGATATTTAACTGTGCGATATCCTACATTTGTAGGATATCGAACTATGCGATATTCTAAGTCTTTGGGATATCGAACGGTGCGATATCCTACCCACATAGGATATCGCTCCAAAAAGGGTATTTTCGTCCTTTTTTTTTTTTTTTTTTTTTTTACAATCTTCTTTTAGGTAAATCTTTAATGAGATAATTGGGAAATTTAGGCCGTCCGTACAGTAAATTTCCCTTTTTTTATCACCGTAATTTATGACATGATAGATACTGCATTGCAGTCATGCGACTGTGCAAACACCCAGTTTCAATGCATCGAGGAGCAGATTTGACTTAACATCTTTTGAGACACCAGGGACCAGGCGACTCGAAGAAGAGACAACACGTGCAAAGGTGGGTTGCAGAAAGCCTGTCACACCAAAGGTCGAAGTGGATGAGCCTTGACTCTTGAGGTGATTTTCAGGCCAGCTTCTGGTTTATCCATCCAACAAGTTGTACTCTATCCACTTGTAGGGTACTCTGGTGTACTCTGGTGCGGGTCCTCCCTGTACATAAATTTCATATGGATCGATTCATAGATCCGCTGGATATAGACTTGGATAATACGATTGTGTTTAAATGTGTTCGATGGGGAACTGGTTATCTATCATCTTGCATGACTATTACATGAGGGGAGTGCTAGAAAACTCCAAAAAGGGTCTCTTTCTTTGGTAGTGTTCCTCATGAAAATTTGAGGTCTTATTTTATTTTAATATGGTCTAATGGCTTGTTTTCTAGCGTTTGAAATGTCACGTTTATTTCACTAAAATCTTAAATTTCAAGTACCCAAAAGATCTCAAATGAGCTTTTAAGATTTTTGTAATTTAACTTGTCTATGTATTTTGTTGGAATCAAATGCTGAACTAAATGGAGGGATTTGGAATGCCACCTCCAAGCAACAACTTTTGTAGAATTTGAAATTATCCTAGACATTAATTTTTTGAGTTCTAAGTAAAAAAACAAGCAAGAATATATATATATATATATATATTAAGAAAATCATCCATTTCAATATAGCCTACTTTGATACATAGCACCATGGGATGCCGTTGGATGGAAAGACCTAAATAAAACTTATTTATATGCAAATCTTTAACTCTATTAGATCATCTTAACCTCTTGATCTATGATCCTAAAGATTAATGGTTTTAAAAGCGTCATTTTTTTAGGATTTCAATCCAAAGATGAGTAAAAGTTGGATCAGTGTCAAACTTGGGCTTTGCAACAATTCATAGGGGGACAATGTATGTGAAATGATTAAATTCACTCTAGGCGTGGGCTTCTTGGCTGAAAAAGATTGAGGAGCAAAAGGGGCATTTTTAAATGGGTAGCTTTTGAGAAATTTTCTAACATATACACACAATCAACATATGTAAAAGAGTGCAAACAAGCTACACCTAAAAATATTGTGTAAATGAGATCATTTATTTATGAAAATCTTCGCATTTGAAAAGTGTGGAAAAGTTGCAGTTCTCTCTAGTTAGGATGGTGTCAGTACATATTTCGTCTATTAGAGGTCATGGGTATCAAATTTCATCACTCTTCGAAATTCGTATTGCGCTATTAAACCCTAATATATTTAGTTTTATGTCGTAAATACTTGTAAATTTTGAGAAAATTAAATATTTTACCTATGTAATTCGAAGCGTTCCACGTTTACTAATAGCAAAATGGTGCTTTTAAAAAGAAAAAAAATGGTAATGTGCTTTTACATGTGTAAATAGTTACATATATATTTAAATTCATAAGTGTAAATTTTACATATTTATATCTCACGTTCATATCCCACACGTGAATGGCAAACAACTGAGAGATTCCATTTCCCCAAACTAATAAAGGCATGCTTCTAGACTAGATTTAGAGTTGGGAGTGATTTAGATCGGAACAAGGGAAGAAAAAAAGATGAGAAAACTGCCTCTCGTATAAATTTGGCTACTCATCAAATGGAGATAGAGAAATCTTGTGATATGGTAAAAAAAAAAAAAAAATGTCTTCTCCACAACCAAATGGAAAGGAGGAGAAATGTTTCTCTTTCTTTAGGTAAGTCTTTTTTTATCCTTTCCCCATGCTTTTTTTTTTTTATTTCAACAGAGGAAGTAGTTCACTTACTGTTATTTTTGCAAGAAAAAAGCAAGAAATAGTTTTAGCATATATATATATATATAAGTTTTTTCAAAAGTAATATTTAGGGGTCATTAGTTTGCACTTATTTAAATATGCAAATGTTGCACATATGATCACGTTTTTTTGCACTCACTTATTCATGTGTGAAAATGGAAAAATATTTATATGAAAATGTGTAAAACAATCATACAACTCCTTTGTTAAAAAAGTATCAAAAAAGAGGATGACTAAGACATGAGAATGTATTAATAAGAAGGATGCCTAAGACATATAGTTGCTTATCATATTTTATCTTTTTGTACAACTTATATGCCCCAAAATTTTTAATCTAAAATCTTTTAGTTTCTTTATGGACCCATTCAATCCTAAAATTATTAAATAATTTCATGTCGATTATTATCATAAAAAAATTAATTTTATATAGAGAAGAACGTTTGGTTCATCATTATGAGGAGAAAATCTTCTATTGCTTTCTATTAAAAGGAGAATTACTTTCCCCTAAATGGTAGCCCACGCGAAGGAAAACGTATTTTTTAGAGGAATTTCTTTTACTTTGAATCTTCTTTACATCCAAACAAACTCTAAGGGCACGTTTGTCGGGGCTGCAAAAAACCAATTCAATCCAAAACGCCTCCCTCCTCACAAAAATAAAATAAAATCCACAAAATCATGAAAAAAACTAATTCAATTCTCTTTTTGCTTTTCCTTCACTGGAAAATAGCCACACCAAACATATAACTTTTAACACTAAAAAACAAAGCATTTTTGCTTTCCAACCGGATTGATTAAAGGAATCAGTTCTAGTGGAACGTGATTCAACAGCCAATGTAGTTTTTAGAATGATGAGACTGCTCTCTATGAGGTATCAGTGAAGATTGCATAGATTTAGGTTTTAGGCTGTTTTCTTTATTATTATTAGGGCAGCTCATTTGAAAAACATTAATTTAACGTCTACATTTATACAATCAAATTGATTTTTGAGTTTTGAGTTTTGAGAGAGCGGCGACTTGACGCTAGGGCCTGTTTGGATAGGCAAAAAATAGAGTAGAGTGAAGTTAAATGAGTCCTAACTGTCTAAAATTTCAACTCTACCCCGTTTGGATGAGTCTGGCCTAATAGATGAAGTAATGTTATGAGTCATATGTACTCCATTTCACTTCAACTCTAACTACTTCCATTTCCTTGCGTAAAAGTAAATTTTACTTCAAACCTTAACTTCAAAATAAACATCCAAATGGAGTAAAATGAAGTATTATATTTTAACTTCAACCTACTTCTCTTCACTCCACTCTACATCTAAAATTCACTTCATTTCACTCCACTCCTCATTTATCCAAAAGGAAGGCGAAAGAGAGTTATTCAAGCTTGCTAAAATCAGAGATCGGCGGACCAAGGACTTAAACCAAGTTAAATGCATTAAGGATAAGGATGAAAATGTATTAGTAAAGGAAGAGGAGATAAATGAGCGTTGGAAGAGCTACTTCTACAAGTTATTTAACGAAAGCAGTAGTAGTGACATACAATTGGGGCAGCTTACCATTTCTAGATAAGAAGCGAATCATATGTTCTATAGGAAAATCACTAGGGAAGAAGTTAAAGAAGTATTGAAAAGAATGAAGAATGGGAAAGCGGTTGGGCCAGATGGTATCCCTATTGAGGTCTGGAGGTGCGTGGGGGAGGATGGCATTAGTTGGTTGACAAAGCTTTTTAATGTGGTACTAAAGAGCAAGAAGATGCCTAATGTATGGAGGAAAAGTATTCTTATACCCACATACAAGAACAAAAGAGATATTCAGAACTGTGCGAACTATCGCGGGATTAAATTGATGAGCCATACGGTGAAATTATGGGAGAGAGTTATTGAGAGAAGACTAAGAAGAACAACAAACGTTTCAGAGAATCAATTTGGTTTCATGCCTGAGAGATCAACTATGGAGGCTATCTTTCTCCTGAAGAGGTTAATGGAACAGTATAGAGAAGATCAGAGAGATTTACATATGGTGTTCATTGACTTGGAGAATGCCTATGACCGAGTTCCTAGAGAGATTCTTTGGAGAGTTCTGGAAAAGAAAAGAGTGTGTGTCGAATATATTGAGGCGATAAAGGATATGTATGATAGAGTCGTGACATCTATAAGGACGACTGGCGGCGAAACTAAAGAGTTTCCTATCACGATTGGTCTACACCAAGGCTCAGCGTTAAGCCCGTACTTGTTTGCCCTAGTTATTGATGAGATTACAAGACATATCCAGGATGAGGTACCGTGGTGTATGCTATTTGTAGATGACATTGTTTTAGTGGATGAGACGAGAGAATGAGTAAATGCTAAACTAGAATTGTGGCGGAAAATATTAGAGACGGAAGGGTTTAGGCTAAGTCGATGCAAAACGGAATATATGGAATGCAAGTTTAGTCAAAGTAGGACACCTGGTAACATAGAAGTAAGTTTGGGCACACAAAAGATTGTAGAAAAAGAAAACTTTAGGTACCTTGGATCTATGGTACAACAAGATGGAAGGATTGATACTGATATAAGTCACAAGATTCAGACAGGGTGGACCAAATGGAGGAGTGCCTCGGGGGTCTTGTGTGATCGAAAAGTCCCCCTCAAGGTTAAAAGAAAGTATTATAAGGTGGCGATATGACCAGCGTTGTTATATGGATCAGAGTGTTGGGCAGTAAAGCATAAATGGAAGTTGCGGAGATGAGAATGCTAAGATGGATGTGCGGGATCACAAGGAGAGATAGGATTATGAATGAGGAGATTAGGGGCAAAGTAGGAATAGCACCGATTGGAGATAAAATGAGAGAAAATCGACTGAGATGGTTCGGCCATGTTAGAAGGCGTCCAACGGAGGCACCTGTTAAAAGGTGTGAAAGCATGGAGATTGCCAGGAGTAGGAGAGGGAGACCCAAGAGAAGTTGGAAAGAAACTATTAAACATGACCCTGCCTACATGGATCTAACGGAGGACATGGCCCTAAACAGATTTGATTGGCGTTGTCAAATCCATATAGCCGACCCACCTAGTGGGAAAAGGCTTGGTTTGGTTTGGTTTGGTGAGCCCAACCCACTAGTGGGACCTAAAAGTGGGTCTTAAAAGTGGATCTTACGGCCTCACCTATGAAGCATTTGTCCATCACATGACATTTTTTTTTTTTGTTTTGGGACAAACTCACACCCCTCTGAGTATCCATGCCCCCTCAGCCCTATAACTAGGGACCTTAGTTGTCTAAGCGGAGGGGAGTTGCCTCACCTGGATTAGGTTCATCAAAAGACCTAATTATGAAATGAAATGAGTCCGGATCCATGTTTCGTTGAAACAAAGAGATATTGTTTTATCCTATTAAAATTTGCCAACAGCATAAAATCTCATGCAAGTCATGCACCTTCTCAATTGTTTCCTTTTAGATGGAAAAAAAAAAGATTTTATACGGTTGCTAAAATTTGATAGGATACCAAAATAGTACATGAATTCAAGGAATTTAATATAAATGTAACAAACCCAAAGGGGTTCCTCTCTCTTTCTTTCAGAGCTAGAGGGGGTTTTACCCGGCTTCTCTCTTGGCCGTAAAGATTAGTCCAGTCCAATATAATAATAAAAAAATACCAATGTAACTATCGGGCCCTTTGACTTTTTGCTTACTCTGTCCAATTTGATTTTCGCCTGGTCTAAACAACATGCATAAGCTGGAAGGAGTTTGACACCTTTGCAAAAGGTTCAATGAACTTTGGGTACAAACAGTGTACACAAGCTCTTAACTGTGATCCATAGAAGGGTTATTCAGACTTTGGAGGGGCCCTACTTATGACCACACCCCCAGCTCCAGTCAGGTAGACACTGTCCAATTTTTGGCTAGCTCCATGGGAGACAGCTAAATTAGTTGGCCTGGTGGGAAAAGACAAATGAGCAATGAGGTAATAGGTGACATTCTCCTTTATGGGGCATTTTTTTGCACCCAAATGTTACTCATAGACCATATTTACGCATACACATGTTTGTTTATACGCACTATGTAAATTAAGTGTAAAAATAATATGTAAATGGAATCATTTTTGGAACAAGATTTCACACCCAAAAAGGGGTGAAACCATTTCACTCTTCCCACCTCAAAAATGTTTTCTTACAAAAAGAAAGAGTCTGGAGTTTGCTAAGTTATATAAAACCTGATATAGATCTTTTCAGGCTCTTTCTCCTCCCAACCCGTGTCACTTTTTTTTTTTTTGTTTCCTTTTTTTTTAAATGACGAGGGTATCCCCAAGGTCTTTGACACAACAGCACCAGATAAACTCACACAAATACACACTGGGCAACTCTATGGTGAGTTTCAAACACAAGACGTGGAGGAGCAAACCCACGCCTTATACCACTCCACCAACTCTCAAGTGGGTCAACCCCCATGTCACTTACTTGTGTGAAAACGAGCTTATGTATTATAAAGCTTCTTTATGAAATGCTAACTGATTTTACTGGTTTAAAAACAATTTCCCATTTGTAAGAATTGGATTTCAAGTACCTCAATTAAAATACCAGTAAATCCCGCTTTTTATGTTCCCTTAATTAAGCATATGATTATACAGAATGATGGTGGTGGTGGTGGTGATAAAGCATATGATTGGAGGCAAGAGAGAAATGCCAAAGAAGCATTTATGCATATTCTAATCCCATATATTCTGTATGTTATAGCTTATGATGATCTGCCCACAGGATAACTTAACAAATAAATGTGCATATGGATGCATAATGCATACGCATTGTACCATCTCTGCCAAAGATAAGTTGATTGATATTTTTTACTCACAAGTAGATATTCTTAATTGTGATTATAAACTTTTTGACACATGAATTCATTCTGAAATCCAAAGGTATTTAGACTATTTTCACCCTTTTTATATTGTATTTTTAGTGCTTGTTTTTCTTACTTACATCTAAAAGGCACCCAAAAGCCTTATTTGGTACATCTACTCTTTTTTTTTTAAGAGAATCATCTAAAATAGAGCCATAAAAAAAAAGAGTAATAAAGAAAAAGAGGTTGAAGCTCTTAGTTTCACAAGCCCGGAAATGAGGCATTTAGTTTAAGAGGAGTTGCCTCTACTTATCTAAAGCGGGTAGAGGGTAGAATAGTATGCCTAACGCTCTTATTTTCCAAACATCTACCAATCAACTTTAGACATTTAGATAAATAAAGGTTGGAAATAGGGATGCCAAACAGGGGCTAAACATAGTTTTCAAGCAATTAAAAATAAAGAATAAAATCTTCTATTTTTTGAACACTTCTTGAAATCTTTTCTTAGGACGAAAAAAAAAAAAAGATGAAAACATATTAAAATGTAGGTCAATAATTGATATATTTGCCAATATGTAAAGGTTCTGGCATTGAATGATAAGGCATCCACTTCTTATGTAAATTCTAATATATTGAATTGTTTCTTTGCCAATCCACTAGTAACTTGGTGATGAGGCACCTCCCTTCCATAAAAATAATCAGCAATCAATCTTCGATTGTAGTGCAATGGTGAGGGACTTGGGTGAGGGTGTGCCTAGGTATGTGCCGTATTTACTAGAACCAAAAC
This sequence comes from Litsea cubeba, assembly GCA_012931725.1. Classification (NCBI taxonomy): domain Eukaryota; kingdom Viridiplantae; phylum Streptophyta; class Magnoliopsida; order Laurales; family Lauraceae; genus Litsea; species Litsea cubeba. Next base: position 12,416,076 of record CM022952.1, read on the forward strand.
AAAAACCTCCAAGATCTAATTATAAATTGCCCATGTATCAGTGGAAGAGGAAGAAGAAAGAGGCCGTACAGAGCAATGAATTATGATCAATGTTTTGTGTTAATGACATGGGCTGAAAATCTATAATCAATGAGACTCATATATTGTAGATTTGTGGGGACCTGATAATCTTATTGATCATCATAGAATAAAATACAAGTGCAGTATTTTATTAAATAAGTGATGTCATATTAGTTTTCAAATCAAAACCGTAAGAGAGTAGATTTCAGATCCTACAAAAAATTTCAGATCCTACAAAAAAGAGAGTGACATTTCATTCAAATCCCTTAACCACTAGATGCATTTATAACATGGCCTTTTTGTTCAATGAATTTGACTTTATTAATCAAGTTTTTCTGTTTCTTCCATAGTTGATGTCATCCATATTTTGAAACTGTAAGAATTCCTGTTTGGTAATCTTACCGGTAAAATAAAGATAAAGTAAAGCATCAAATCATAAAATATAAGTGGGTTATGATGATATTTTATTTTTAGTTGTTTGATATGGAATCTTTTGACTTTTTGTATAGAGAAGTATAGTTTTTGTGTCTTTTAATGAAGAAAGAAGGTTGCTTTTTTATTTTTGTTTAAAAAAAATAAGGGACTTTTGAAAAAAGTCATCTACTTTTGATGTGACCCATTGTCTGAAAAAACGAAGGCTTTACTTTACTTTTACTAAACTAATAAAGTGCGGAACAGGCCCTTAGGTCAAAATTCTCAAAAGCAGGGTAAAGTTTAGGGTATGGGGCAAAGAGATTATTAAAGATGAGTCAATTTAATGAAGACTAGAAATTTTTTTTCCCGTGCCTGAATGCACGACGCACCACCGGACCTGGATATGCCTAAGACCGACCGAACCTAGGTTCCATGCGTCTCGAAAGCAAGTCCAACCATAAAATGAATTCCACAAAAAAAAAAAATTCAATTGATTGCCAAATGATATAATTTCATTCATTCATTTATTTTTAACAAAACTGAATCATGAAATCTTTCACCCAATTTGCTCATCTCATCTTCTTATCTTGGTCCCATATCATCATTAATGAAGTAGTGCTTTTTTTTTTTTAAATGAAGAAGGGATCGCAATACCTGTAAATAACTCAAACTTGCTGACCCTTTTTGCTTTTGATGAGGATGGCAAAAACTTATAAATTTCTCAAACTTTTAACCCCTTTTCTTTTAAATGAAAAGGGGATGACAATATCTGTAAATAACTCTAACTTACTGCCCCCTTTTGCATTCTCCTCTTAAATCCAAGGGTCCAAAATATCCCTTGGATTTATGTATATACATCCAAGGGTCCAAAATGTCCTAGGATTCAAAGTCTGCTCTCCCATATTATATAGATTCAAAGTCTGCTCTCCCATATTATATAGATTAATGCCCTCAAGTTAATCAGATGTAAGAAACTTTTATCATTCTATAATAAGATAGGCCAGGTTTCATCAAATTGTGAGTCAAGATAGCTGATCGAGTTTTACAAGTCAATAGAAGTGGTAACTTGTAGGAATTAAAAAAAGAGAGGAGGGTCATGTCCAACTGTAAAGAAATGTGGGTGGTCAAATGCATCCTATCATTTTATAATGGAAGGTATTGTCTTTTAAGGGCTCCTCCTTGTCCATATTATATTATATATATATTAAAGCAAAGGGAGAGGTGAGCTGTGAGGGGTGTCACATCATCCCTAAAAAGTCTCTCCTTTCAGAAAGGGAGAGGTGGGCTGTCAGGGGTGCCACCTCAGTACCAAATTATTCTCCTTTAAGAAAAATCACTTAAAAAATAGTGAGACAGCCTTTGCCTTTTACGTAGGGCCTTGCTTGATGTCTTTCTCAATCTCCTTAAATCTCTCCCCCTCATCAAGCAATTATACGTTCCTAAAATCTCTCCCTCTAATACTTCCCTAATATCTCTCATCAGGCAATTAATCAAGCAATTATACTTTCCTAAAATCCCTTCCTCTAATACTTCCCTAAAATCTCTCATCCTCCTAATATCTCTCCTTCTAAGTCTACCCTAAAATCTCTCATCCCCTTAATATTCCTCTATCAATTACTTTCACACGGCATTGGTTCACTATCAGTCTTTGCTTTTAAAGACTAGCACTTGAGGGCCCGAAGACCCAGCCCAGCTCAGCCCGTGTAAAGATATATACGGTTTATTTATTCTTTTTCTTGTGTATTGGTGGGCTGGGCTTTGTTTAAAAGTCCAACTTGGTAGGTAGCAATTATGTATATTCTTATACATGGGCTTACTTTCACACGGCATTGGGTCACCATCAAGCTTTGGTTTATTAAAGACTAGCACTTAAGAGCCCAAAGACCCAGCCCAGAACCGCCCTTGTATACATATATATAATTTTTTTTATTCTTCTTTTTCTCTCTGTTCTTGGGTTGGGCTTTGTTTAAAAGTCCAACTTGGTAGGTGGCATTTATGTATATTTTTTTTACATGATTTTACTTTCACACGTCATTGGGTCACCATCCAACTTTAATTTGTTAAAGACTAGCATTTGAGGGCCCAAAGAACCAGCCCATGTGAGCATGTATATTAAATATATATACTTCCCCTCACATGATCCTTAAATGGTGGGACATTTTATTTTATTTTATTTGAAAATAGTAAGACTTATTTTATGGATAGATGATCTGGATGTGTATATATATAATATATCCATAAATGAGATTGTCGTAATGCTGGATGCCTTTAAATTCAAGGGGTCGCCGTGTTATGTAAATTTACTTCATTTTATATTTATTTTCATAAATAGAAATTTTTTAATATTTAAAGATAATAAAAAAACTTATTTTATCTTAACAATATTTCAAAAGAATTCTTAAATTTTAACATATTTTTATTTTTTGTTCGGGCTTAGCACGGGCCTTTGTTGCGATGGGCTGTGGAGGGTGCCACCTTAGCAACCCAATAATTATCCTTTTAAATAAATATGGAGAAAAAGCATAGAGTGGTTTAAGGTGTCATGTCATCATATGCCACAATTTTTTCTCAATATCATTTTCTTTTAGTTTCCAAATAGAGCTCTACTATATTCAAAGATTGTCACATGTGAACGAAAATCAAACCCGACTTTCTGGTAGACCACCTCATGGATGGGCTTGTGATAAAAATGTTTTGAGGTTGGAGTTTTTTTGGTTGAATCTTATAGGTATCATTTTCTGATCTGATTATATAGACATATGACCCTAGGTTTGGCCCACCATAAATTACACTTTCATGGACCCACATGGACTCATAATTAAGAGATATATTCATTGATCCAAGGTGGGCCAATTATTACTGGGATCAAATAACACTAGCCTATGGTTTTAAAGTATCATAATTTATGGCTTTTAAAGTTAAGATGTTTATATTTTTTTTTAATCTAGAGCTAAAAAACGATTTGATCAGTTCTAAAATGTTATTAGTGCTACTTCAAAAGGGTAGAGAAGAAGGGCTTTGAAATTATCAATGGGTAATAAAAATTTGAATGCATTTCTTATTACTAATATTATATATATTAACAAAATTCACTTTTCTATATCTTCTTTACTAATTATTGCTGTTATTATTTTTTTTTATGTTGTTGCTGAATGGATTTTTTAGCTTTATCTTTATAATAGTTTATTGTTGATGTTGACCGCTTGTATTTGTGATTGAAGATGTGTTGATTGTTTTTATATAAATATGCATGAATATATTCTTATATGTTTATAATTAATTTTGATATCTCATAAATTTAAAATATAATATCTTATGTTTTTGCCCTGGACTAAGCACGGGGCGTTGTTGCTAGTTAACTTGTAAGTTGGCCTTATACGGAGGATATTAGTTTATATTATCTAGAGTTGAACAAACTCTAGTACATGTTGTTTAATATGATAATAGGGCAACATCAAGAGGAACAAATATAGAAAAGAAAAATGCCAAATGTGGGACAAATGGAATAAACAAGTTGCTGGATAATCTCCAAAAAAAAGTCAATACATAAAATAGCACATGTGATGGGACATTGTGTTTGAAACGTTCATGAATCCCCATTGGTTTCCATTGTCCCCTCTCTTACTCAAATTTTTGACAGGTTTTTCATCCACATAAAATTCTTTGATAGAAGCCCATTGGGAAATATTAAAGCACCATGTCATGAGAAAAATCCTGGTAACAAGTGAGGCAAGTGAGTAAGAAAGGGGGCAATGGAAACCAATGGGAATTCAAGAAAAATTATCTTCCAAAATAGAAGAAAAATGAGGCAAGTGAGTACATTCTTTTAAGGCATGTTTATTTGGAGATAATACACATGGTAAAAAATAAAGATCCAAGGTGAATATACAAAACTGACCATTAAATAATCATCTCATGATCCTAGAAAAGTCAAGGCCTCCTCTATGTTGCTACCTTATATTCTTCACCCCTTGCCTCATATATTTCACACTTCACCCCTTTTAATAATCCTTCAATATAGCTCATTTGGTCGTGAAATCCTACGTATTCTATTGAAAAAGAAAGTATTGCGGAAAACTTTATCCAATTATGAGAAAGGACTCAACTCGGAAAAATTAAATTACATCCTGTGACAGGTGAGGAATCCACAAATTTATGGATCTGACACTATCCTTGGAACATGGTTTTCCTCGCTAAAGATTTGTATAGCTGAGGATTCCCAAGTTCACGTTTGGTAATTAGTGACGAATCATTCTCTGATTTGAGGATTTTCTATCCTTCTCCTTTCAACTGAGGATTTCTACATTTTAGGGGGACCTAGACCTAGACCTAAGAATCCTAGAAAGTCAAGAATCTTCGGTGGCCCAAATCCTTGTTAATTTTGTAATTGCCAAAATTGGAATTTTCCACTACTCCGTGGAAAGAAAATCCCTTGATGATTTGGTTTCCAAACATGACTGTAGGTATAAATCACCTTGTCTTTTACTCAACTCATTTCTCTTTCCTTGATGACTTGATTTCTATAGATGACGATGGACCTGCTCCCCACCCCCACATTTCTCTTTCCTTTTCTTTTCCCTTCTTTTCTCCAGACCTTTTGAGTTCCTTTATAAAAGTAAATTCTATGAAGAATTGTAACGACACCCGACCCAGCACAACAGTGTGATATTGTCCGCTTTGGGCCTAGCTCGTAGCCAAACACCCTCACGGATTTATTTCTGGGCCCACTTTGTGTGGCCCAAAACGCGTCACGGCAATGACTTTGTTCCCATCTGCCAGATATTGTCCTACCTAACTGTCATCAGAGTGCACAGCAGAGGTTTTGTTTCCCAGCCTGGCTCGCTAGCCTGGCTCGAGAACGCGGCACACTATGTTAAGGTGGGCTCGCACATATAAGCCCGAGATCTGGGCGCTTCATGGGCGATGTGGGATCTTCCAATCCCCACCACTCAGAAGAGAGCCGCCCTCGGCTCTGATACCATTTCTGTAACGACATCTGACCCAGCACAACAGTGTGATATTGTCCGCTTTGGGCCTAGCTCGCAGACAAACACCCTCACAGATTTGTTTCTGGGCCCACTTTGTGTGGCCCAAAACTCGTCACGGCAATGGGGTTTGTTCCCATCTGCCAGATATTGTCCTACCTAACTGTCATCAGAGTGCACAGCGGACGTTTTGTTTCCCAGCCTGGCTTGCTGGCCTGGCTCAAGAATGTGTCACACTATGTTAAGGTGGGCTCGCACATATAAGCCCGAGATCTGGGCGCTTCATGGGCGATGTGGGATTTTGGCTGCGAGTTAGGCCCAAAGCGGACAATATCACACTATTGTGCTGGGTCGGGTGTCGTTACAGAAATGGTATCAGAGCCGAGGGCGGCTCTCCTCTGAGTGGTGGGGATTGTAAGATCCCACATCGCCCATGAAGCGCCCAGATCTCGGGCTTATATGTGCGAGCCCAACTTAACATAGTGTGACGCGTTTTGGGCCACACAAAGTGGGCCTAAAAACAAATCCGTGAGGGTGTTTGGTTGCGAGCTAGGCCCAAAGCGGACAATATCACACTGTTGTGCTGGGTCGGGTGTCGTTACAAGAATTTTCATCAACACTCCTCTTTATTTGCATTATATACATAGGAACTGAATACATTAAGATTCATGTCAAAAGTAGTTAAAAATGAAAATCCAAAGTGAATATACAAAAATCCCATCAAATAACTTTCCCTTTAATAAAAATGAATAAAGTGAAAATAGGAAATGAATACCACCCATTGCCCTAGTAATTCAAATTCTAGGAAAGTCAAGATCCTTCTACATTGCGCTACCTTATGTCATTCACCCTCACCTCATATCATTTACACTTCTTAACTCTTTAGTAATCATTTGGTGGAACTCTCTGACTATGAATTTGAGTTTTTAGCACTAGAAGAATTCTAGTGCTAAACTAATCTCGAATGCACATATGAACTAGCTATCTACCAATCACACACCACAAGAAGGCAGACACAAGTTTTACCGTGGAAACCCTTTCCGGGAGAAAAACCACGAACTAGAAATCAAGAGTTCAAGAACAATTTACAAGATATACTCACAAGCTCCTGTACCTCGGTCTGTACCTCGACCTCAGGACTGTAGTTGTTCTTGCACAGAATCCACTAACACGACTTCCACCGTGCACCGTTCTTCTTACTTGATCTCCTCGCACCTTGTCCACCAAGATGATCAATCTTCTACAAGAGAGTAGAAGCAACAAAAACCTTTTAGAGTAGTCCTTCAGAACAATCTCTCAATGGCTCTAGAGAAACAAGAGAATCTCTCTTAGGGTATTCTAATCTCAGATCAAGAGAGATAATTAACTTCTTGTCTATCTTGTGTGTCTTCTTTGGGTTGAGAGAATCACCCAATTTATAGGTCCAAATTCGTGCATAAGTATTTTACTTAGACTCCAATCAGAATAGCACTTAGCATCAAACACTATCATAGAGTCCGGATCAGACTCTTCTTTCCCGTCCAAGCTCGCTATAGCGAGCTGCACCCTCGCTATAGCGAGGTGCCTCTCGGGTTCAACAGCCTGACAGTGCATGTCATATGCTTTTTGACCCTTACAGAATTTCTATGCATCCTAATGCAAACAAACAGGCCCATAGATGTTTTATTTTTCTTTGTTATGTGTTGGATTTTGCAGATGTCTTAGCAGAGAGATCCTTTCGCAGTGCTTAGTAGAATGCTAAAAATGTTAAAAACTACCATAGCAGCGACTTCTATGGTCCAGTCCTCTAAATTTTTCCTATTTTTGGTAAGATAAGAGTTAATCAGTTAGCAAGGACAGGCCAGATTAAAAATAACCTGGGTGGGACCCGGGCCCTATGGGAAGGGCATGGTCAATGCTTGATTTTGATGGATGGCGTGGACTTAAATTAATATGGATCCTACTCAGTAGACATGCTACTTTTAAAATTTTGAATTGCTAAGACTTGCAAATCTTAGCTGGCACCTTTGATTTCAGCTATAAGATAAATCGGCTGTTTCTTCTCAAGTGAAGCTTGCATATGTATGCATTTTCTTGATATTGGTGGGACATGCATATCTTGAGTTCACACTTCTGTATTGATGTCATCCATGATGCAATTTGAAGGAAAAAAAAAACACCAAAAGAAATATTGATTTTGAGATCATCTTATAAACCATATTCCATCCGATTCGGGTGGGCTTAGCCACTCCTGCTATTCCACTCAACCCTATTTGATAGGCACACATGCACCCTTAATCGAGTCTCTCACCATTAGTATTGTAAGGTCTGATTTTGATTGATCAGCGGCCGAGCAGATTGGCTCTGCTTGGCGATGGAGATTTCCCTCCTTCTGGTTGTCCTGAGCAGATCTTCCTACCTGTTGTAAGTGCTAATTTTGGATTAGTCAGCTGGCGAGCTGATCAGTTCAGCTCGGTAATGTCATCTCGGTAATGTCATCTCGGTAAAGGAACTGCTGATCAATTCGGCTCGGTAATAGAGATGCTGATCGGTTCAACTCGGTAATGGAGATGCTGAGCAGGTCAGCTCGGCAACGGAGACCTCCCTCCTTCTTTTTGACATGAACAGAGTGAAGACTCTGTTTGTTTTCCTTCTTCTCAGATCTGAATCGATCTTCTTACCTATATCAGAAGCAAATCATCATAAGAGCTCGATCGGGTGGTCCGACCGAGGACTCTCCAATGCTTAAGTTAGCCTCTGGAACTTTGTTCTCTCTCTGATTAGAGTTTTGGTTCAGAACTTGCATACCTCTCATTTCTCTTCTTTATTCCTTATATCCTTTTTCTCTTTTTTTCTGCCATTCATGGCTCCATTAATTCTCTTCATGCCATCCATTAGTGATCATTCATTTTCCTCTTCATGGTGATAACTGATAACGGATGATGTTATTGCATCATGGAGGCACTCCTTTAATTCACGTCCTTTAATTCTCTTTATGGTGATAATTGATAACGAATGGAGTTATTGCATCATGGGGACACTCCTTTAATTCTCTTCATATTCTTCCTCCTGACGGGTTGGGTTTGTCTACTATGACTCAAACCCAATCTAACATTGAGTTCAGATTTTACCCGCACAAATACTATAAGTCCACTACCAAAGATCGACCCATGTCTCACCACATGGCTAACTGTGGATTGGCGGCATCTGTTCTTGTTGCTTTATATAGGGGTCGGTCGTTAATAATCTCTCTCTTCCCAGTTCCTTGAGTGCATGTAATCTTACAATTCATCTTATAAGAGCTCTTGGGATTTTCATGCACATGCCCAGGTCATTTCAAACAGGTGTCTGGTAGAAACTCCAACCTTACAAATTGCATATGAAAAATCAAAGTTTCTCTATGTGTGATGAGAAGAGAAACAGTAAGCTGAATGTGGAGAGGAAAAAGCAAATTCTGGCTGATGCTGATTTGTCAATTTCCATGTCAAATGGGTCACATCCAATAAGAAAGAGACAAAACACAAATAACTAAAGTATCATTCTGTAATAGAACCGGAGACAATATTTTTGTACAAGTGTGATGGCAACCGGCATCCCACACAATCACTGTCCAAATGTGAAGAAAACAAAGCATAACTACTCCAAAATAAATGGACAGTTTTAACATTAGTAGAGTGCACCATCTAGGAAGCACTCTCATAATTCCAATGATTTTGTCTGGATTTCATTTATTTTAATTTTCATCAACACACAAAATAAATATGGGTTCTCTCATATCCAATAAAACGAGAGCGTAAAGAAAGTGGGAAGTGACATGAAGGAATAGAAGGGAGCTGCACCATTTGGATCCAGGTAAGCCCAACAGCAATGCGCTTCCAAGAGCTCCTTCTCTCTCTCTCTCTCTCTCTCTCTCTCTCTCTCTCTCGCTTTAGTAAAGGTCTTCTTGATGATGGTAACATGCTTCTCAAGGCTCAACAAAGAGGGCTTGGAATTCAAAGGAGATCAATTTTGATTGTGGTCTTTTGAAATTAGAATTTGGGGGTTTTAACGGGAAAAACTTTTATATATGGGCATTGTAATGATTTGGGTCTAATAAAAATGGGCAAACATAAGTGGTCCCTTTTTTTTTTAATTTTTTTTTATGTAATAGTCGATATCGACTATCCAAAAACACAACGCTTATGATACAACCTCCATCCATCCCTACGCAGCGCCTGCATCTCACCCTCTCCTTGGCACCTCTCGCACCCATCATCCTCGGGCGATCTTCTTCGCTTTTACTAGGGCTGCACAGAACCGGACCACAGACCGGATCGGACCACAAAACTGGACCGGACCGGATTTGCGGTCTTAGTGGTCCAAATCCGGTCTAGTCCAGGCCTTTTGGGGTCCAGTCTGGACCGGACCGGACCAGATTTATTAAAATAATTATATATTTTTTTAATATGGATGAGCCCATGAGGCATGAGCCCAACGCCCCAGCCCAACGCCCATTTGTAAAACCTATCATTCATTCATTTGACATTTGCCCACTTTTTTGATGTGAGGTGAAAATGAAAAAAAAAAAAAAAGAAACCGGTCTGGACCACTCAACAGGACCGGACCGGACCACTTATATTCATTTTAGGCCGGACCGGAAATCCGGATGTTCAACCCTAGCTTTTATGCAGGCGCCATTAGAACCCCAGTCACCATTCGTCTCTCCTTCTCAGTAGGCTCTCTCACACTCACGCTCCTGCGCGGGAAGTTCCCATTCACAGCACCCCGAGGTCGGCGTCCGTTCACACGTCAGCCGGTCGACCAGCACCACAGGCTCTCTCCATCTCCATCGCTGCCCGGTCTCCGAAACCAGCCCACGCAGAACCCATGTGCGAGCCACCACCTCACGCTCTCATCCTCACCTCCGCAGAAGACCACATCACCATCCTCCCTCTCTCACGGTCCCAACTCCACTTCCCCCGCCTCCATCTTCCAGCTCTCATCCTCTCCACCTGCGCAGGCCCAGAGACCTCACACCCATCTTCATCACCCCCCCCCCCCACTCGATCTCTTACATCCCAGGTGCAGGCAGAGCCCCCAGCCTTCAGCATCTCCATGTCTCTCTCGTAGCCGGACTCGCAGGACTAGCAACGTCGCCCCTCCTTTCCATCTCGCCGCGCAGAACCCGCCAGCGCCTCCCTTCCATCATCACCCTCACTGCTTGCACGCGTCCCGGATCGCCTCTCTCCCTCCGTCTCACCTCTCTCGCTTTCTCTAAGGCGGCGTTCGTTCGCATGTCCACCACGACCAGTGCCGGCAGGCCCTCTCCGTTTCTCTCTCTTAGCAGGACCCTCGTTCACCGAATACCTCTTCGAACCCATCTCACACCCATCTACTATCTCTCGCGCCTGCTAGATACCCCTCCATCATCATCCCCGTCACCGCGTCGCCTCCACTCTCGGCAGGGCCTCCTTGCTTCTCTCTCGTCTTCCATGGATATCTTTCCCTCTCACCAAATAAAAAAAAGAACCTATCTTTCTCTTTCCTTCTTCCTCTTTCTCAAAGATTGCTGTGAGATTGATTTGAGATCAGTTGCAGAGAGCAAGTGAGAAAAAGAGAGAGAAGAAAAGATGAATGAAGTTTCGGGCGGCCTTCTGTATGAGCGTTGATATCGACTATAGCGCTAAAAAAAAAAAAAAAGAAACATAAAGTCAGGCCCCCTTCTGTTTGCCCATTTTTATTAGGCCCAAATCAATGCAATGCGCAATTTACGAGGGTTTTTCCCATTAAAACCCCTAAAATTTGATGTGTACTCAAAGAACTTAAGGGCCCGTTGGCACTCTACTAGATTAGTAAAAGTCAAGTAAAGTTTTCATTTTTTAGATAAGGGGTCACATCAATAGCACTTTAATTCAAAATTCTCTCTGTCTTAAAAAAAAAAAAAAAAAAAAAACAACTTCCTTTCTCCACTAAAAGACAAAAAAGCTCAACTTTTCTATATATACAAAAAGTAAAAAACATTCCATACCAAACAACTAAAAATAGAATGCCATTATAAACCCATTATATTTTATTCTCCCTTAATTTGATGCTTTACCAATTACTACACTTTATTTTACATGTAAAATCACCAAACGGGCCCAAAGAGTTTTCAAAACATTTGATTATGGATTCTGGATCATATGCACTACCTAGTAATTCGGGTTAAAATACTCACCAAATATGTGAGTGTGTGTGTCTACATATATTTACTCATCGGGGGCTTAATGCAATTTCTTGGTTCTTTAAAGGTTTTTTATAATTATTTACAAAGTTGTAACTTGCCCTAATATCTTCATTAATATAGGATTTGCCATTTTAGGAAAGTAACAATCAACTTACTTCTCTTTATACAAAAAGGTCTCGATCCTCAGTACCAAACGCCCGTGCTAAGCCTGGGCCAAAAGTAAAAATATGTTAGAAATTTAAGAATTATTTTAAAATATTATTAAGATAAAATAAGTCTAAAAGAAAGAAATTTATTATCTTTGAATATTAGAATCTTTTAACATGTGGTGAAAATAAATATAAAATGAGAAGTAAACTTACATAACATAATGCCCTCTTGAATTTAAAGACATTGACCATTACACAAGTATAAATGTGTGTCTATATAAGGATAGCTCTCCTAAGCTAAGCTAAAGCTTAAGTTAAGGTAAGCTCAAGTTTGTGGTGGGGCCCACCTACCGACCCACATGGGGGTGGTGATGTAAGGATTTCAAGGACTCATTAGGACCCTTCTCTTTGCAAAAAGTTAGTCTCAACCAAAAAATATAATGAAATATGTGATACTTTTCTGAGATATTATCAGAAAAGAACAAGTTTTGTAGAAATAAATAAGTAGTTTATATTTATTATATATATAACTTTAATTACAAAGAAAAAATAACTGGGTGGGGTCACATAATGTAATATCTAACGGCGAGCCTAATATCCTAATTCCTTCAAGGTCTGTCCAATTGGACAGTGGGACCTTGTTGATGTGTCATTCCGAAGATCCTTAGTGGGATCACATAATGTAACATCTAAAGATATGCCTATATCCAAATATCTAAAGGTGTGTCCAATTGAATATTTGGTCAATAGGCCCTTGTTGATGTGGTGTTCCAAGGAGCATTGGTGGGGTCACATGATGTAAAATTTAAAAGTGAGCATCTTATCCTAATTCATTAAGGTGCATCATGATGTGTTTAAAGGTAGCCTTGTTTGTCCGGTGTTTAACTTGAAAGAAATATCCCACGGTATTATCAACTTCTTGGTAGAAGTGGAGAAATGATAGGTGTGATAAGGATAAAAGAAGTTGTTTAAAGAAATTGTAGGAGATATGATAAAGATGTGAGTTTGTTATCTTTATAAATTTTTTTGAATGAAATGGAGATAAGGAGGTGATTCGGAAAAGATAATTGAAATGGAGATCTAGAGAGGAGATTTGTTTTAGATGAGTATTGTAGCCCACCTTTTCTTATATATTTATTTGAAATGAGAGACTTTTTATGGATCACGTGGTACCCCTCAGAGCCCACCTCCCACCCAAAACTCTATGTGATTTTATAAGTATTTGTCTTAAAGAAGAGATTTTTTTGGGATGAAATGGCACCCCTCACAGCACACCTCCACCTTTGCTTTAATATATATAAAGGTCTCGATCCTCAATCTCTTTTCCTTTTCTCCTTCAATTTCTTCTACTTCTTTCTCCCGCCCAATTGCTCTTTTTTTTTTTTAACTTTGTAGTTCTTGCTCCATCCGAGCAAACATGTTGGTCATTCACTAAAGCCAATTGATCAAATAGGGAATTCATGGTCTGCATAACTGAATAAGAAATTCATTGTGCAGATCTTCTGTCAATATTCTATGAGCAGTGGGTCCTGATGAGTCAGGCCCAAATGACCCAACCCATGAGGATGAAGCTCAGGTCCAAGCCCACGGAGAGACCAAGTTAGGGCAGCCACGTTGCTTCGAAAACAGTTCCGCTCCTATCAGGTCCTGCGGAGAGATATCTCACCTGCCTCGTCCAGCGCGAGGGCAGTTCCTCACCTGCTTCGTCCAGCGCGAGGGCAGTTCGAGGGTTCCAAGGGCGAATGTTGCAGAGGAGCGTCCCCGTCTGTTAGGGTAGACTACAAATCAAGAGCCCCACCAGCACTTGGGAGCAACGAAGATCTTCCCATTCAATTCGACTCTTGTATTCCTCTAGTTTGCAACCCGAAATCATTGAGGAAGTAAAACACCACAGGCAATCTCTGCCTTTCAGCAGTGGATGTAGGTCATTTTGACCGAACCACTATAATCCCTTCTCTCTCTTCTTTAATTATTGCATTTACTGCATTTATTACTTGACCGGTGGTGTCCGAAACCCTATTTTGGCATCATCAGGTCCTATCATGTTAACAGTGGGAACCACAATACAATTTCCCAATGTACAGAAATGTACATTAACAGGGAGGTAAAGTAGGCTGTCTATTTGCTAAGAAGGATCCAACTATCTAGAGCAAATGGGGCAATTGAATCGCCAAAGAAAAAAAGACCCACTTGTTCAGGTTGTTTCAGGAACCAAAGTATGTCCAAATTAGAGTAATCTTCAAAACTACATGGCAATGAGGCATTATCAAATTCAAGTTACTGTTAAGTATATCCAAATTCCAGTTATCTTCAAAACTCCAATGGAGCTATCTCAACCACCTAGATCATGACTGGCTTCGTAGTAAAATCATTCCCCCCCCTTTTCTTTTCAATAACAACCATCTTACCCATTTAGGGGAAAGGTCCTCGCATAGAGGTTACAAGAGGGCTGTAGTGGTATCTGTCTTAACTTTATGATTTACATGACCTAAAAAAAAAATGGGGGAACTACTTCACAAGATCATACATTTTCCAGTACTTCCACTAACATGAATGGTAGAGTAAAATCAATTGAAAAGTTAATTAACTTCATTAATGAACTCTAGTTAGAACTATTCCTTTAATCTTTAATGACAATAAATTTGATACAGAAACAAAACAATCGACGCTGATCATTTCCAAATACCTGCTTAAACAATTTAAGCAGCAACAATGAAACCTTGGCAGCAGATGCAAGCAACCAGGATGCCAAGAAGCGCCCCAGCAATGACTTGCGATGGAGTATGGCCAAGGAGTACCTTAAGCTTCCTTTGGCTGATTGGATGCCCTTGAAACAAGTCCTCAACAATCTTATTAAGGATCTGCACAAAACAGATTGGTGAACTACTAACTAATCACCAAGTATGAAAGCATAATAATTATAGCAGACGTGCAAATTCCAACAAAAAGAGCACATACACACACAAAGAAGTGCTTGTGCAAGATCCAACTCTCACTGGGTAGGCACCAGCAAGTCAGCACCCTAGCCCCAAGAAATGGGCCAACCCACTAATTCCATAATGGCATAACCACATGCTTGCCTCGAATGTCAGTCTGTACTTGTGAGTTGTGACCTGTCTATGAGCGGAAGAGTGAAAAAGACCTACTTTGGGGGAAGGACATGGACCCACCGACTCCGAGGCCCATCTAGGGCTGTCAATGGGTCGGCCTTTACATAGGCGAGGTTCAAGCCCAATAAGGACTGTAAGCCAAGCAAGCCAGCCAAGGGTTATGGGAGGCTCGAATTTCATAAAGGCTCTAGTGCAATACAGGACCAAGTTCGATAAGGCTTGAGCCCAAGCCCAATTCAATGTAAATTCTTGATTATATATTAGAATAGAAGTATGCTCAATTATAAAATATTAGTTAAAATTATAGATGCAGTTTGCACTTGAAGTCTGACAGGCCTGGGCCCAAGTCCAACTTGAGCCTTCTTTGCATGATTAGAGCTGATAAAAATCATGAGGCTTGTCATCATCATGTAGAATGTTTCTATTTTCTTTTTCTCTTTTTTCTTTTCTTTGAATGGGTGTTTCTATTTTCGATTGGAAAAAGTAAAATTTTATTACCAATATTTTCTTAGTGGAGGTATAACATCTATAATGCTATATACCATGCCACCACAAAACAAAAGGGGGAAAAAAGACAACAATGTGAACAATGGCCCATTGGCCCAAAGACCTGTCCCCATCAATTCCGACAACTTGCTGCCCCATTTCCCTCCCTCAAAGTATGATGAAATTGAGCATTCAACTCTTTGCTTAAAACCTTGATTTCATTACCTTAAAAATGAAAGCCTGCTGGACCTGTTTTTACCTCTAATCACCCCATAAAAGTAAAATTTAAAAGAGCCTGAAGGAGGAGCAATCCACTTCACCATTCTAGTATTTTAGAAATTACTCCACAAAAACAGCACCATTCAAAGGAAAACATAACTAAGAAAACAAGCTTTCCTACATAAAAAGTAGATCGTACACAAACTGGAGAATTCTTTCCTGCAAGCAACCCACTTCCCCACACTATACATTATGGATTCCCAAAGTTTATTCTACAGCGACTTCTTGTTAAAAATTTGGTTGTTCCTCTCTATCAATGTAGACCACATGGTACAGCCATGAATAAAAACTTCCATAAAATTTTTCCTTTCTTGCTGAAAGGAGAACCCCAACTCAAAATAAAATATCTACTATTCTTGGGCCACCAAGACACATTAAATAGTCATAAGAAAAGTTCCACACCGCCACTGAGAAATACAATGATAAACAATTGGCAGATGTACTCTCTATCTCTATCTCTGGTTCATACAAAGGGCAAAAATCTAAAACAGAATGCCTCTATGCTTTGTGTTGTTTGTCGTCGAAACTCTCAGCACCATTGTCCAGCAGAAGGTTCAACTCTACAGAAAGGCACGCCTTACCAGAAATTCGAGCACAGAAGGCACAACAAAAAATTGGGAGGTAAGGGCCTTATCGGAAGACTACGGAAAGAGCTTCCCACCCATTATTAGGGCGCAGGCGAATCATGCCGGACAAACACTTGGCCCATTTATGACTAGTTAGATGATCTAGATCATTCATCCTGTGGTCCCTACTATGTTAATTGAGACTGTACAAGTCACGTCCATGGCTCATGAGGCAATCTTGAACACCTTATTTCCCAGTTGAATGTGGAGTGTGATACATTTTATTTCAAACCAACCATATGGAGCTTTCTGGGCATAGGAATGTCCGGCCAATATGACATTATATAGTTGTCCATCCGTTCAGCAGGACATCAGATGGAAAGTTAGATGACCAGTCCATGAAGCAATTTTGACACACTAAATGGATTTTTGCCAAGCAAAAAACGTTGTAGTGAAATGTAAAAAAATTTCTTTACTAAGAGTCATTTGTATGATTTTTATGACCTACAAATTTATCCAACCTCAACAAATTGAAACCTAGTATGGCAAGGAAAAGGGAATCTTATGTTCTTAGTCTCTTGAAATGAGACATATTCGTGGCTGTAGTGAATCCAAAACATGGAATTAAAACCATAACAAGGCTTTAGTCAGAACCAGACAGTAAATCAGGCCAAAGTAGATTGTTCATGCAAAAGCACTCTGATACAATCAGGGCTAGAAATGCGCCTATACGTCTAAGATGGAGAACTTGTTCAGGCATAAAGTTTTATCATCACTGTAGCGAGAGTGCTCTGATCTGTCACAGATTGCAGATGAATGTAGAAGTGACAGATCTACAGGCAATCACAGAAAATTCATTGCGTTTATTACACCTTGAATGTAATATAGAAGATGGAAAAGCCCTGCCAATGTATTCCATTGGATCACTGTGCATTAATAAATGAATGGAAAAGGTTTGCTGGCCAATCTCTTTCTAGTTTCAAATAGAAGAATAGCTTATGGTATCCCAATTGTTTGAGGATATTTTACAGAACCATAGATTGGTCTAGAATTCTAAGACAGCAACACTAACTCTACAAAATCTAGAGCAATGAATACAGCACATTTAGCATTCGAAAAACTACTAGATACCCTAAGCTAAGAAAAATTAATTTATGGCCATCAGATAAGATACTTTGGGAGCAAAATTCCAATCTTTGTCAGTCTCACATGCCATGAATGTTGAGTCATTGGTGAGAATTGGGAAAATCATTCATTGAACTTGTGACCAAATCTGTCAGTGGTGTCCTACACAGCTAAACATAAAAAATATAAATTCTAATCACTTGAGCAGTTCATGTAACAATGTTTAAAACTTTAAGCAAAATCATCAATCATGGGTTAACCCAGAAGCATCCCACAAAAACATGTTTGCTTATAAGAATCACATAGAACTAAGGATTGCGAATTACTGAGTCAAAACTCAATGTGTCAACTATTCCAACTAAAATCAAAACAGAACTCAATCATCCAAAGCTCTAACCAAAACAACAATGCTGATTCATATGAACTGTAATCTATTAAAAATCATAACTTTTCCCTCTTACCTCAGCATGCAACCCTGCGTGCCGCCGCACTCCAATGGCATCATACATGACTACGAGACTAATCGCCAAACAGACCGCAAAAAGAGATCCGGCAGTCCCGTCTCGGATCGCCACCGCCGTGGTGAGCGCCATACACAGCGCCGAGTGCGATGACGGCATTCCCCCTGAGCTGAAGAGGATCCTGAAATTCCACTTCCTCTCCACAGCGAAATTCAAAAACATTTTCATAGACTGCGCGATTGCCCAAGCCAGCAGCCACGACACAAACGTCGGATTCGCCGCCAGAGACGCCAGGAAGGGGTTGATGCCGTCGCCGACATTCCCCAGCGGCGCCAAGCCCAGGAGCGCAATTCCGATGCCGCCGCTCCGGTAATACTCGACGCCATTCTCTTCCCTCTCCGGTGACCAAACCGGGACATGATCGGATCGTCTGAGGCAAGAAAAAGCAAATCTTTCCAAGGGTTTTGGAAGATGGTGATTGGATTTAGGGTTTATGTGAGAGGATTTGGAGGAGATTTGGGGAGAGATGGGTCTTTTGATTTGGGGATTGGAGGTGATTTTGAATGAAGAGGGGGTGAGAAAAGAGGGGTTTGGATGAATGAGGATGGAAACCCTAGAAAAGGATTTGAGAGTGATGGAGGCCATGAGAGGAATGTGTGAGAAGCTGATGCATTTACTTGGGAGGGAGTGAGAGAAGTTGGCGGAAATGCGGGAGACCAGAGATTGCTGCTTGTTGATTCCCACGTGTTCCTTAACTATTTTGTTTTTGTAGATTTTGGTAAGATATTTAACTACCCTTTGGATAAAGGAAACAAAACGAGAAGTTTTTTCTTGAGGATGTGGTTTCAGTGTATGGGGTCCACTTGGGTCCACTTTGATTGAAAAGATGGGGATTGGAATTTTTGTCCCAACCTTTTTTTTTTTTTTTTTTTGTGAATCTTTTTAGTCAAATCTTTATCAACTAGAGAACTTAGCCGAGGGTGGGCTCTTGTGGGGCCCGCCTCGAGCCCCAGTTAGGGATGGGATTTAGGGCGAGGGGATCATTCACGGCCTTTGTTTGTGGTGATGGAGGCTCGAATCATCATCGGCCCTAATTGATTTATAGCCCTTAAGTTTTCATCATCTATAATGAGCTCACCGTCGATCCAATGACCCATTGCATTTGGATGGGGGACAAACCCCAGGACCGTGACTATCAAAATGGGGCCTTTTATGATCCATTTGGATGGACCCTATAGTGGGCCCAGCAATGCGTGTTTGGAGCACCGGTGCTTGTCATACCATGAGTGCCCGTGCTTTGCTGAGGGGATCCTATAAATTTTTACCGGCATGACATAAAAATTAGAGTAGTAAAACGGATCAAGTTTGAGATGGAACATCAGAATCCAAGTCAATTTTCTAATGGATCTGGGTCCAGATCCCGGCTTCAGCTCCAAAATGTCCCCGCGAATTAGCAAGTTCTTCCAGTAAAACAAATATAAAGTGGAATGAATGTATTAAAAAACATATTTTCTTCCAACCCTAGTTTAGCTCTAATTGGGCCCTAACTATTGAAGGTTACCTAGGACGTGAGGGCTTTTGCTCAACTTAGACCTACATAAGCAAAGGTTGAATAAGGGGCGACCTTGTCCCTTACCTAATACACTGAGGAGGTATTATTATTTATTTTTGGGGCTCCGATTGTCACCGGATCCAAACTTGCTATGCGAATGAATTCCCACAAATAATGTATAATGTATAATTCCATGCCATCAATCTTAAAGTGGGATCAACTCTTATATAAATAAATACGAATATTTGTATATCATAGATGGGATGATATTTATTTCAAGAGGAATTTACTTGATAGAGCCTCGTAGGATACTATACCACTTCGGATGTGTCGTATTTACCATGGACACGGATAAGGCTCTACATGTGCGGTTTTTTTTTTTTTTAGCGAATGGTTGATATCGACCATTTTGCGGGAACCCAAATAAAAATTAGGTTTTTCAAGAGGGAGGAGAGGAGGAGGAGAGGGGAAGGGTGGAGAAAAGGCCATCCACTTAGATGGAGTGATGTGGATGCTGTCGACGAAGACAGTCGCACCGCCCTCCCTTTCACCGCCGGCCTAGGCTCCGAGCCCTACATCAAAGTGCTGGCTGAAGCCGGAGTATACCTCGACTGGAGGGACTTGCAGGGCGGGCTGACGGCGCTGCACATGGTGGCGAGGTACGCGAGGTTGGGAGCGGTGAAGCGGCTGCTGGAGCTGGGGGGCGGACTCGGAGGTGGAGGATGCAAAAGGGAGGACGGCGCTGGCGCTGGCTCTGGCGAGGGAGGTCCTTGCGGAGACGCCGGAGGGGAATCCAATGACGTTTGGGAGGAGGGTGGCGCTAGAGGGGGTGGTGAGGGAGCTTGAGGCGGCATTGTATGAGTATGGGGAGGTGGAGAGGGTGATGGAGAAGAGAGGGAAATGGGAGAGGGAGGAATATCTGGTGGAGTAGAGAGATGGAGGGAGGGAGTGGGTGAGGAAGAATTGGGTTGCTGAGGATCTAGTGAGGGATTTTGAGGAAGGTTTAGAGTATGGAATTGCAGAAGGGATCTTGGGAGTGAGAGATGGTACAGAAGAAGAAGGAGAAGGAGGAGAGGGTGGTGAGGAGAAGAAGAAGAAGGAGTATTTGGTGAAGTGGGCGGATATTGAAGAGGTCGATACTGACAATGACTGCTACCCCCTTCCCCGAGCACTGATCTGTGCCATTATCCTTTTATTTGCTTTTGTTTTAAAGTGGTTGATATCGACAATAAAAGTGGTCGATACTGACAATGACTGTTTTTTTGTGTTTCAGTTATGTTGTCGATATCGACAATAAAAATGGTCAATACTGACAATGACTGTATTTTTTGTGTTTCAGTTATGTTGTCAATATCGACAATTAAAGAGCACAGTTTATGGTCGATATCGACCACTCTTCTCCCTCCTCCCCCCTCCCATCTTCTTCCTCTTGAAAAACCCATTTTCCTTTTGGGTTCCGCAAAATGGTCGATATCGACCACTTGCTAAACGACGAAAAAAAAAAACTAACTTAAGGACCCCTCTCGTATCCAATGTGAAATGGGGTCTTCGTAGTACGTATATGGCTGTACCGGGCTCTACCAGGTAAATTCCTTTTATTTCAAACGATGGAGAATTCGAACCATCAAGTGGGCCCACTAAATAAAAAGAAGAAGAAGAAGTAGGCCCCACAACGGAGTTCCCACTTCCTCGAAGCGTGTGGGAGAGGGGATCCCGCGGAGGTTTTCCTCTCGTCTTTCTCCGCACTCACGCACCCAAAAAACACATGCAGGAGGACTCAACCAGCTCTCTCTCAGGTACGCTCTCTTTCCTTTCTTTCTTTCTTTTACTACAAACTCTTCTCATTCCATGATAATCTCCTCACATTTATATCACATCTCTCCAACAAACACAAACTCTTCTACAAAACCCTAGCCATTTCCCCAAATCCGGCGTTAGATCCTTCCATGGTAAGGCTATTTCCCCATTTCTCAATCGTTTGGTGACTTTGGTCCTTTCTTCTTCCTTTGATCTCGAAGATTTGGAGGGTTTCTGTACAATTCCTTTACACTTTGCAGCCCATAACCTAAAATAACAAGTAGTTGGATGGTAATTTCTGGAAGAGAGATGGAGTGAAGAAACTAGGAAAACCCAGTAATCACACTGAATTTATTTGGAAAATTTATGCGGATAAGCGATTCCCGTTTAGATCATTGAAACCCATGTATTTGTTTACTTGTGATTGGTTATAGCAGCCACAGAACAAATGAACTGTCACTTTCAGGTAACTTGGATTTATCCAAGCTCATAAACACTCATTATTCGTAAATCATAAACCGGGATGCCTGCTCTCAGGTTCCCAGAGATCCAAATGTACTCTGGCTGATGCTGGAAAATTGGGAAGCATATATTAAGTTTGAATTATTAAAAGGTTTATATTAATGAAGGCGATGTTGGATGCATAATTGATCAAGGTTTTATCGGATAAGGTGTGCATTTGGATACCAATGGAAGAAAAAAATTAAATAAAATAAATGAAGTGCGCATTTGGATGTATTGTGATTTGTGACTATGGGCGTCCGGTTGAAGTCACCAGTAAAGTCATCCCATTTTTGACGCAGCTTGGTGTTGGGTCTGCATTAGAAAAACCGAATATGCAGGATTTAAACTTTTTTTTTTTTTAATACGGCTTTCCTAACATGAAAGAATGATATCGGAGTCCAACTTGCTGTCAGGTTCAGCTTAGATTGGTTTTGGCACATTGTCACAAATTTCATGCTCAGCATGGTTTCAGGAAATTATGGTGGCGTTTTCAGATTTGGGTTTTCTCTGGATATTGTATAGAAAACATTGCAGGAGATTGATTAATTAGTAAAGATTTTAGAATATAGATAATGAATATATAATGTAAAATAATAAAAGCGGAAAAAAATAAAATATATATCTGTCCATGGAAAGGAAGCATATCTTTATAGGAACTATGGGAAAAAAGTCATTTTCTTTCTTTAATAAAAGAGACATGGATGATAATTATTCACAATAACTATAAAACAATAGTAATTTTTAGTAAAACTGTGAGTTAAGAATGATAAGTGTACCTACGGACAGGAAATGATAATAGTTATATTATTATTACAAAAAAATATGATATTAGTTACTACGTATAATAGTAAAAAGATACTGTACAAAAAAATAGTATATTTTATTTTGCTATGGTAAAAAAAAATCTTAGAAGATCTCTTGAGATAGGAAAGCTAGCTAATGGTAAGTATATAGGATATATATATATAAATGTATATCAAACCATGATGGGAGTCTGCATAATCTTCCTGATCCTGCTCTCTCATCGTTTTCAATAGCTTTTATTTTTCTTTTAATTTATTAGGGGCAAATAAATCAGTTTGTGACTTCTATTGCTTAGCCAACACTTGTTACAGACCCCATTGTACTGTTATGTTGGTAAATTGGCTGTCGTGCAGGAAAGACAATTGAACCTTTGACTCGCCTTTCAAACCTTTCTGTCAATCCCTAATAACAAATAAAATATCATCAAATTACTTGATAAAGTTGATTTGATTCCAAGAAGTGGACTCTATTTTTAATTTGGGCGACTGTGGTTCAACGCCAACTTTTATTAGAGCTTCCATCACATAATTTGTTATCACCAAATCTTCCACTGGAGATTCCTCATTTTGATTTTCCACAGTAAGCTCATTCGTAGAATTCGCGTCCCGTGTAAGCTTTTGTTACATGATCATTTATCATGGGATCTATAGTTGTAAGACCTCCTAATCTGTTACAAACCTATTTTATTACGATTTCTCAGTCCAATGATTTTTTTTTTCCATTTGTTTGTTTGTTTTTCTCCCTGAGTTTGTGCCTTTTTTTGGTCCACTTGATTCAACATTGACACATTTTTTTCAATCTCTCAAAAAGTTTCTATATTTTTAGATATAGTGGTAACTATGATAATTCGGTTTCCATCATGTGTTGCAGGTTTTGGTGGCCTTTTTTTCCAATTAAAAACCTGCCCAAGGTATCCAAACTTGCCCTGGTGCCAATTTGACCAAAGGGGCAGAATACACACCATGTGTTGCTTGCTTTTCTCTCTTCAACATACTTTTGCAATACTAACAAAAGAAAAGTCCATCTTGAATAGATTTTCCAGCAAAAGCACAAGCAGCACAGCAAAAGTATTGGTGAAAAACATATATATATATATATATTCTAGGATGGATCTTATTCACTTGTCCAGGGATATGTGGGGATAGTTCTTTTATCCTTCTCTAGATCTGATTTTTAATTGGAAGATGATCCAAATCAGAAAAAAAAATTGCTCCTCCTTACTTGATTGTGTGGTTGGATTTGGTTCCTCCAAGAGTGGAGGCTTTTGGCTGGCTAGCCATTAGAGGTGCCAGGCAAGGTGGCTACAGCAGATAACCTGAGAAGAATACTTCCTTTGCAGCAAGGAGAGGGAGTCGTCAGATCATCTGTTCTTGCACTAGGGGTTCTCCTTCCTTCTTTGGTGTCGCTTTATCTCTTGATGTAGCATGGAGCTGTCTGGGTCTTTAGCTGGTTTGATCGAAGTGTGGGGGTTGGTTTCTTTCTTTGGTTGTGGTGCAATTCTACGGCGGTTAATTCGTTTCGATATCATGTGGTTGGCTTGGAAAGAGAGAAATGATAGGATCTTTAGGGGGGAGTTGACTGATATTGATGATATGTTTTCTAGTGTGTTGTTAAGACTTAAGAGTAGCTATTTTTTAGCTCCTTTTGGGTGTTGTTGCCTGTTTTTCTTTTTGGGGGTTGTTGCCCCCTTTTTTTCTTTTGGTTTTGGTTGCTCGTCCCAATGGTGTGGGGTTTTTTGAAGTTAGTATATATCTCTTATACTGTACAGTTCCTTTTGAGCAATATATAGTCACCACTTTAAAAAAAAAAAATAGTAGCTATTTGTTTGTGAAATTTAATGTTGATGGGCCTAGCATGTATTTTTGTTTTATTTGTTCTGTGTTTTATTAGATATTTGTTTGTGTGGGTGGGTGGGTTTTTTTATTTTTTTTATTTTTTGGGGTGTGTGTGTGTGTGTGTGTGTGTGTGTGTGTGTGTGTGTGTGTGTGTGTGTGATGATGATGTTTTCTAAGAGCATTAGGATTAAACATTCTAGCGAGGCAGAAGTCTTGGCAATTCTAGAGGCGCTACGGCTAGCAGTGTAGCGGATTCTCATTTTGATAAAGTGGTCGTCGAGAGTGATTCTTACAATGCCATTGCATGGATCGAGTTTAAGCATGTGCTTCGTTTGGCAAATGTAGGGTGTTTCATTGGCAAAATTAGGGTTGGATCGTTTGGTCCCCTTTGTCTCAATAGTTTTTTTTTTTAAGATTGGCTTCTTTCTTTGTTTGGTATAATGCTGTTATACAATTAATGCTAATCTTTTTTTTTTGGCTGCTTTGTTGCCCTTGTAACCCACTTATCATCGTTTTAATAAAAAATCTTGGTTGTCGATTAAAAAAAGAAAGAGAAGAAAGAAGAAAGAAGAAAGAAAAAAAAGTCACTGTACTTGACTCGTTTGATCTTCTATACTCGATAAGAGAAACATGGAAGTTGTACCGAAACTCCAAGCTCTAGGCATTCCACTCCTGCAACAATACAAGTGTTAATGAAGGAGTAGAATATGTGTAAATTGGACCTTCATAGACTAGATTACAATCTTGTTGAATGCTTTCTCACCACAAAGTTTCATGCTTCAAAAGGATTTGAGCTTGGAGTTTCACGTGTAGATTGGTCCTGGCTTCATGCTTGCACCACTTGCATAGAGAATTTATTTTTCTGCACAATTCAAGTTGCTCTGAATTGGCTTGTGAATGTTGTTTCTATTTTCTTAATTATTCTAACTGGACATCCTTTTAAATAGGGGTGCACATGGGCGGTTTGGATCAGTTTAGAGGGGAAACCATCAACCAAACCGAATCCATCGGTTTTTTATTTTCCAAAACCGAACCGAACCGAACCGCCCATGTGCTCGAACCAAACCGAATCGAACCGAAAGGAACCGGTTCGGTTGCAGTTATTTTTATTTTATTTTCTCAAAAAATGGCAGTTCAATTGGTGAAAGACATTGGACTTCAAGTAACGGAGTGAGGGTTCGAGTATTCTTCAAGTAATTTTTCATATTCCTTTATATGTTTTATAAAAAAATATATATTTATATAATTGGTTCGGTTTAGTTCGATTTGAGCGGTTTAACCGCACCTTCAAACCGAAAACCGAACCGAACCGAATGGTTTGAAGGAAATCCGAACTGTGACCGAACCGATCTACTACAAAACCGATCCGAACTGCCCGGTTCGGATTGTTTTAGCAGTTTAGCGGTTTTTTGTGCACCCCCACTTTAAAGGTTCCAACGTTAAAACGTCTGAATGTACCTCAAATCTTTGGATAATTCGACATTTGGGAATTGTTTGAGAGTGTTTGACAATTGGAAATGTATTTGGACTCCAAATTAGAACTGAATGCATTTTAGATCCAGCCTGAACCACATTATGACATATAAATTCAGGTGGGACAAATCCTCTATGAACCCTCTCTAGACTCACAGGTGCACCATAAA
This sequence comes from Litsea cubeba, assembly GCA_012931725.1. Classification (NCBI taxonomy): domain Eukaryota; kingdom Viridiplantae; phylum Streptophyta; class Magnoliopsida; order Laurales; family Lauraceae; genus Litsea; species Litsea cubeba. The sequence continues at coordinate 12,442,030 of CM022952.1, forward strand.
TTTTCAGTAATTGCGGGCAAGGATGGAAATAGGGGTAGTGGCGGGCGTAGCGGCCCTCCGCCAAAATGCTACGTAGCGGCGTAGCGGTGCGATTTGAAAAAATCATCAAAAAATCTGAAAAAATTGTAGAAAATCTAGAATATTAGAAAATGAGAGAAAATGTGCTTTTTTTTTTTTTCAAAAGTAACTAAGGTAAGGGGGCGTAGCGGTCCCCTCATTGAATGAAGTCCTGTATCGTTGAATAAATAGAAAATAATAGTAATGATAATTTTTTATAATTTTTTTCACATGTATTCATGTTGCTTAGTTATGCTAACTTAAAAACTAATGAAAGGCTCATAAAAAAAAATATCATGAAGTCAAGACTTAAGACTTAAAGAGTAACTAGAGAAAAGAATACCTCTACCTAAGGGGGTGTGTAATAGGATGTACCTAGAGAAGAAATCTTGAGAAGAACTCTCCATATCCATTGTAATTCGGCGAGATGATGTGCTTTTTGGTGTTCTTTTAAACATAAAAGGGTAGAAGAGTTGCATAAAAATGTTATTTGGAGAGAAAAAGAAAAGAAATAAGCATTATTATACATTTTGAATTTTTTTGAAAAGTTAGAAATTTTCACACTCCGTAGCGGGCGTAGCGGCCCGTAGCGGGTGTAGCGGCTCCGTAGCGGCCGCTACGGATGTGAATGACGCTAAATGCAATTTAGCGTAGCGGTCTTCACCGCTACGTAGCGGCCGCTATTTTGATCCATGGTTGTGGCCGTGGGATTGTTGTTGGTCAGCATTATACATACTGGAATACTTAAATTCATATTTACTTAGGATTCAAGTTGATAATAACCTTCTTGTCCCTCTCTGTTGTTTTGTTTGCAGATAAAGTGGAAATCTCTACCTTCTTCAGGTGATGAATTGAAAATGGAAGGAAACTATGATGGAATATTGGAAGAAGCTGTCTTTGGAGTTAGCAATGATACTGTAATCTCCATCTGTCATTTATTTTTATTCCTTTTTAATCATGGGATTGTTGTTCATCAGCATCATGCATACTGGATTACTTAAATTCATTGTGACTTAGGATTCAAGTTGATAATAACCTTCTTGTCTCTCTCTGTTGTTTTGTTTGCAGATAAAGTGGAAATCTCAACCTTCTTCAGGTGATAAATTGAAAATGGAAGGAGATACTGATGGAATATTGGAAGAAGCTGTCTTTGGAGCGAACAATGATATTGTAATCTCCATTTTGTCATCTATTTTTATTGCTTTTTAATATCTTTTGGCAACAAAATCTTTAGAAAATTGCTTTCGACTATTTATGTTTTTGTCAAATCGCTTACATGCCTGCTACATCATCTGTGCAATCATCAGATTCATCACACTAGCTGCATTTACATATATCACTGTTAAAGCAGATGTATGTCAAATTTCTATCAACATCTAGGTTATTGCTGATGTTTTTAACCAAACTGAGTACAAATTTTGTTTTTTATTTTATTATTATGTTACATATATTTTTCAGCGCATTTACAGTTCATTGAACTTTTAGTATATTAAACCAAGGACAAATTGTCTTTTTAACCTTCCAGCACCAGAAGGCTAGGTTTCTAGATTGGGAATGCCTTGGTGAGAAAATTACGTGTGTGTGTGTGTGTGTGAGAGAGAGAGAGAGAGAGAGAGAGAGAGAGAGGAGAGAGAGAGAGAGAGAGAGAGAGAGAGAGAGAGAGAGAGAGAGAGGGGAGAGAGAGAGAGAGAGAGAGAGAGAGAGAGAGAGAGAGAGAGAGAGAGAGAGAGAGAGAGAGAGAGGGGCTGATTTTCTAATGATTTTGAAGGTTGAAATCCCTAAAACTGGTTGGAAGTTGGATGGATGAGGTTGAATAATTTCCAAATTTGGATGTTCTCACTAGACTTGGTTGCTGGTTGTGTTGCTCTGTTGTGCTACTGAATTTATCAGTTACTGCTGCTTGATTTTTGTTGAATGGCTTTTAAGGGTAAATAATGTGTGCATGTGCAGGATGAAACTATTCTCCAGAATGAAAGGTGTGGAATATGTATGGATATTATCATTGACAGAGGAGTTCTCGACTGCTGCAATCACTGGTATGTGTGCGCGCTTGTGCACTTGTGTGCATATATTTTTATCTGTGTCTGTATACACATGCATGTGTTTGTAGTTTGGGATTGCAATTGGCATCTGTCTACCCAGCTAGCGGAGGATCATTGGACTTGAAACATTAGTGGTAAGGGTCTGAATTTTGGGGCAATCAGTATTGGGGTCTGAATACAGGTATAAAGGTATGAACCTGAAAATTTCAGGTCTGTGTCCATACAGTTTCTTTCCAGTGAAACTGAACCTAAAGAGCATTTTCTATATCCAGTGCTCATTCAATAGATGATGTCTTGATGGTCCTGCCTCTGAGAAACCAACAATAAAACTTTGAGCCCACTTTTTTTTTATTTCTACTAAACTATGTACAAAATACAAATGATGAGCTCCGTTTACCTATAGAAAAGGAGTTTGAATGAGTTTCATTTTTGCATCATATTTAGGTTAGATGATGTTTTTAGTTGGAATTTTAAGTAACCAAAAAGGGCCTGCCTATGCTCATCTCTCTCTCTCTCTAGAAGTGAGTGAGAAAATTGCAATGTTTTTTTTTTTTTCCCCTTATGGTCACAGTTTAGTGGCAATTAGTGCCTATCCATTTGTTCAGCTCTCTTTCATGAGCTAACTTGCATTATGTATTTCTCTTTATGGTCAGTTATGAGGTATATGTGTTTGTGCACTGTGCATGCATGTATGCATGTGTATGGAGAAAAATTATGTTGCATCTTTTACCTTATGGTTACAGTTAGGAGCGAATGTGTGTATAAGCACGCATGTGCAGTTCTTTCTGTTATTTGCAAAACTAAATTGCATATATTTTTTTTCTTATAATTCCAATTAGGTGGCAACAAATTAGGTTATGTTTTTGTTTGAGTGCACATGCATGCGTGTCCCACTGTCCCTGTCCAGTTTCTCTGTTATGAGCAAAATCTCATTGCATACTTTGTCTTATGGTTACTGTTAAGAGGCAAATGGATTAGGTTATCCTCTGTTTATATACTATCTGTACGTTAAAAAAACAAAATGTACAGGCATCTTGTTATGCTTCTGCTATTGAATTGCTTTAGTTTCTAGGATATGCTAATTGAATAATATTCTAATGTCACTATTTGATAGTTTCCTTCGATATGACCCCTATTAAGGATTTTGGTGTTATTAAGTTGTTTCTGATTTTCTTCATTTACGCTATTTATGCATTTGTTTTAATTTCGAGTGCACATAATCTTTGTGTAATGGGTTATATATAAATGGAAATATATGCAAATTTTAACTTAGTTGTATGAGCTGCACCTTGTATCCCTAAAATTTGTGTTCTTAGTGGTGTATGCCTAATGGAAATAATGTGCTGGAGGAGAATGATAGCTGAGTTTTGCTTGCGAATCTTCAGGTTTTGTTTTGCATGCATTGACAACTGGGCAACCATCACTAACCTCTGCCCACTTTGCAAGAACGAATTTCAGTTGATTACATGTATTCCAGTAAGTGATGTTCTGTTACCCATGTTGGTTGTTGAAAAGTTCTAGCATGCTTTCTGTTTTTCATTCTTTCTCCTCTTTTACAACAACCATGTTCATACAGTTTTTGTTCTGTTCAACTTCTGTGCATATTTTATTTTATTTTGAATAGTTAAATTCATTGAAGTGCAAAATAGTACAAGAGACTTGTACTGAAAGAAGAGCAGTTACAATGGACCCCCTAAAAGCAGGAAACAAAGAGGACAAACCCTACAAAACAACCTAGAATGACCCCATAACATTACTACAAGACAGTCACAACCCCAAAACATTACTACAGGACAGCCACCTTGCTCCAGTTGAACATGATTTGATCTACAGTATAGTCTTTGAAAATGAACTTCTGTCCATATTTTTGTTTGCTTTTGTTGCTTGAAACTGAAGCCTAACTAAACAGAACAGAATTTTGTAGATAAATGCATGCAATAAAGAATTTCATTTATGAAGTTCTACAGAGAAAATATTTCCCTTTCTGTGCTAGTACAAAGCTATGGTGTCTAATGAATTTCATTTGATAATTGATAATTGAAGGTATATGACACAATTGGAAACATCAAGGTTGAGGAAGACTCACTTTCTAGGTAATGTTCATTTTCCATCTTTTGTCATTTAATGAAATGTAAATTTGTTGGATTTTTGTGAAATTATCTTTCCTTTTTGCCATATAAGTTTGTTTTTTATAGCTTGATTTACTTTAACTTCCAAGGTGCCATTCTTTTTAAATAAAGCTGGGTTTACCTAGTGAACTCAACATTATGTCACTTCTTAATAACTCAGGACAATAGCTTGGCACAGCATACCCTTTCCGTTAAGAGATCTTATGTGTACTTCAAAGTCGAACATGCATCGCCAGATGAGGAGAGTCAAATTTATATCTGTATGGATGGACATTAATTGAGACTGTTTCGCTTGGACGAGACAGAAGCTGTCCAGGGATGTGATGTATAACACCGTTTTGTTTGTGATGGAGATGGATAATGAAATGGATCTGAAGATCGAATCCCAAATCAAGGCTGATGTTGATCCGGGGTTTAGCGCCCAAAGATCAAATATGAATGTAATGAGAAAGGAGAACTTCTCAAAACTTTATTAACACTTGAATGTATGTAGAAAAGGGGAGACTGTATGTGTATATAGGGGTTGGATTCCCTCTAGTTTCCTCTGATCTCCCCTTTTTCTGCATACATTCAATTAATAATAAAGGTTGGGCTTGGGGTTGAGACAGTACTCGACCTGACCCACCAGAGTTGCACCCTTACGTGGATGCACTGGCTTGAATTTCTCATCGGGGATAGATGCACTGTCAGATTGCTCCTTCATAAAATATGTAGTTATGTTTCTACTTTCTACACATGATCAACCCAACAATGTATGACATTCTGTTTAGATTGAAAATTTGCCCAGTTCCTATGTAAAGTGTTCTGTTTTATATGCAAGAATTGGTCGTTCAAAGGTAGGCTTTACAGGTTAGTAGGATAGATAGCTACCTTCGGCAACGTATTGACTGCAACATGGAACCATTTCTCATATGGTCAAGCTACAGTGGGCCCCTCAACGATCAAGAAAGTTACCTCCCACTCACCACTCTGCCATGAATAGCAACCGACTTCAATATGATACTCATCTGACATAATATCACTGTTGGTTTTAGAATTTTAGATACCCTTCACTCTTTGCACCATTGATTTTGATGCCTCGAAGTTCACACCACATGAGGTCCTATGAGGTTGGTTTTTGGTGTATTCCATGAATAGCTGTTATCCAATGATTGCAAAAGTTGTTGAGAATCCATCAGAAGTAAGAAGATAGGGGATTTGATGCTTTAGAAACTAACTCTGCCAGTCCTTGATCTGTCAAGGAGATATTGGATACCAATTGGTAACTCGGAAATTCTCAACCTAGCCTTCCCACTTGCTTGCTTGTAGGTGATAGGAGCAATCACTAAAGATTCACTAACTTTCAATATGTGAACTAAGTTCCTTCAAAATGCATTATTATCCAAAGAATTTGATCTCCTTGCCCATGAGATATTCAAATAATTGAAGTGTGCTGCACTCATTCACTAAGGGGTGGTTTGTTTGAGCTCATTTCCACACGTAAATGTTACACGTGTGACGTCTACACATGTACATGTTTGTTTGCACTCATTTATGCATCGCATGAGTAAACTTTGGTGTGTAAATGGGGCCATTTTCACATCAAGATTTTCACACCTCTCTTGGTGGGAAAACCATTACTCATCTCACACCTCAATGAGGCAGCAGTACAATTACTGCCTGCAATGGGTCATGGGATCAAGGCCCCAAAATTGCAGCCTAAACTGTTCGAAATTTTTATTGAACTGATAAACCCCGAGATATTCAGTTTCATACGTTAAATCTTTATGAATTTTGAAAAATATGTGAAAATGCACCCAAAAAAAACCAACTGACAGATCTGCACTTTCGCGGTCTCCAATTCATGATCCAGACAGTTCAATATTCTTGTATAAACAATAAACTTCAAGACATGAAACTTCATATCTCATTCTCACATCCTCATGGCTTTTGAGAGAAACGTGTAAAACCCAAAAACAACCAGATCCCATATCATTTAGTTGTGAAAGTGGTGCTTCCAAACAAACATGGTCATATGTTTCACATGTGAATTTTGCATATATGAAATTTACATATTTAAAATCCCATTAGTAGAAGTCAAATGACCCCTAATCGTAAACTTCCGATATGTTCACTTCTGAATGTATAAAGAGTAAAAAGACTCAGTAAACCGATGAGAATTTTACCAGATCTTGTGATGGCTGGGCGAATAGATCTCTTTGGTAAATTTTTTTCTCATCAAGTTGAGCACACCAATGCATGATTTTGAATAAACTCTGCTGCTGTTTGCATATGTTCTGCCTGTACAGTCTGGACATATTGGCTACAGTGTGCGATATTGGTAATGGCTGATTCAAATATTATAGTGGGCTTTACTGTGACACGGTTCATATTAACTGATGTCAAGAACCATGAATTTTGAAGGGATGGGCATTTCTTAATTGTGAATGTTTTATTGAGGTAAAAAACCATAATGTTACTTCTGTTGTATTAGGTTTCACTAATTTGTTCTACAATTTCTTTATCCATGCAGAGACGATGATTGGTGTATTCAAGGGAATAATAACACACTCTCTTTTCCATCCTACTATATTGATGAAGATGTGAGATCTTTTATCTGTAGTCATTTATTAGATTGTCACTTGTTTCCCTTTTGTTTGCCATCTAATGCTAATATCATTTTCAACCTGTAGGCAGTTATCTGTTTGGATGGTGATGGCTGCAAGATACGAAATGGACTGGCAACAACTGAGGAAGATATAACTCTTGACACATCAGTTGCTTGTGACTCATGTGATTTATGGTAAACCCATTTACTTGGGTGGGCTCCATAAGATCTGTTTATAAAATAAATGTTAATATCATGGATTTGATTTTTAGGGGTTTTGAAATTTATAATAATCAGGAAACACATAGCCTTCCTTACTTGTCAATTGCTTTTTCTAATTATTACAAAAAAATTGCTATTGAAATATATATATATATAACATTCAAAATATATATATATATTGTACATTGTCATAATATGCTTGTTATTTCTGCTTATTTTGACATTTTAACTGTGATCCATTACCATCCATCTTATATATGGTTTTCTTCTTGTTTGGAGAAAGGTACCATGCTTTCTGTGTGGCATTTGATCCAGAAATTACTTCTCAGAACTCTTGGTTGTGCCCAAGGTAGGTTCAGATTTTTCATGATGGGACCTTTTTGTTGTCCCTGCACAAAATGAGAATCTCAGTGGTGCTGGGCTTGCAAAAGGAAGAAAATACATTCAATTTCCAAATTATGTGGGCCTGCCATGGCAATGTTGGATTTAGATTGTCATTCTGGGCCACATAATCTGGATAAGACAGCTGTATTTTCCTTCTTGTCTAAGCCAAAGGCTGCCTTAGAGCGTGCATCTACTTTTATTCTATTCTTTCACCTGTAGTTGAAACTTTATGTCATACAATGTGCTCTTTGTTTATTTAGTCACTATAAAATGAAAAGATTACTTATCCTTTTTTCTAAAATTGTGCATTTTGGCCTTTTTATAGATGCAAAATTGATGAAGTGCCTCATAAATCAGATGGTGTTTTAATACAAAAACCGAGTGAGCAGTTAGGTCATGAAAACACTAATTTTGAATGTTCAACTGAGGCTGCTTTCCCTGGAAAGCTACTGGTATCTGTTGCTGATGCTGGGGAGACTGCAGTGGTGGTCTCAATGATTGAAGGAAAGCAGTGGACTGAATCCAGTGATGATTTTCAGTCAAATATACTCAATGTTAGTGAGGAAGAAAAACCTAAGGCAGCTCCTAATGTTCATGCTGACACTACTGAGCTTGAGGTCCAACTAAATGGAAGTGCTGGCAGCTTGATTTATGACAAAGAGAAGTCTATGAAAAACCATGATCTGAAGAGTTGGGAAAATTCTGAATCATCTATTGATGTTTCACCTCAAAAGATTAGCATCCAACCAGACATGGATGAAAATGCTGCATCATTGGCATTATCCTTATCTCGAGATGCATCATCGATTGTACCTGATTGTTCTTTGGGACAGAGTGACTTGAAGACATGTGATGTTCAGAAACCAAGTTGTTCGGATGAGTACAAGCTTTCAACACCTCATATAGTTGATACTTTCTTCCTTATGGATGAACCTGAAAGTGGATCCAGTATTAATCTTCACCTTGGTTTATGTTCTGGAGCTTCTTTCTCAGGTAACCAGTCTGACATCTATTGATTTTACACGTGTAACAATTTGGGCGGCCCAACTATGTGTATTTGTAGTTAGTTCTCCTAATATTATCAAATGGGTTACTCAAAATTTTAGGAACCATGGAGGTTTGCCTCATTTGGTGCTGTAGATGCAGCTCTTGATCCAAGTTTAATTAATTGGTTAGATGCAGCCGGGACACAGACCTGAATTCTATAATTAGAAATAATTATAAAATATAATTGCAACATGTTATTGTGTTTTCTAAGATGTATATTATGGGCTTGACCTAGATCAATAAACTATAGTTGGTTCTGGGTCCTGGTCCTGGTCCTGGTCCTGGTGGACCATACCTAACCTAACCTGTTTACAGCTCTAGGTTTATTGCTAATTAAGCTAGGGATTTGGATATTAGGATATATAATTAGTATAAATGTATAATTGCAATATGTTAGTGTGTTTTCTGAGTTTATATCTTGCTTAGGTTATAATTTTGGGCTTGACCCATACAGTTATAGTTGGTTCTGGGTCCAGGTCCTGTTGGACCCTACCTAAATCTGGCCCGTTTGCAGCCCTAGGTTTATCATTAGTGAAGCTAGGGATTTGGTTATTAGGATAGATTTGTCATTCTCATATGCATTGAGAGTTGCTAAGGATGCAAAGTTTGCTCCCCATGAACCTCTTACTCATTGTGGAACTCTCTCTCTATATATATATAATATGATTTTCTTTATTTATCAGTGCATACAGCATTGTATGCACTTGGAAACACAGACATATGCAGGGGGAAGGAATTGTTAGGGCATTTGGAATGGTTATCTTTATTTTGCATGTTCTCTTACTTATCTTTGATATATGTGTTTTTCATTTCTTCAGTTGACCAGATGGCGAATGACAGTGCTGAGAATCAACTGGCCGGAGATCAGAAAATTCCTTTAGTTGAATTGTCTCTGTCAGGTAACTAAATGTGACATGTTTTCTCTCTTCATCAGTTCTGTGAACTGAATCCATAACTAGTTCTTGTAAGTGGGTAGGTTAAATGGAGTTGTTCTTCTTGACATTTTTTATGCCATGTTTCATTGCCCATGCAGATGAAATAGTTCCAGATGAGAAGATAGATATTGATGCTAACGATGTTGTGATTGGAGTTGCACATCAGGAAAGCTTTGAAGTTGGTAGTATGAAGAGAAAATATGCAGAGAAATCTCGGTTAGCAGTTTCCTAAGGACTCTTTTCCATTTTTTCCATGTTAATTTATATGTTAATTAATTAGCAATGTTGATTGGAGTCATCCACTGTGACGCAGTGCAACTCACCTGTACAGCTTCTCTGAGTTTGAAATGCCTTTTCTTCTGTTAGTGAATTAACATAACCGATTCCTGTTTCAGCTAATGCACTCGTTCTCTTTGTGGCTCTTTTATTAGAAACAACGGCCATATGAATGACCATATTGATCATAAAGAAAGAGATTTGGAAGCTAAGGTTCCCACCAAGAAATTGAGATCAGATGCTAAGCCTCATATTATTCCACTGAAGTCCCAAGTTAATACATTGGCCTCAGGTGGTTCTCAAGGAATATCTGTTCTCCCAGAACAGTCTAAAGATAAGTTGAAGCAAATTCCAGAGAAGAAAGCCACTGCTACAGATATCATGAGTATAGTAAAGGGTACTGAACGTAGATCCTCCAAGGTACCTGCACATTCAAGCTCTGCAGAGAAATCAATAAAAGGAGATAATGTCACTGGCTTGAGAGTGAAAAAGATAATGCGGAGAATAGCGGATGATGATTCATCCACACTACTTCAGAAGCTAAGAAAAGAAATAAGAGAAGCAATTCATGATAAAGCTGCAAAGGATGGTGAGAACAATGGCATCTATGATGCACAGCTTCTGACAGCATTCAGGGCTGTGATTGCAAGACCTGAAAATGAACCTGTTAAGAAAATTAATCCTTCTTTTGTAAAAGCGAAGAAGATGATCCTGCAAAAGGGAAAGGTACGTGAAAGCCTCACCAGAAAGTTATATGGAACATCCAGTGGAAGGAGGCGACGTGCATGGGACAGGGACTGGGAGATTGAATTTTGGAAGCATAGGTGTACAGAAACTCAGCCTCAAAAACTGGAGACCCTTAAGTCAGTTCTTTCCCTTCTAAAAACAAACTCTGATTCTTCCATGGAGAGCTCCAAAATGGAACTAGGGCCTGAAGGGGTGGCTAAAAACTCCATTCTATCAAGATTATATTTGGCAGATGCATCTGTTTTTCCAAGGAAGGATGATATCAAGCCTCTCTCTGTTCTTAACCATGAGAAGAATGAAGAACAGAATTCAAGTAATGCATCTGAAAAGGTCAAAAAATTAGATCGTGAAGTTGAAACTTCTTCAGCAGTATCTAAAACATCATTACAAGGTAGAGTTCCTTCCAGTGGTAATACAGGAAGAGGAGGCAGTTTTTCTAGTTTGAAAGGGGAGTCTACCAGTAAAAAAGTACCTCTGGATGGGCTGCCAAGAGGACTGAACTCCATTTCTGTATCAAATGGTCCCAAAGGGAATGCAGTCAATGCACAGAGTAAGGAATGTCTTAGTAAATCTAATGACGGAAAGATGGATAAAAGGAAATGGGCCCTAGAGGTTCTTGCCAGAAAGACTGCTTCAACAAGTAAAGATGCCACCAAAGGGAATCAGGAAGATGAAACTTTCAAAGGAAATTACCCCCTTTTGGTATGTTAATGCATACCACACAACTTTATTTATTTTTATTTTTCAATATTATTTATATCTAATGTGTCATATTTTGGATTGGTTGAGGTGAGCAGGCTGAACTACCCACAGATATGAGACCAGTGTTGGCACCCAGTCGCCGTAGTAAAATACCTATGTTGGTTAGACAGGTACGTATTGCTCTTGGAGATGGTACTGGACAATGCCTTGATTGATTATTTTTCTTTAAATTCTACTGAGTTCCCAAATTCCCAGTCAATCCACTCCACTAGTGGATGTATTCTTGCTTCCTGTCCTGGTTTTCAAGCTATGTAGGAAAATCAATCCTTTATGTTGTTGTGGTTGAGTTCTAGCATGCATCATTTGAGTATTTCTTGTCTGTTTGCCATTACATTGCCTTGGGTTTAATGCATTCACCAACTTTTTATGTACAGGCACAACTCTACCGCATTACAGAGCATTACTTGAGGAAAACAAATCTCCCTGTTATGCGTAGAACTGCAGATACGGAACTGGCTGTCGCAGATGCAGTTAATGTTGAAAAGGATATTTGTCTTAAGTCCAACAGCAAGCTGGTGTATGTTAATCTTTGTGCACAGGTGATATCTCAGATATCTGGAAACCTAAAACCTAAAACAACAGAAACAACTGCTGCAACAAGCCTAGAAGAAGGGATGGAACATGCAGTAAAAAATGCATCTTCCAATTCTGCCACAACATGTGAAGATGTGGAAGAGGCACTGAAATTAGCTGGCCTCCTGTCAGATTCTCCTCCCAATAGTCCCTACAGATCAACAAACAACCAGAATCACGAAGATGCCCCTTCTCCAAATGTCACGGATGAAGACCTTGCGAATGTATTCGACATAGATTCTCATCCAGATCTTGATATCTATGGAGATTTTGAGTACGATTTGGAGGATGACGACTATGCTGGTCCTTCAAGCGTGGCTAATGCTCTGAGGGTATCCAAGCCGCGATTGGAAGATGGCGAGTTGAAAATGAAGGTGGTACTCTCTACCATGAACTGTGAGAAAGCATTTAATGCTCTGGATTCTGTAGATGATACCACAGAACATCTAAATTCTGGAGTTGGAATATCAGAAAAAGGTAGTGAAAAGCCTAGTGCTGGTGAGGCACAGATGGATTCCCCTTCCATGCTCAAGTACCAGGATGACAGAGGCACGGAAAGCTCACCCTTGGAGGTTATGACAGCTACTCCATGTCTTTCCTTTAACCCCCTTCAGAGCGAAAAAGATGAAGAGCTCTCTTTGGAGGAGTGCGAAGAATTATATGGCCCGGATAAAGAACCTTTAGTAAATAAAAGTTACGACCAACCATCAAGTGAACCAAGTAAATGTAAGGAAAATGATGTGGCAGCTGAAAAAGCAACTATTGTTGGAAATGAAAATAGTGGGTCAAATGAAGCAGCTGCATTGTCCAAGATTGAGACTGAGAGCTGTGTAGAAAACAACTTTGTTAAGGGCTGTTTCCCTATTGAGAATGACTTCTCTGGAGGGGAAAATTCGCCTAATTGTGTTCCATTGAGCAAAAGTGTCCCAACAAAAGTGGCAAAGTCTGAAACTAACAAGCAGTCTGATATTTGTCATTCCATAACTAGAAAGGTACTTTATGACCCTTTTTTTTTTAGTTGCATTAGTCAAAATTGCATGGTAATTTCTATGCTTTCAACTTTTTTGTATATTTAGTAACTATTGATTTATTAGGATCCTCATTTTTTCAAGGCACTGTTTCATGAAAAAAGGGTACTTTCATTTGACTTAGTGATGTACTGTTCATTTGAAGAATCTATGTGCCCTTTTTAGCTTTTGCATTTTCATTATACATATATCTTTCTAGAGACAACTCAAATATATTAGCTGAATTTGAATGGAGATAAAAAAAAATATGACTAGATTTCTTCCTTCTGGAAAATGTTGCAGTGGTAGATTATTCACTTTGGCTGTGTATTTTAGATTGAAAATATTCAGAGAAAGCTAATTTTGAAAATAAGAAAACAGAATACAAAGTGAGGCTTATATTTTTGCTCTCATTGTCACTGAGTGGTGGCCTGAAAACTAAGAAATTGCTGTATGGAACACAGATTTTATGCATACAAGGGAAATACGGATTTGGTATGGTGTGGATATGTTTCCCCTTTCGAAGTACCTGGTTATAATGGATGTAAGATTTTAAGATTTTTGTGCTTTTCTAAACCCAGGAACCAGTTATAGGCCTTGCGACTGACTCTGCCAGTTTGTTTTCTTTTGGAAAGTATACATCCAAATGCGATTTGTTTTTGGTACAAAATAATTTTATGGATAACTATGCAGAACAAATCATGAAACTTGGGCCTCCTCTATATAAATTTGTAGAATAGTTTTGCATCTGTGAAGCACTTTAATGTTACTTGGAGATTTCTCAATATGCTATATGGCTTCTTAACATTTTGGGAGCGTGAAAATTTCTTTTTTGATTTGTGAGACTTACCAAATATTCCCCATCTTTTTGAATCAATGTAATTTGGATTCTTGAATATTCTTCATTTGCTCGATGAGTTGTTTTCTTTTTCATTTTTCTGATTAGAAAATCACCTTTTATATATTTGTATGATATCCACGGATTGTAAATGAGAGTATATTGAGATGCAGTTGAGCCTTAGAATTGACCTGGGAGAGCTCCAAATCAAACTATTCTTAAGGGCATTGAGTCAAATTGAAAATTCAAATATACACCTGCACTGAAAAGCGATGAACAATCAAGTATAACCATGAAATGAAATTATCTGAATCACACAGAGAGTCTGTACCTGTCCATTTCATTTGGGGCCTTCAAGGCAGCAAAGTTTTATTAAAATATTACTGCACCACGTATAAGTTACAAAGATTCCAGTGGAATTACATCCAGAGACCGAGTTACAGAGATATTAGTAACAGTGTTATGACTTGACGCTTGCGAAATGTTCAAACAATATTTTGCTGTGTTAACTCATGGTGGGTTATTCTGGGCATTTTGCCTAGAAAGTTCTGAAAGTGGAAGACTTAACTTGAAAATAGTGGTTTTAATGTCTTTAGTCTTATTAAGAATGAGTTCAATTTATATACTCATTTTCTTAAACCAAGCTCGTGATTTTGTCTAATCTGTATTTATAACTTATTACAGGTTGAAGCCTATATCAAAGAGCACATTAGACCTCTCTGCAAAAGTGGAGTGATTACCGCTGAACAGTATCGATGGGCAGTTGGAAAAACAACTGAGAAAGTCATGAAATATCATTTCAAAGACAAAAATGCGAGTTTCCTCATCAAGGAAGGTGTCAAGGTGAAAAAACTCGCGGAGCAATACGTTGAGGCTGCTCAGCAGAAAAAGTAATAAGATGACTACTTAACTGAGGGCATGTGATCATGCAGTACTTCAAGCTGCATCTCTCACATTCCTTCTATGGTAATTTGGTAACTCATATTACAGAATCCACAGGCTGCATTAGGATCAGAAGGTTTATCCTTGATTTGAGCATTTTGGTCATTGGAGAACCAGAGTCGCAGAGGTATTTATTCTGGACCTCGTATCGGTTTGCAAGGTCTGGATGGATCTTGCATTTGTATATCAACTATGTATAGTGCTGATTATATCTCATATTCACCTCACAAGTATTAACACTTTTTGTTTTGCATGATAACATTAATTTTATTTTTGATGGATCGCGGACAGCACAAGGAGCAACTTAGGGTTATCCATTTACCGAGGCAAGGCCTGCGAAAAAATTGATTTTGATTTGATTCAGACCTACAACTACGGCCTATACCGATCGGTTCAAAATCTGGGATAGCTTTAGATTTTTTTTTTCCAGCAACAGCTTTAGATAACTGTCATAAAACAACTTTTTATTTGTTTTTACTCCATTCTTTTTCCCTTAAATGCTTGAGTGCTTTCTACTTGATAGGGTACTAGGATTTTTTGCCATGGAAGTGTATTGAACTTAAAAATAGTCAATCGTGTTAATTAACTGACTTGCAATCAACTTCTACATAAACTCAGATCCTCATCATATTCCAAGTTTCTAGGCCTTTTTTTAAAATGTCAAGGGCTAGTTGCTTGAAAAAAAGGTAAGGGTCATTTGTGAGCTGAACCTTCCTGGACTGCTCTAAAGCCAGCCTGGGATGTGTTTTTAGGGTTACCTGATACATCAGGCCCTGTTTTCTGGTCCAATATGCAACTAAGGCCAACCTGGTCTCATGTAATCTTAAAAGCCTTTTTCTTGCCCATCTTGTGGCACAAAGGGGCTCGTAAATTGTGCAAACGGGACTGCAGCCCAACTTCAATCTTAAGACTGATAAGGGTTAGGCTTGATCCAGATCTTGGCCTATGACCTCTCAATCTTTACATGACCCTAAAACTGTAAAACATCGTGGTTGTGATAATGAGCACCTTCCAACTGCAATAGGTACGGTTTAGTCTTTGTTCCTTGGGTGCCTGATTGCTCTTCAATTTGGATAATAATCTAATGCGGTTTGAAAACTGCAACACCATCAGATGCGTACGGATTGCAAATTAGATCATTGATGGCATATTTGCAATGTGATGGTTGCATTCTAAAGAAAAACCACATAACGGTATATAACTTTGTTTTGTGTTGGCATAGATAGTGCAGATATGGTACAATACATGTAATCAAGTGTGGTGTGTATCTGTATGATCTCTTGAGCTAATTGCCCATGAGATATAGGAAGTAGCCAATGTGGGGCCTGCCTACAGTTCATCTCTCTCTCTCTCTCACACACACACACACACAGAGAGAGAGAGAGAGAGAGATCTTTGTAAATGTATCCACCGATGGATATCTCCTCCTCCTCAATCACAGTTCTGAATTTGTTAAGGCTTTATATCTACAGTTGAGACACAATCAGTCTTTGATTTTATATCAACCGCACTGGGGACATTTTTTCTTGGTTATACCAGTTTCCCTTGGTTTGGGTTTCCTTACATTTGATTGCACCTGAACTACTGCAGTTCTTGAAACTCCTGTTGCTGAGCCGAGCTCACATACAATTTCGCACTCAAGATTAACGCAAAGCTTGTTTAGAGCATTACAAACTTGAGCCCAACCACAGCACAGAAGCAATTAATCGAGGTCAAGTATCGGCCAAGCTTGGCTAAAATGAAACACAAGCCTAGGTTGGGTTAGCTCAGCTCCTTTCATTTCAAAAGCTAGATACCTTATTTGAAACATGGTTCGAGCACAACTTGAGCCCAAGCTTGAGTCTAAGACATGTTTGTTTCATGTAAATGAATTCCTATATACTTTAAGACGGTATTTCTGTAAGTGGTTAAAAAAAAAATGATGAATTAAATCTGAATACCAAAAAGTGACCATTGAGTACCTTCCTCTTTAATGAAAATGAATGAGGAGATGAAAAATGAATACCAAGCCAACACCCTAGTAATTCTAAGTCCTAAGAAATCAATTGGTGATGCTAGATTATATCCTTCACCCCAACCTCTTTAGTAATCCTTTGTTGGAACTCATTTGACCATGAATTTCATGTACATTCCATTCAAACAAACAGGCCCTCATGTAACTAAATTTCACTTCAGATGCCTTCATTTTGTCACTTTAGCCATTTAACAGAAGCCCAAACCCTTGCATCAAAACGCATAACTGAAAGTTTCTATGCATGACTGAAACCACAACAGAGTCAGCTGATTCAGGAACGAATACAAAAGTTACAACTCGGAAGCTAACCACTACACGAATAGTCCCTATTTGCACTCTTTTTTCAGCTACAGAGGTTGGGTATGCATACTCCATTTTCTGGATTCTGTTGATCCTTCCATATCCGCCCAGTAACCCGAAGCTTCAGCTCTTTCCTGTCACCACCCGAGAAGAAGAGTGCCATGTTCCTCTGGATTATGAGACCGTCGTGGCTGTCGCGAACTTTCCTGTGGCTGTCACGGATGCTTCGAGGGGTTCCTTCCCATATGAGCTTCCTGCCATTGGCCCCAACCTCAAGACTGTAACTGAAACTCCTTGCCTCTCTGTCATCCCCCATGAAGCGGAGGAATGCCATGTAGACAGGCGCCATCCCAAGCTGGAAGGCCTCAAAGTGCAAGCAGAAGTAGTGCCCAAAGCAGTGAAAGACCTTACAAGAAGAGAAACCAAATTGTTGTCAGATTCACAAACATAAAATGACAACACCTCACAAAACTGTCACAATGATTTTCCAATAATATTGCAACAGTCAGGTAAGTAAATATAATTAAAATAGCAAAAAAAAAATTCCAAGATGGGTTGCTTTAAAATTTCTAGGGTACTTCGGAAATTGTGAAACAAAACAAGCAGACTCATCACGTATCATTCTCCTGTTTCTCCTCCTGCCTCATCCACTATCCATTTCAGAAACAACCACTAGCAAAAAAAATTAAATAAATGAAGACATTTGAAGGTACACTGTAGCCCATCATTCCTTGTAAATGAGTAATACCTTAGTGGTTTTTTTTTTTTTTTTTCTTCGCATTGGTCAGTGGAAGATGCATGGACAACACCCCTGGCCTATGGACATGTTACTCAGCAAGTGCTTTCTCTAAAAGCAATCACTGAAATATGCTACTTTCATGAATTTAGAAAGAGGGAAAATATTTGAAAAAAAAAAATGCTCCCTGGTGCTGTATAGCATCAGAAGTCCATTCTTGGTGAAGGAATTACAAGGCACAATTTATTGCAAATGCAGGAGATCGAGTGGTGATTGGCCCCTCATTATATCATGTATAAAGGATCAAAATGGTAGCCCCCACCATATATGTTGGAAACTCAATATCAATGTACAGTTCCTTTGCCAGTCCAGCACCTCTCGGGTTTTGCAAATACAATAAGAAATTGTAAGAGTGTGCTACTTCTATCATTTTCCAGCTAACCCTGTGGGGGGCCAGGAGCACAACTAGATAGAGCTGAAGATTTTCTTATATGAGAAGGCTTAAGGCTGTTTTTAAGGAGCACACTTTCCGGAAAGGGTTATCATCAGGAGTGCCTTGTGAGTCTAGTTTGTTGTAAATGAAATCAATTGGTGTCATTGAAGGACTCTTTTGCTCATGTACCTAGGGAGGCAAAAGGCGGTTGCAGATACTAGCTAAATCAGAATTTGAGAGAAACCTAGAAGTAGTGGGCAATACAATGATTTTCCATAGCATTATAGGATTGTGTTCATCTCCGTAAAAGAAAAA
Organism: Litsea cubeba; assembly: GCA_012931725.1. Taxonomy (NCBI): domain Eukaryota; kingdom Viridiplantae; phylum Streptophyta; class Magnoliopsida; order Laurales; family Lauraceae; genus Litsea; species Litsea cubeba. The sequence goes on from CM022952.1 coordinate 12,460,376, forward strand.
GTTTTAGTTTCTTGTTCATTTGTTACATCCAAAAACAATGATTTCCGTCAATGTTGTGTGCCTCCTGTTGGACACTTCGGCTTGTTGGTAGTCATTTTTCCAGTAGACACCCACAAATTACAATCAAAATTGGATGTCGTCCATTCTGGGCCAACATGACAGTGAAAAGAAGCATCGTTCTCTTTGCTATTTGATAATATTTAGTGTCTGTAAAGGCATTTTCATCATTCTTTATCTATGTAAATTGTAAATCACTATTTAAAAAAAAAAAGGCTGCAGTCCAAAATAAAGATAATTGGGTCATATTTTCCATATTCATATAACACAGAAGAAGACAGTTTCAACTTTCAAGGCCGTTCTGGCAAGAAACACATTGGAAAGTGCTCAACAAAATAGATTTTGCTTCTGTTCTTTTAATAATATAGCTTCCATCCAGATAAAAGGAAATTATATGTAACAGCAAAAGACCCCAGATTAGGGATGTAAACAGGCCAGGCCAGGCCCATGATGGACTCAACCCAGAACTTGACCTGATTTAGTTTAAATACCTAGGACAGGACCCTACTCTGCACCAAACTTGCATCTAAAAAGAGAAATAAGACAAATGTGAGATGAGGTGGAGGTCCAGAACTGGGACATGCTGCTTTACATCAGGTACCACCTGTGCTGCGAACATGTTTGAGATGAATTGTTGTACATAAAATAGAGGATTTTACCAGAAAAATCACCTTATATATGGACTACACCAAAAATTCCCTCTTAGTTTTCTCGCACGGAAGTGGTCCCCTTCCGTTTTTTACCTGAGACCACTTCCCTTCTTTTCTTTTTTTTCTAAAATGAGATCCGCGTCGATATCGACCCACTGCAAGTGGAAAAAACTAATTGCCTGTCATCTTCTTCCTCCTCTCTTCCCCAAACCCAATGGGGAAGACCAAATGAAAACTTGAAATAGGTTTTTGTAGCCAAATCTTCTATAGTTTGTCACATCCCTAATACGGGTTACAAATCAAATATCAACAGAAAACCCTGAAATCGGTTTTTGTAGCCTAATCTTCTCCAGCTTATCACATCCCTCATATAGGTTTTTTGTTCATTTTTTCCAGAAAAGAGCACAATAATCAAGAGAAAGAAAAGGCTATATTGGTTTGGAGATTAGGGTTTTTTTTAGACAATATAAGGATTCCAATGTCCTCTTCTACTTCATCCCAGACGAGAACCCTGCAAATCTCCCCAAGCCATATTTCTTCTAGTTTCAGAAGATAACTCATTTCAAGAAAAAAAAACCTCCAGATTTGGTGAAGCCTAGTTTGAGTTACAAGCCTCATTGGGTTTGGGGAAGAAAGGATGAAGATAGGGGAACTAGGGTTTCTCGTGTTTGAAAGGAACATATCCACCCTCTCTTGTTTAGGGGAAGGTTTAGTGAGGGTTATCGACCCTCTCTTGTTTAGGGGAGGGTTTAGTGAGGGTTGATATTGACGCAGATCTCATTTCACACCAAAAAAAAAACCCGGAAGCGAGTGCGAGGGAAATTAAGAGGGCCTTTTTGGTGTAGTCCGCATCTAAGGTGATTTTTCTTGTAAAATCCTCTAAAATATAAAAATATTATGTATACCTACAATTTTTATACATACCACTCGGGTACAAGGAGCTCATTTATGGTTATGGTCCTGGTTGGACACAGGACCAGACCCAATTATTAAACAGTCCAAAAAGGGAGTCACACCCAAATTTTCTGGTCCAGTCCATCAACCAGGTAATCAGAGGTCCACTTGCATTCATCCCTACCACAGATAGATGAAATAGGACTTTGATCATTATATAATAGTTGGCACATAACATAATTAAGCATAAGGCTTACCCACTCACATGATGGACAAAGACATGCATATAAAAATACTAACCGTCAACATCCATGTGGCATTTTCAACTTCTCTGGGATTAGATTTGACATAGCGATGGTTGAATGTGGATCCTGTGTGCATGTCCACTTTGTGGTCATCCCTCAGGTGTGAAACAAGGAAAGGAATATCTCCAACAACAGAGCATTCTGATCCTGCATATGGGCAGTTGTATGGTCTGAAGTTACACAGAGCTTCATGTTTGAGCTTGCTGTAGTATGGGAATATCTCTGGACAACCTAGCGAGCAGTACTTGCAAGGTAACTCGAGTGACTCCGCTACCTTTTCCAATGCTAAACACCTGATGTCTCCAAGCTCCTGTCTACAAGTAGGGCATCTATTTTGGACCCTGGATTTACAGGTAGAACAGAGCGTATGCCCATTGTGGCACTGCAAAGTCAATTCATCAGCATAAGAATAATCACCAGAGGAAATTATATAAAAATGAAAAAGAAAACAATAAAAACAGTGAATGAACTTTGCCACAAAGTCCCACCAAGTTAAAGTTTAGTTCAAGATATCGAAACACCAAAAGGAGAAAAAAGGATGCAGCAAGTTAAGTTTTATGGACCACCAACTTATCTAGAAAAATGCAAATGCAACAATGGGTCCCATTCAACTGGAGCAATATTACCCACCGACCCACTTTAAGTCAAAGAAAAGAGGAACTATGTTGGGGTCAGCTAGATTATATGTATATCACCAAGGAGCAAAGAGCACCCATTTCCAAGGATAGTTACTCTACATATCCTGAAAAAAGCCACAGAAGCCGAGGCCTGATCGAATACAAGCAACTCAAATTAGCGTGCTATCAAAAGGAGCTATAAAACCTGACTGTGGCCTTCTAATATTTTAGGGCATGTCTGCATCAAGAGGACCTGACCCTATGCCATGAGAATCAGAAGACCAGAAACTATTGCACGTGCTACCTGTGAAATAATACAGAAGAGGCCAATTACGCAAGTAATATAAGATTCACAACTTCTACAACCTAAAGTTTGAAGGAAAAATGAACTTTTTAACCAAGAAATTCATTTCATTGACAGAAAGAAGGGGCTGACCTAAGTTGTTGAGACCTGGGGCAACCGAATTGAAATTCTCTTAGAATTTAATGGGACCTTGGATCAAGGGTGGACATACGTTGGAGCAATCTAGCACGATTACCCCACGTCGGATTTCAAATGCTCATAGAGTTGAATGGGGCCTTGGAGCATGCACCACATATCTAAACTTGTCACTCCATATATGCCTAAAGATAGCCCCACATATATAAAGCTTCATTGGTTAAAAAAAGAAATAAAAAGAAAACATTGCCGCGCTCCCTCCTCTTCCACCTCTTCTTTCGAAATCTCTTCGCGCCGATTCTCAATCAAGCTCGTTGTCACCAGTTCCTATGTACCGTGTAGGCTGCTGCATCTTCATCTGCCAAACGTATCTTAATCTCCAAATCCTAATCCAAAATCCAACCAAACCTGAGCATATCTACAAATCCAAAGATGACCAAATCCATTCGTGTTATCATGTCTTCTTACCCCCACTATGATTCAAAAATGGAATTCCACTCCCATCATCCAAAGGTTGGAGGCTTTGAGAAAGTGAAAAGGAAAAGTGTGGGTGTCCTCAAAATGTTGTTGTATTTAGTCTTTTCTCACACACCCACTCACGTTGAATTTGCAATGATATCCATTGGGCATTGATTTTGACATAAATTTAGTGAAACATTATAATGTGAGTATGAGTATCTAAAATCAAGGTTAGAATCATTTTTTTATCTATCTAATGCTTTTTGGTACTTCTTATTAACATCCTAACCTCTTCATTGCCCAATCTACATTAATTGTCACGCATTTAGTTGAGTTCCATGAGTTGGACATTTTCTAAAGAAAAACATTTAGGTGCTATTTGGTAATGTGAAAAAAGTCTTAACAAATTTTTTTTTTTTTCAAATGTTTAGTCTAGCAAAATTTTAGCCCCACCCAAACAAAATTCCTGAGTCCGCCACCGACAGAAAGCAATGTTAAATATAACAAACATAGTTGGTCGACCAAGCAATTGTGATGCGGAGCGGGGTACCAGATACAGAGCGGGTAGAGATGGAGAGTTTAGAGATGGAGGGTGGAAGGGATATGTTAGGCTTTCACCTGAAAATTGGCATCACACCAAACTCCCCATCGCGGGTGAGGAAGAAGAGATAACTTGGACAGCCCCAAAATCACTCGAAGGAAATTTCATTAATCATCAACTTCAACTAACCAAGCCAAGAGGCTTTACATCACTTAAATAGGAAAATGATAAAACCTAAAACTAATGTGGACCATCCAAACACATTGATGGCCAGGATTAAAACATCCAACATGAACCATAAAATAGCATAAAATAAAACCCTAATGAGCTAAAACATGAAAAAAGATGGGCCGGGCCCAAAGATCTTGGTCGAGGTAGATGGGTTGGGCCCATTGGCGGGACAACCCATGGGGACCACGGGTCTATCCTGCATCAAATTGTGCAACTCATACCAAGGCAATAGTAGTCACATCATGCCATCAGATTTAACTTCCATGGAACTTCCATCAAATAATTAATAATATTACACAATTTGTTAAGTCTTCAAGCCCACACGCCGGTGTAACATCTTATTATCGGTACATTTAGAATGTGAAACACTTCCAACAACTCAGGAAAACCTAGGATCTAAGCACAAATTTTTTTTTTTATAACCCAAATTATCTCCCACCCCAACCCAGGAGCCTTTGGCCCTGATTCCGAGAGACACTCGATTCAGAACACCTAAGAACTAATTTTTAGGGGCACATGCAAACCATCCTATCCACAGGCACCGGGTAAAACTATGGGAGGTAGCCAACGGAGGTAGGTGTCGAACACAAGACCTCTCCGCTTCTTGAGACACAGAGTCCTTGGCCAACTGAGATACCACTCGTTGGTTAACACAAAATTTTCCATGAACAAACAAAGTTGTTAATTATACTATATGATAGACGACAATTATCAAGCCAAAACATACAACACAAGCAATCTAAAAATGAAAAATAAAACCATGCACAGATACCTAAAGTATCAGAAATCCTTCAAATAGCTGTGCTCTCATTAAGACCTTGGATCACAACATTTTCTCAACAAATAAACATACCAACGACTGTCAAGCTTTGACCACCATACCGAAATAGATAAACATACCTATATAATATTTTATGATTGGGTACATTTAGACTTGTGAAACACTTCCAACAACTCGGGAAAACCTTTGATCTAAGCACAACACTTTCCATGACCAAACAAAGCTGTTAATTATACCAGAAGCACCATGTCATTCATTTAATATGATAGACGACAAATATCCAAGCCAAAACATTCAACACAACCAATCTAAAAATAAAAAAAATAAAACCATGCACAGATGCCTAAAGTATCAGAATCAGAAAACCTTCAAATAGCTGTGCTCTCATTAAGAACTTGGATCTGCACAGAATTTTCTTAACAAATAAACATACCAATGACTGTCAAACTGATGATCACCATGGAAACTGGAAAGTGACAAAGGGATAACAAACAAATAAATAAGGAATATCATACAGACCTACATGCATCTTATAGTTGGAATTTTGGGCATTGGGGGATTGGGCATTGGGGGAAAGGGGTGTTGTGGTGGGGATTGGTTTGTTAATAAGTGTAAGAGATATAAAAAATCCCAAATCACATTTTTTTTCCTAAATAATATATTGTTTACTGACATTAAGATTCTAGACTGAAATGAATTTGAGTAAGCACACCAAATCCTCAAATTCAATAAAAAAGATATGGCAATGAATCATTTGCAATCCATATCATATTCACTCTCAATTGCATCATCATCATTTGTGTGTGTATCTATATCTTTTGATTGGTCATCTTAACTACATTATGTTATCACTAAAACCCTGAACAAGATAAATAAATTAGGTCAATACGTCATTCCAACTCATGCCCTTTTCATCCCGAATCCACACCTTTCCAATTTTGTACCCAAATTGAATACAGTGAGGACATTCTATCTTCAAAACAACAGATCAAATGGCCAAATTCCCCAAATGCAATGCAGTTTCATCCCGTTTCCAGTCCTTTGTGATTCTAAACCACATCAGATTTGTTTATAACAATCAATCAATCCTAAAAATTTCTCTGCTACCCTCCAATATTCTCAAAATCAAATGAGGGAATTTTAAAACGCCCTGTAACGATCTTTAAAGATAGCTTTCCTATTTTATGCTTTATTGTAATTAGATTAGGACTTATCTAGTTTTCCTAAAAATCTATTTAGGATTAGGATTTCCTCTATTTCTATTTTTGGCTATTATAACCCTAAAAAAGGGACATTAGGGATTATGAAATGCATTCCGATATTATCAATAATAGTGATATTTGGAGGTGTCGGGTTCCCTCAAATGATCTGAAGTAGGTGCCGGGTTCCCTCGAACAATGCAAAACAAAACATCAATTATTTTATATTGAGGGAGGGACAAACGAGGAAGTGGGAATTGAGCCCAAAGAAGATGAAAAAATAGAGCATGAACCCACCAATAATGCAAATAGCACTAAGATGCCAATCTCCTTCAATGACTTGATAGGAACTACTTCACCACAAGTTATGTTAGTTCAAGGCATGCTTAAACAACATCCACTGATCATATTGATTGACTTAGGTAGCACCCGCAATTTTTTGAGGGCCCAACTTGCAATCTGAACTGCTGATGAGCCTTATGTCACAGTTGACAATGGTAAAACACTACTAAACCATGGAGTGTGCCCCGATATTTCCTTTTCCATCTAACAAACTCAGTTGGCTGCAGATTTATCTCATAGAGTTTGCAGGATGTGACATGATCCTTGGTGCTGAATGGTTACAAATCTTGGGACCAATCTTATGGGACTTTCCAAGAAGTCGATGCAATTCAAGATCAATGGCCAAGACAACGAGCAACAAAGCATTATGTGCATTGTTATATATGTCTGAGAAGGAAGCCACTCAAAAGTTTGAGAAGAATGATGTGACACTATTGCAGCCAATGGACCACTTTCATTTGGGGTTTGACCTCGGGGCATTCTTCAGTCGTTGCTCACCGCTCCGCCGCTTTAATGGTGTGCCTCGATTTTTCCAACCCCGGGGACAAGGTTGAATTCAAGCCGGGTGGAATGTACCGATCTTCCAAGATAGCTTTCCTATTTTATGCTTTGTTATAATTATATTAGGACTTATTAGTTTTCCTAAAAATCTTTTTAGGATTAGGATTTCCTCTATTTCTATTTTTGGCTATTGAAACCCGATAAAAGGGGCCTTATGGATTATGTAATGCATTCAGATCTTTGGAGGTGTCGGGTTCCCTCACTCGAATGATGTGAAAGAGGTGCCGGGTTCCCTCAAACGATCCGGAATATCATTCATTTTGTTTTCTCTTTTTAGGGTGGGACTGTTGCACGCCCATAATCCTCCAGATCGAAACAACAAAACAATCCACCAAAAAAAGAAGTTCCAAAAGTATAACCAATCCAAAAAACAATTAAAGAAATTCTACCTAATCAGATTGCCTTCCCCTGATCTGTGATTCACATCAACCGAACACTCAAATCGAAATTCCCACAAGCTCCCAAATAAGTAAACCCACCAACAAAAACCGAATACCAAAACCTAAAACCAATGCAAAACAAACAAGAACCACAAAAGCATCAAGGGGAAAAATAATAACAAATTCTCCGAATATCATCTTGCAGTTCCCATAAGAAAAGTTCCACATTATCCATCAAAGAAAAGTCTAATCGCCAAAATATGAACCCCAATCTAGAGAGAGAGAGAGAGAGAGAGAGAGAGAGAGAGAGAGAGAGAGAGAGAGAGAGAGAGAGAAATCCAGACCAAAAACTTTACACATAGAACAGCAAAAAACCCATAAAGATCCAACCAAATCCATCAAAAGAAGACTTCCCAAAAGATAAAAATGAAAAGTTAAGATAACCCATCTCGCATTGTCCATAAATTTCAAATCCCAATCAACCCCATTACAGAAATCTACACAAACCCCACTTTAAAAATGCAGAAAGATCCAACCAAATCCATCAAAACAAGACTTACCCAAAAGATAAAAAATGAAAAATTAAGACAACCCATCTCGCATTCTCCACCAATTTCAAATCCCAATCAACCCATTACATAAATCCACACAAAACCCCCTTCCCCCGAAAAAAAAGGCAGAAAAACCCAATCCCAGAAACCAATCAAGGAAAAAAAATGTGATTTCAAATTCCAATCAACCCCATTAACTAAACCTGCACAAAACCCACTCCCCCAAACAAAAAAAGGCAGAATAAAATCCAATCCCAGAAACCAAACTAGGAAAAAAAAAAAGTGAGAAATACTAGACCTGATGGATTGGTGGGTACATAGAATTGGTGCAGACGGGGCATTCAAGCAGCTCATGGACGCTGGTCGCCGGAGGGATCGGGGACGGGATGTTGGTGTGGTTGCCATTTCCTCCATGGGGTTTGGAGAACGGATGGTGATGATGGGTCGTTGCCTCTTCCTCTTCCATCCCATCCGACAAAGAGATGCATTCGATGTTATCCAATTCCATCAACAAAACAAGAAAACAAAATCTCAAAAAAAAAAAAAAAATCGAATCTTTCCCTTCTCTCTCTATCCAAGCAAGACCCCTCCTTTCTTTCTTTTGAATTTCGTCTTTCTCTCTCTCGTATTCGAGAATCAAGAGAGAGAGAGAAAGGGAATAAAAAGCAAAAGAAAAGGAAGATTTATTTTAGAGCGGAAGGGGAAAGAAGAAGGAACACAAAAGAGAGAGAGTTTTCTCTTTCCTGCTTTGTCTTTGCTATAATTTTCAGTGTAATGAGGGGACAGATGCGACATATAAACCGTAGATCATAAAAGGCATTGATATTTAGTTTTTTTTTTTTTTTTTGGACAGCTATTTGCAAGGAAATTCTCAATTGTTGTCTTTGCTTTTTGACCAATCTCAAAAAGGAAGGTTCACATTAATTAGAAAAACATCCACATAATGATTAACAAAATAGTGATGCCATCCTAATACTTGCAAATATGGTCTCCCTCAATTTACTTTTCCAACCTCAACACCACCTTTATAACTTCCTCCAGGAGATTCATCTTTGTCTTCTTCTTGCTCTTCGTATTCAACTTCACACAAGAATGGAAATCTTAAAATTCAATTTTTTTAGCAGGATTTGTGGGACAACCTCTTTGTTCAGAGATTCATTCATGGACACTTTCTGTTGTGAGATGAGATATTCTTGACACTGACACAGAGGTGTCTCGTGTTTCTTTCATAAAATTCACATTTGACTATTGTAAATCTTACTGAATTCATTCTTTAAAAGGAAATCTCATACAATAAAGATTTGCATTAGTAAAAATCTTCATTTTCTTCATGACTTGGATTTTCAAATGCATGTTAGCAATTTGGAAACTGATATTTAGAGAATGTGACATCTCACCTTTTTGATATCTTACCATTTAAATAGAAATTTCAAATATTGGAGACAACAACGGTACCGTCATGGCAGTAAGGAATTTCCAACATATGAGATTTTTGTAAGAAATTAACACAAATTCAAGTTTTCATCATGAAAATATTACGATTTATATTTTTAAATTCATTGACTTAAAAAATAAAGGGTTTTAGGTTCATGAGATTAGTTGATATCTAATAATTTCATCATTTACATCTAAACTTTTCTATCTATTGACCTTACATAATTGTCATGCATATAGGAGGGAGCTTCAATGAGAGTGACATTTATTTCCCATAACACATACATGTCATCTTTATCGAACGATGAGAGAGAAAAAGAATTTGGATAGAATGAGGACAAGCTTAAATGGAATTTACTATGAGAATGCAGTATGTATGAGAGAGAAGAAGAATTTGGATAGAACGGGCAGAAGCTTAAATGAAATTTACTTTGAGAATACAAGATGTCTACGTGGATAGTATTCCCGCTCTCGCCCTTCTGCCTAGGATTCCATTCTGGGCAAGTAGGTCTAGGCATTCTCACTCAGCCATTAGGCCAGCTGAGCAAAAATAAAAGTGGATCTGATAACAGTTTAGTGGTTGATGTGGACCAAATAGATTAAGCGCATGGTTTTGGTTTTCAAGCTTGGGTAGAGATTTGAACATGCATGCACTAATATAAAGAAAGCTGATGTAAGAGGATAGGTCTAAGTTGTTGTGAAAATGTGGTTATATTTGAAGCATAGAAGGATCAAATTCTGAAACCTAAAAACTTACCCTATGGGGATTTTTAACTTTCTTGAAAAGTAGATAACAACCCCGTAAAGTAAGTTTTTAGGTTTCAAACCCGGGCAGTCAGCTCACCCGAGTTCTACTTTCCTCACCCGACGGCTCTCTCAAATCTCTCGACGTCTACTTCACTTACTAGAGGACAGGGTCCCAACCCTCCTAAACTGGCTACCAAAATATTTTTTTCTTGAGAAGCAAAGGGGAACATATTAATTCGACCAAAGATGGAAGGATGGTCTGTTATGGATTGGCTAGTACCAGCATATTGAAGGGAGAATGGGCAGCTGGGTTGTATGAGTTTAGGGTTGACTTTGTGAAAGTTGAAAATTCTAAATTCTTAATAATAGTATTAACTTGTAGATGTCCAGGGTCTTAAACCATGAATGGTAGCATACCAAAAAAAAAAAAAAAACAGTAAAAAAAAAAAAGTTAGCATACCCATACCCATACCCAAACCCAAACCCAAACTTATTAATGTATCATATTTTTGCCCTTTTGTGAATGGGTAAGAATGATTTGGAGGGTTGATTGGCAGGAAACTTGGTGTTGATGGTGACATGGGGTAATGGCATCCTATGCTGTTCATGACAATATGTTTAATGTTTAATTTTGAGTGCTTAGACTCTTGTGGTAGTCTTTCACAGAGGAAAAGGGGGCATGTCATAATCATGTCAAAGCTCGTATATGGTTGTTACTTGTCCAGTCTTTTCATTGGAAGGGATGATATCAGAAAAATATACGGATGGGTGGTAATTTCATATAGGGATCTGATCATCTTCAGACCATTGAAGAAGCTACCATGATGTCCACATGAGAGAACATCAGCAAGTGCACGAGGATCTCTCCATAACATGAATAGCATTTTCACTTCTTTTTTTTTTTTTTTGTTATTTGGTATACAGTGCTCTTCTATACGAAATAGAATCAAATCCATGGAAAACTCATGGGTGCGTTTGTGCGATGACATGAAAATTATTATGATTTTTCCATCGATTGGCATGACACAGGTAGTGTCAAATGTCAATGCAGTGAGACTTGCGCAGAAGTATCATGGAATATAAGTCTGAATTCCACGCGGCTCTTTTTCTACTTGTTTGGTGTGATTCTCTTTCATTTGAAAATCTGTTCTAAACGTGCTAATTTCCTTCACTATCAATAAGATGGATTTCTTATGGGGGTAGTATGAAAAACATTTACATGGAAGATCAAATATCTGTGGCAAGTGCACATACGAGTGGAGCAAAATTCTCTCGTGCACAAACACATCCTAAGAAAAGATTGAAACCACTTTCCCAAAAACTAAATGAAAAAGAAATATGTAATTTAGTGTTAAAAAAAAAATCCAAGGGTCTCACTTTTCCCAGAGTAGATGAGTCGTTCCACCACATAACTAGTTTACTCCATCCATCCAAACCTAGAGGACTTTGTGGATATGTATATGCATTTACACAACTTCTTTGTTGTTGTTTGGTTGGTGGTCCATCTATTGTCTGTGGCCCATTTTAGTCTAACTGAATTCTTCACTTGTCTTCTAATTTCATTGGCCCCTCTCTCACCTCCCTTTTTAAGGTTATACCATTGAAAATCTGCAACCACTGGCCAATTTTCCAAATCAAAACCCACTTTTAACAAGTATGAGAAGTCACAGCTCCCCACATGCATGGAAGCTATGATGGGTTGGCTCATGATCCCACTCCCAGTCAATCATGTAGTGTAGTCAGGTGACAAGTTGTTCTATGCATACCACGATCAAGTCACCAACTGGGATTGCCATAGAGCACATGGTTCTAATGATCTATGCACATCAGGGTGCACATCAGGAAACCATAAGCTTTAATGCTGACCGTTGATATATCAAACTTCCTTTTCAAGGTCTCTGAAGTTGATAACTTAATTTGGGGCCATGTGCTACCAATGTTGATGGCCAGCAGATGGACGGTCAGAATAGAACATGTTGCCATGTAAGCATCACATGGGTGCGTGGATAAGGATGGTGAATAATGCTTTGGCTGAAGTGCACTATAAAAATAGTGAGTTGTGTGAGTGCTGCATTGAGGCCATGAGTGTGACTTGTGATGATTATGGCTGGTAGCGCGTGGGCCCTAGTATGGATTGCTTGAAGGAGGGAAAAAAACCCACTTCAATGTAGCTTTTGATGGTTTGTGAAAAGGTGCCAAGACTTAATTCATTTGTTCATAAAGGAGTTTCAGATGAAAAATCAGAGAATAGAAGGTCAATTAGGTAGGCCCCACAGACCAGCAAGAAGTAGGCTCCACTCCATCCTCATCAACCTGTTTCTTTTTCTATTTTTTTTAAACCTTTTTTGTTTGGTAGAATGCATCAACCTGTTTAAAAAAAACCAGGTTGTCAATAGTTTTTTGAGTGTGGATCTTCCCAGGCTTTGATCTAGAGAAATCCTGAGTTAAAGCATGGAACTCTGTAGTAGGGTTTGTCTATTAAAATCCGAATTGTTCAAAATAAACACTATGTATAGAAAATATCTTCAAATCTCATGTCAATTCAGGTTTGTTCCACAGTTAGAATGATTGTTTAATGAAAAAAACACGATAAACAGAATCTTATTCATATTCATTATCATGTTTTCATCAAACAAACAATCCAATGGTGAAACAAACTTAGATTGAAAAGTTATAGGGTGCACAATATAACTTGACAGCATTTATCTTGAAGAGTTCAGGTTTTAATAATGGTCCCCGCTGTCGCGCTCGACTCCTTTTAACTCATAATTTCTTTAGGTTAAAGCCTCAAGATCAAGATTCCAGTGTTTTTTTTGTGAAGCCAACCCATAATGGTAAGGGGTCCATAGTGTTTTGCTGTGTAGGAGTTAGGAGCCATATTTCTTAATTAGAGAGAAAGGGAGGACTGAATTATTGCATGAAGATGGTTTGTGTTAAATCTCTCTCTCTTTTCGGTGAATGGAAGATTTGGATCCATGTTTAATTTCCTTGTTTGAAGGACTGGCATCAACCCATCATTCCACCGTCAACATTTTCAATCAATAGAAACCACTCATTGACTGGTTGACTGGAGCGCCCCACTCACCATGATGAACTGATGCACAGAGGATGAGTCAATTATTCTTGCACTCCACTTTGTTTAATTTAATTATATATTGAACACAATCAATTTTACCGTAGGCTCAACTACTAATGGAGTCACATTTAAAGCGAGAACACACGGGTGTTGAATTTAAGTGATTTGGAATGGCTCCATCAATAGATTACAGGCCTGGAAATATAGGATCCTGATTAGGGGTGTTCATGGGCCAAGTCAGCTTGTCCAAGCCTGGGTCACCTATTTAATAGGCCTAAAATTTAGTCTCTGATCAGCCTACAGGCCCAGGCAAAGCCCATTTTCAAAATATATACCCCTAATGTGCGTATAGCCCACAGGCCTAAAAATATCTCAAATCCAGCTCGATGCTGGTTGAGGGGTTCTCCAGTTGCCTTTTAAGTTGGTTGCGAACCGTTTGGTGTTGGGGGCATTTCTGTTAAGACAAAAAAAAAAAATATTAGAAAATAAAAGTGTCTCGGGACAAAATCTGTAAGACAAAAAAAACATATTAGAAAATGAAAGTGACTCCAATGATTTTAAGAGACAAAAATCCGTAAGACAAAAAACATATTAAAAGTAAGATTCTTAAGGGACAATCTATAAGATAAATATCTCAATATTAGTAGTTAATTACCTTATTATTTTAGTTTTCTTCCGATATCTCAATGATTTTCTAAACTTATTTATTATTGCATTACTTTAAAAAAAATTAAACATGTATATATGAATGGAAAAGAGAAGGAAGAATAAATTTTATATAGCATTATGGGATCATTTAAAAATCATGTATAATGCAATTTGCACCTAACATAACAAATTTGTGACACTTTTACTATGATTGAATTAGCCAAAAATACTAATTTTAAGAACTTTCTATAATTGATTAATATTAGCATAAAGCTTATGAGATGCATGAGTTAAGTTTAATGCAAATTGAATAATGAATTAAGATCAATATTGAATTAAATTTTAATTAATAATAATGTTATTTGCTCAACCCAAAATATAAATTCATATTTGCTTAACCAAACATGTTGAAATGCATTTTTGTGAAGATGATCATTGATAGAAATGTATATTTTTTAAAAGTGTATTTCATGTTGAAAGACATGTTCCTTTTAAATAATCTAAAATGCAAATGAAAGCTTTGATATAAAATGGACCTTTTTGTCTCCTTTTCAAATTATTATGGTAGAATTTAATTTAATGAATAATAAGTATCATTTACAAAATCATCTAATATATTTACACATATAATTGAAACAAAAATGTTAAAATGAATCACATATGTAAATGATGCAAAAATGGTATTATTAGACAAACCTTGTAAAAAAATACATGTATAAACGTTACATACTTAAAATTTAAATATTTATCATTTATACGTGTAAATTGTATTTATATATCCCATGCATAAAAGACAAACGACCCCTAAGCATTATCAGTGGAGCAGCACATAAGTATCATTCAGTGTCATAGTCATAGGAGTAAACAAGAACAGAAGTGAGAATATAAAGGGATTCGGTGATCCAAGAAACCCATAGATAATTTGGTGACTTACCAAGAATTAAAACCCTTAGATAATTTGGTGACTTACCAAGAATCTCATAGTTTTTTCAAATACTGCTTATGTCTATGGGCCAGACCCAAGCTCAAGAAAATTGAAATTCTGAATCGCTGTGGTCTGCTATGCAGGGCCTGGACAATTCAAAATAAAGGCCTAAAACCACACTTTCACAGCTCCAAGTAAACTGAAATGATCGCATCTACTGAATTCTACACCAACAGGGCTCCTTGTCCATGGATACAAACCGCTCAAGAAAACTTCCATGGACTAGCACCTGACCCAAATGCCACTCTGATCACTTTTGCATTGATTATGATGTGTAGAACACACCTGATCTGCCTACAGTGATCACTCTAATTGTAATGATTTTTGGCCAATGCCAAGAAATAGGGAAACATTTTTTATTGAGCAGTTCTGGCCCAACCTGGGAGTACATACAATTGGAGCACAGAGCGGCAGCACCTCTTTGTTGCAATCTGATCAAGTTCCAGATCAGGCCTGGTGTGTCCCTGGGTGATGGTTTCAACCAGCAACATCGGGAGCTCCCATATGACTCAAGCATGCCATCATTTCTCCCAAGTAAATTATTTAAATCTACCTTCCAGCAACATATTAAATGATCTTTAAATGTAAAGATCAAGGAAAAATAAGCTACACCAGTGAACAAACTAAAAGAAGCCGCTTTGGTAGATGCTGTACAGTGGAACCCACCAACAGATAGCTATGACCTCTGTTGCAAAACTAAGGGTGCTTTTGATCAGCAGCTTATGACCAAGAGACTATCAGAAGATGCAGTTACTATACACCTAAATTACATAATGCTAAAAAACTCACATGAGATGTGTATCATATTGCTCAAAAGGAGAAACAATTAAATGTGTGAGGGAGAGAGAGGAGTACAGAATTCAACTGAAAACATCTCTTTATGTACATTGGAAGAATGAAAAGAATCCAACCATCTTAAAACTCATCAAAACCAACCATTCCTGGTTTTGTTTTACCGTAATGGATACCTGAGTTTAAGTACACAAGACTATAATTACATGAAATTCCTGTAGAAAATTGCCTATAGTCAGGCATAGATTCATTTGGAACTTTGACATTGCAGCCTGTGAAAAAAAAATGGAGTCTTGAGATTAAGCAATTGCAATGATGAAAAAAGCTCACCTTTCATCACATTTTTCCCCCAACAAACTCCTCCGTCACAGATCAATGCATTGTATAAAGGGAAACTCTGTGATTTTGGTTCAACTGAGTCTCATCCCCACCATCAGCTACCATTGATTTGGAAAAGCTTCTCTATAATTTGCTTCCTCCCCTTGTCTCAGCTGTCTAACTGCTGCATCTGTAACATTGGAATTCAAAAGTTTCTTTGCTATTCTATCCTTGGTTGTTACTTTCTCACGCAGCATAGACGCCAATGTCTGCTTCCTCCCTTTGGTTGAACGTCTGTTTAGATGCACCGTTGCTACATCGCCTCCAATAGCCTCTGATCGAGAAGTTGATGCAAGTGCGGCATTTCGTAGAACTGTTTCATTGTGCTCACGAACCTTTGCTAGTTGCACACGCTTCATTGACCGCTTATAGTCCCTCTTTCTTCTTTTCCTCTCCATCCCTATTCCGCACATTCTTTATGGCCTGTCTCGCCAGTTGCTCAGCTATTGTATTCCCCAGTTCAAGACAGTTCTCGCCATCTACAAGAGTAGATAACTCTTCAGCAGTTTTATCACTTACTGACTGGTTCACTTCTATTGATAGGATTTCCTTCTGCATCACGAGGCACAATTGGTCCATGAAACGGACACATTCTCAAGTCTTTTCTTTGACAAAGTCCACCTTTGCTCAAAGGAGCCAGACATGGTTGAATCTCTTGATGTTGTTCCTTGTATACTGTCACCTGAACGTTCAACTCGGCGATCTTCTTTGCCGGAATGACCGCATCATAGTCTACTCTACCCCAATGACCCTCAACTTCCAATCCCCTTTGGTTTGCTAAAACATCGCTGCTTGAACCCCAGCTGTCTAAGAAAGAGCCCCATGGCATGACTGGAGCTTCAGAAAATAGCTTTCTCTTTGAAGACTTTGGATGCGAGCCATCTCCTTCGAGACTCGACACCTTGCGACTTTTCAATGTTTTGCTACAATCTGGTGCTTTACCCTTGCCTGCATCAGCAACTGAACTGCTAGCAATTTCCTCACTAGGCATATTTGGTGCCCTAATGTTCTCGCTGTCACTCATTTCTATCTTACCCTCTTCCCACAGATCTTCCTCCTCTTCTCGAGTAAGAGTGCTAGGAAGAGCAAAACCCAACTGCTCACATCTCTTTTTCACTGCCCGAACACTGTTTTGAAGATCAATAAATTCCTTCAAAATAGAATCTCTAACCTTGTTATCCGCCGAATCAACCCTCACAAGAACAGATATCCATTCCTGCACCGATGACAAATGCCGTGACACCAGAAGCTTGTACAATTCCCTCAACACATCAAAAACTGCTTTATTGTCGCTATTTTCACGAACCCTTTTCCCCTCTTTTAACGATGCCAAGCGTAGCTGCTGAAAGGAAAAACTCCTGAATTCCACAACCCCATCTTCCTCGACAGAACCCATAGGCACAAATTCATCTTCTTTAACTCGAACAATGTCTAGGCATTCTGTTATTTCATCCAGCGCTGACTGTATTTCACCCTTGATTGAAGAATAACTCCCCCTCAAGGTTTCAAACTTACTCAGCAGAATCTCCTTGGACCTAATCTCCCTCTCTCTCCTCTCTTGTTGCAATCGAGCAGCAGCTTCAAGGCGATTGGGGAATTGGAACATGAGGGTGTGTTTCAAGTAATCAAATGCTGATCTAAGCTGCCTGTAATGAATCCCAAAAGACCCATGCCACTTTTCCAAGAATTCTATGCTTTTGGAACGCAAAACTGATGCAACTGTACGGGGAGGGGGGAGAGGCTGATTTTTCCTGAACCCAACACTCAAGCTCAAAAGCTGGTCAAAATTAACGACAAGGAGAGATCTAAAAAGCTTCGAACGCATGAACAATTCATCGATTATAAGAAGCGCGAGGTACCGCACCTACAAATCAACCATTCTGAGATGTTATTCTCATCGATGACATAATAAAAGCTAACAAAATATACATCTACAATTGTGATAATGATGATGATTTCAATAATCATTCTAAAGTTACCATGATGACAAGACAAGACAAGAAATTGAAGGTGGATGGATATTTGGGTAGAGAGGCATCAAAAGTATAAAACCCCAAAAGTGGGGAAAACACAAGCGGGCAGAATACACATCTATAATTAAATTAAAGCTGATTAACCTAAACCAATTAGGTATTAGTAAGTGGATGGAGTAATACCCAGGCGTGACCTTTCCTAATCTTTTCCATTATTGTTTGAACCAAGTGGGCAGAAAACACATCTGGAATTGAATTAAAGCTGATTAACCTAAAAACCAATTAGGGATTACTTGGGGGATGGGGTAATACCAAAGCGCAATCTTTCTCAATCTTTTCTATTAGGGCTTCAACCAAATGGGCAGAATACACATCTGGGATTGAATTAAAGCTGATTAACCTAAAAACCCATTAGGGATTACTTGGGGGATGGTGTAATATCAAAGCGTGATCTTTCTCAATCTTTTCTATTAGGGTTTCAACCGAATGGGCAGAATACACATCTGGAGTTGAATTAAAGCTGATTAACCTAAAGACCCATTAGGGATTACTTGGGGGATGGGGCAATACTAAAGCGCAATCTTTCTCAATCTTTTCTAATAGGATTTCGACCAAATGAGCAGAATAGACATCTGGAAATGAATAGATTAACCTAAACCAATTAGGGATTAGGGATTAGTAAGGGGATGAAGCAATACCTGGGCGTGGTCTTTCTTCATATTTTCCATTAGGGTTTCGACTGCAACTCGAACTTCTGCATCCGAAGATCGAACGGTGGACTTAATGGCTTTGAGAAGGGGAGGATCCACTTCTGGAGAGATCGAATGGGTAGCCTTCTCGATCAACGAGCATAGCTTCCTTCCATCGGATTCTTCCATTCTCTCCTTGTCTTCTCTTCCCTTCTCTCTTCCAATCTTCTTTCTCAGTTGAATTTTTGTAAGTTGCTTTTGCCCTTTTCACGTTTGAGACGTTATATTTAGAGTGCTGATATTGGCACATAAATTTCTACTTTTCATACACAAGGAATTTACTTTTTTTTTTTTAATTACATTCTTACCCTTTATGAAATGACTAAAATATTTATTATTTCAAAAAAACAAAACATATTTTATTTTCACATACAATCTCATTTTCTTCCATTTTCACTCTCCACTTCATCTTTCTTGGGCAATAGATACAATGTTGTCTTGATTTTGGGGTGTATCTTGATCGAATTGAAATCGATTTTAGGGTTTGAAAGAGGGAAAGACATATATTAGGGAGATGAAGTGGAGAGTACTGTTAATGCAAAGGAAATGCATGTTTTAGGGAGATGAAGTGGAGTGTAAAATAGGTGGTGGTTTAAGTATGAGAAGATTTCGTTCCTCACTCTCCACTTCATCAAGACCCTATTATCTTTTGTTAATTTTTTTCTCGTCTAGAAAGAGTTGCAGGTTCCTGATATGTACGGTCTTTCAGGTCCAAACATATGCCATAGTTCTGAACATAATGCATCTGTTCGGACCTATACTTCCGAACACCAATATGTGGGAATAAAGAGGGAAATGGAGGGATGAGTAGTTTGAAAAATTTTGGTGTGTGGAAAGAACTAATGTAATTTTTAAATTATAATAATGTGTAGAGAGAATTATTGTGAGAAAAGTAAAAATCTCTGTGCCAGTAGAATTTCCCTATATTTATATATATGGTTCCTGAGGTATGATTCAAGAGGGACCCACTTGCATATTTGTGCCCCACTGTGGGGTCCACTTGGGAGCGTGACAACATTTTGCGATATCGCAAAAAAGTACAAGTAAAGAGAACCTCAGGAAATTTTTTCAACTTTCACGGAGAGGGTGGGGTGAGATTATCCATAACTAATGGTGCCCATTCGAGAAAAAAAAAAAACATTCATTTGATTAAGAACAAAGTAGGCCCCATGCTTAGTCGAGCATGACGGGTTGAATCCATCAGAGGTGGGTCCACATCCCTAAATGGGTAATGGCCTAATGGGTTGCATAAGGATTTCTATAACATCCAGCTTATAGATATCCACGGTTGAAAATTAATGGAGAAGAGTTTGATGTTAAGAAAGCTAATACAAACCATAATTGCTATGATTTAAAAAAAAAAATGAAATAAAGGTTTTCTCTTCAAAAGTTCAAGGGAAACAAATGTTTCTTTTTGAGGACTAGAGAAGGAAAAAAAAAGGAGGAGGATGATTGTGTGCCAAACATCTGTTACATATCGGAAAACCCGACATGCCGTGATATTACAGTTAGAAAAACAAAAAGTCTACTTGGAGGCAATATTGGGACCGATCCCAATATCCCCTCCAAATATCATGGATGATATTTGTCTTAGAAAAAGTCTCCATGGCCTGATGCAATGCCCGAAAAGTGGCCTTGCCCGTACACTTTTTGGGCCTGGCATCGGCCATGGAGCTGGGCTGTTACGATTAATGTTCATAGTCGAAAAGAATGAAAAGATAAAAGGAGAAGAATAAAGTATTACTATGAGTTAGAGGTTCAATAAATTTTATTTTATTCACTTTGATTTCAAGCAAGAGTCTAACTGAGTTCATTTATTATATATTGGGGTTTGCCACTGTGGTAATCTTTAGCTATGGAAAGGCCCACCTTCACCTACGGATGAAAGTTGAGATATTTTTTCATAGGTACTAAGTAACTCAGGTGGTTTTTTATGGACTAAGGTGCCTTTAGATTGTGCAATATATAATAAATATATTCCTTTTTTAACATTATGAGAGGGAAACTTTTACACAATATCACATAAATTAAAAAAAAATAAATGCAAAACCCATAAATATAGGCAATTTTCTCATTTCCCCATGTGTATAGAATGTGGGGGAAAAACCTAAGTGCCTACAGCACGGAGCGAGAGCGCTGAAATGCTAAGTTTTAAAATAATTTTATGTCCAGAGCGCCTATGCAACATAGTGCAAATTAACTTTACAATTTGATCACATAAAATAGACAATAATTAACAGGTCAAAAGAAATTTTATCATTTAAAAAATAAATGCCAAGCTTACATAAAAAGAAAATGCACATAAACTAAAGATTATGCACGGTTCGCTTCATATTCAGTTGATCTAAGCTCCGGGCATCTTCGAACCGGGCTCCAAAGATGGTCGAACCGCGCTCCGAGGACGGATCTGCTCCGAAAACGCCGATCCGTGTCTTCGGAGCGGAATCAGTGAGGTTTCAATTACTAAGGGAAAAACCGCTTTTATCTTATTTCATTTTCATTCTCACCACATCTGAGTAGGTGGCTACAAAGTCTAGTGAATTGATCTTTGATTGACTTATTATATGACTAGAATGATCTGCAAAAGATATTATATGTTCGAGTCCGGATCTGATGAGGCTTTTTCCCACGATGACCGTGAGTGACCTATCACGATTTGTCACGTCACTGCAAAGCAGTCTGCCATGCACGAGGGGCTGCTGCCCAATGCTCGGGCAAGAGCTGCCCACGATGACGTGGTGGACTGTGATTGGTCCACTCACAATCACCGTGCGGAAAAGCCTTAGATGATCCTAATTCTATACGTTAATACATGTTATCCTAAAAGCACATTGCATACTGGTTGGTTATATGAGGGCAACTCGTGGGACCTACTTAGATACATATTTATTAATAAAAGAAGGGTTGCTGAAAGGTCTCGTTTGAATAATGACTAGAGAAATCACCAGCCCCATTATTATCTTAGTCTTGGATTTAACAATCGTCAAGCTTCATGACATTTTACTTGTAGACCGGCTATGATCTATGGAATAGAATGCTGGCCAATCAAGAAGCAATGTATGTACAAAATGGATGTAGCAAAGACGAGAATTTTGAGGTGGATGTGTGGTAAAACTATGAAGGATAAAATTAGAAATGAGTGCTTTCCAGAGCATTTAAGGGTGACAACAATAGGGGATAAAACTAGAAAAACCTGTTTGAGATGGTTGCCGAGAAGGAAAAATTTGGCAATAAAAGTTGATGGCCCACCAAGGAAAAATGATAAAGAGGACATGGATGAACGTGGTAAAAATAGATATGAGGAAGTGTAACTTATCTGAGACTTCGGTTCAAGATAGATCGAAATGGAGAAACAAAATTCGTATAGCCGACCCCAATATAATTGAAACAAAGCTTTGATGATGATGATGATTTTCTCCGTCCCCTTTAGAGCAAATACACCTTTGCACTTTTCACATTTTTTTCCCAAAAAAGGAGGC
The DNA here is from genome assembly GCA_012931725.1 of Litsea cubeba. Lineage (NCBI taxonomy): Eukaryota > Viridiplantae > Streptophyta > Magnoliopsida > Laurales > Lauraceae > Litsea > Litsea cubeba. The sequence continues at coordinate 12,482,644 of CM022952.1, forward strand.
TGCACAAAGTGCTGTGAACAAACAGTTCTATGAAAAATTCATTCTGATTCTTTTACCATTGGAAATACTTTCTCACATAATCGTAAAAAAAAGTTATTTACTTTTCCATTTTTTCCACGTATCAAACATTTTTTTTCACAGAAAAAACATTTTCACTTTCCATCCCATTTCTGCACAAAAGTAGCTGCCCAAATGTGTCATTAGGAGATAAGATCATTGGATGAGAGATAATGCGAAGAAAAGAACAAGTAGGCCCAGGAAATGAGGGCATTTGTGTCACCCATTTAACTTTCCCTATTCAACTGGACATGAAAGAGGCAGGGGGTGCATTTTTGTTGTCACCCATGAGGCCATGACCCATCCGATTTTCCCTCCATTTCCATGGCACAAAGAAGCTCCCGCAGAACCGCTTTGAGTCCACCACAAAACCAAACGAACTCTTCTTCCCTCGACTAAAACCAAACATGCAACTGTGAAAAAAAAAAAAAAAAAAAGAAGGAAAAAGAAAACAAAGAAAGCAAAGAAGCCTTGAGGCCTCTCCTTCTCTGCAACTCTCCTGAAACCTGCAGCTTCTTTCCATTTCTAGGAAAGAGGAAGAAAATAACCCACGTCTTGATGAGAGTGAGAGATGAAGAAACCTCAACATGCTTCCATAAATAGCAACAAAAAGAGCTTCTATGAACTCTCTGTGTCCCTCATCTTCTCCCTCTGGTGCCTTGTCTTCTTGTTCTACACCCGCCTCGGCCACAGCCATGGAAATAAGGGTATCATCCCTCCATTTCGATGCTTTTCCTTTAAGACCCATCTCTAATTTTCTCTTTCCAACAAAACCCATGTCTCATTTGATGCTTTCCTTTGAGACCCATCTCTAATTTTCGCTTCCCTACAAAACCCATGTCTTCTTTTTCACAATATGGGGTGGTTTCCTTCTTCAAAAGTTCTAATTTTTATTAATTCTCATTTATCAAAAAATTATTTTGGAACGATGTATTTAGAGATAGGATGATATTGTGTTGTTCCCTTGTGTTGCTTTGAACAGTAAATGTTTTCCTTACCAAGTATGGCTCAATGTTGTTATTTATTTATTTTTTTAAATGTTTTTAAGAAAGGGGGAAGAAGGTATTTTGCCTTTGTTTTTCTACTTTCTCCTAATCTGATTGGGTTTTTATATGTATATGTATATGTATATGTATATGTATATGTATATGTATATGTATATGTATATGTATATGTATGTATATATTTGAGTTAGGGGCTCTGAATGTATCCAAAGCCCAAATTGCAATGAGTTTGAATACTTAGCAAGAGGGATGGTTAATTGTAACTCTGTGTTTGGGTTGGTGGGGAATTGATGGTCATTGAGATTCTTTGCCTTTACTTTTTTCAGTTTTAGGCTTTTAGCCCCTTTGATGGTGAGGCTTTGTACAAGAATTCAAGAGGGAGCAAACAAGGAGGCCCATAATTTTAGTAAGGGAAATAATCCAGTGCACTGATGTACCGTAGGATACAATACAAGAAGTTCCATTTTAACACTTTCGACCATATCACCAATGAAGATTGTCAATTTGATTCAGGCAACTTATCTTGGGAGAATACAGTACCATACAAATCAGCTGTTTTTAACCATCCCCATCAACAACTTACAGAATTGCTGGCTTAGATTATTTTAAATAAAAGGTCTTATCACCAAACTTTTCCATCCATTTGTTGGAGCCACCTTGAATTGTTCGCAACTTCAGTGACCCACATCACATTTTCCTAACCCACCGTGGATTGCTTACAACTCCAAGGAACCACTTCAATCACATATCCTAACCATTTGAGTTTGGGCCAATCTGAAGCTTGCTGTTTCATTTGTTCAACGTGATCTCCACTCCACTAGTTTGCTTGTGAGAAGTGGAACACAACACATGGACTGTCCTTATTGGTGATATGGATTATCGTCTCATAATGCAAGTGGACCCACAGTTATTTCTGTTGTGTGTAGAAGCAATTTATCATAGATCATTAACATCTAGTTTACCATCAACACCCATTTTGATTTTTGCAAATTGGCTGCAGGTAATGCAGCTTATGCATAAATGAAGGTTAATGATAACCTGAGTAACTTGTAAGTCACTATGGTTCTGTTCTTTGGCATAACTAACTACCAGTAAACTGAGTTGCATGTAATTAAAGGTAACTTGAGTGCAGGCCAACTGAGTTATAGGGATCCAAGCGACGCCTTCTTCTTCTTCTTGTTCTTTTTTTTTTTATGTAAATTCTCTATTCTAGTAGTATTTTTCTTATTTTTATTTTCTCAGTTGTATGGATGGAAAAAAAAAAGGATTGTTATAGCAATGCATGAAACTCGTAATTCAGTATGGCCTATACTTATTGTGATCAGAAAACTTTGATTTGGGAAGCCACCACTTGGATGAGCATTGCTCTAAAGTCACACCATTGACCTGGAAATGGATTGTCAAAAATCAGCCACCACTTGGATGAGCATTGCTCTAAAGTCACACCATTGACCTGGAAATGGATTGTCAAAAATCTGAGGACAATATTCAATGGACAGAAACTGCAGGTATCAGATAGATTCATGCAATTGCTGATGTTTGAGCATGCATCACATGTCGACATGTACAGAGAAGATGTAAGAAGAGTAGTCATTGTGGGTAGAGATCCTTGCCTGATCTTCCCAAGAAGAATGATTTTGTTTGAAGAAATACATGGAGCTCAGTTCATAAATCATCTCTCCCATCCGATGGACGCACATGCCAATCAATTCAAAACATCGAGTGACCGAAGTTGCAATACTGTTTTCTTGTGAGATCATCATCCTAGTTATTTGTGTCTTGAACCAACAACCGTTGGTTCAACAGTGTAAGCATCTTATTGATGCAATGTTCGGAGCATGGCCTATCCAGTGTGTCCTATCATTCAGATGGGTTGAATAATTGTTTATGCTCAGTGATGGTGTTGGTTTACATGTTCAGTGTATAGTTTATAAATAGGATGATTCCTCATTTACATAATTTTCCTGAACTAACTTCCTATTGTATTAATCATATCAACATTTGATGTGGCATCTTCTCAAACTGACCTGGAATAAGTCTCACCCAATTGATTGAAGCAGTGATTCATTTATTTGTTCATTGCTGTAAATGTGCAGATTCATATATTGATGATGGAAACAATTATTGTAGCAGTGGGATGCAGTTAGAGTCTGTCTGTTACTCTGATAATTACAATTCCACAAATGGTGATCACAACACTGTAGATTCTGGATATTCAGTTCGGCATAAAAAAGGATTAGAAGATGCAATCAAGGATTTTCTAGGTAAGTATACCATTTTGGAATGTGAAGAACAGACACAGGATCAAAACATTACTCAAACAGAGAAGGAGCTAAAGAACAAGAGATCTTCTTCCCCCGCCTATATTGGTCTTGATGAGTCTGGAAACAAAACAATTCCTGGAAAAGGAAGTAATATGCCCGGTCAACTTGGAAACATTACTCACAAACTTGAGCCTGGAGGATCTGAATACAATTATGCCTCTGCATCAAAGGGAGCAAAGGTACTGGCTCATAACAAGGAAGCAAAAGGAGCAAGTAACATTTTAGGCTGGGATAAGGATAAATACCTGAGGAACCCATGTTCAGCGGATGAGAAATTTGTCATCATTGAGCTTTCTGAGGAAACTCTCGTTGACACTGTTGAAATTGAAAACTCTGAACGTTACTCCTCCACCTTTAAGGATTTCAAATTGTTGGGCAGTTTGACTTATCCAACAGAGGCATGGACCTCACTCGGTAATTTTGTTGCTGGAAATGTAAAGCATACACAGAGGTTTATGCTTCCGGAACCCAAGTGGGTGAGATACTTGAAATTGAATTTGATTAGTCATTATGGGTCAGAGTTCTACTGCACTGTGAGTTCTATAGGTGTTTATGGGGTTGATGCCATTGAGCGGATGCTTGAGGATCTGATTGTGGTTTCTGACAAACCTTCTGCTGATCAGTCATCAAATTCAAATACTGTTCAGTCACTTCCCCCTAGATTTGAAGGAGACGTTACTGACAAGGATGAGATTGCTCAAGCTCATAGTGCATTGGATCCCTCCTGTTAAAGACGCTGACAGTTTTGACGGGCAGAGGCTTGATACAGCAAACATAAAGAATGAGGCGTCCAAGAGCAAGTTGCCTGATCCTGTGAAAGAAGTTAGGCAAAAGCCAAATGGGAGAGTGCCCAGTGATACTGTTTTAATGATCTTGATGCAGAAAGTGCGGTACATTGGAGCTGAATTTTTCTGTGCTTGAGGGATATGTCAAGGAAGTGAACCAAAAATATGGTAATGTTCTACCAGATCTCAAGAGTCAGCTTTCTAGGAATGCTGTGCTATTGGAGGAAATAAAATCTGAAATCAAGGAGATCCTTGGAATGGAAAGACGTTGTGGTATGTGAATTTCACTTCTGAACTGTGGGCTTCTTGGAGTATTTCTAGCAAATGGATTCCAGTCTTATTTCACTGGATTGATTGTGTATGCATTATTTCAGGACAAAGAACTCAGCAAGTTCGAGTCTTGGAAAACTGTCGTGACAATTCAGATGGATGCATTAGCAAAGGACAACATCTTCCTCAGGTCAGGCACTGCAATATCTTTTTATTTCTCTTCAGTTATAGGCTTATTCCAAATTCTTAACAAATGACTTGGATACTTTGTGCATGGAATATTTATCAGGAAATGCCTATCACTAAATTATGATGGAAACTAATAAACAATAAGAGAAAACAGCAAACCTGCGCAAGAAAGTACAAATTCCTCGATTTGTTGTGGCTTTGACGTCTGTGGAAGAGATGAGATGATGATAGTATTTGCACTGTGTTGGAATAATAGTGCAATTAGAAATCACATCTAAATGAGGTTATATGATCTTTCTTTCCTTGTTTAACCCAGTTTTTTGACTAGTTGCAGAGAATCTGCTGGTATAATGCCAATATGAATCTGTGCTAGGTATTTCAGTTGAAATTGGTAACCACATTGGAATTATAGGCTGATACAATCTGGGACCTGAACAACCCTGGATTGCTTATATCATACTACTAAACAAACAAGTCTGATACAGGGAAAAGAATATCCAGCAGACACAAAATCTAGCTGCAATTTACGTGCAAATTAACTCCCAAAATGCACATATAGCTGTCCGCCAATCATGTATAAATCTATGAGACATGCCTTCTAGTTAAGTGGTAGCAGTGTCTTACTCTAACAAAGCCACCCAGGGATTGATCACCAGGGCATAGGTTTGTCCCATGTTCCTGTACCACCAATCCAAATGTACCATCTTAAATTTGGAATTGCTCCAATACCATCTTAAGTTTCCTTAGCTAATCATTCATACCAAAACCTTGAGGCATTAGTAGAGGCAGCTATTCCCTCTCGGGTGGAGTTCACTCCTCAACACTCCCCCCGGTCGGCGCACTTTTGGCTATACACTTTTTTTTTTCCAGCCCGAGTTGTTTCTCCTAGGATTCGAACTCGCGACCCGTTGGCTCTGATACCATCTTAAATTTCTTTAGCTAACCATTCCTACCAAAACCTCGATACATTAGTAGAGGCAGCATAAATACTTTTCAATAGTAGCAAAAAAAAAAAAAACCTTTGTGTAAATCTAGCCCTCAAGCCAACATTATGGCATATTGATTACCTGGTTGAATGATGACTTCAAAGCTCTTCTCACATCTATTTCTCTTTTTTTTTTTACAGAGACAACATTGAGAAGGTTTCAAGTGACCGAGCAAGTATTGAAAAGAAAGAACTTGCCGTTCTTGCTGTGAGTTTCTTCTTTGCGTGCATTGCATTTTTGAAGTTAGTTGTAGATCAAATCCTGGTGATGTTTACAGCTTGTGAGTCTGAGAAGATTTGCAGAACAAATAGAGGTTGGCTTTTGATACTGGCCAGTAGCAGCATGACAACCCTCATCACCTTGTTGTATGACTAACCTCTCTATCTTCAGCTGTAAATGGAGAGGTTATCTTGTTGGTAAAAAATGCGTGGCATTGCCTGTTGTAGTACATTCTTTGGATGTATAAAATGAGGAAATTTTGTTGAAAATTTTCTAATTTTAAGCATTGTTCAAAACTGTGCCCGGATGCACTGCAAATTGTGATTGGTTTCACTGTTATAATAGAATGGCTACTGTTTTATTGTGTGGTGACCTCTCTCTCTCTCACACACACACTAAACTCGACGAGGTCATAACATTTAAACCAGTGGCCCCAAAGCAAATTAGGGTCAAAGAAATGGTCTATGGAAAAAGGCTGGAGACAGATGTCTTTAATAATCCTCTGATATTTTTTGGTTATAAACCCTACTTAGGAATGTATGTATCAGGAAGGTATAGATTGCTGGGTTCAGGAATTATTTTATCATCCCCACAAATTTCTTACACAAAAATTCATTTAGCAAATCACCTGATCAACGATGCATCCGTGGATAACCTCCTAGGGCTATTTTCTGGACTTTAAAGGAAGAATTTCCAATCAGAATTTAGGGGCTGTTGGTCCTTTCTTGGGTGAATTCTATTTCTAATAGCAGGAAATCTAAAAAAGGCATTTTGCAAATGTGTGAGGATGTAAGATGATATGGCTCTTTCCTAGTTCTGAGTAACTCTTTTAAGGTTACTCTAGATTGATGTGATATGCTAAAGATGTTATCATTATCATCATATTAGCCTTATTCCATGAATCCGTGGTTAGTGTTCTACTCATTATGGTAGGTTAATATATGTATTTCTTATTAAAAAAATGCTAACTAACAACTTCCTGCAATACCCATAGACGAATATTGAATTCCTGGTATGTAAATGGGCCCACTGCTTCCACCATATAATAGAGGATCTAGTGGATTAGTTATCTATGAAAGGATTAGGCTCATTGGCCATTGCTAGCTGACTGATCAAAGAATGTCTTTTTGAACTGTACATTGCTTCTACAATTATTATATGCTTTCCTTGCCTCCGATCGGCTGGCCAGTAACATCTGACATTTTAGAGAGATGAAATAAGAATATAGAAATAATGTTTGAAAACACACTACCCTTAGGGTCGACTGTTCATTTCATTATATAGGGGCTGAATCCCTGATTACATGTTGAATACCAATTATCTTCTCTTATCTAAAGCCTAATTATTCTGATATACAAACTAAGTATGTACATGTGTAGTTGACTAAGTAATTGATGAAGACTGGGCCCAACATGGGCCTGGGCTTGGATTGACACCCCCCCCCCCCCCCCCCTCAAATTGATGCTGGAGAGTCATAAAGCAGCAATTTGGAAACAAGAAATTGATGTCGAGGCCGAGGTAGTCCCTTTGTGAAGATATCCGCAAATTGAAACTCTGTAGAGACATGAGGTAGACTAATGACATCCCGCTTATATTCATCCCGAATAAAGTGACAGTCAACTTCGATATGTTTAGTACGTTCATGGAAGACAGGATTTTCAGTAATACGGATAGCCCCAGTATTGTCGGCATGCAATGGAGTAGAAGAGGTTTGAGTGAACCCAAGTTGCGAAAGAAGCCCCCGTAGCCATAAGACTTCAGAACAAGCAGAAGACATCGCCCTATATTCAGCTTCCGTGGAAGATCTGGACACACGTTCTTGTTTCTTGCACTTCCAAGAAATGAGCGAATTTCCAAGGTACATGCACCAACCAGTAGTAGAACGACGCGTGTCTTGACAGCCTGCCCAGTCAGCATCCGCATAAGCAGTCAGAAGAAGAGGATTATCCTTTGGATAATATAAACCACGAGAGACAGTTTTCAGCAAATAACGGATAATGCGCTTCACAGCTGTCAAATGAAGATGTCTAGGAGCACTCATGAACTGGCTCACAAGATTAACAGCATAGGATATGTCAGGTCTAGTGATAGTGAGATAGACAAGACTTCCCATCAGGCGCCGATATGTATGAGGATCAGGAAGAAGCTCGCCATCATCTTTACTCAGCTTGAGATTGACCTCGACAGGTGTATCAACAGGCGAAGAATCTTGTAGGTCAGTCAACTCAATAAGGTCTGATGTGTATTTGTGTTGATTTAAAAAGAGACCTTTTGGAGATTGATGCACCTCTAAGCCCAAGAAGTAATGCAAAGGACCCAAATCCTTCATATGAAAGTAAGTCCAGAGGGAAGATTGAACAAATTTAATCATACCATCATCCGTGCCAGTGATAATAATATCGTCAACATACACCAGAAGTACAGTAACCCCTGTAGAGGTGTGGCATAGAAAGAGAGATGGATCATAAGGGCTCTGAGTAAAGCCACTTTCGCATAAGCGACCCCGAAAGGTTTCGAACAATGCCCGAGGAGCTTGCTTGAGACCATAAAGCGATTTTCGCAGCCGACAGACGGACCTCTTGGAGGGAGAGGGGATGCCCTGTGGGATACGCATATAGACTTCTTCCTGCAAACCCCCATGTAGAAATGCATTTTTGACATCCATCTGGTATAATGGCCAAGAGTGAGATGCAGCAATGGCGAGAAGTAACCTAACAGATGTCATCTTTGCCACAGGTGCAAACGTCTCCTCGTAGTCGATGCCATACTTTTGTCTGTTTTCCAGTGCCACAAGTCTGGCTTTGTGTCGATCCAAGGACCCATCAGATTTAAGTTTGATCGAGTAGATCCATTTGCAACCAATGGGCTTAACTGTTGAAGGACACTCCACAATATCCCACATGTGATTCAGATCCAGTGCATCTAATTCCTCCTTCATGGCTTGGTTCCAGCAATCTTGTTGGACAGCCTGTAAATAAGAACTTGGGATAGAGAGAGAAGATAGTGTGGTCATCAAAGAAGTATGGGTAAAGCCATACCGCTCAGGCGGTTTAGAATTTCTGGAGGAGCGACGTAAGGCATGAGTAGGCGTTGAACCAGTTGTCGGTGGAGGATCAGGAGGAGGACCATCTGCAATGGGAGGTTTCTCCCGTCAGTGGTATACAAAAGCAGGATTGAACCGAGTAACAGAGGTTGGATCCGAAAAACCGGGCAAGAAAACTGGGGAAGAGGGATGAGGACAGTCCATGTGAGTTTGGAAGAAATATTGATTTTCAAAGAAAATAACATTCCGAGAAACCCTGATACGACAACCAATGGGATCATAACAAACAAAACCCTTTTGATTAGTGGCATAACCCAAAAAGGCACACCTGCGAGATTGTGCTGTTAGTTTCGTTCTTTCTGTGGGAGGTAGATGAACAAAGCAGACACAGCCAAAGGTATGTAGGTGATCAAACACAGGATGATGACCAAACAATTTAAAATGAGGCGTTAAATGATCAATGGTAAGTGATGGAAGGCGATTTATGAGATGGACAGCCGTGGTGAGAGCTTCAGTCCAAAAACGAGGGGGAACGGATGATTCAATCAGAAGAGTTCTTGTTACATCAAGAAGATGCCTGTTTTTTTCGTTCCGCGACTCCATTTTGTTGAGGAGTATACGGATATGTACGTTAAGAAATGATTCCTTTATGGTTTAAAAAAGATTGAAAATCCTTGGAAACATACTCCCCCCTGAGTCTGAGCGCAAAGTTTTAATGCATTGAGAGAATTGGTTTTCAACATAGGTAACAAAAAATTTAAATGCATTAAGAACATCAGACTTCGAATGTAATAAATAAATCTAAGTGAATCTGCTATAGTCATCAATGAAGGTTACAAAATACTTGAAATGACTATGGGAAAGGGTCGGAGCAATGCCCCAAACATCACTGTGAATCAAGTCAAAACATGCAGTGCTTCGTGTTGTGGAGTGTGAAAAAGGTAAAGTTTTACTCTTTCCTAATTTACAAGCATCACATTCAAAAGAAGCAGAGGCAATGGGTTTATTTAATAATCCAGAGTGAAATAAAGCAGACAAAGTAGAGGCATTTGGATGACCAAGTCTATTATGCCACAATCTAGAATTATTCTGAACAAAAAAATAAAATAACTGAGGGAAGGATTTATTCTGAATAACGGAAGACATTGGTAAAGAAAAAAGCCTGCCACGCTTAGGCCCCCTCGCGATCACTTCCCCCGACTCCTGGTCCTGCACAACACATCCAGAAGAAGAAAAGGAAACATTGCTATTATTTTCAACAAGTTGACCCACAGAAACCAAATTGGTAGCAAGATTAGGAGAAACTAAAACATTGGTTAAGGGTAAGGAGCCAGGGATATCACCAACAGAGGTGATGGGGAGATGATCTCCGTTGGCAGCTTGAACAGATTGATGACCAGTGTAAGAAACGACATTATGTAAGTTGAGGGGAGAAGATGTCATATGATTACTTGCACCAGAATCCAAGTACCATGTATGGGATAGAGAGGAAGCAGTACCTACGATGTTCATGGATGCCAAGGCATTGATGATCATTTGGTTGACCATCTCAGGAGTGAGAGGAGCGGAGGATGCAGCTTGGGTGGAAGAACCAGGTTGTGAGGAAAAATCAAATTGCATAGAACCACTGAAGTCAGAGGATGCATAGCGGGGAGTGGTTACTGAGTAAGCACTGGGAGCAGACGACACTGTGTAAGAACCAGAGGATGACGGTACAGAGTTACGAGAGGTAGAATTGCAACCCCGCTTCCGGCATTCATCAATAACATGTCCAGTGGCCTTACAATATCTGCATATCTTTGCCTTGCACTGATTTGCGTAATGCCCATATTTCTTGCAGTTGTGACACTGAACTTTACTGATATTCCGAGAAGGTGATCTCGTGGTGGCAACATAGGCAAGCGGAGTCTCAGAAGATCCCTGTTGTGCCAGAGTAGTTTTAGTTACCAGACGTTGTTCTTCCCGTAGGAGCTCCTGAAGACAGTCATCTAAGCTGGGAGGAGAAGCCCTGCTCATCAAATTAGATCGAACGGTCTCAAACTCCAGACGAAGTTTCATGAGAAACTGATCCCGATGGCTACTCTGCTGTAAAGGAAGTAGTTCTGGTAGTAGGGCTTCAGACACCGTGGCAAACTTAAGCTCATCATATTCAGACCAGAGAATGCGAAAGCCATTGTAATACTCTTGAATAGACTGGGTGCCTTGATTAAATTGAGAAATGTCGAGTTCCAATTGAAATTGGAGAGCAGCATTGCCTTGGTGATAGATCTTTTTAAGATAGTTCCATATTTCCCGGGCAGATTTGCAAGGTCTGAGGTTAAGAATAAAATGTGGGTCAACCGAGCCCAGCAACCAGGTTTTGATTTTAGCATCCTTAGTCTTCCAGGCTAAAATCTTCTTGTCATCTTCTACCGATTTTGGGTCAGATCCATCAATGTGAGCCCAGAGCTCCTTTCCTTCTAAATAAATTTGAAATTGGAAGGCCCAGGAGGTGTAATTTTTTCCATCAAATTGAGCCAATTTAATGTCATATTTTTCCATGACAGTGACTAGAGCAACAACAGGAATGTGATGATGAAGAATAGTGACCAGCAGACAACAGTAATGAATAGTAACAATATGTTACTGTATCCAGAAGAAAAATCTAATTAGTTCCAGGCAGCATAAGAGTTGATGCAGGCATCAACATATACAACCGCAGTGCAGAAAGCTCAGAAATTGATCCAGACGAAAAAAAAACAGAAACAGTGCACTGAACGACTCTGTCGTTAGTGGCTGGATTCATACGTGGGCCCCATAAATGATCAAAGACCAGATCAAAGGGTGGGGATGGAAAAGTGGACTAGTTTCGCACCTTGTGGAAGTGGTTTCAGGCAAATCCAATTGAAATCCACAAAACTGGACGGCTGAGAATTTCCACAAAAATCAGTAGAAAACCAACCTCTGATGATCCATAAATGCTGAAAAAATCTTCAAAAATAAGAAGAGAGTCAGGCGACCAATATGGGCTGCGTCCCCTGATATGGTGATGACGATCGTAGGTGGGCCATGACTGATCGAAAATGATCAGGGATGATCAAAGACGATCAGGTGACAGAAATGGTTTTCAGAGAAGAATATGTGCCTGATAATGAAGAAGATGCACAAATTGGGACTGTGCAAGCAAAACTGTGCACAGAACTGCATTAAAAGGGACTGACGACCATCTCGGCAGCCTGATTCCATAAACGTGGGCCCCACCAGATCATCATAGGACAAATCAGAAGTCGGAGATGAAGGCACAGCATATTTACGCAAGTGAGGGAAGAAGATTCAGCCAAAAATAACCAAGATCCTTGATTTTGGACGGCCAAGATGAAATCAGATGGAGAAAACTGAAATACCACAAATGGTGCTGGAAAACCTACCCTGGATGGGAAATAAATTCCTGAAAAATCACCATAAACACCTATAATTCCAGTCGACCAACATGGTCTGGTTCTGCAGAGATGTGGAAGAAGATCTCAGGTGGGCCACACTTGATCTGAGATGATCTGTGATGATCTGGGATGATTGGAGAGCTTCCAGACGTGGAAGATGACTTGGAGAATCTACAGATCCTTGTGAAGCAAGCTCTGATACCATGACATTTTAGAGAGATGAAAGAAGAATATAGAAATAATGTTTGAAAACACAGTACCCTTAGGGTCGACTGTTCATTTCATTATATAGGGGCTGAATCCCTGATTACATGCTGAATACCAATTATCTTCTCTTATCTCAAGCCTAATTATTCTGATATACAAACTAAGTATGTACAGGTGTAGTTGACTAAGTAATTGATGAAGACTGGGCCCAACATGGGCCTGGGCTTGGATTGACAACATCCAATAAGGTTTAGCTGATCTTTCAAATCCTCTAATATATAGTGGGGTTGCACTACCAATACATGCTACGTAGGGCCTTTTTGTTTCATGTGATTGAATTCTTAAGAATTCTAAGACTGTATTTCTTTAAGTGGTCAAAAATGAAGAATCAAAGATGAATAGCCAAAAATGACCATCAAATAATCTCAATGAATACCCAGCCATCATCCTAGTAATTCAAATCCGAGGTAAGGCAAGGTTCCACCTGCATCATTACCTTATGCCCTTCACCCCTCATTTCTTTAATAATCTTTCGGTAAAGTTCATATGACCATGAATTCAGATGTATTTTATGCAACCAAAGAGTCCCAGTGTTCTGTACTCTTTTTTAGGAGGCCAGCGAACCTATTATTACCAAGGACAGAAGCCTACAATGAAACACTACTCCAAAGGGGTAGAAAATGCTTCTCAAGGCTTCCAGGCCAAAAAAAAAACTAAAAAACCAAGAGACTGAAAACACCTAAACATGTCCTGAGAAGGATGGAAGTAAGCTAGCAAGAATCATTTTTCGCCCTTCTAAGTCTGTTGAAGGATTTATTCTTCTTTCCTTGTAACGTTTAAAAAAATGAGAGTGGCAATGCTCATCTTGATATTTTTGTTCTTCTTCCTTATTCATCTTGAACTTTTTATTTTTTATTTTTTATTTTTCTCTTTCTTTCTTCCTGCTCCATGCTCTTTCTTCTTTCTCAATGTTCATATCCTCCCTTCCTATTTTGTTTTTCTTGCTTTTTCTTCTTTACCATAGCTGGGGGTTGAGGTTTCAAGAAAACATGAGCATGCATCGTCCCCCATAATAGTATTTGATTGATTTTGTTGAATTAGGGTTTGGGTTTGTAGTAGAGTTGACTATCCTCCTCTTATCTACATTGTTTGGACCTAATTTAAAGGGCACAACTCCCCTTTTAGTGCACTTGGTTCATCTGTGATCAATCCAACAAACCCCTTTAAAAAAAGAAAACAATGTATAAATGACACAATGTTTGGCCATACTCTCTATTGTTTCTGGGCCTCAGCTTCACTCATTATTTAAGGGTAATAAATTTTGACTGTTTCCTTGGCAGTTTCTTCTCAGTTGTTTCATTTTCTGCAAATATTTGAGAATAAATACTTTATTTTTTCTATGTTTTTATTTTTCATTGTTTGAAGGGGCAAACTTTTTCTGAATTGAAATGTTCTTTTTTTTTTCCACCTGTATAAAATAATGCAGAAAATGGTTTTCTACTTACTGGGTCCAAAATTTGCGACACTAAAATTGTGAAAAAAGAACTTTCACCACATAAAAAGAACTTTCACCACATAGGAAGTAACAGAAATGCTGACACAGAACAGAAAAATGTGCTTCTACTAAATATAGCTGATAGCTCAGCTGGTTAGAGACATGGATGTAAGTAGAATGCATGAGTTCAAACCCAATGCAGCAAACAAAACAAAAACGGCACTACGAACAAAGGACCAAAAGTGAAGACCTACAAGGCTACAACTACAAGGGAAACATCCGAAATTTTTTTTTTTTTTGAATGATAGGAAACATCCGAAATCTTTCCTTTTCCTCTACATTGACTGAAATGATTGCCCATCCTGTAGGAAAGTAAATACTAAGAATCTGATATTTCACTCTTCATCTCCACATCCTATAGGAAAGTAAATACTAAGAATCTGATTTTTCACTCTTCATCTCCACCTTCAGCCTCACTTTCGCGCTTCAGTAATCAATACCAAGCCACCCACCCCATTCCCAAGAATTCACTGAACAAAGAGAGAAACAGTCTGTAATGACAGGATTGGAAGCTGACAGCTTAAACCAACCCCAAATAGATAGGATACGGCAATGTTAATGGTGATAATGGATTGAAAGCAAGAGGTAAGATTTAAAAGCAATTCCAGCTTAAATCAATTTCATGACGTCTATATTTCAAGCATTACTCTTCCTGCATTTTCTTCATATTGTAACCATCTTTTCATTCATGTCGATTTTGAAAAATATCCATGACATAACGATTTAACCGTTGACCAAACATTTTGGTAGAAAATGTCTCACAGACATGCTGGCGTGCCTCTTTTCCCATCCTTTCCGCTATTTGTGGGTCGCTTACGAGTTTAGACATAGCTTGTGAAAACTCAAGGGGAGTTGGATCACAAAGGAACCCCGTGACATCATGTTTAATTGTCTCTACCGGGCCCCCACTATTGCATGCGATCACAGGCTTCTGAGCAGCCATAGCTTCCAAGGGAACAATGCCGAAGTGTTCATCCTGCATCAATGAAGTTCAATAAGCCAAATTTACTCCACACTATAGACAAAAATGCAATATCAGAGAAAGGGCGGTGGCTGAATTCAAGAACCCACAGATGTGATGTGGATTCGCATCCAAATACAGATAGGCCATCTGTTTCCACCCATGAAACAAACTCACTCAGCGGCACAATGAACCACCAAACAGGACTACATGTTACAAACAAGGCTGTGTTTGGTGTTTGGTGTTT
The DNA here is from genome assembly GCA_012931725.1 of Litsea cubeba. Classification (NCBI taxonomy): domain Eukaryota; kingdom Viridiplantae; phylum Streptophyta; class Magnoliopsida; order Laurales; family Lauraceae; genus Litsea; species Litsea cubeba. The sequence continues at coordinate 12,497,910 of CM022952.1, forward strand.
GGCTCATTTCCCTGTTGGGGGCAGAGAATCTACTTGGGAAATCACCCTCCATAAAAGGGCTAGGAGCCAGACACAGACAAAACATAGAATGGGATCCTTTTCAGTTGAACAAATCATTCATTTGGGTTCAGATTATAAACCAGAAAACACAAGCTTCAAAATGCAGAAACTTAACAGCCGTTACTTTCGTTTTTACTTGAATTAACAGCCTTCACTATGCATTACCTTAGGGGTATAAAGAACACAGATGCATTCAGAGAGCAATGCATTTCTTTCTGCTGTCGAGCAGGATGTAACAAACTTTACTCGATCAGACACGCCTTCCCTCTCTGCCAAGCTTTGAAGCTCCTGTAGGTACTCAACATTTTCCTTGAGACGTTTATCATAGCCACCTAAGCCACAAAAATGCATGTCATCACAGACTTGCATCATATATCAAATATGCAACAAGGTATCAACTTTGAAGCATGAAAACAAACTGAATATCATCTTCCATCAAACATACACACTAGACAACAAATTAACCATGATCAGTTAGCAATGCTGACAGATATTCAAACAAAAAACTCATTTCATATATACATTGAGAAGGGGTAGAACAGGCACAGATACCAACAGAATCATTATATGGGCATAGTTTATAAACACAGATGACCATAGAGATATAAAACATAGATGACCATAGGGATACAAGGTTGGAAAAAAAAAAAAAAGCTCAACTTGTATCTGACTGCTTATAGTTCCAACCTTGTACACTCTAAACTATGGTTCCTAACTTCTTTCAAATCTTCATTTCCTAAGTTCGTAGAAAATCGTTTATGTTATCCATCACTAACTCATGCAATTCACTAGAAAGCTATTTATGGTATCCTTCATTTGCTGATTCAACTCATTAGTTTAGTAAATTAGCAACAGGGGCAGGAAGACCTTGCATAATGGATGTAAATCAAATTATGCAATATTTCTAAAGCACCTTGAATCATGTTTAATAGTGGATAGCTATCTACAACCCTAATAGAGACAATCCTGCCATAATTGATGTGATTGACCAAGGAATCTTGTAAAATCTCATCACAGAAACTAAAGAGGGATACAAGATAGTGATGCTATGGTAATGGTTCTACTTCTACATACATATATCTCCCTAAGGCACGCACACTCTACGTACATATATCTCCCTCTAGAAAGAAATGCATGAAATTGATCAAGGCGCACACACTACACAGTTCTCACAAGAACAGCCAATTTTCATCATCCAAGATTAAGGCAATGATATTGATATTCCAATTCATGTAGCAATTAAATGAAATAGGCGATACTTGAAAGGTTCTAAGTTAGGTTTCGAAGGTGTCCAAGATCGTTACTATTCCTACAAGAATTGGAGCTATGATCAAATTCATAGATGCAGTGAAGAGTGATGAACAGAATTGGGCATGCTTTAGTTACTTCGAGTAGTCAGTGACTATAGGTTAGGATATTTGAGAGGACTGATAGAAGGGACCAAATGTTTACCTCGATTGCATCTGGTTTGACTTTTAAAAGAACATAAGGTAAAAAATTGTAGCATTCCTATTTTTATGAGATTAGTTCTGAGATGAGACCCTTCTAAGTTGTAGGCTTAGTCCTTGCAATCCATTGTAGAATACTAGTACTGGTCACATTTCCTCCCTACTCACGTTTATCAACTGCATCAATAATGCAAAAATTACAATAAGTAAGAACACCAATCCTCAGACATAAGGGCATTTACAAGTAATCTCATCTATAAATATGGGATATATATAAATATATATAACCTTTTTATTTAAAAACTAGCATGCAATGTTGAAACTCAAAATAGTTGATAAAACTACAAGTATTTAGACACACACACTGTAGACTGTCTACTGTACAAGACCTTAAATTACTTGCTTCTTACTCCGCATTTTACGATAGCATCACAATGGATATGAAATTTTCTCCAAAATTTCATTTGAATATAGGTGGAGCCTAGAAAGATAAATAGTTTCACTAGTTACTGTGCTTTTTGGGTAATGTGGAGAGCCTCTACAGTTAAAGAACATTTTCACTAGTCTTTAGTCAAACTGCTGATCAAGGCACGTAATTTTAAAAAATTCATCTCTGCTTCCTAAAACGGACTTTCATCAATTTACTATTACTACTATAGGTAATAAAGTTAACTACTATATTACCTATAAGAATGAAAAATGATAAAACAAAAACACAGTGAGTAGAACAATGATCTCAGCCAATGTCAATTACCTGCAACAGTCAATGTCACCTCAGCCAAATTTTGACCTTGAAGAATGTCCCCTTCAAAGGCATGAAGCATTGCAAATGCAGATATTGCCAGGCCAATATTCTTTTTTCTTTCGAAGCGATTGATTGAGAGAAAGTTCAACCTGAAAAGTACAAAAAACTGAAAATTTTGACCCAGATAAAAAAGGAGAAAACTAAGTGCCTAACATTCAAATTTGTTATATTCTAACCCATGATCAGCCACAAATGATGCCAATGGTATAAAATAATGCCATTTACTTGTAAGCACAAGGTCCTTCAAACTGTTCTACATTGACTGCCGGGTAAAGAACAGCTGGTCGTACTCCTTGTGCATTGAGATGCCTGAATGTCTTAGCAAAAGTGGCAGCAGTAAATCTACTGTTAACAAGAACCAAATCTGCCATACCTGCAGATTCAATAGCCATCCAATAAAAATCTCCATCAAGTACATTATTGAACGATGAGAAACAGAGCATCAGACAGAAAGCCATTCCCCAGAAAGAAAAATATACAAGTAGCGAACAGCAATAAGATAAAAAAGAATTAAGATGAACCCATACCAGTAGTTTTTTCCTCAATAAAATCAATTGGTGTGCGGTACAACCTCCTAAGTGTAGTGGTGTGTTGTGCCAGTAGCAAGTCTGGAAAATGGCAATAGAACAATATCTGCCAAGAAGAAGGCTGCATGAGAATTATAAGCACCAAATAAAGCCTCTTAAATAGAGTACATACCAGGAAACAGAACTACCCTACCTTGTGCAACTTCTTAATTTTCAGCAAGGGAATGATAACAGAGACCTGGTCTGCCAGTATAATGTCGAATGTGGGCCACCAGAGCAGCACGCAAATAGCCACAAAAATGCATCTTAAATATGCACATACAGCATGGAACCGGTAGAAAATATGTCTCGGCAGGAAAGCACCATATACTGTAACTGGAAAAGACCTGGAGAATATAAATAGAGCTTCCATGAGCACCACACGTGCAATACAGTCGAGCGCATAAATGCACTAACCAAACAAGAAATCTTTTGCTGAACAAAGTGTCAAACTGAATCTTTTACTGAACAAAGTGTCAAGCTGTCTCATAGATCACAGAAAATATCATTTAGAAAACATAAAACATGATGTCAATCTACATCAAGTTCCAAATATTACGATGGTTAAAAAAAGAAAAAAAAGAAATTCTGTGAATGAAGTTGTCTACTTCACCGTTTCCATTCATAAAATCCTCTTTCATAGCATATATAGTATTTCAATTTTCTCACCAACAAGAGTTTCTTCAAAGCACCGGCTTTTGTCATGGTGTGAAGTGAAGACATGAACATTGTGCCCATGCGATGCAAGTTCAACTGCTGCATCAACAATTAACCTTTCCGCTCCACCTGCATATAAGATCATATACTTTAGTACAATGGACAAGACAAGCCACTAGCAATAAATATATATATATATGTATGTATTGATAGATAAGTAAAATGTATTATGAGGAAACATTTTTTGGGTGAAGGACTAGGGCATTTTACGCAGAGCAAAATAAAAAGAAAAAGAAAATCAGAGATTATAAAAATACAAACAATATAGTTGAAACCAGGCTCCTACGATGATGATGTTGGTTCACAAAATGAAGAAAATGAAGCAATAGATCAGACCAATGTGCACACATCTATTCCACAATAAGTTTCTTTTTCCACAATACTTGTTGAAGGAAAATCAGTAAATAGCGAAAAACACAATTTTAAATTGAAATCTAACTTTTAGTGCTTGTGATTTGTGAAAACAGAAACTTATGGTTAAACATGATTGGAACTTGTAAAAGAAAATATATAATTCAAAACTCTGATTATAATGAAGATGGCTAGTCTCCATATCCTAATACAATAACAACACTCGCTTGCCATCAACACCAAAAATTCATTGCTATTATTAGTTCAGAAAGGTTTCTTATTAATTTTAATCATCAACACAAAAATCGTTCCAACAATACTTTAGCTACTTTAGCAGAAGATTTAGATTGCCACCAGCTTTAAAATAAACTTAAAAAGCCTGAAGTCTGTACAAGCTTCAGTTCCACTCTCTTCCCCTGTTTTCACAATATAATGTCTATTATTAGTCTAAAAAAATGTCGGTCGCTCATCCGGATAGGAGCATTTTATAGGAGGCAAGGGTGTGTGTGAGTTCGAGGCGCAATCCTTGCAATACAGAGTGTAAGCCTCATGATCATGCCTTTTTTACAAATAACTAAGTTGAAAAAAGTACATATTAATGAAAAAAAAAGCAGTTTGGTTGTTTTTAAGCCTTTTGGTAAGTCAACTCAGCTCAATTAAGTTAAATCTAGTCAGAACAAACTTGAACCCAAACAAAAAGAATAAGATTTTTGAGTTCTCGAACATACAAACTAGCCCTCTTTTCTTCCTAAAAAACAAGAAGTATTAATGAGGCATTCACAAACGGGTCACACGGATAATTCTTATATATATCAAAAACCTTCATATAATTGATAATTCAACTAATCAAAGGGAACAAGTATTTCAGATTTCATAACATTCTCATTGTCCTTTACAGTCAATTCCCTGATTCATACAAACCCCAATCAGATCCGATAGCATTCACAATACAAAATGGGGTGTCAGTTACAAATTCAATATCTTCCTCAATTCCTCTACGTTGACTTTTCTTAGAAGAGGCTAAAAAATTACAAATGAAGGAAAATCTACAACTATCTTGAACTTTTTTTAAAACTTTAACCATGGACAGGCAAATACAAGGTCTTAAGACAAGGCAGTCATATTGTCAAAATTAAAAACATATAAAAAATGAGATTTTGTTTGTATTTATTTTGACCGTACAACTGTCCTTAGACTTAATATTTATCCATAAACAATTGAAGTTTTAAATATTTTACCTTAAAACTATTTGCACAACAAACATGCATTACATGATTATATCCCATGGATGTAAGATATAACACATATCACACTGCCTGTGATATTGCACGCGGATGTTTTATTAAATTTTAATATTATGGTGTAAATGTCATATTTGAAGACAGTTATAGAGAGAAAAAGAAAAAAAAAAGGAAATTGAATTGTATGATTACCTTGTAACAAGGGACATTTGCCCCTAAAATAATAATATAAATTTAAATATTTACCCCAAAACTATTTATAAAATATATTTTGACATCAGACACCCAACATATCTCAAGAGAAGTTGGATTCTAATATCAGATATAAATATAACGCAAAATAAAAAACAGTGGTCAAATCAAAAGTCAAAACCCCCTTAAAAGCCCTTTTGTGAGATTAAAAAAGGCTATGTGATGAGGCGAGGCGCTTTCTCTCTAGGTCTCGATGAAACAGAAGATGAAAATCGCTATAATTCATCCCGATCTCGGAATAGATTATTTCTCTCTCTCTCTATCTCTCTCATATATTTCACTCTTGTATCTGAAAATTGATTTCTCTCTCTCTCATAATTTTCACTCATGTATCTGAAATTTGATTTGTTGAATTGATTGGGCAATCCAATCCAAAAACTGTTGAATTTGAATGAAAGATTTGGGATTTTTTTTCTTCTTCTATTTTGCATCTTTTAACATATGTTTCATCGATGAAAATGACTTCAACCTGCATTTTAGGATGAATCTCTCTTCTTCTTTTTTTTGGGGTTTTCTAAGAAAAGTCAACGTAGAGGAATTGAGGAAGATATTGAATTTGTAACTGACACCCCCATTTTGTATTGTGAACGCTATCGGATCTGATCTGATTGGGGTTTGTATGAATCAGGGAATTGACTGTAAAGAACAATGAGAATGTTATGAAATCTAAATCTGAAATACTTGTTCCCTTTGATTAGTTGAATTATCAATTATATGAAGGTTTGTGATATATACAAGAATTATCCGTGTGACCCGTTTGTGAATGCCTCATTAATACATCTTGTTTCTGAGGAAGAAAAGAGGGCTAGTTTGTATGTTCAAGAACTCAAAAATCTTCTCCTTTTTTTTTGGGTCCAAGTTTGTTCTGACTAGATTTAACTTAATTAAGCTGAGTTGACTTATTAAAAGGTTCCTATAATATGCATCTACCCGGATGAGCGACCGAGTGGCGGATGCATGTATATGAATGGGTAGGCTCAAGCCCACCCATTATTTTTTTTAATTACTATATACTAATATATATGTGACCAAGCCCACCCAAAAAAAATATACAAAGCCCTCCCAAAATCCAAATGTTAGAGCCATGTGACTCATTTGCTATGTTTGACAAGATCAAGTTGATTCAAAAGACTTCAACTATCCTTCATGATCAACTTGACACTTATATCGCCGACATGCGTTCTAGTGATGAATTTGGAAGCTTATATGGGATTGGTGATCTTGCAAGAGCAATGGTGAAGACAAGAAGAAATAAAGTATATCCATTGGTTTGCTTGCTTCTGACTTTGGCATTAGTATTATCAGTCGCCACTGCATATGTTGAGAGAGCATTTTCAGCCATGAATATAATAAAGACTCGGTTACGCAGTCGAATGGGTGATGAATGGTTGAGTGATATCTTAGTTACATACATAGAGAGAGAAATTTTTGAAAAGATCGACAATGATAATATCATGAAAGGTTTTCAGGATATGAAAATATGAAGATGTCAATTGTGAAAGTTTGAATGAAATCTCAAGTTTGAATTTTTGTAAATTTTCATTGAAATTTTCAATTATATTATGTTGGATATGTTGGATATAATCAAGCCAAACAGTTAGATTCCAAAACTTTAAGCACGATAATCTCAAGCGCCCCCCATATATTTTCTGGATTCGCCACTGGAGACCGACATTTTTTTAGACTAATAATAGATATTATATTGTGAAAACAGGGGAAGAGAGTGGAACCAGTTAGTATCGTGATTTGAAAACTGTACTCAGGAACTGCATGATATTCATCCAAAAATGCAGGTTGAAGTCATTTTCATCGATGAAACATATGTTAAAAGATGCAACATAGAGATAAAAACAAAGATTCCCAAATCTTTCCATCAAATTCAATACCTTTTGGATTGGATCGCCCAATCAATTCAACAAATCAAATTTCAGATACATGAGTGAAATATATGAGAGAGAGATAACCTATTCCGAGATCGGGATGAATTATAGCGATTTTCATCTTCTGCTTCATCGAGACCTAGAGAGAGTAGCGATTTTGCTTCATCGAGACCTAGAGAAAGTAGCGATTTTGCTTCATCTAGACCTAGAGAGTAGCGATTTTCATCTTCTGCTTCATCGAAACCTAGAGAGAGCTCCTCATCACATAGCTCTTTCCCTTTTTTTTTCACACAAAGGGCTTTAAGGGTGTTTTGATTTGCCCGTACCGCTGCCATATGATCTGGTGAGAAATTTTACGACGGAGTCACCGTGACAATTTTTTCATGGGCCACTTGAGGTCCGGACCATCTAATGGTTCAGTTTATGTGCATTGTTACCAAATTTTATGCGTGTGACTATAAAAGTCGTCTCTTTATATGCAACATTTGAATTAGGTGATAGATGATTTTATCCCATAATTCTCACAGTTTGAATCGAACAAATAGTTCTCACCTCTCAAGTGATTATTTCTCTTATACCTGCTATTAGAATCCAACTTCTCTTGAGATATGTTGGGTGTCCGATGTCAAAATATATTTTATAAGTTTTGCAGAAAATATTTAAACTTTTATTATTTTGAGAGCAAATGTCCGTTATAACCTAATTGTACAATTCAATTTCTTTTTTCTTTTATTTTTTCACTACAACTGTCTTGAAATCTGACATTTAGACCTGTAATATTAAATTTTAATAAAACATCCGCAGTGCAATATCATAGGCAGTGTCATATATGTTATATCTTACATCCATGGGACATAATGCATGTTTGTTGTTTAAATAGATTTAAAGAAGAATATTTAAAACTTAGTCGTTTAGGGGTAAATATTAGGTCCAGCCGTACGGTCAAAATAAATACAAACAAAATCTCCTTTTTATATGCTTTTAATTTCGACAATATGACTGCCTTGCCTTAAGACCTTGTATTTGCCTGTCAATGGTTAAAGTTTTAAAAAAAGTTCAAGATAGTTGTAGTTTTTCCTTCATTTGTAATTTTTTAGCCTCTTCTGTTATATGAATAACTTTGCTAGAATTTTTTAGATTTCAACCGTTTACGAGCAAATGTTATATCTTAGGGTAGCTGTATGGATAAAATTCTTTTAATTTTTTTTTTTCTGCCTCAAAATGTATTTTTAGTGTGAAATCGCGAAAAATCATATGATATCTTTTCTCCAGATTCTTTTGAGAAAACAACTCACTTCTTTTTGGAGCATTTCTGCAAAAAGAAAGTTGCACAAATGTCTCAAGTATCTAATAGGCTTTGGGCATACTGACCTGCCAGATACATGATTTTTTACTTATTCATTTCTTCTGATTAAAAATAAAAACTCATCCGGGTCAATAACTATCCGATTGCAGGAGATGGACAATCAAAAGAGAAAATTTACCATCCAAACAGACAACATAGAGGCTCTAAATTAATTAGTTTTTTAATCTAGTAAGGCCCATGGAATAAATACATTAGAATTCAATTCGTAGGAACTCATGCTCTAATTGGTTAAAAATGAAGACAAAAGGTAAATACCCAAAAACGAGCACCAAATAACCTTCCTTATCTATAGCGCGCCGATGATGAGGACATGGATGAGTCTACGTGCGGGTGTGTGAGCACCTACCTTTAAAAGAAAAAAAAAACTTTTCATTATATAGAAATCGAATAAAAGGGTAGATGAGAAATGAGCATCCACCAAGTTCTCTAATAATTCAAATCCTAAAAAGTTAAGGTTCCATCTATATTGCTATCTTACACCCTCCACCCTCACCTCATACCCCCACCCCTCACATCTTTAATAATCTTTAAGGTGAAGCTCATTTAACCATGTATTCATAGCCAAAGGCCGAGATTCACATGTATTTTTGTAGTAAGTAGTCTTCGTCATTGATCTTTAAATACTATCACAACTTTAAGTGCCTATTTGTATACATTAAAAACATAGGAATTGAACACATAGAAATTCGTATCGTAAGTGGTTAAAAATGAAGATGTAAGGTGAATATACATAATATATATATATATATATATCAATTACCTTCCCTTTAATGAAAGTGAATCAAGGAAAGATAAAAAATGAATATTAAACCATCACCCTAGTTATTCAAATTCAAGAAATTCAAGGACCCGCTTAACTCATTTCATTCACACTTCACCTCTTAAATAATCCTTCGATAGTGGTCATTTCACCATGAATTTTCATTCATTTAATTTTTACATGTTTAATGCAAACAAGCAGGCCCTAGTAGCATTCCTCTTTCCCCTCTTATATATGTTTTCTTTGCTAATGTTACTGCTATGGTTCATCCTCAGCCACGTTAATCTATAAATATCCCATTCATGTTTATATATGTAAAAACTGGCAGGACCAACTTCTATTTAAATAAAATTTGATGATATGTTCCTACCGAGATGACATTCATTTTGAATGGACTATCAGCAGGTGAGCCCCATGGTGGGTCCCACACATCCCTCACTCTGGATCTGAGCTCGTCAATTATCATGCTGCAATTTTACCGTCTGAGCTGATTTTCTACTTCCAACATTACTGGAATGATGGAATTCATTTTATGCAATATAAAATGAAGCAATTGGGTTAGTGATTTATTGTTAATCTATTTAAGCAAGATGCGTTTCTTTTGGAACTAATGGTCAATGCTTTGGGATGTGTAATCTTGGTTAATCTACAAATGGTTTTCTGTTTCCCTGTTTTCAAGCTATAATCATGAAGTATCAAATGTCCCTAGGACCTGTTTGTTTCATGTAATTGAATATCTAAAATTGTTTATGTGTGAGTGGTTAAAAATGAAGATTAAAAGTGAATATCCAAAAATGAACAACAAATAACCTCCTCTTAAATGAAAATTGAATCAAGAAAAGATGAAAATGAATACTCAGCCATCACCCTGGCAATTCAATACATAAGAAAGTTAAGGACACATCTACATCACCTTATATCCCTCGCCCCACAACTCTTAAATAATCCTTTGGTGAGCTCATTTCACATTGAATTCCCATGTGTTACAATTCCAATTTATGCAAACAAACAGAACCTGAATCTGTCAAAACTTTTGTAACAGTACTGACACAGAAGAAAAAGGCTATATGTTATGTTTCTCGGTTAACAGATACATGGAGATGGGAGGTTAATCATGGAAGAAAGAACCTACCATTTCGAGATGGTGAGGTCATGTATCAAATAAATGTTAATTACTACAATTCATCTAACCATATGGCAGTTGCCAAACTATGGCGTCGTCCTCCAAAGGCAACGAGTTTAGCACGCGAATGTCCATCAGCAACACCATTGAGACTCCTTGGTGGTGGTAGGTTTATCATCAATTCCATTGGGTGAGCAGTCAGTAGCGACTTTCCTCCCATATCCTAGACACCAGCAGTCTCCCCCTGCAAGCTGCCAAACAATAAGCCAGTCAGTAGAAATTTGAAACGCTTCCCCCAAAGACATAATTTCTTGAAAAGATAGAACAGTTACAGCCTAGGACAAAACTATTGTGACTTTTTTAATGGGTTTATAAAGATCCTAATGAACTGGGGAATAAAATAAAGCTCTTTTTCAATCTCTCTCACATAGGCAAAGAAAAGAGGCCTTTGGAAGGAGGTGGACTGCTGAAGGATGATGCCTCGCAATCGGGTTGCTTGTAGTAGATCTGACCATACCCACCAATAGAAAAAAGGGTGACTGTGGGGTGACTCAAGCTATTTAAACACATAAATCATTTCTTTGTGTGTAAATTGCATTGCCTGCACTCGGTTTACAAAGATCCTACTGGACTCGGGAATGAGATAAAGATCCTTTTTTTTTTTTTTTTTATCTTTTGCTTGGGGAAAACAAAGATACTAGACTTTTGGAAGGAGAAGTTGGACCACTGAAACACTAGAAAGGCCCGAGCGGAGAGATCTTCTATGCACATAGACTACCAAATCACCTACTTTGATGATCTTCATTTGATGTGCTTCAATTCTCTCTTGCATACTTCTCATCACAGCTCAACTTCTTGTGACAATGATCCATACCATCATCTTAGTTAATAAAGACATGGCCGAATCCAGTAGCCATCAACACTTCATGAGAGATTCACATGTAAAGGATATTAATGCAAGTAGAACTAGATTTTTTTTTTTTTTTTTGTAGAAGAGAAATCGATAAAGTGGAATGTTCTAGAGTCCTTTTCATGTATATTTTAGAAAGGTTGACAGTCCCATGGCATTGGGAATCACAACTATGTAAGAGTGGGGTATATAAACTTTGTTAAATGAGCTGATGAAGCCCTAATGCACCACTAGCCTAAGGGCTAAAACAAGGAGTTCCAAGAATAGACCCATTGCTAATAAGCCCACTGGCACCAACCCACAGTTATCCAGTCCGTCAGGCCTAAACATAATGGGCCGAGCCCATAGAAGACTGATCCATTAGGCCTAACCATGAACATCCAACCCAATAGCCGTAATTTAACTACCTGCTTCCTTTGTACTTTCCAATGAAGTTTTATAGATTCACATATCTTAAATCTAGCAAGATAATTGAGTGACATGTAATCAGTTAAAAGCAATTGATTGAGCGAAACAGAAGAAAATCCCTTCACATATAAAGAAATTGGCGTGTTTCAATTTGATGTAAGGGAAAGGAAATTATTAGGATTTATTTTGTGTTGGCTAATTCATGGGTTGGACAAAACTCTGTGTCCATTGAGTTGTATTTTCTATTTTATTTTAGAATGGACTGTGGTTGTGTCACCGGAAGAGCTGAAGCGAAGACAGTGAATAATTTGAGAAGAAGTCCAGATGAACCTACGAGGCCCGATCGATCGGACAGAGGTCGGATCGATCGAATGTTTCTCAAGTATTGACAGAAAAAATTCGGAAACAAAGGCTTGACCCGATTAATCAGATCCTCTGTCTGATCGATCGGATGGCCGGAAATTTCCAGAATGGGTTGCGGATTTGTTTTCTTTTTAGACTAGTGTTTCCCACTTTGAGTCCTATTTGTGTTCTAACACTAAGGCACGAATTTTGGGCTATAGAAAGCGTGTTGCTCTCAACCCTAGGTGTGTGTATTGAAGATCAAAGACACATCAAGTAATTCTCTCATTGTTCTGAGGTGAGAAAATCCTAGGAGAGATTCTTCGATTCTCTAGAGCCATTGAGAGGTTGTGCTGAAGATCTGCTCTAAAAGGTTTGCTGCTTCTACTCTCTTGTAGAAGATTGTTCATCTTGGTTGACAAGGTGTTGCTGGATCAAGTGCGGGGAACGGTGCACGGCGGGAAAGTCGTGGCAACAGGAGAAGTTGTGTAAGAACTAGAGTCCTTAGGTCGACGTACTGACTTGCAAAGGGAGCTGTGAGTATATCTTGTAACCGTTCAATAGTTCTTTATTTCATATCATGGTTTTTCTCCCTGGATAGGGTTTCGACGTAAAAGATTGTGTCTGCCTTCTTGTGGTGATTGTTTGATAGATAGTTTTGCTAGTTCTATCTTATTTGGTTTATTACTTCCGCTGTGCATTGGTTTGTGAAACTAGCATCCATTATAGTAAAGCTACTTTCAGAAATCCTATCTAGGTCTGTAGTAGGCAGGTGTAACCTCCTCTATGTAAATACCTCAGAATATCTCATTTGTGGATCAATGAAAATTTCACTTTCCCACCAATTGTTGCGAATGCATTTGAGCAAGTGTTTCCCCTTGTGTGAAGACTCCTTGGGCTGCCAATGGTGATGACGCCAATAGCCGGGCATACGTGGTGAATGCGTGAAAACTCTATCCATCATTGAGCCCCATCATAGGGTCATATAGCGATGGAGGATTCTTCCTCAACAGAAACATAATAGATTTCGCCTTGTTGCAGGTTAATGTTTGTGATATAATAAAAGTGTTCAAGAGAAAATTTAAAGAATGTGTAAATAATCAACAATGTGTAAAGAAGGGTTAGCGAGGAGGATCATCATCAACATTCATACCCAAATCTTGTCAAGGCGGAATTGGATACTATTTGAAGTGGCTCCAATTTTGGAAAGTCTTAAAAGGATATTTTCCATTTGTCATGTGAATGTTTTTACTCCTAAACATGGTTCAAAATCACATTTGTAGTGGCCTTCACGGACAACCTCGAAAAGTGATACATCCCGGCGATACAACGTGAATTTTTTTACCAAAATATATATTTTTTAAATATAAAATATTAAAAAATACTATAAAAATGTTTTATTTCGTTAGTACACTATATATGCCTAGCCCGAATCAGCATATTTGTGTTTTACTCCCCGTAACTCTTCCTCAGCCAGGCTTGGGAAGAATAGCAGAGCAAATACAAGTATTAGTAGCATAGCAAAAATGCGTTCCTCGTCATTAATATGTTTGCTCGCGGTAATTGTGGCCTCTCGGGAGAATCGATGACTGCATCTTTGATGCACTGCTAGTACATCATCTGAGAATTATGAATTGGCTAGTTGTAAATAGCCCCAGGGCTATGGAACAAAGGATTATCCCGGATCTACACCGAGGTATTGACGGTGATTCTCAAATATCGCAGAACAGAATGCGATGAGATAGACTGCAACAGAAACAAAGACATGTTTTCTTTCATTAGTAAACACTATAAACCAAAATATCGGGCCACCTAGGACATTATACGAGCACTGTTGTTTAATGTTTAATTGTTAAATTTGTCATTTTTTTACTGTTAACTTGTTGTTCATCCTTATAGTTTTTTTTTTTAGACATATCCTTATAGTTTATAAATCCATCAATGTGGCAAATATTTAAAATATAAAGCACTCAAAATAATAATCACCCTTTAAATTTGCTAATGTGAAATATTTCATACTGACCGGAGTTGTGCTAATTATCTTAGTACAAGATAAAAGACTCTAGGATCTACCTCTTTATAAGAAATTAGGTTCATCAGATGTTGCTCACGATCTGATCAAAGATCATTAAATGGACGGACATAAAAAAATATAACTTGCTTATTGTCCATTTAATGACTTTCGATAGAGAGACAAATCTCAAAGTTCTCTTATTTGGGAAGACAAATGCGTCACACAACCTCTACCACATATTCTACCAACTAGGGATTCATATCCTCTTCTGGTTTAACTCACGAGAAATTATGAGGGCCCCACTCATAAAATCTAAATTGTTAAAAATAAATGCCCACCTCTTGATTCTTTTTCTTAGTATTTTCTTAATGTGTTTTATAACTGATTGATATGATAGTTGTGTCAAAGACCCATCTGTATAAAGCCCATGGTCCAATGGCCCATACATACAAGCCCACGTACACTGTATACTAAAATAGGTTGGTCAACTGCCTAATCTCGTACAGAATATATATACTATAGTTAAGAGATTCCCATGATTGTAATTTACTTGATTGTAGCCGAAACTGGGCAGTATCACATCTATAGATACAATGGTCGACTCTCATTAAAGGGCAACCAATTCCACATAAAATTTCCTCTAGTTTTTGTGTGAACAAGTGATCAATTTAGTGTTTTGACAAGTACGACAAGGCGCCCAGCTCCTATTGGAGTAGAATTTATTAAGGGCTTATTTGTTTAGAGTTTTTACAAGTGAACCCTATCAGAGGGTTGGAATTGGAAAAAAGAAAGGCCTACATAAAATTCATGAAATCTGTAGTGAGGCCAATAGTCTACCAATTGAAATTTTGAACCGCTAATATAAATGCGCATGTCTTGTATTGGACCTGACAAAATTTCATTCCAATTGGAGATAGGCCCACAATAAGATTGTACTAGTCCCGGCCAAAATCATTCCAAAATCTTAGAGTGGGGCCCAACTTCAATTTGAATAAATCTTGGTCAGGAACCATATAAGATGTGGCATTTATATTGAGCATTTCATATTGTTAACATGTGGGCCCCATTGAGCCTAAAAATTTGCAATGAGTCCATGCATCAAACGTATTGGCTGAACCCCCCCCCCCCCCCCCCCCCCCCCGCGCAAAACCCAAATTCCCGTCTCTCAATCTTTCGCCTTATACAACTGTTATGGCTAATATTTTGAAAATATTGGTCGATACGGCCGATACATCGACCAATATTTCACCAATACTTTTTACGCACTATGACTCATATTAAATCAAGATATTGCAATGGTCTCTGCCGCTACCGGCAATCGTATTGGCCGATATTTAAACCATGCTCCTAATACCTATCTAAAACTCATATTTAGAGAGATCTTAAATGTGATGTGCTCCATTTTGAGAAGAACAGTCACAGTTTTGAGATCTCTTCCAAGAGAAGTGCGAGGTGTGCAATATGATCTAATCAAGAAACTTTTAAGACAAGGTTTTATAAAAATTGAAGGGCCTTTTTTTATCAGCCTTTTTTTTATCAGCAATAGAGAATTTGTGTAATAAGACAAGTATTATCTATTAGATAAGTGGAGAACCTGCAAAAACTTTTATCTAAAAGAGAAAGGAGCAAAATTTAGCTAGCTCTTACCCTCTCCTTTTGTAGATGTGATGCAAATATGATGTGCCAATCTCGTCAGAACTCGTAAATTTCATGCCCAAAAGAAGAAAGTTTGTGACAACTCATCCAAGCCAACCTTGGTGTATGTTGTTTGCATAGTGGTTAGGCCAGCTATGACCTATGAAGCAGAATGTAGGGTAATTAGGAAATAACACATGCAAAGAATGAGTGTAGCAAAGATAAGGATGTTGAGATGAAATGTGACAAAACTAGGAACGATAGAATTAGAAGGAGTGCATTCAAGAGCATTTAAGGGAAGTATCAATAGGTGATAAACTAAGGGAGACTTGTTTGAGATGGTTTGGACATATCCAACATAGGCCAACAATGGCCCCATTAAGGAAATGTTTCTCAATGCAGGTTGATGGCCTCTCAAGAAAAAGGGGTAGACTAAAGAGGACGTGGATGGAAGTAGTAAGAATAAATCTGAAAAGGTGCAACCCATCCGAGATTTGGCCCAAGATAGATTGGAATGGTGAAAAAATTTCATGTAGTTAACCCTTGCAACCATCACCATCATGGATCAAAATAGCGGCCACTGCGCTAAATATGGCATAGCAGTCTAGCTATTCAGTGCCGCTCTCATTTACAGCAACCACTACAAACTGCTATGAAGTGTGATTGACAGCAACTTTCCATAATTTTTTTTAAAAACACATAATAGGGCTTCTTTTTTCTCCTCTCCAAACAACATTTCTACGCAACTCTTCTACTCTTCTAGTGCTTAAAAGAACACCAAAAAACATAAGATCTCACGGAATTGAACGCCGATACATTGAGTTCCTCTCAAGAACTCTTCTCTAAGTATATCCTGGCAGACACCCCCTTTGGTTACTAGAGGTATCTTTTCTCAATTATCAATAAAAGTACATTGTTTGTTTTGATAAAGTTAATTTTTCATTTGGTTTGAACTTTAAACTTTATTAAGCATTACTTAATGACTTATATATCCTGTGTTATGTACAGTTGTACTAAATTTCTTATTTTAATTATGAATTTAGAAATGCATAGTAGTTTCTAACTTAGCATAGCTAGCCAACATGAATGCATGTGAAAAAAATATATCAGAACTTTTATTTTATAATCATTCAACGATACAGAACCTCTATGCACTGAAGGGACCACTACACCCCCTATCTTAGTTACTACAGGAAAAAAGCATCAAATTCAAATATTTTTCAATATTCTGAATTTCTTGGAATTTTGTTTTTTCAAAAAATAAAATAAAATAAAATTGACCAATTCACACGCTACACCGCTACATGTCGCCTGCTACGTAGTATTTTGGCCGCCGGCCGTTACGCCTGCTACAACTGCTATTTTGACCCTCATTGGGACAAGGCTTTGATGATGAGATTATTTGAAGGAGTATTTTGAAGGAGGTGAGGGTTTCTAAGGAAAATCTAGTAGACTATGCAAGAATGGTCAGATGTAGAGCCGAAGAGCTAAATACCAAGGCCTCGCTTAGCTGGCCTAAGTTAGCAGCTATGTGGGATCCAGTGGTATAAAGAATTTAATGATGGTTCAAGTAATTTTATGGTCAATATCGAAGAAAATAAATTGTGGAGTTTCAAAGGAATGCATGCATAAGACAGTTTAAATGACTTGGGCTTAAATTTAACAAGGACTAGATAGTGTGGGGGTAAAGATGACCAGTCCTGACAGGAATGAGAGTGGGAAGGTACAACTCGGGAGAGATGTTACTTTCATTGTCTTGCATGATATAGAAGGAACCGAACGAAGCAGAGTATTTCAAACAAAATATGTTCATATATATGCACTGAAGTATTTATGGGTGCATGAGAGATTGATTTCACATGACACTTGTCAAATTTTCATTTTCTTTTTGATGACCACTTTCATTTTTTTATCAAAAAAATCCCATTGCAAGAATTAGTATCTTTACCTTATTTAAAGTTCCCTCAACTTTTTTATTCTTTTTAATGAAATAGTATTCGCTACTACTATACTATAAGTCTCCCTTTAGTACTTCTGCTTTCATTTCCATTGCTGCTAATCATTCCTGGATTGGCCCAAGCATCGCATGAGTTGGTTTTTTGTTACTATATAGGAACTAAAAATAGCTTCTTTAGATGTATCTCAAGAATCTTTGTCACAGTTTCAACCTTACTCGACCTTGGGCAACGCTGATCTGCTTGCAATAATTTCTGTGCCAAGGTGATCGGAGGGAGTTGGATAGATATCTGAAAAATTATTTTCAAGAACCCACCAGCATGCAATTGGTGGGTAAATTTCCATGATAGTCATACACAAAGCAGAACTATGAGGCGACTCATCCATAGTATGTTTGGCGCATGTGCAAACACTGATCCGAACCATTGCCTATAGACCAACTAATGCAATGATAAAATGATTCTAACCCATCATATTTTGCCTGACTTTACACCCATCTGATTATGATTATTGGATTTTGATGATTCTTCAGAACCTTTCATTCGAAAACCACTAGGAACCTGCATACTTGTCTGATGTGGATGGTTTCAAGTATATGCTCCATCTATAAATGCATCCAAAGAGTTTGTACTACTTTTGCACATGCTGTGTCCGCCATGGATGGCTTGTAGAATATTTGCCAGAATTAGCCAATGAAAAAACAAAGAACTAACACTTCTTTTGAACTGGACCAAGAATTCAACACTATCTGAAATAGCAAAACTAAGTTAAGCTGCCATGAGAACAAAAGCTTACTTGAGTTGTGAGATCAGGCTATTGGCTTCTCTGACGGCTGCACTAACAGCATATAAAGCCATCTTCTTGACCTGAGAAGGAAAGCTATTAGAACAAAAGAATAATAATTTTCATTATGCAAAGCAAGTCCAGTATTCCAATTTGCATTTGCTACAGAGAAAAAGTACTGGTAGGAAGAAATCTCCAGCAACTTGAGAGAAAATTTGCCTCCATTAGCAGATCAGCTCCTCACTCTCACACACACAAATGGATGCTTGAGCCTCATAGAAAATAATCAAATTTGTACATTTTGCAGGAGATGGTTAAAAGTCATCCAAATCTTTGTGATTTCCATTTCCTCATGGAAAGTGGACTGCACTAGATGGACGGACAGTCTTGATTGGCATATGGATGGATCAAGTGAAAACATAACTGGGTGTACTGTAACATACAGGCAACCCCTGGATGACTAACTGGATTATTTCTCATATACACATTCATGAGAAATATAACAATGACCTAATCAAATCCAATTGCCACGATCCATAACAATCTCTATGAAATACAAAAGAGCTACGACTACTATATAACACACACAGAGAGAGAGGTACCTCCAGTTTATCTTCCTTAGCTCTATGGTTTTTTGGTAGCAAGCGAAACTCTTCTGTCAAACGAACACATTCTTGGACATTGTCGGGAGAAACAAAGTCAAGCGCCACCTTTATGCAAGACTGGGAAAAAAAAAAGGATAAGAAAAAGTTGTCAAACACTATCATACTGGAAACCACCAAACCTACAGTAATTAAAAAAAAGGTCATCGCCTAATGCGGTCCCGCCGAAGCAGGGTCCTGAGAGGGTCAAGACTAGAGACAAACCTAACCTTTGGCAATTTTTCACAAAGTGACTGCTCGCAGGTCTAGAACCTGTGTTATCACGTATGGCACCTGAGACTTTTACCATTGCACCAAAGCAATGACCCTACCAAACCTACAGTAATTAATGTGGCAAAATGATGGTAAATATGACTTTGAAGGATTTCTTCTCCTCCAAAATGTTGATTATGTCCCGTGTATTGTACTTCATAGCTATTCATTTCCAAAATCTGTGGACAGGCATACAGAGATTGTGCATAATAGCCAATACAATCCTAAGAAAAGTGGAGAACCAAATATCCCTCTTTTTCTCTCTAACTTGCATTGCTATCCTTGACCATCCAGCTCAAGTGAGTACCTTATTAGTCACAATAGGCTGCATGATATTTAAAAAACAACCAACTAGGCTTATTATACTTCAACCAGCCAACCCAACACGCTTGGCAATGAAATTTAGGGTTTGGTTACATTTCAAACCCATTCATGAAATGGTTGAAATGTGTACTGGCCATGTCTTGTTACCTTAGGAGGTCAATTGCCACCCTACCACCTGACCAACTGTGAACAGTTGCAAACCACTCGACAACAAAGAAATGGAATCATCACATGCATAATAACAGAAGCACAGGAATAGGATACCCAAAACGGTTTTTCAGATGCCAAGAAGAAAGAAATTACAGAAAAACTTTATTTTCAGCAAGGTCATTTTATTTGGAGAATGCCCAAGACCAATGACAAAACAGGAGAAACAGGATGAGGCTGCAAGAGATAGTCTTAGACACTTCTTTGGTAAGGAGCCAATCTCTGAGTTTGCTACTCTCATCGGATGAGAGAAACAACCAGGTACTGCAAAATAAGAAGAGCAGTCCAAATATCATCCAGTCACAATTGGTCAACTGCCAGTCATCCACATGTTTGCCCTTTTCACCCACTCCACACAGAACTACCAATATTTTCTTTCCCATGTAAAAAGGAAAATCGATAATGATCTAGATGGTCAGCATGTACATGGTTTTTTTCCCTTGCCAACCAGTAGAAATGCAAAGAAATTGAAGTGTGATAATATTTCAGATTTATATGGTTAACATAGGGAAGGAGAAACAAAATTCATTTAACCGACCCCAACATAGTTGGTAAGGCTTTGATGATGGTGGTGGTGGTGGTTAACAAAGGGAAGGAGAGGATTTGGGACATAATGAAACAAGTAAAGTTAAAATTGCTGCACACAAAAGGCAATATAAAAACTGTAAGAAACAGAGTCTAACCTTTCTATTTCTCACTTGATGAGGACATCCTGCTGGAATAAAAACTGCCTCACCAAGGTATTGCTCAAATGTCCAAGGTTCAACATCTGCATGAAGAAACCGTTTTATTAAATTGCATCAAGTGTAAGAGTGCAATTTTGCAACTAATAATTTTTGAAACATAAAGTCATAAACAATTACATACCGAACTCTTCCTTTAGCTGCTTTTTATGCCTTTCATTCAAGTAGAGAGTCTGATCGTGAATCGGATGAATGACCTGTAGCAAGTATAATAAAAAAGATGTTTTGATATTTTTCCCTCAGAGGATATCATAATAGCCTCATTCAATAATACTCACTGAGCCAACAGGAAGATTATCTATATGCCGAAATTCTCTCCAATGCTTTTGCAAATATTCAATTAATTTTGGTACATCCTGCCTACGGAATATATCCCAAACAGCACCTCCATAAACAACCTTTGAGGTGTTGTCACTGTGAATACATGACTGTCTTGGTTCTAACACAGTCCCCGACGAATTTCCTGATGCATCCATCATGATGGAAGGCATCTTTTCCGGGATTGCATTATCTACGATTGCATTATCTACGGAGTCATCTTCTGGATTACACGGCTCCAAAGAGTTGAGCTGTTCTTGTTGTACCTCCTCTTGCAATTCGGCTACAGCACTAGAGATGATATCTATGCCGCCATAAAGTTGTTGTGTGTCTTCCCTCGTATGTTTCTTCTGCAGTTTCTTTATGCCATTATATTGCCATGCAGCAATTTTCACCTCAGTTGTGTGCATCAGAACATTTACCTGGACAAAAACCACATAAAAAGTAATGACAATCAATATCTATTGCTTAAAGGAGCAACAGATAATGATTGAAGAGCACCTTGTCCAGATATGAGTAAAGAAAAGGTTGAATGTGTTGCAGGGTAGTGACATACTCCAATATAACAGGATGAGAAGGAAAAATTAAATGAACTGGAGTAACGTAGTAGTAGCCATTTCTGGCACCATAATCCAAGTATCTTTTGCTGGCAGATCTTGAGTTTAACATATTTTCTTCAGAAGAATAGATTTTGCAGTTATTTGAAGGCAAGCTTCATAATTTCTATGATGAAATATTTTCAAATATTTGCCCATCAGTTACTCAGGAAGATCATGCAATATGAACTAAAAGAACAACTCAACAGGGCATAGCACAAACCAAATCAGGTGCATTTAGAACAAACCAAATCACAATGTATAATGATGATAAACGTTGATAGAGGTTAAATTAGGATGCAGAAATGTAGAGCCCCTGAAGTGAAATCCTTAACGAAACACTGTCAACCAATCTACCCAGGCATATGCATGAAAGCACACATCAAAGCACTTTTATATCAATTATCCTTATAAAGTATTCTATCTTCATAGGCATCTGATGTAGCCCAAATGGAAAAGTCGCCAACAGTCGAGGAGATAATGTTGAACTTTTAATCTGAGAGAAAGCATTAAGTTTTTTTTTTTACTCTTTTTTTTTTTGTGCCATTCATTGGTTAACTCATACCCACAACCTCGAGATGCAATAGTCTTTCACGGTGCCACGGGCTCTTGTCCAAAACTGAAGTGTTCTTATTTTTTGGAAAGTTTTTTTTTTTTTTTTTGGAAAGGTAAAATGAAGTGTTATTATTCAAACAATAATTCCAGAATAAGATTCACTATTTGCACCAGATGAAAACAGTCAAAATCTGTCATATTTATGCATAAACAGATGTGGGACCCATATTGAAGCCCTGGCACATTGAAATCCCGAAAGGGATTCGCACAAAAGTCTGGTTGTGCAAATCCCTCTTTCAGCAGTTACCATCAATTACTCCTATCCAATTTTAGTCTCCGGATTATTCTTTCTTTCTTTAATTAAGGGCCATTGGCCAGAGAAATCTTTTTTGGAGAGAAGTGATACTGACATCTTCGGGAGGCCATCTTTATATGTAAAAGCTTCCACAGTTTCTGTATGAAACCCTTTATATCACTTTCTATGTGAAAGTTGGGACGAGCCTGGTTTTTGCTTATTTTCATCCATCTATGTTTATAATGCATATTTCTGGACTTTTGTTGTTGATCGATCAAATTCAAAGCCCAAGGTATCCATTAAGGATGTGAATCAGCGTATGGTTGTTAAAACGGGTGTCCAATTTTTGTTCTCTTCTGGGATTTCTGTATGTTAAAGAACAGAAAACAGTTCATGACTTCTGTTTAGTATGCTATCCCTCGCTGTTGGATTAATGTATTATTTTATTGTCTGAGATAAGGTTCTGAACAGGAAGGGTTTGGCAACAAGCACAAATTTGTTCCCATTCTTTAGCCTAGATTCTTAAGATTTGGTGCCAAGGAGTTGTGCAGAACGTATGCTGCAGTACTAATACTTGACTGTCCCTGAAATTGGATAGTAAGCAGACTGCCCATCAGACTCTGCAATGTATTTCTCATTGGGAAACAGTTTCAATAGTTGCAACTTGCAACTTTAGTATTTTTATATATGTTTGACAGGCCTGGAAATAACATTGGGTCATAAATAAAAAAGTGAACTAACAAGATTATCATTTTGTTTGTATTGCTTAGTTATCTCTTTCCATTTTAGAGTACTTAAAGCCGAATTGGTTTTCATTACATGGTTCATGAACAGTCAGAATAATGTTTACTGAAAAAAAAAATCAAGAATGATTAGTCAAGGAGAGATAAGTAGTCATCTTACGACAACTATAAAAGACACTGATCTAGCAAAAGAAAAGAAAGCAGATTGAACGTGGATTAACATAGAAAGCACAAAGGAGAGTTAAGGCACAGAGTTTCCTATATAGATCTTTCAGGTTAGCGATCAATTTATACTAATGTAGCATAAATGAATGATAAATACAAACAACACAAGGCCCATAAAAAAAAAAGGTCAAAAGACTTTAGAGTCACAATATACATACCGCATCAGACATATCACAGTGCAGCTTTGTCACAGAATCACCTCTACCAAGCTCTTCACAAGACCCATATGCTATATATGTTTTGGGTCCCAAGTCAGGCTTCAACCGTCCCTCTGGAAGTTTTGTGGCGAGATTCATAAGACCGGATTTTGGATTAGTATAATCATGATATGGAAGTACTGAAACAAATTCAGCACAATGCCTTGGCAAGCGCTCCTCAAATAAACTTGAGGGAGGCCAATCCTTCAGCTTCAACATCTCCGGCCACAAGTCCTTATGCATACGACCTTCTAAGTAGCCTTGGAAGAACTGGTGAATATTAATCTCAACCTACAACAGAAGAGGTAATAACTAATATGGAAAAGTACAAAGTCCATTGTAATTGTTTTTTTCAATGGTCCAAACTAAAAATAAGTAGCAACATGGAAATGGCTTGGTCCAACAAAAACAAGAGGCATAAATATGAGTTTTTCCCCTTTTTTTTCTTCTGAATGATGGTAACTTGATAATATAAAAAAAAAAAAAGATACAAATACAACAGGAGCAAGAACCAAAACAAACAAGATCAAACACAAAAAGGCCTACTAGCAAATAAAAAGGAATGTATGTATGTACAAGTTTGTAGGATAACTAGTCTCAACAAAGACAGTTTAAAGCTTCAAACAACCGGTATAGCTGTCCTTCGGAGCCCACGTAACTGTTTGAAATAAGCTAGAATCTTAGACTGCTAGCATTTTTTAAAGTGCTAGCAAGTAATGGCTTTTAAGTTTCCCATATTGGGAAAGGTGTAGAAACATTTCAGTTTTTCATGTTTTAAATATTGTGTAGTTGCTTAGAGTGTGCAAGGGTATTAATTATGATAATCCCGCATAGGGAAAGACCCCTATAAATTCAGCTGCATACTTCCTCCCAAATTAAGTTAATTGGGTGAAACTTGAAGTTCCTTGGCTGCATTACCTATTAACCTCTTTTCTTATTGTTTGAGATCAAGAGAACAAGTTTCTTCTCTTGAATCTCCATTGTCTTTCTCCACTGTGGTAGAGTAATTATATCAGCAATTACACACTCCTACTCTGGTTACTTATTTGGGTAGTTTCTAGACCTTTCTTGTACTAAAAAATGGTTCATTCACAGAAATCAGATAAGCATGATCAAATGTGTATCATAACACATCTGCAAGAGTATAATGTCCCAAGCCTTGATTAACTATAGTTATATTCTTTATGGTATTTTGTGTTGATTAGAGGGTGATTATTGGGTAATTAGCTATGTTTAGGTGTTTTAGTAGCTTTTGGACTTGGTTGGGTAGTTAGGAGGAGTTATTTATTATTTTGGGTGATTGTGAGGGGGTAGATGTAATTTTAGGGGTTGGCAGTGTAGAACCCTTTAGGGTAGTGGTCTTGATTTTGGGAGACTTGGGAGAAGGGATGAGATCCTTTGAATTCCTAGAAATACCCTTGTTGACCTTCTTTGAACCATTTTAGTAATAAGGGCATTTAAGTCATTTTCATTTTCCCTCTTTAGCAACTTCAGATCTTCCATCTTCCTTGTGGTTATCATTGAAGACCGTCATCATCAACAAGATTCCTATCTTCTCCCTCTTCATCTCTCATTGGATTTCCTTCTGTTTTCCCCAATCGAGGTGGATTTCTAACCCTACATTTCTTTGTGAGATCTATGGTAGAATTTAGTCCCTAATCTCTTTTCTCCCTTGGATTTGTGTGTAGGATCCTTAGATTTAGGTGGATTGAGGGATTGGAGTAGAATATTAGGGTTTTGGATTGGGATCTTGTCTATTAGAGAGGTTTTCCCCAATTCAAGACCAAGGCAAGTGACGATATATGAATTACATAGCATGCATGTTGTTTTCTTTGATTCTTGCAATGGAATTGTTGTATATCTGATGAATTGCTCTAGATTTCCTAATTTCATAAGCTCATGTGATGTAATTAGACCTAATTCATGTGATTTGGAACCCTTTTGAGAGGAAGGACCTTAGATTTAGGTAATTTGAGGATAAAAGAGGCTGTGGAATGACCTAATTGATGGAATTCTGATGTTTGAGCGGAATGGGAAATCATTTCCCACGGATCCAAACCAGATCTGCACTCAGTTGT
This sequence comes from Litsea cubeba, assembly GCA_012931725.1. Lineage (NCBI taxonomy): Eukaryota > Viridiplantae > Streptophyta > Magnoliopsida > Laurales > Lauraceae > Litsea > Litsea cubeba. The sequence goes on from CM022952.1 coordinate 12,523,722, forward strand.
AGCTTATGGGAAGTTACGGCTAGCCGTACAGCATTCACAGCCAGCAGTAGGACACTAGAAAGCTAACTGTAAACGTACTGTAGTTACAATTCCAAAACTGTGCATTTTCAGGGTTTTGTTTTGTTGTTCCCTCACGGCTAACCATAGGGCTATCCACGGCTAACCAAAAGCTAACCGCAACACACTCATGGCTTAGCCGTAAGTGACCTTCGGCTAACCGTAAGCGTGAGTGAGTTTTATATAATACAGAATCTGGACTTTATGACCTTTAGATTATGTTTAGGACCCTTATACCTATTTGATGGCCTTTAAATGTGGGACTTTTGGTAAGTGGAAGTTTCTCATTGTAAGGTGTGAGAGACAAAGCCAAGTCAAGAGGATGGTAATTGTGGGACTTTTGGATGCTCTTTGATCATCAGAGCACCAAGCTTAATATAGACAGCATCCAGAACCCCATTGTTCACCATTGTGTTGGATGACCTAGTGATCACACCCGAATGGCAACCAATGACCTAGGTTTGGCTATTTCAATTCGTCCTTTGATTGGTACTTGATGAGATGATCTATATTGCCTTGTATATTGATTGACCTTTTATCTCATGGCTTGTACATGTGTCTTTGTTACCTGTTGTCTTGTTAATTATGAATACGATGTTAAAAACCTAGGGTGGACCTAGAGTTTGATTACCCATGTATGAGGCCAAGTTGACTATTCAACGGCTTGTTTGGAAGTTGTTTTGGATGGATTTGGTGATTTTGGAGTATTTCCTTTGTTTGATGAATGTCTTGCTCGCGCAAGAGGGAGTCTAACCAGATACTATCTTTTGTGATTCGTTGAGGCAGGCACCACTTAGCTGATTAGTCTAACCAAGTCTTGGATCCCCTGTGGCAAGAACTGTCTATTATTTTGCCATCTATAGATTGGGTTTTGAGGTGGAAGTATGCCACTGGATAGACTACTTTGACGCTTGAGTGCCAACTTTGGCCGGGCTTTTCCCGTGCAATCTTTCCTTTGGCTGGGCTTGTCATCCCGTGCATCCCTATCACCACTCTATGAGTACGGGGGCAGCGACATAATATCCTGTGGTGATTTAGCTTATATGGATGTGCCAATGTAGCTTATCATTATATTGATTCTTGATGATATCTTTACTCATGCACAACTACCTAGTTCATCTATCTTTGCTTAATCCGTTAATCATCTTTATTGACTCAAATTCCATTTGATACATCATACTGTGTGTATATTGTAGCTTGTCGGGTTTGCCCAAACCCTATGATGCCTAGAAACGGAATGGACACGGCAAGGATGCGCCAGAAACATGGCAAGGACACAGATTTTACATATAAAAGGTGAAGTATCAGATACGAGACGACACGATACATTGCCCATTTTGAAGTATCCGTAATCATAGCCCAAACATGATGTTTCACTAGGTGATGTAGCTATTGGATCCCTTACCTTTATCCCAGAGGGTGAGGCGCTCCTTGAGATGCCAAGGGAGGAGGACCGGGAGTGGTGCGCAAATGGTGTAGCGTAGTGACGTTGGCCCGCACACAAGAGCCTCACCATTGGACTTGGGACTTAGTCTATCTTTGCTTTTCTTTTATAAACTTTCATTTGTGCCATATTTTGGCTGGGTTGTAACTAAAACACTTTGTTTCTTTTGCAACTTGAATATTGTGGTAGTTTGGTGAATTGTTTAGCTCCATATCATACATGGATTAATACATATATTTTGAGATTAATGATTTCAGCATCCGTATATTGGTAATGATGGTTATATTAAATATCCTCATAATGCTGATGTGAAATAAAATATCCTCACTGCAATCCTCGTTATGGAAAAGTTTCAACTAGTCCTAACTCGGGATTAGGACTTCCGTGTTTGGATGGATGGTGGATTGAAGTAAAGTGAGGCAAATCAATTATCCAGACAAGAAAAGACCAGGGATCATATCAAAAGTACACAAATTCAAAATTCCCTCCTTTTTAAAAAAAAAAGTCAAAAAGCAACATCATTTCTCTACTAAATGACAAAAAAAAAATCCTCTTTTTACACAAAAAGTCAAAAAGATTCCCTATCAAACCACTAAAAACAAAAGACCATGATAACCCCCTTATATTTTATTCTCTTGATTTGATGCTTCACCTAACTTTACTTCAATCCATTGTCCATCCAAACACGCAGGGAATCCAGGTTTGGGGGTGTGGCAAAGGGTGTTATGACTTCATAGTGTATCAATCTCAAACATAGTTGGGTCCAATGCAGTTCTTGAGACCTGAACTATTTATGGATCATACAGGCTTTGAATAAGGATTCCACGAATGATGCTATCTTTGATAGAAAGCACCATACCAACTCCTGGAAGAACTTTGGTTCATTCATCCATATGTAATCACCCCATGCAGCAGAAAGCTTTGACAACTTAGTCCAGCTCCAATGCTTGGGCATTTCATAGAATAAGGTGCCAGTTGTGTGCCTATCTATTGTGAAAAGCAATAGTGCCTACTAATTTATGCATGGGCAGAGGAAATGTTGCCCAGTCTTATAATTATGAAATGATGATAGATTAGATAACTAGAATATAGAAACCTAACAACAGTATGTCTTAGCACCCTTTTCTTATAGGTGACACCTGTGATGCCTGGATATGGCATGGATACAATAGATAGGGCCACGCCATAGACATGGCAGGGACATGAATTTACTCATAAAAAGTGACGCATCAGATACAATATGACATGATGCGTTGCCTATTTTGAAGTATCCGTGCATCATAGGGTGACATGACTCAAACCCGGTGTGAAAATGAGATCCAACTTTGCTATGGCCCATTGTCTAATACATAGTAGCACTTGTGAAAATGAAAGATGATCCCCAACTTCATCACTCAGTGTACTTCAAGTAATGTAGAACGGTCCACTCAATGGAAGATTCTATAACCCTTAATAACTAAAAGCCCTCTTTAACCCAGATATAAAGTAAAGCACAGTTTAAAGTCAATACACTTTCGGCAAACTTTTGGATTAAGTTAGAGGGTTTAGTAGAAATAATGTGTTTGTGTATGTGCAAATGTGGAAAGCTAAGCAGTACAATTACCCCCAACAAAAATACCCATGCATGATGCCCCCAAGTTGCAACTCTCTGCAATCTCAGAGTGTGCTGCTTATAGTAATTGTAACCATTCAATTGAGGGCGTCCATGACAATAGAAAAATGTCTCTGTTGGTTGTTCACTCAGTTTGAAACCAAGTGAACCAAGGTAGTTGAACAGATACATTGTTGGTGAATTTTGCTGGAGCATATGTATGGAGTTCTCATTGAGATTGCTTTTTGTCTAAAATATAGATTATAGAGTCCAGGACCTGTGGTAGGACTTAAATGGCATATCCTATATTTTCGACATAGCACCTATTTATGACAAATAATGTTATATAGTAGCAAGCAAAAATGACCAATTAGATATGTACTAACGATATAAAGGATGAGATGATCAGAGAACAAGATGACATAAAGCGACCAATTAGATATGTACCAACGACATAAAGGATGAGATGATCAGAGAACAAGATGGCATAAGCGACCAATTAGATATGTACTAACGATATAAAGGATGAGATGATCAGAGAACAAGATGGCATAAGCGAATTAAAGATGGAGCACCAAAAGATTTAGAAAAAAGAACTCTAACCTCACACCAGTCGAAGCAATCGATAGCTTTCACTGTCCGAGTCTCCTCGTTGAATTTTTTGCTGCTAGTCTCTCTTACAGCCCTCCACATGACCATTGGTTCCCAACTAAGCCCAGAAGTTTTTTCAAGGACACTTCTGACAATTATTGGTTCACCTCTCACCCAATGCTTCTGGAAATGTCCAATTTCATCATCTCTTAAGTCAAGTGCACTTGGGCAGTAAAGAAAGTTATCACAGCTGTTATCCCTAAAAGCCGCCCGACGAACTTCAGAATTATTTCCATCACTCACTGAGGAACAATTGGGAAAGCATGATGAGCAGATAAGAGAAAATTCACCATCAGAGTACTGATAATGGCTGGTAAGTTCTTTAGCATTCCTGAGCAGCTTATCTACCCAGTTAGCTTTGAAATTGCGCTGCAATGAAAGTAACTCAGTGCCACAACCACCACGATCTTTTGGAGGGCATGGAATGCTACCAGTCATCATTTGCTCTCCAATCAGGAAAGGGGCAAGATGGACTAGCAACCCAATCATCTTTTGTTCCAAGTTCCACTTTGCTCTCCCAACCAAATCTTTTTTTTGAGGCATTAGCTCCTTTGCTCGCATCATGAAGCCGGCGATGGGATCTTTCCTCAAATTGCTGGTGAGATGATTTTGCTTCAGTTCCGCCAGGCTGCTGACCCTCCCGAAGTTCCCGACAACATGTGAGGCATAGATCATAAGAACACTTGCTGCAGCTTCTATGAAAATCAACAATGGATGTATAGCAATTGTCGCTGTTGAATAAAAGCAATTAATACAAGTTAATAAACAAGTACATGGTTTTTCAAATATGCAACAAAAATCATGGTTTCATGTCTCGGTCACAAGTATAGAACACAATTTCTAAAACCACATCTACCATTCCTAAAAATCTAAGAAATGACATCCTTGTACAAGAATCAATATCCTTACGTACCAGTATAGACGCTCTTCTTTATCAAGTCTAGACCTGGTCACTTTCACTTCTGTTGATTCAATTCCTAAAGAAACAAAAGATTTTATACATAGGAATAACGGCTGCTAGTGAAGCTTCATATTTCAGAATCATGGGGACTAGTAGGCATAAGCAACATTAAGGTCATATCAAACAGAAATACCTTGTATCCTGGCTTCCATCTCTATTTCTAAGTTATGCTCTGATTGAATTTGCCTGAGGACAGGAATAACTTTATGAAGCAAGTAGAGCAATCTTTGCAATTTGACATTTGCGTCTAACTCATGCCTGTTATTCTGAAATAAATACCAAGTCATAAATAAATAAATAAACAAATAAAATCACAAGAAGAAAACCTGTAAACTTAGCCACACAAATGTAATAGCAGGGCATATACCATCACGACCACATTACGCAAGCATGCTTTGCAGTTGCAATTGCCACGACAGATAGGACATGCTGTCTCGATTTCCTCTCTTGTTTGTTCAGGATACCTGGTTCATAAATAAAACAAAATCCCTTCAGGGAGCATCAAGAGTATCCATCATGCAACCATTACCAGTTAGGATATATTCACACCCAAACACGAAAAAAAGGAAAAAAAAAATATTAGAAAGCTAGACAGTGTTTCTTCTCCCAAATATTCCCAAAGGTAATCACAAAGGCGCATTTGTGCGGCAACAATTCCATGGAAAAACAGAAGTTTTATGCAAATCTGTGCATCCGAATTTTGGTGCGAAGATTTTCTGCAGTAAGTTTTGGAAAAATCCAAAATTTTGAGAATTTTGAGGTCTGAGGGGAAGGGAGAGGACTTGCTGAATTTTTCCACTGAAAATGTCTTCTCTCCATCACTGCACCCAAAAAAATTGTGGATTCCACAGGTGTGGGATGTCGCGGACAAGTACACAGTGGATTCTACAAGCTGTGAAATCCATGGATGTTTCCAAATCTGTCTAAAAGCAAAGCATTAAAAAAAATCATGTTTTATGTAATTTTTATAGATTACATCACAGTATTAAATTTGAAACATCCTACATTTCAAACCCTGACAAAAATTTAAACTTGATCAGTGAAATTAGTACTACTTTTTCTGAAAACAGTGAAATTAGTATTATTAAATACTAAAAGATTGAGAGGTTATATTCAAAGTTTGAAAAAATCACATGTCCATATCTTAAAAATGAAGATTTTTTTCACCTAACTAAAGGCTACAATGTGAGAATTGTTTGTGTTATTTTCCCCCAAAAAGCATGCAAATTATAATAGTAATTACCACTTGGAGATGCAAGGATAACAGTAACGCCTCCTTTTGCAATAGGAACAAAAGACAACAGCACCCTTGTCATTCCGCTGGCATTGATGGCACATTAAGCTCTGCTCCTTGATCTTACCTGTATCACCCTAGGAGGGAAAAAGGCTCATAAGAACTCAAGCAAGATTTTCATGGATGGCAACAAATTATAAACTCGAAGAACCCAGTACAGTTCATTTAAAATGAAAAGAAATAAAGGAAAGAAAAATATTTGAGGAAAAAAACACTGTTCTTTTCCCATTTTCATATGAGAGAGAGAGAGAGAGATGAAATTATTAAATTTCCAGTGTCCAATAAAAACAGTAGTAAGGAAACTTAATTAATGGTGACTCTTTTAAGTACACATACATAATTCAGAATTATGAGCTGATACGACCCCTTAAAATCAGAGTCAAACACTATTGTCAACTGTACCCATTTGATCTTAATTGCTTATTTAACCACAAAGACTGACATTTAAATATCCAATCAAATAGAAGTTTTATCCTATCTACTTCTATGAAACCATTCAGCAAATCACATGATCAGAGTATTGACATTTCATCAGCCTTGGCGCTGTGGCAAAGGACATAAATTCCCTCCTTTTGAGGGCAGGAGCATGGGTTTGAAGCCTGCCATAAGTTTGTCTACTGTGGTCTCTTTGTAAAGAAAATCCATGTTGCCCACTATGAGCAGTAAGAGGATATACATCTCGGGAAGATGCCAAAAAAAAAATACAGAGGTTTTTTAAAGTGGGTATACGATCTTAATTCTTTGCAAATATCATTTCTCAGGTCTCTTTGGAATCGGCCATGCTACATGGATGTAATGGAACCGACCCCCCATTATGTCCAAGTGGACTTTCTCCTCTGGAATACATTTAAGCTTTGTAGTCCTACTTCTCAATGAAACAGTTTATGATGCCCGGATAATTTAAAAAGGACATGTACGTCGCCGTATTCAGTCAGATACTTCACTTTTTATGTTTAAAATCCGTGTCCCTCACATATCCATGAAGCGTGCCTCCCGTATTTATGCTGTATCTAGGCAGCATAGGATACAAAGGAAAAGTATGCAGATAAAAGAAATGGTCACATAGGAGCCAGATACATTGTAATCACCCATAAATTTGTACTGGATCCACTTACTAAATAATAGCTTCTATGAAGACAAACTAATGGGAGGTTGAAGAAGAACAGAGTCACCACAAGATCATCTTCAACTTCTCCAGCCTTTGGAATCATCACCAAAGAAGTTTCTCAAGAGTTTATAACACAAAGGAGAATGATTCTTCAACATACTGAAGAGAGAGTGCATAAAAGAGGAAACTTCCCCCAACTGTCGAAAGGGCAGAACTACAGTGCAGTGGCACTGCATCATATTATGGTGCAGCGCCCTTCTTCAATGCATGGTGGGGCCCACCTTTTGAAAATCCAAGCTGGTCATCAGCCCTAACATCCTATGTAGTGATCATCTTATAAATTATTATTCAGATATGGAAGATACCCACCATTGGATCTGACTTGATCTGAAACACGTGATGGAACTTGTTTTAATTTTTTTTGTTGGAATAAAAATGGAGGGAGTCCCTATGTGTGATCAATATAACGGGTTTCCCACTGAGAATTTCTTTGAAAATTTAGATGCAACAAATATAATGGGTGTTAAAGCTAATGAATGGGTTGGATTTGGAAAAGGTGGGCCCCACCATGCATCGAAGAAGGCCACAGTTGCACCATAATATGATGCAGTGCCGCTGCATTGTAGTTTTGGCCCTGTTGAAAATAGGAAGCCATTACATGTATATAAAGAGTCAACTGGACATCCATTTAGAAGTACTATAACTCTTCAATTCAAACTTGTGCTATGCCCCGTCCGATAATTGCCAATCAGTTTTGGCTGTTTTTGTTGCTCTCATAATCTTGTTATCCGTAATATAGATTGGTTACCTATTGAAAAATAAAGAGTCATAACTTCTTCAGGTCATGTCAAAAGTCGCACGAGCTTGGACCACTAGATAGGTAGCTGAATAACCCATCAACAACATCTAATTTCATGTCATTTGGACTTAGTTTGACTCATGGAATCTGCCGATCTCCAAAAAAAATGAAAAATGGGATTTTGGCTTTGACTCCTAAGGCTCATAACATGACAAATAAAAATAAAATTTCTAATCTACTTTAATTGACATGTGACCATTAGCTCCACTTAAGTTATAAATTACGAATGGGTATGATTATAGTTTATTACTTCTAAGTGACTTTTGGCCCCTTTGGGCCCCTTTTATGAATCTGCAATGAATGGGCCTATTGCGTTAGGTGTATGGGATCGTGGACCTGCCTTTGGGTGTTGGCCCTTGGTCGTGGACTGCATCGCAAACCATTGGATTGGAGTGATATTTAGCATCGGATTGAAACATGTGTATGACTTGATATTATGGTCTAGCAACAATCACATGGATAGGGTGCGAAGTGTGTGTATGGTAAACCTAAGGAGTAAGCCCTAGAGTACAAGATTTTCTGAAAGACATATATCAATAAATTATGGGTGCTAATTGTGTTCATGTATTTTCGGGAATTTTGTTCTTCAAATAATAATTATTGGAGAAAATTACAAATAACACTTTCAGACAGTTTCAGTTATATAGACATCGAATAGCCTAAAGGGCCAACCATGGTTAACAATTGTTTCTTTTGTTTGTGGAATTAATTTTAGCCAGAATAAAATGACTTCAAAAGATATTTAGCATATACCAATGCAACAGTTAAACCAATGTAAGTCAAATAGCATCAGACAAACAAGCACTCACCTCAACATGCATGTACATAGCAGGAGCCACAAGAGAAAAAAAACACTAGTAGAGGGGAAAAATAAAGATATAGCAATAGCCTTATGAAGTGATGGAACAAGAAACTCTAATAACCCTTGAAGCATAACACATCATGACAAACTAAAGCTTCCATCTTAATCCTTTTAAGCATTATTTCCATTATCCATTAGATCGTCAGTCACAAAAGACCAAACCACTTATGATCCCATATAAATCTATATATATATATATATATAATCTAATGGCATGCTTGTTGCAGGTTTATGATTGATCTATCAGTAATGTAAAAGGACATTGTATGCAACGTAGTGTCCTCATGAACATTCAGATGGAACAGTATAAAAGCAGCTGAAAATTAAACTGCTTTCATTTATCTCAAAAAGAAATCTATAAGTAGCTTCTTTCAGATTTCCACTAAAAAATGGGGAACTAAATAGTTCTGGTGCATGGAAGAATGACTTGTACGAGGTCCTCGTCCTGGATCAAACCTTAATTTGTGGCAAAAGGATCTTAAAAGAAATAATATGACAACTGACAAATGCAGAGAATTTGCTTTAGTATTACAATATGAGCTAGCATGAGATGCGTAAGCCATTTTTCTAATGATACATAACATGAAAGCTTCAAAGGAGTAATACAGGCATTGTATGCACGAGCTGAGGGAAAAAGATTTGAAAGGAAAAACTTTCTAAATTTTTGCTGCCCATACACCAATATCTCAAGTGCATCAACCAAAATAACAAAGACAAAGGAAAAGAATAAACATGGAAAAAAATAAAGAAAAATAAGATTCAGAAACAGATGTTGATTAGAAAAAAAAAAAGGGGACAATTGTAAGTCTAGGTCAGTTCAAGTGAAAAGAACTCACTTCACTCTCTGCTATTCCATTTCCAACATTCTGTTTCTTTTTGCTGCCGGAGTTCCTTGCATCCGCACCGGAGTTCTGCAGCTCCTGACCAAATTCTACGCCCTACAAATTGAAGGCAAACATATAGAAATGACGATTGAAAAAGAAGATATTCAACATGAAAGAGTTACCGAAAAAACAATGACCAATAATGATTGTAAGTGAAAAAAAATGTAACTAACAAGGATTGTTCAATTTTGGAGGTCTTGTTTTCAAGGGGAAGAGGGGAAAAGAATACCATTGTCTCTGCAACTCGATTCCCAACTATATGTTTCCTCTTGTAGCCAGATTTCCTAGGCTCCGCAAATGATTTACGCTCTCCCTCCCCAGAATTCCCAATCTCCTTGCCACATTTCCTACCTTTACACCCAACTGGAGCACTCTCTTCCTTATTTTTACTGGTGTCACCCTAAAAATGAAAATTCAGACATTAAACTAAAATTAAAAAAAAAAAAAACTGCTATGATATAAAAATAACAAGAATGAGCAATGAAAAATCATTAAAAAAGAATAAGTAGGAGAAACACACAATCAAATGACAATATTAGGTTTGCATAAAATTTGGCATACCCTTTTAGGAGGGTTATGTATTTATCATCACAATCATCATCATCAAAGCATTGTCCCAACTATGTTGGGGTCGTCTACACGAATTTTGTTTCTCCATTCCGATCTATCTTGAGTCAAATCCTCAGATAAGTTACACTTCTTTATATCTATTTTTAGTACCGCGTACCTCCATCCACGTCCTCTTTCGCCTACCCCTTCCCCTTGGTGGGTCATCAACCTTCATAGCCAAACTTTTCCTTACCGGCGTCGTTGCCAACCTACGTTGAACATGCCCAAACCATCTCAAATGGGTTTCTCTAATTTTATCCTATATTTTTGCTACCCCCTAAATGCTCTTAAAAGTGCTCATTTCTAATTTTGTCCTTCCTAGTTTTACCACACATCCACCTCAACATTCTCATCTCTGCTACATCCATTTTGTGCATATGTTGCTTCTTTATTGCCCAACATTCTACTCCATAGGTCATAGCTGGTCTAATCATTGTCCTGTAAAATTTTTCCTTTAATCTTGTTGGCATTCGTCGGTCACAAAGCACTCCAGAAGCAAGTCTCCACTTCTACCATCCCACTTTTATCCTATGTTCGACATCTTCATCAATCTCCCCATCCTTACTAATTATAGAGCCAAGGTAGCGGAAAGAATCACTTTGTGGTATCTCTTGGTCTTCAATTCCCACAACAGTTATATAAATGAGTATAAAGTATAGTAACATGAATACTCTAGGAAAAGAGTTTAAAGAGACAATAAATACAAGGGTAATATCTAGAGGAACTTGGATTTAAGATATTATGCTCCTTAGGTGTACCAAAATTGGTACTCTCTTCACACTCTCCCTAAAACTGATGCCAATTATCAAGAAGCAACAATTTGGATACTAAGAAACTATGACGACAGTGAGACATGGTTTTGGTAAACAGATCAGCAACTTACAGCTTGGATGAGACACGTGGAATTGTAATTCTTTCAGCTTCATGTGCTCATAAAAAAAAATGATGATCAACTTCAATATGTTCGGTCCATTCGTGAAATTCTGGATTCGCCACGAGTCTTATAGCACTATCATTGTTTGCATAGATAGGAGTAGGTGTTGAGACGGGACTATTAAATTACTTAAGCAACTGTCGAAGACATACAATTTCACCAACACGTAGAGGACATGGATCGATATTCAGCCTTTTAGACAATTCAGGGATGCTATCATGTTTCTTACATTTGCAGGAAATCAAAGAATTTCCAATAAAGACTCATCAACCAGTCCTTGAGTGACGAGTGTCAGGACATCCTGGGGCAATCAACGTCAACATAGACAGTAAGTTGTAAGGAAGAGTTGTTTGGGAAAAACAAATCGCATCTAGAAGTACCATGTAAATAATGTGTTAGGCTCAAAACAACACTTCAGTGAAGATGTCATGGGTCTGACATAAATTGCCTGACAATCTGAACAACATAGGAGATATCTAGTAGAGTCGTGGTGAGATAAATAAGACGACCAGCCAATGTTAAAGGGTAGGATCTGAAACAAGTTCTCCACTGTTTTTTTTTAATAACACAAGCTCTGCACTGTTTTTGCTATATTTGATATTTAGCTCTATGAGAGTATCAAAAGTCTTTGCATCTGTCATTCTGGCCATGTCAATAAGGTCCTCAGTGTACCTATATTGAGACAAAAAGATTCCAATAGTAGTGAGAGTAACTTCCAAACCAAGAAAATATGTAAGATGTCCCAAATCTTTCATGTGAAAGGATGAATGCGGTATTTGTTCAAGAAAAACAATGCCTGACATATCATCCTTGGAGATCAAAATATCATCCACATATACCAAAAGTATAATGATGCCTTTGAACGACCGTCTTTCAAAAGAACAATGAGTAGTCACAATGATTCTGATAAAATCCATGATCAACAATAGTGGATTCAAATTTCTGAAACTATGCACGCGGAGCCTGTTTGAGTCCATACAGAGATCGACAAAGTCCACAAATATATGTAGTATTTGGAACTGCATAGTCTATAGGCACATCAATTTGAAATATTGGCCACAATTTGGCTATAACAAGTTCCAGAAGTATATGGAAAATTGTCATTTTGGCAACAGGAACAACTTCATCATAATCAATGTCATATTCTTGACGATATCCAAATGCAATGAGGTGAGCTTTGAATCTAGCAAGACTTCCATCAAATTTCTAATTGATAGTGTAAACCCATTTACAACCAATAGGTTTCATCTGTGAGGGCCAAGGAACAAGATCCCATCTGTTATTATCCTGGAGAGCCTACAATTGAGCACCTTGCCCACACTTATGGTGCATTCTCTGCTTGTAAAAGTTATGAATAGAAATTGATTTTAAGAGGCAATTAGAGATGTAAAAAGGTATCCATAGTGGTCAGGAGGCTTTATAGTCCGAGGTGATCGACGAAGAGGTATGATAGAATTATCAGGTGGAGGGTGTTGTCTCTTGAGGCAAACCCATGGAAGCTTCTCGGAAAGGATCATGAGGAGGCGGGTGATTATTTTTCTTTATCTATTGATAAACCACGCCTTTAAATCATTTAGGAGAGGATGGATCAGAAATGCAATCAACTCAGGTAAAAGATAAATCAGTAGATAAATTAGAAAGGGATTTTTACGAAATAATTAAGCTTAAACTCTGATTATACGGTTTTATGAAGAAAAATAATGAAATTACAGGGTCAATGGTTCGCACTTTTTTTTTTTAACGAAAATACCCCATTGACGATATCATCAACGTACAATTCATCTTCTCCAATTCATAGCACTCATTTTGACGATTTGTAGCTCAAAAAATTGGCTGGAGAACAAACACCATCCAATGGATTCATCACCTCCTTATCCTCTCCTGAAACAATCGTAGAAGAGGAAGAAAAAACGTTGCAGTAAGTTGATGATATCATCAACACAATTACTGAAATCGTCAACATGGGTAATTTTGTTATAAAAACGTACGAACAACTTTGCCATCATTTTATGGTTTTTTCTCGTAAATTGTTTAATTAAAGTTTAAGCTTAAGTTTCTCATAAAAATCCCAATTAGAAAAGATAGGCATAAAGGATTGAGATTCAACGAGCGACAATGATTGATGAGGAGCACGAAATAAGGGAATGTTATCTAAAAAAGTAATATTTTGCTGAAATGCGCAATCGATTTGTATGAGGATCATAGCGAACGAATCCTTTTAGTCCTTCGTCATACCCAATGAAGGCACACCGAATAGATTGAATAGTAGATTTAGTTCAATTAGAGGACGAAAACAACACAGGGTAAAGGTGGCAAAATGCAACCCGACCCATTGAACCCAACTTGCATATGACCCATTGAACCCAACCCGCATAAAATGAGGGTCTGTCATGGGTCAGGTTTTCCTGGGTCGTGAAAAAAAAATCGGGTCCGATTAGGGTAAACCCGCCTTACCCAAATGACCCACTTAGGTTATATTAATTTTTTAAACATTCATTTGAAATCTTCCAATTTCCAGTGCCATTGAATGGTTTGGATTGTGCGGTAAAACTTTAGATTACATATATTTGAGTTTCCCTTTTCCCTATTTCGTCTCCTCTCAAACTTATGGAAATTTCTGAGTCAAAAAAAGGAGGTGGAAGAAAGAAGACCGCAATTTTCTTGCACGCAACACAGTATCCAATATACATGTCTCGTGCATCCTTGTAGTCAATCTCCTTTTGCTATAACACTAGCAAAAAGAGCCATTGTACCCTAGCTTTGAGTTTTTGGATCGCCTGAAGCTTTGACGTACACAAATCGTGAGTTAATGGAGTGGAACACCATAGTAGGCGCCGACAATTGAAATCTGAACCATTCAAAATAAACTTTCCTACGGTATAATGGGCAAGTCAAGCTTTTATCTCCATAAGAGAATGTCCGACCGTTGGATTGATTATTTGATATAAAACATGATAATAAATATTCATAAGATTGTGTTTATCAGTTTGATTAGTTAAATGGAGTGGGACACCACCGTAAGCCTTTATTTTGATCAGTTTGGATTTCAACAAGTGGGCTCCACTGTGGTGTCCCACTCCATTTAACTAATAATTTATCTAAGTTAAGTCAAAGCCATGGAATGACAAAGCATTAAAACGATCTTTTCTTCTCCTGTGGAATGTGCAAATGCAACACGTCACTCATCAGTTCCTCCTCATCAACCATGAGCACGGGTTAGACATGTCAAGTTGGGTTGACTTGCCTCTGTGCGGGTCCAAGCAGCGGACCCCATCTCTAGCCCGACCCGCCCCGTTTACCAATCCTATAATGTAGGGTTACAATGAATGTAGAGTACATGTTATGTTGAGTGAAAGTTGGGAAAAAAAAATAATAAAGTGACTACTACAAGTGACATCTAAACATTACTCCAACTTTATATCATTCTAGTATTACTTTTTTTCATCCAAACACCCAAATAGTAAAATTTTATATGAAATAAGCTCGTAAAAAATTCTAAATTGCACAAAATAAATGCATTCTAAACTATCCTCTAATTTTCACACTTGGCCCCACTGTATTGGGGCTCCATCCATAGTGGAACCAACCATACGACAATCCAAATTGGCCCCTTTATACCAAAAAGAAAAAAAATCCAAATTGGCCCCCACATAAGCCAATTCTCACATGGTGGTTAACCAACAACGAATGAGCAGCATCAACTTTCAATAGCTTGCAAGACGCAAAAGCCACACACGTGATTCTGCCGACCGTATATAAAGAGTAAAAAAAAAAAAAATTACCACTGTTGCCATCATTGCCCCTTCGTTCTCGACGGCGCGCTTTTTCCCGGCAACCGAAGCCTTCCTTCCCACGCCGGAACTCTTCGCGCCTGTGCCGGAATTCTCCATATCTTCGCCGGAACTCCCCTTCATCTCGCCTGAATCACTTCTCCCAGGAGCTGAAACCTTCCCATCCTCATCGGAATCCGCCTTCTCCTTCCCGAAATCGAAATCCTCTCTCTCGATCTTTCGAATCCCATTTCCTCTGTCCTCCGCCACCTTCTCGATCGAAACCCAATCTCTCGATCCTTTCAAAACTCCAATTTTCCCTTCGCCTCTTCGATCCGCATTGGATCTATCATCTCTCCTCCTCTTCTCCCCCTTCCATCCGCCTCCAATCGGATCGAATTCCTCTTCTCTCCTCTTCTTCATCAACAACACATGCTCCTCGCAGAAAATCCTCCCTGGCGCGATCGTCTCTGAGCAGCTCAAATTCGTTTTCCCCTTCCAATTGCATCGAAGATCGGACGAAGGAGAAGCCATGGATGGATGAAGATCTCGATTTGATCAAGAAATCGCACAAAGAGAATATGAATTCTTATATGACACGACGAAAATTGCGATCATGAATTGGGACCGGTACTTGCGACTGCACGAGGAGAAGGTGCTTTATAAGAAAGAGAGAATTTGCCTTTTCTAGTGATATAAATAATATATAGAATCTGAAAGTGCTTCTAGACTTGTTATTTTATTTATGGAAGGATTACACAAAACTATTTATAATACTAACCCATTTATGGAAGGATTACACAAAACTATTTATAATACTAACCCACTGATGAAAATCCAACAAATTATCTTATGTTCCATAGTGTTGGTCATATGTGAACTCCACAATGGAGACCACTTTTTAAAAATTTAAGTAATTTAAAATAAAGTATCTATATATTAAGGGAGCTCAGTTTTTTAATTTCTCATATTTTGGACCCTTGGATTTTTGTACATAAATCCTGAGGATATTTTGGACCCTTGAATTTAAGAGGAGAATGAAAAAAAAAAAAGCTAAAAGTTAGAGAAATTTATCAGTTTTTGCCATCCCTATCAAAAGCTCGAAAAAAAAATATTTTGAACTCTTGGATCTATGTACATAAATCCTAGGGTTGAGATTAAGATGAAAGAGGTTGAGGGGTTTAAAGGGGTTTGAGACTCTAGAGATCTGGGACACTATTTCCCCAGATTCTTGGACTCTTTTCTCCCTTATCCGGGCGACGGGTCAAGGAGTCTGGCCAGATCTGGATTGAGCTAGAGTTTGATGGGTTGGATTGGGTCAGGTTCAGGTCAGGTTTGACGGGTTTAGTTAAAGGCCCAATCAGGGTAGGTTTGGGGCCCAAAAAGTTGGCTATAGTGGGGTTCGGTCTGGGCAATAATCACTAAGACTTAAGTTTCGCAAATTTTGATCTGCCCGTCGGATTTCAAAGTTCTATATATGATGGAAAGCCCTCGATGAGTAGATCGCGATGAGCCAACTTTTAGGACGATCAGGGGTTTAGAAGTAATAAGTAATTTTTTAGGTGGGCACCTCGAGGGTGCGGGACCTGCTATTATGATTTTTGATTCGCCCGTCGGATCTCGAAGTTCTATATATGATCGGAAAGCCCTCGACGAACAGATTGCAATGAGCCAATTCTTAGGGCAATAAGAGGTCTGGGAATAATAGGTGGTCTTTGACTCATAACCTAATCAGGACATCGTTAAATAGGGTGGATTGAATTACCCCTCAATGGGTGCCAAAATTCAGGTTAGTTGTGGTCAAAAGAAGAGTAATTAAATTTATTTGTGTTCAGAACATGGTGCACCGTACCTTCAGATACAGGCAATCACTAGTCTTCATGTATATGGGATGTCTTTAAATTTGTTTTGTACTTCGATACGAGTTGGTCCAATTATAAAATTGGACGTGCCATAAGATTATTATCATTAATATAATCTTCCGTTCGGTCTTATTAATCGTATTCTCAATCTTACGACGGAAGTAATTCATGTTGTTTGATAATTTGGTGACATTGTGTTAATGTTGTCACCTCTTTATATGCGAGCCGGACCTAAATGGAATAAAAAGTAATGTTGACGGCGAAGTTGAGAAGATTTATGAGATAAAGATAATAAATAAATGTAGAAAAATAAATTTAGTAAAGCATTAAAATACTGAAATATGGATTTTTTTAATGTGTTTCTCTCGTATGGAAGAAACACCTACACGAACCTTGTAGCACTCCCTGTAACGCAAAACCATGTGCCCCGTACATGGTATTTTACCGAGGAAGGGGCAACGGCGTTGACGACGAGAAGACTTGTGATGTGATGACTGATGACGAGCGGCGGTTCCGAGTTCGGACCCTCCGATTCCGAGGCTTATGACTTTGGAGAAATCCTCGTGAAACCGCATGGTCGGGCCCAGGCTCCCAGCTAGTTCAAAATTTCAAGCCACGAAACGAAAAATTGATTGTCCTTTCGATTTTCGATGCATGTGACATTCCTAAATTATACACAAATAAGTATTGGTCCTAAATTATACTCAAATAAGTATTGATCCCATAATAGAATTGATCATTTTATTAAATGTATCTTTAATTTTATTATTAATAATATATAAGATTTTCTTAGTCACATTTTAATAGAATGATGGGACGGGCTCTTATTTGAATAAAATTTAGAGACATTTCTTCAATTAAGATAATGTTTTGAGCAATGCGGGTTTTCATAGGTAGGCCCCACCTTGGGTCTCACTCGAGATTTCTCTTTCACCTCACTTTCGTAGTTATTACGATTGTGTGGGTTGAGCTTTGATTGATGTAATATAATTTTATTTCTCACTGCCATTGGACATCAAATGTCAACCATTACCCCTTCCTTTATTAGGCTTGGAACTAAAAATGCTTACGATAAACAAATGATTGTTTAGGATTATGTGAATACTCTAACCTGCCTTTTACTCTTACAATAAAACTATGATATAATAGTATTTTTTATAACATTCACTTCTTTTTTTTTTTTCATAAATCGCTTTTATAAAGTTTTATGAAGTTACAACTTCACCAGTACATTTTACTCCAAGAATAATTTCTAATGATTTTCAAAGTGCTGTAGTAAATAGAATTATCTTAAATTGCTGGTAAATTGCTTCACAACAATCCAAAGAAAAGGCCAAAGGATACAAACTGATGCCTTCTTTGCTTTGTTCAGCCACTTACATACACATATGTTAAGTGCATAAAAATGACAAGAAAAAGGATATGTACTGATCGCCAATCCATCCATCAATCTATCTAATAAAACTCATAAGAGGAGACAAAGTTCCCAAATATAAAAAAGAGGATTTTACTGAAAATACAGCTATTTATTCCGAAGGGTCCTGGCAAAATGTGCGGCACTAATGGGGTCTGTCAGCACTAATTTATTTATTTATTTTTTAAATATCGGGTAAGTGCCGCTAGTGTCATTGTGTTTCTGACGCAAGTGACGCTAGCGTCGTCGTACGCCAAGCTCTATAACAACAAACCCGTCTTATTTTTATCATTTTGAAGACTGTAACTTCTCTTTCTCCTCTAGAGTGACGACGCCGCTTCATCTACCTTCTTCCTTCTCTATAATTCATCAATCTTTCTCCGATATTGCACATCTATGCGAATGTATGTCACATTGGCTATGTTTTTGTACATTATTTTCGGAGCATTATGTATGTTTTGAGTTCCTGATGCGTTGTGTATGGTATGAAATGTGTATTGTGTAATTTCGCAACATTATGTATGTTTGGAGTGTGAGTTTTCATTTTTTTGTAACCTATCATGTTCATTTTATTCTCTCATTTACTTCTTTTCACATAGTTTGCACTCACGCACGCTATTTGTTTTGGAGGTCCTCCCTTATTATCATGGCAAAAGACTTACTATTTTCTACCATTTTCATTAGTGAAGGAATACACACTTTAAATAGGATCCTAGTGCCAAAAAAAAATTGATCACTTGGGCTATTAGTTTCCAACCTCTTGCATCTCTTCCGCCAAAAAGGGGTGAAAAGCATTCTCTTTCTAGAATTCCTGGTTGGGCTTAGCCTGGAGTTGGTGTGGGTTTATTCAAATTGGGCGATCTACAATTTGGAGCTGACTCTGTTTGGTCCAATGGCAAACCAGCTTAGTCCGAGTTGCTGTCTAAGCAAATCTTTGAGTAATCTTTTTAGATGTGATTAGATGCAATCTCATCCATTAACAATCTACAATAAGGAAGCTGGATCACCACTTTCCTCTCATAGCATATCTTTGAGTAGGCAATGATCTTTTGCTGAATTGGTTGATCCTCATGTGGCTGGTCCTCTCATAAACCAAGATCATGGCCCACCCTGTTCCATACCTAAAAATATTTGAAAATCTCATGGGGATATTTTAAAATTATATACTCTAAGAGTTCTTGGACGATGCCTGCTTTCCTCTTTCAACAGTGTTTGTAGATAGTGAAAGCCTTCAATTTTCATTTTACACAAAAAAAAAAAAAGGTGAATCACTTTGAAAATAGAATAGGTGAACATGTTGCAAAACATAACTGTTAATTGAAGTATGATTTTCTATACTTGCAAAACAAAAAGGGTGAATCACTTGGGCTATTAGTTTCTTTTGCTTGTTGAATATAAACTTATTAAAGGAGAAATGGTAGATGTGTTTGTAGATTAGCCATCTCAGAAGATTTAAAATTTTACTTGCTTTCACCTGTCCAATGTGCAATTTCGACTGGATTATGAATGAGGATTTGGTCGAGTCTGGAATGGCTTTGAGAGAGAGCTCAAGGTTCAAAATATAAGACCCCCTTGAGACTTTTTTTTTCCCTAACATCCCTTAATGCCTAAAATACTATCTAGCAAGATATTTGCCACACAATGGCTAGATGAAGAAATTAGAAAACCACATCTAAGAAATTGATGTCACAAGTCCATATCCCAATAGCAAGGAAAAAAGATCCAACAAACAAATCTTGAATTCCATTTATTGTTATGATTTGTTTCTTTAAAAACAGAAAATGATTATTTAGGCGTTATTACTGTACAAACATATACTTTCAAGAGTCCTGCTACTTGGACGGATCCTTGGGACCTGTCCTTGGACCGATCCCAAGGATCCGTCCAAGTAGACATTTTGTACTTTCAATGCCAACAATACCACATGAACTAAAGAAGTGTGAGATTGCAGGGGGCTAAAAACATAACATAGTGGCCTAAAACAATCTACACATAGAAAAACTCAAATATACCTTCGGTATGGCTAAAGACATTAATCTTTGGCCTACACCCAACACTCATAAATATTAAAAAGTGCCTAGGGTTACAAACAATATACAAAACATATGCAAGAATATAGAATAGGCACTAAGTTTCATGCTTCAAAATAAACAATACAAATGTATGTGAGCTTGTCTAATTTCTTTTATACCAAAGTAAATGGAAAAACATCACAAATGAGACATTATATTCATTTTTTTTCATATAAATTTGCAAAAGTAGATATAAATGCACAAACCTCTTAAATGGAGATCAACAACCACTAAAATGAAATCAAATTGAGCAATAAAGTGAGTATACAAGCCCATAAAAAGTATTTGCCTTCACTTGGAGACAAAGTACAACTTTTGAGAAATATAGGGTAGAAAAAGAATGGATAGCAAGGGACAACACGAACTTATATAGGGTGCGCAAAGAGACGATAGCATTACTCAATATCTTTTTGAGTGACACTATCGTCGGTAGGAATAAAAAATAAAAAAAAATAGAAATGTGGCAGGAAGGCCAATGATGTGCTGCACATTTTGCTAGGATCCTTCGGGATGAATGACTGTATTTCGGGATTTTTTCAATAAAATCCTCTATAAAAAGACTCTCAATGGTATTTTACTTTTATACATTACTAAATACAAGAGAAAAACAATTGAAAGATAGAAATTATCAACCCATCTAATAAAACCCATAACTTTGAGCCGAGCCATTAATCATTCCATCTAATAAAGCCCATAGCTCGAGCCTCATTGCCTTCATAACCCCACTCTATTTCAGTGATATGAATATTAATTGTGAGAGGTATCTTAATATGTAATATGTGACTATATTGGGCCAAGCTGAGTCTAGTAATGTCCAAGCTCGGTCCGCAAAATAGTGGGCCTGCAAAAATATTGTCCAAGCTCGACCCTTAGGGCCTGTTTCTTTGTTGGAATTCAAGGTTTGGGGAATTTTTGAGTTCCTGAACATAGTAGAATTCCTTGATGCTTCCTTGGACACGAGCATCCAAAAATTCCACAAAAAAAAATAAAAAAGGGTGGAATTCCTGAAGTCTCAAAGGTCATTGGAAACCTTTCGTGTGACTACAATTTGAAAATGCTTGTGAAAAAATATGGAATTTGTAAATGTCAGAGGACATGATGTCACATCATGTCGAAAAAAACCTTAACACGTGGAATTGATGTCAGAAATTCCAGGAAAGAAACGGGCCCTAATAGTAATTTCTTTTAAGGGCCCGATTATTCCTCTAGTCACTAGAAGTCTCCACCACTCCCATGCCTTGGGTAAGTAAAGCTTTTCTTGGGCAAGTCGTGGAGAAAGTGCGACTTGAAACCATAATCTCTAGTTCAGAGCGGTGGTCCAAGTCGAATGCGCTACTCCTCTCAGGCTTTTCTCGCGCAAGTCAGGGAGAGAGCGCGAGGTCGAAACCAATATCTCTATAGGCCTTTAATAATTGTTTTTAAGGGTCCGATTATTTCTATTGGCACGTGATAAGTAAGGCTTTTCTCATGCGAGTTAGGGAGAGAGCACGAGTTCGAAACCGCGGTGGTCCTGGCCAAATGGGCCACCCCGCTTAGGCTTTTTTTAGGGTTGGGCTGTGCTGTCTGAGAGCAAATTGACCTGCCTAATCTGGATCCATATTTTAGAGTGCTGCTATTGGCATACAAAATTTTTCTTTTCAAACACAAATTCTTTCTACACACATCACTATAATTTAAAAATTACATTAATTCTTTCCACACACATCAAAATTTCCCAAAGTACCCATCCCTTCATTTCATTCTTTCTTCCCACACACATCCTCCCTTAGATTATCTTATATTATCTTGTTTTCATGAAAACTAGTTATGGGGATAGATTCTCATTTAATGTAAGATTTTACAAAAAATTCTACTGTTTTTTCATTCATTTGGGCTGATTTTCATCCATCATCGCAAGAGTTTATCACCCAGAAATCGTGACTGTTCGGTCTATGAAATGCCGAACAAAATGCATCTGTTCGGTACTGTAGTTCCGAACAAAAGTTTATTGTCCGGACCTGAGTGTCCGAACAGTGTGTGAGGTCTACTGAAAACCAAGTGTTCGGACGTTATCTGCCGAACATATGCCTTCTGTTCGGATGTACAGTGCCGAACATATGCATACCGTTCGGACCTAAAAGACCGTACATATCGGGACCTGCAACTCGTTCCAAGCGAGAAAAAAAATTTAAAGAAAGTGACATTTCCACTGCTGCTCTGATTGAAAGGCACCATTTGATTGTTGTTTTCTTCCTTCATTGTACTAGAAATCCTTTAGAGATAGAATGAAAAAAGATAAACTACAAGAAGAAGGAAAGATGAAGGAGATGGAGGAAAATGAGGTGCCCAAGAGCAGAAAATGGAGAAAGATGAATTGCCCAATATGTTTTGAGTTTCTGGAAAGTGGAGAGTGAGATGGGTGGGAGGGAAGAAGAGATGGATGGGAGGGAGGAAGAAGAGATGGATGGGAGGGAAGAAGATGGGCTTGTGTGTGAAAAGAGGGGTAATGAATATTTTAGTCATTTCATAAAGGGATAAACACGTAATAAAAAAAAAAGACAAATTCCTTGTGTTTGAAAAGAAAATTTTTTATGTGCCAATAGAATCACTCATATTTTAATCTAAAGTGAATTTCAATGTACAAAAACAACAATTTCATTCTACTGCCCTTCCTCCAACCCCTTTTACCACCTTACCAACAAAGACGCACCAACTCTTTCCCTGCTTCCTTCGTCTCTATCAATCTGATTCTACCCTGAGCAAAATCAACGGTTTCCACGCCTCTCATCCACAACCAAACAAAACAAAACCCTCCCTTTTTCCCTCCCATTTCCAACCCTCTCCTTTCACATGAATCCCCCTTCTATCCTTTCTCTTCTTCCCCGTTCTAGGGTTTCACTTCCTGCAAGGTTTTGATGTCTTATAAATGGACAGATCCTTCGTTTCCTCGTCCAATCTCTCTCTTCCTCCCTTGATCGCAGCCGCTGCAGCCACCGTGATCTGCTGCCTCTGCGTGCTGTGGGCTGTCCGATCGGAACCGGGAAGAAACCTCCGGAAAGCGAGATCGAAGAGGCCGGAATCCGGTAGCGGAGCCAAGAAGGCCTGCGGCTGCACCTGCTCCTGCGGAGGAGCTCCGGCCACTCCGTACGCCAACGGCAGCGCCGGAGAGAAGTTCGAGAGAGCGACCATGACTGGGGCGTCGATGATGGAGCAGCTGGTGCCGGAGATCACGACGCATGCGTTGAGCTACTTGGATTACCCGAGTCTCTGCCGCCTGTCGATGACCAACTCGTCGATGCGGAGGGCCGCCAATGACGATAGCGCGTGGAAGGCGCTCTATCACAAGGCATGCTTTGTTCTCCTTTCAAGTTTCGATCTTTCTTTGA
Source organism: Litsea cubeba (assembly GCA_012931725.1). Lineage (NCBI taxonomy): Eukaryota > Viridiplantae > Streptophyta > Magnoliopsida > Laurales > Lauraceae > Litsea > Litsea cubeba. The sequence continues at coordinate 12,547,459 of CM022952.1, forward strand.
TTTCTTCTTCTGTTGATTGATTTCTCTGAAAAGTAAAAAAAAAAACCATGGAACATTTACAAATTCCTAACTAATGAATGAATTCCACAAGAAGAACTACATAATTCAATGTTTTAGATTAATTAATGTAATTCCTCTGAAAAGCGAAAACCATGGAAAGATTAATGTTGTAATGTTGGTGCATGATTGGTGTTATGTTTATAACAATGCAATGCAGATGATGCATAGTTGTTGGATATGAGTTTTGGAAAGATTTGAAGTTTGGTTTTTACTGTGTTTTTGTACCAGGACTTCACAGTGGAGCAGGATAGTGTGACTCCAGTTAATGGCTGGAAGGCTTATTATGCAGCAACAAAGGCTGTTGTGAATATTAATGCAGAGTTCTATAGAATCATTAAAGAAAGGTCATTCGAGGAAATGGGTCGCCTTTGGCTCCGCGCAGATTACGTCAAGTGTGTTCATGCATCTGGAGAGCTTTTTACAGGGTAAGACTTAAAATCAGGTTGCTTAAAGTTTTTTTTTTTTTTTTTCTCTGATGGCGATCCGTATGAAAAAATATATGATTAATGTAGATAGTAGTAGTATCCTTTTTAGATGCCATTCTAATTCTACTTGAATTCTTTATAATAAATTATTACAACCTGTATCACAGAATGAACTTAAAAGCTATGAACATGCTATATTAAGTCATGAAGTATCTTTATCCATTTTTATTAGGAAAGGTAGCGAGTGAGTTCTTGGATGTTGTACTGGCATATACTCTTGATGATACTAGAACAACGTCTGATTTAATTGCAGGAACTCAATCTGACCTTGCTAGCTTTTCATATGGAAGTACATGTTTTGCTCAGTTCTGCTTTGAGGTTTAGGTTAAAATAGGTTTCCGACTTGGAAGATATTAGGTCTGGGACTTGGAAGATATTACAATTGCTTGTTCTAGATTAATTGTTATTTATGCTGCTATCTTTGTTGCATATCTTGCATGATAAATGTCTATGCCAGATGTCACTGAGATTGGTTGTATTGTATAATTTGATCTTATTAAAGAAGAATTCGACCACTAAAAAAAATGAGTTCATGGTTTTGTTGCATTTCCAAAATTAGGTGGAGAGAGAAACTATCAAAAAGGCACTTCGGCGCAACCTGCACATGGTCAAAAGATACAGTAAGGCGCCAATAAGCTAGCCCTTAATGGCCATCGGTCTAGATCACTATATCAAGAAGAACCCCTCTTTTGCTAGTCATATCTACTTTTGGGCTCCCTGAGTGAGGGGGCATGTTTGTGTAACGCTAGCAGAGGAGGAAACACGGGTTACTCTTCTGCGGAAATGCCTTTCTGATGGGGGAGGTCGGACTCATTTTTCTTATCTTGCGCAGAAAAAATGCCACAAAAGAACAAAAAAAGGAGAGATTTTCCGCAGAGGGTCTGTTTGCACCAAACGACCAAAAAGGACTGCATGGAATATAAAGAGGCCTTACCTTTCCATTTCCGCAGAAAAAGGGTCTACAAAACATGCCCTTAATCTCATCCAAGCAAAGTAAAACTTCCATGCATGGAAGGCCTCTGGCTTTACCCATTTTGCTTACATAAGGGCACCTTCCATCATTCCCCATACGCATTCATCCAAAGTTTTTAAAATTCTGGTGCGGGTTGGAACCAGGTTGAGCCAGGGCTGCCCATGCCGGACTGATATAGGCATGCAGGCCTTAAAAGAGATTACAAGTGAATCTCGTGTAAATTTGATGATCTAATTGTATATTGCAACAATTATATATATGTATGTATGTATATAGGCAAATACGTTCATCACTTCTTGTATCTAAATAGCTAATGGTAGAGTCATTTAACACATAAAGAGCACTAAATTACCGATACATAATATTTATTTATAATTCACACTCATAGGAACGTTGTAATAGCAAGCTACAAACCTTAGCATTAACTGTGGGGTGGGGGGCTACCAATTTTTGATAACACATGAGTTTCAAGCTGGCTTGAGCTATCTTCATCATCATTACAATAATCTCCACTTGTTATTGGATAATTGTGGGAATTTAATGGATAGAATACCCAAAATTATTAAACAACTCCTACTCTATCATCATACCAATAAGTCCTATGCAGGGGCGGAACCAATATTTTTTAATTTGTTATTATATATGCAAAATTGGCCTCACGCCAAACTCCACATCGCCGGCGAGGAAGAAGAGAGAACTTGGGAAATCCCAAAAGCACTCAAGAAACTTTTCATTAATCATTCACTGAGGAGCCAAAAGGCTTTACAATGCTTAAATAGGAGAATATATAACCCTAAAGCTAATCCGGACCATCCAAATGCAATGACGGCTAGGATTAAAACATTAAACATAACCATTAAAATAACATAAAATAAGACTCTAATTAGCTAAATCATGAAAATAGATGGGCTGGACCCAAAGAGCTCAGTTGAGGTTTGGCGGGTCGAACCATGGGGACCACGGGTTTGTCCTGCATCAATTTTTTTGTAGGGGGGTGGGGGGTTTGCATAGCAAAAAGAGGCTAAAAAAATTTGCCAAATTTACTAATAAAATACACAATAAAACAATTATTGAAGTTGCACTCGGCATTCTTTCATTGAGTTGCTATATAATTCCCATTGGATTATATTTTTTCCTAATAGAAGAACATAAAAGGGACGTGATTTCAACCGAGATAGATTTAAAAAATGAGCCATATTTATTGAAAAGACATAGTGATGTATGGAGGTTTGGTACATATATGATTGTAAATACAAAGCAAAAGAAGAGGATTCTTAAGATGGGTTCTCTTACTTCTTCCTCTTTCTTACACTTGGAATTTATATATTAGATACTTTCATTTAAAGGCACAAAGGGAATCAATGAGGGGGACCCATATAGAAAATCCAAACCGTTCAAAAGCACAGATCACTACTTTTTTATCTCTTGAAAAAAATTCCTCCAATTAGGTTTTTCTGATATAAATAATCATAACCAAAACATAGAAAAATAACAATTTCTCTTTATCCACAGTGGATTAAGTTTTTTTGGCGTAGTAGTACATAAATAGGACTTGATTATGAGAGGGTTAGATTTAAATTATAGCCCCATCATTAAAAAGACATAGTTATCTATGGAGGATTAATACATCTCCAATTGTAAAAACATTAAGCAAAAGCAATCTTTAAATGGATGGTATCGGTTCTTTCTTCTTCCACCGGACCTTTACTGATGACCCTTTATGCAAGTTTGCAGCCTCCAGAACTGAAACTCTTTCTGCAAAGTGCAAACTTGAAGCTTTCTACAAATCTCAAACTAGCAAGCTTTCTAGTCTTCCAGCCTCTCCTACCTTGCCTCTCTCCGATCAGGTGATCCGATTGCACAATCTCTGGGTTCTGGGCAGTGGCGAATCCAGAAAATATATTTTGGGGGGGCTTGAGATTATCGTGCTTAAAATTTTGGAATCCAACTGGTGGCTTGATTATATCCAACATATCCAACATAATATAATTGAAAAATTCAATGAAAATTTACAAAAATTCAAACTTGAGATTTCATTCAAACTTTCACAATTGACATCTTTGAGTTTTCATATCCTGAAAACCTTTCATGATATTATCATTGTCGATCTTTTCAAAAATTTCTCTCTCTATGTATGTAACTAAGATATCACTCAACCATTCATCACCCATTCGATTGCGTAACCGAGTCTTTATTATATTCATGGCTGAAAATGCTCTCTCAACAGATGCAGTGGCGACTGATAATACTAATGCCAAAGTCAGAAGCAAGTAAACCAATGGATATACTTTATTTCTTCTTGTCTTCACCATTGCTCTTGCAAGATCACCAATCCCATCTAAGCTTAAAATTCATCACTAGAACGCATGTCGGCGATATAGTGTCAAGTTGATCATGATGGAGCAATATACTGACATCTTTATATGGGCTTTGGCTTTGGGCAATTGGGCTCTAACATTTGGATTTTGGGTGGGCTTTGTATAATTTTTTTGGGTGGGCTGGGTCACATATATATTAGTATATGGTAATTAAAAAAATAAATAATTGGTGGGCTTGAGCCTACCCATTCATATGCATGCATCCGCCACTGGTTCCGGGTTCCTTTCTCGTTCTTTTCCTTTTTCGTCCTTTCTTTCCTTTTCTTTCCTTCTTTCAGATTCTAATTTTTCCCCAAAATTCTAGCTCCTTGTTTTGGAAACCAAAAATCTAGTTGATTTAATTGCTGATGATGGAGGGGCCATCCTTTAATGGAAAGCCACAAGGAGGGGCCAGAGTATCTTATGCAGGGAGTTTCCAAAACTTTGGAGGGCCATGGACACCCCCAGCACCCCTAGTTCTGCCCCTGCTCCCATGTAGCACTGATCAAGTAACAATGATATATATTAAAATGAGAAGTTGTACAATGAAGAGCACTGAAAGACAAAGACAAAGCAATGCTGTTATAAGAGATATGTACCGGGCACCACCCTTGACACCTATCCAATGGCAGCACTTAAATTACAAACATGATCAATCCCTTGCTTAGCTAAAGTGTCTGCCATGCCATTAGCTGACCTACTAACATGCTGAAAAAAAAAAAAAAACACAAGACTCCAATGAAAGATGTTTAATCTCATTAAAATCCATGGGCCTTTGAAAGCTTTTGCCCAAGATACGACATTGAAAGAATCACTTTCTATGAGGCTAACTTGGAATGAGCGACAGTAGATGTGAAGAGCTTCCAAAATGGCCTAGACTTCTGTTTCATTAGAGTCTTTAACCCCCACATTTTTTGAAAACATGTACAACACCTCTCCTTTGTGATTTCTAAGACCCGCCAATACTAGCCGGCCTTGGTTTACCACAAGCTGCTCCGTCCACATTAAACTTTAAACAACCGGAGGGAGGAGGGCTCTAAGTCACTTTCTTCCTCTTCTTTGCTTCTCCCATCAACAAACATGCTCCCCAATTATACAAGATATTATATATGTTGACATTTGAAAATTCTTTTCTTGCACAAGCCCAATGAGCAATTCTCGTAGGCACTTCAGATAGAATATCCTCCCAAGACGATTCTTTCCTGCTAAAAATTCTCTCATTCCTCTCCTTCCATATAGACCAAATAATAGAAAACGGAATGATCTTCCACAAGATCAGCCCACACCCGACCAAAGGAGATCCCCTCCAAGCCTCCATTAGCTCACCTAGTGAAATTTGGGTACACCAAGCTACATTGCATTTTTTGAAGAAATACCCCCAAATGTACGAAGCAAGCCCACAGTGAAGGAATATATGATCTACCGACTCCCTCTCCCCCTCTCCCTCCCACAGAGACAACACATATCTGAAAAGGAATCTGACATCAAGCCCCTCCTCCTTAAATTATCTACTGTTGAGATCTTTCTTGCAACTGCCAACCAACAAAAGGCCTCAACTCTAGGAGGAGCAAGACCTAACCAAACCAATTCTGAAGATCGCTCCCCCCTGCAAGAGTTCAACTCCCTGTAATAGGACTTGGAGGAAAAAGAACATGTAGTGTCTGCCTTCCAAATACGAGAGTCCTCTTCGTCCCTGCATAAGATAATGTTAGAAATAAGACTCAACAAGGACTCAAAACTCCACCAATTCGGATGGACGAAGGGCCCTCCTAACACTCACTTCCCAAGACACCTTCCCCCCGTCCCAAACATAATAAACCTTTACTGAAGACTTTTTATTAGAGACTACTCTAAACACTCTAGGGAACAATTGACATAAAAGACCCACCCCCACCCAATCATCAAGCCAAAAACGAACTTTACCCCCCTTCCCCACTTTAAAAGATACTCCCTTATAAAAAACAAATCCCCTCACATTGGACACATCCCCAAAAGTAGAAATGACACTGCACAACCCTGACAACCTGTATTTAGGGACTCTTTTGGGGTCCCACCCCCGCTCATCCTCCCCATACTTGGAAACTTTTACCTTCCTCCATAATGATTCTTTTTCTTCCCCATATCTCCACTACCATTTAGCTAACAAAGCCCAATTTATCAACTCTAGGTTTCTCAACACCAAGCCTCCTGCAAATTTTGGTTTAATTACCTCGTCCCATTTCATCAAATGCATCTTCTTTTTATTGCGAAGTTTCTCCTAATACGGTCCAATTACTTCCTCACTGACGCTGGCTTCCGGTATAAAGACATGCAGTATATTGGCAAATTGGACAATGATGATTTAATAAGTGTCATTCTACCTCCAAAGGAGAGATACTGCCTCTTCCATGTTGACAACTTCTTCTCAAACTTTTCCACCATCGAATCCCATATTGCTATTGACCTTGGATTTGCATCAATAGGCAAACCAAGATATTGAAATGGAAGACATTCCGCTCTGCCATGAAGCCTATTAGTCAAGCTCCGAATATTCTCCTCTGAACAACCAACCCCCACTAAGAAGCTTTTCGATAGGTTTATCTCCAAACCCGATGCTAACTGAAAACATCTTAGTATCCTCTTTAGAATTGCCAATTCCTCCCAATTTGTTGATGTGAATAGAATCATATCATCTGCAAATTGGAGGTGAGTTACAATTTCACCACCACTTCCTGCTTCAAATCCAAAAATTAACCCAATCTCTTTCGCCTTTAGTAGCACTGATCATCTTCTGATGCTGTTTACCACAATAGTAATACTGCATGCAGGCCCCATTATCCTTATGCGAGGGAAAGGATTTGTATTCCTGCAAGTTCAAATCAGGAGAAAAATGAAGTTCATATATATGTTTCTGGTTGAGGTTTTTTTTTTTTTGTATAAATGTTTCTGGTTGAGTTATTGTGCGACGCAGTCCAAAGGGCCCCTTGATTGTTGATAGGGTGAGCTTCCATAGGACTTGAACTAAGGTCTGAAACTCTAGGCTTGAACTGGTGGAATTACTTTTCTTGGCTTGACCCGAATTAACACGACGAAGCATTAGAATTATTTCCCAAGCAGTTGCCAATATGCAGTGAATTAAAGATACATGTGGCATCCATTATCTTTCATGTGCTTCCGACTTCAAAGATGGACCATGGTTAAGATCTTGTTTAGGGCGGCAGTCCAGCAAAATCTAGGATATGGGGTGTGCCCACTACCCAGGATACCCCACAATCTGTTGAGGACATGCAGGCGATGGGTGTTTTCGTGAATTTCTTTTGGTCTCCCTTTTCATCTTTCTCCTTTCTTTTCTTCCTCAACTGATCTTCAACGGTTCTCTAGTTTCGCCTACAACTATTTCAACTTCGTGAAAGAAGACACTACCATATTTGAAATTTGAAATGTAAAACTTGAATTTCCGGCCAACTTCACTCTTCTGTTCATGATTTATATAGTCTATATTTAACCTTTGTTTCAGCAGCCTGAGCTATGTAGCGAAACCAAGTGAACGATAAATTCTACTTGCTTCTTTTGGAAGTCATGATTTTTTTTTTAAATAAAAAAGATAACAACTTATAAGCACGATTTCCATTACTTGCTCTCCAAAACCACCTTAAAACTTGAGTGCCATAAGCCATAAATTGGGAACGTAAAAAAAAAATAGAGCAGTGTATTTCTAAATTTTTCCCAACTTGAATGAGTTATCTTCTTATAGGTTGCAAAAGACTGTTTTCTTCATTTATTTTGGTGATTTAATTAAGCTTAAGCATAGTGTTGAGCGAGATTAAAAGATAAAGTTAAAAGTTTAGAAATTCAGGGTTTTACCTTAGGGGTGTTTTTGTCTACTTGTCTTGGTGACTTGGCTATGGAAACTTGGTGGGTTTGTTGATTTTAAGTAGGAGCTATTTGTTTTCAATCATGAATAAAGGCTAATGGTTCATTATTTGACTGTCGGTCAAGGGAGGCTTCAAACACAAAATGCAGGGGGCCTTTATGTAAAAAACCCTTATATTTATTACAAATTGCAATCTGTTCTATCATTCATTTTGGTCTGACCCTCGTGATTTTATGCGAAAAACATTTGTTTCTGACGGCAAACTGGATCTTTCACAAAGCACCATCATAGGTTCAGAACTAAAAATTCAGTATCTGTGATTCTGTTTTCTACACTTTAGTCTCGTGATTTTTACCTTTTGATATAATCAAATTTTCAAATGCTCTTTTGTACAATACAGGTAGGTAATGCTGTTAGCTGAAACTCTGTACTGCAGATGCTATTTTAGTAATTGCTGTTAATGTTGTAGGTGTTTTCTTTCTTTTAATTTTCTACAGGTACAATGCAGTAATGGACAGTTGGGCCCTCGCATTTAACTGGGCCCAAGGTATTGCCTTTCAGGTTCAAGATGTATGTGCTCGTGTGCTGCCTGAGGTGGCTTGGGTTACCATGAAAGCCTATGCTGACATGGATACCGGACCATTCAACATGACTAACGTCTATGAGTTGCACAAGGGGCAGTGGTACATGGTTCATCATCACAGCTCAGTAACGCTCATTGGTGGGGTGGTTGATCCCCATAACATCTTTGGATAATAAACAGAACTGAAAACAATGTTAATACTCTCAAGTCTTGTATAGCGATTATTGATGGATTGAGGGGGGCTTATTCTCTTAGTTTGTCCGTTGTCACCCGTCTTTCATTTAAAAGTTCTCTATATAATGCCCGTCCAATCCACTGTTGGGCTTTGCTACTTCATACCTCTCTTTGATGGGTCATATATATATAGTCCTTATCATTTATTTTCCTTTCCCCATTTTACTCTCTTGGATATTGATCTGAATTGAAGGTCTCTTGACAACGTTGTACAGATATGAATATGTGGTCATATATATATTTGACAGCCAGAATGGAAGATTTGCGGTGGATGTTGTGACTCTGGTTCTTTTAAACGATTCAGTATGATGCTTGCTGAGGTGGGTGTATATTTATGAGTAAATGTAATCTGCTTACACATTTGAAAATGCCTTTGGGAACTCACTCTTGGCCGTGGAAGTCAATACTGCTCGTGAGTTATGATGGTATATACTATAATTCATGGGTTTCAGCTGGCTGTTTGTACCATTTATGGAAGTCATTTGCAGGCATGTGCTGATCCAAAGCCCAGAGAGGGAGATAAGACTCTTGAGAGCTGTCTGCTTGGGTGGAATTGTAAGAACTGTATATCTGAGGTTAAAATTGAAGAAACAAAGATTAAGACCCCTCCGTAAATGACTATGAAGTAATCTCACTAGGCATCGCCATGGTAATTTAAACCTTAGGAAAGTTGAGGTCACTGTTACATCTTCAGTTATGTATTCAATTCCATGCTGACAAACAGTCCCTAAGCTGATTTTTGGGTTTGATGTTGAATGCAAGAAGTTCTCCCTCTGTATTGTGGAAAAGGCGTCATAACTGAGGGTTTATAACTGATACGATGCATATTGATATATGACAGCAACAAGGAAGTTTTTGATGCAAAGGGGTCATACCTCTAATGATTAATCAACAACTCTTTATGAGGATCAGTTATCAGTCCAATTCCTCACACTCACCAATCCTTCTATTCACCGTCGGATGGAATGGTGATTGATTGAAATTGTATTTATGAAAGCATTAGTTTAGTTTAATATGGTCTACGGCCCACCTCTGTTACACATAAGTTACTGTTTGTCCTTATATGCAATGTTTTTGATAGGATCATTACGTCCCCAGAATCTTTTCTGAAACAAGTATTATATGAATAATTTCTAACTAAAGTTGTTTATATTGGTTCCATGGTCTAGTGACCCGAGTTCAAGTCTCGGTGGAACCTTATATTTTTTTATTTTTATTTTATGTTCCTCTTTTGATTCTGACTTTTTTATGTTCCTCTTTTGATTCTGACTTACATAACACAGTTTTGTAATTAAATGTGTTAATATAACAGTTTTGATGGGTCAATTAGCATGGCAAATACTTACCTGACCAACCCAACCTGGAATCGACGTGGTAGTTTAGGGTTCATGTTGATCCTTTCTAATTTTCAGGGTCGAGTTTTTTCTGACTTCAGTAATAACTGGTTTGGGTTTAAGTTGATTTCATTACAATAATTACACTGTGGCTTGCCAACCCAACTTGTAAGAATGGTTTGTGTTGGGTTGGCTGGCCTAATTGTAAGAATGGTTTCTGTGTAAGGATATTCCCGAACTCATCAGAGTCCCGGCCAAGATGTTCCATCTTAGGCCCCCGCACCAGCAAGTCCATCCCGGCAGGCTCGATCTCGTGCTCCCGCCTTGGTCTCGGATGAGAGCTCCATGCCTCTTGTGCACAACTCCTCCACTTCGGCAGTGCACGCCCAGCAATGCCAGACTGCTCCGCTTCGGCAGACTCCACTTCGGCCAAAGCATCCCACTTCGGCCAAGTGCTCCACCTCGGCGCCTTTGCCAGTTGCCAGATCTCTCTCTAGCCAAGTCAAGGTCGTTCTTGACCTCGGCTCCCCAACCTCGGCAACACATCACAATGCCAGAGCTAGCCGAGGCAGGGGCTAACAGCTGTCCTCCTACGGACGCTCAAGCATGCTACGGCACGTGCGACAAGACAAGGGCACCACCCATAGTCCCTGACAGATCGCCGTCCACAGCTCCCAAAACGCCATGACAAGGCTTGATGGGACGGCAATTAAAGAAAAGTAGGCTACGATGAGACTGCGCCTCCCTAGTACTTGACAGAGTGGGCTATGATAAGACAGTCAACTACCCCCTTGCCTCCTCTCTTCCTCTATATAAGCACAAGAACATGCACAACCAAAAGAGGCCAATGAATGCACCACTCTGGTATGCCCATCTTCTTCCCCAAAAATCTCCGTCCTAATGATTAGTTCCCACACTAACTTAGGCATCGGAGAGCCCTGCGCTGCCCACAGCCAGGGTCCTCTGACCTACTATTCTTCTTCCTTTTCTCAGGCTTCAGGCGCAGGCATCGGTGTTCCTAATCTCTTTGGATAAGTCCGTGCAGGCACCCCCCTATTCTTGTGAGTCACATTTTTTGCACTTACAATTGACGCCGTCTGTGGGAAACGACTACAAAAAGTATCTTCCCAAACACCATGCCTCGAAGAACCAGAAAGGAAAGGAACCACTGACACTGTCGACACAGCTGCCGATGGTCCCCCGCCGGGAAAGGTCAGGAGCAAGATCTGGCCCAGCAAGCGTCCAACAGCAGGATACTCGATCGGGTTCATCCTCTAAGGATTCGACCTCGACTCTATCTTCCAAAAGGCGCACCCTGAAAGACAACAGAAGCAACCGGGCTCATAGCGAAAGCTCGGGTAACAACCGCGACTCCAGAGAGTGGCTTGATTGACGCATAGAGCAAGCAGTACGACAGAACATGGAGATGGCCGGTTTTGCTCGAGTTCGACTGAACTCTTACGATTTCGGCACATCCCCCTTCTCTCAAGAGATCAGAAACTTCCCCCTTCCTAAAGATTTCAGCGTCCCGAGATTCGTCGTTTGCGATGGGACCTCGGACCCAGCAGCACACCTCCGGCACTTCACTCAGAGGATGTCGGTGTGGGGCGATGCAGGCCACCTAAACTGCAGAGTCTTCTCTTCCAGCCTCGGGGACCTCCCCCTAAAGTGGTTCTGCGCACTCCCCCAAGGATCGATCAAAAGTTGGCATCAGCTCCGGAGTTCCTTCATGACGAAGTTCCAAGCTCACAGGGCCATCCCCAGGTTAGCCGTCGACCTGATGGCCCTCAGAATGAAGCAGACCGAGAACGTCACGCAGTTCGCTAAAAGGTTCTGGGCTGTCTACAGCCAGATCGAGAATGCCTCAGATACAATAGCAGTCATTACTTTCCAACAAGCCCTCCTATCAGGCAACGAGCTTCGGAGGGACTTGGCCATGCATCCCGTAGTCACTATGGCAGCACTAATGACCAGGGTAAACCGGTTCGTCATGCAAGAAGCAGACGAAGCCCGAGCTCAGGAGCATTTCAATCTTTACGAAAGCGACCAGACAGCCTCCATCTAGGCGGATGTTTCCAGCTTGGTAGAAGCCTCCAGCTCGGCTGAAGCCCCCATCTCGGCGGATGCCTCTTCCAGCTCAAGAGGTAGCTAGATGCCTCCTATCATCACGTAGCTTCGACGGCCCGTCAGCTTCGATCGCACGACCCTCTGCCGTCATTTCTGGCGGCACGGTCCTCTACTGTCAGCTTCGATGGCGCCGTTAGCTTCGATGGCGCCGTCAGCTTCGATGACACCGGCACGACCCTCTACTATTGGCTTCGATCGTACGACCCTCTACCGTCATTTCGACGGCATGGTCCTCAGCTGTTAGCCTTGATCGCACGGTCCTCTACCGCCATCAGTCATCCAAAGTCACCGAGCTCACACTGGGGTCGTTTTATACACTCAGGCGTGACTCGCGTTCGGCAACAGGGCCACCAAGTCCTCGGGTAGATACACCCAGGCTTATTGGCCTCCAAACGACCTCATGCTGGTCCGCCCACGTGCTGGTTTCTGCCTCACGCTGGTTTCGGCCTCATGCTAGTCTCGACCACATTTAACGACCTCATGATGGTCCGTCCACGTGCTGGTTTCGGCCTCATGCTGGTCTCGACCGCATTTAACGACCTTATGCTGGTCCGTCCACGTGCTGGTTTCCACCTCACGCTGGTTTCGGCCTCATACTGTTCTCGACCGCATTTAACGACCTCATGTTGGTCTGTCCACGTGCTGGTTTCCGCCTCACGCTGGTTTCGGCCTCATGCTGGTATCGACCGCATTTCACGACCTCATGCTGGTCCGTTCAAGTGTTGGTTTCCGTCTCACGCTGGTTTCGGCCTCATGCTGGTCTCGACTGCATTTCACGACCTCATGTTGGTGTCGCCCTCGTGCTAGCTACGCGCTTCACACAGGTTCGGCCTCATGTTGGTCTCGGCCAGTGCCAAAGAGACTGCTCTGGCGTATCGTCCAGACTTCTCCATCTCGGCCAGTGCGAAAGAGACTGCTCTGGCGTACCGCCCAGGCTTCTCCATCTCGGCCAGCACTAGAGGGACTGACTTAGGGTTCATACACCCAGTCGCTCCTAAAACTCTGGGTTCATACACCCTGGGACTGACCTCGGGTTCATACACCCAGTCTTCCATAAACTTTGGGTTTACGCGCCCATGGACTGACTTCGGGTTCATACACCCAGTCTTCTCTAAACTTTGGGTTCATTACACCCAGGGACTGACTTAGGGTTCATACACCCAGTCGCTCCTAAAACTTCGGGTCCATGCACCCAGGCTTCTAAAAAAAAAAAAGACTGCTCTGGCGTACCGTCCAGCCTCCTCCATCTCGACCAAAGAGACTGCTCCACGTCTCCACCTCGGCCAGTGGCAGCTCAGCTAGAATGCCGAAGAGACTGTTCCATATCACCTCCTCAGCCTCATGCTGATCTCGGCCACACTCATTCTCGGTGACAGCATCAGAATAGCGGCCAGCGAGAGCACCTCTGGTTACGGGCGAGCTGGTCATCTCTCGGTTTCTGACAACAGTGCCGACAAGACTACGGTGGCCTCAGACTACTAGCCAGGCATGCCCCGGCCTTGCGATTGGTGACGGATCAGTTAGATGAAGACTACCAAGCTCAACAACTCCTCCCTTCTTAGCTTCCGACCTCAAAGAGTACTCTCAGAGCTCAGAAGCTGGGGGGCTATTGTGTGGGGATATTCCCGAACTCATCAGAGTCCCAGCCAAGATGCTCCATCTCAGGCCCCCGCACCAGCAAGTCCATCCAGGCAGGCTCGGTCTTGTGCTCCCGGCTTGGTCTCGGATGAGAGCTCCACGCCTCCTGTGCACAACTCCTCCACTTCGGCAGTGCACGCCCAGCAATGCCAGACTGCTCCGCTTCGGCAGACTCCACTTCGGCCAAAGCATCCCACTTCGGCCAAGTGCTCCACCTCGGTGCCTTTGCCAGTTGCCAGATGCCAGATCTCTCTCTAGCCAAGTCAAGGTCGTTCTCGACTTCGGCTCCTCAACCTCGGCAACACATCACAATGCCAGAGCTAGCCGAGGCAGGGGCTAACAACTGTTCTCCTACAGACGCTCAAGCATGCTACGGCACGTGCGACAAGATAAGGGCACCACCCATAGTCCCTGACAGATCGCCGTCCACAGCTCCCAAAACGCCATGACAAGGCTTGATGGGACGGCAATTAAAGAAAAGTAGGCTACGATGAGACTGCGCCTCCCTAGTACCTGACAGAGTGGGCTATGACAAGACAGTCAACCACCCCCTTGCCTCCTCTCTTCCTCTATATAAGCACAAGAACAATGCACAACCAAAAGAGGCCAATGAATGCACCACTCTGGTATGCCCATCTTCTTCCCCAAAAATCTCCGTCCTAATGATTAGTTCCCACACTAACTTAGGCATCGGAGAGCCCTGCGCTGCCCACAGCCAGGGTCCTCTGACCTACTATTCTTCTTCCTTTTCTCAGGCTTCAGGCGCAGGCATCGGTGTTCCTAATCTCTTTGGATAAGTCCGTGCAGGCACCCCCCCTATTCTTGTGAGTCACATTTTTTACACTTACAGTTTCAATATCCGACCCAATGCATTTATTAATCACCATAAAAAAAGGATCAATTTAAACCTAAGTTTTACGGGTTTGGGTCAGATTGGTGAGTTAGGTCAGGATTTGCCACTTTTAATTGGTCCATCAAACAGTAATATATGACTAAAGATTAGAAAGAATGATTTTAAAAAAGGGCAAGGCTCTCCTAAGCTTAAGCTTAGAATAAAATTCCGCAAGCTAATGCTTTTGGGGCCCATCCTGGGTCCATCCAAATGGACTAAACACATGACTCCCCTAAATTGCACATGTCCACCAACTTTTGGTCAGATTCAAATTTACTAGACTGTTGGATCGACTGTGTACCAATCCGAATGGACCATTGACTATTAAACCTTTGGTGCCCAGATGAAGATGATAAAAACCACGGTTGGGGCTGACTTTTTGCAGGAAGTAGGGTCTTAGGGAGTCCTTGAAATCACCCCCACCCCATCCCCATGTGGGTCCCCAGGTGGGCCCCACCACACAATTGAACTTACTTCAGCTTACCTTATCTTAAGCTTCAGCTTAGGAGAGCTGGCCCCTTTAAAAAATTAAGAAAAAGAACTTAACTTTTCCACTATATAGGGTGTTTTTTTGTCGCTTGTTAAGTATAGTTTGACACATAATAAAAGATAAATCTTAGTGCCAACATCTTGGTTGAGTGGTGTTAGTATCTTTACGAAAGTTAGAAACCACGGAATAACAAATAGATCAATGCTTATTAATATTTATTTTATATAAATAAAGTATTCTATTCATGCCACTCGGGTAGTTATGGGCCCTACTGGATAAGGACTGACAATTTATATATGTTTAACATTTAAAATGGAAGGGGAAGAATTACTAAAAATGCTATTTCCATACTAAGTGAAGGCTCTTTATGTTTCATCAAATTGAATTCCTAGAAAGTCATTGTCAAATGGGCTCCATGGTGAAAGATATCAGGTATAAATTTATTCAGATCCTAACTTTCTTTGAATTTGATTTTACTAAGGTAATGGCAGAGTATTCATTTTTCATCTCCCCTTAATTCATTTTTCATCAATGGGGCAATCATTTTCCATCTCCCCTTGATTAATTTTTTATTGAGGGGGAGAAAATTTGATGATTACTTTATAGATCTTCACCTCTATTTCTTCAATTTTACCCACACCTAGAAATACAAGTCTGCAAACTTCTAGAAATTCAATTAAATGAACCAAACGAGCCTTAGTAATTCTAGCTTCTAAATATACAGGGTGTGATTTGCTGAAATGATGTCAAGTTCAATCAACATCCATACAACATGAGAAGATATTCTGAGGCCTAGGTATACAAAACCACCAGGGAATCCACTGCGTCGCCTTCAACAGAGGGTTCAGTTTGGATTCACAAACAGTTGCCTGTAGATTTCAGGCGGTCTACTTAATATGATCCTCTCACTAGTAAAGATTCCAATCTCAGCCTCCAGCAAGATTGCTTTTAAAGTAGAGCATTGGGTTTTTTCTTTTTCGATAATAAAAGTAGGGGGAGTTCTATTGGCACCACAAATCTTCCTTTTCCCACCACACTAGAAGACGAAAAAGATAAGTTTTTTCTAAACTACCCCCCCAGGGAATAGAGGGAAAGAAAATAGAAGGGGATAGGAAGAAAGAGGAAGAGGGGGATCGGCCGGGGCTCCCTCCCTGCCGGAGATTGGGGGGTTGGGGCGAGATGAGGGAAGAGGATGGAGGGTGGGAGAAGGAGGAATGGAAGAGGAGATGGAGAGGGAGAGGGAGGAGGGGTACTTTAGAAAAATTCATTTTTTTATTTTTCTTTTGTGGTGGGGAGAGAAATTTTTGATATGCCAACAGAACCCCCCTAAAAGTAGAGCATTGCATTGAAATACTCCAAGAACAACATATAATGACCCAAAAGAAAGAGAGAATGAATGCAAAAGCTAATGCTACGATCCATTATGCACCACAAGCTGCATCTTACTGATTCTTACATGGAAAAAATGCAGTTCACAAGCAAGTTTCTCATTTTTTAGCTTTTATTCTGAATAGTTCCATGTGTTTCAAATCAGAATACAAGTTACTCAACATTTCATGAGTGACAGAGAAAACTGCTTCTTCTACATTGAATCCATAATAAGTTCGCTCCCCTTCGCTCAATATGCAATTTTCTTTTCCAGCAGAAGAGAAATGCAGCATCATTCCATACAAGAATCTTCCATAATAACTCCTTCAAACTCAAGTGCATCAATGTTTTGAACAGAATTAAACTTGAAAAATCTAATCCACAGCTAGCTCATCTTGGACTGTTTCTCTCTCCCAGCATGGACTTATTCTGCACAATCAACAAAGCCAGACACTGGTATGTTAATATTTTTGCTTTTTTCTTACTTTATAAAAGACTGTAAAGAGGCCGAGTCTAAATCCAGGAAATTGAGAACTCTGTTGTGGCTCACACCTGGGAGCATCCACATGGGAAGATGGGAGGGCACTGTCATGGATCAAGGGAACCACTACCCCATGCAGAGAACATCACTCCCATCAATTTAACTACATAAGAGTAATGATTTAGGGTTATTCAATCCAGTGCAAATATCATTCAATCTCTACAAAAGATCTGGGTGCGTACCAATTCAGTGAGGTTAGCAAGTGTTGGTTAAAGGAAGATAGCTATTAGTAGGCACATTGCAATATTGCTTTCTGTAAGGCAATATTTTCCCCAATAGGTGTCCCTTGTGTTGCAGAAGGGTTGCAGGCTTGCAGCAAATCAACCTCCAAGATAAGTCATGACAAATTGTCTTCATATGGAAACTTATGTCGTGCACGTGGTCAGGGGTCACAACTAGAAACACTTAGAAGATTATCGTAGTCATTATTGAATGTTCATCTTTATTTATGCCTATTAGTTATTTTTTGGAGCCTCTTTTAGACTATAACTTCATCATTTATTTATTTATTTATTTATTTATTTTTGTTACAAGCCACACAAAGTTAGGATGTAACAAAATGGTAAACAATAAACAGCCTTTTCAATCACCTTCCGATGGATTTGGGATCATACATATATTCAAATCTCAAACATAGTCAATAGTGTCGATTTGGAAAAGATTTTGAGAAACTTAAAGCCCTGTCACTGCTGAGGTATATGAGGTTTGTGGATTTGGTTTTTCTTTTTAAAAAAATTATGCAAGATTAATTAGATATTTCAAATCGACACTGTTGGGCATTAGGTTTTATAAAGGCCTAATCTTGTAATTAGCTGAAATGTTTGTCTGACAGTTGAGAAAGCTAGGTTAATTAAGAAGAAAGATGCTTGTGATATCAGTTTCGTGACATTTAAGACTTCAGATTAGTCTCAATAAAATTTAAGTTACTACTCTCTTCTCTAGTGAAAGGTTTTCACTTTCACTGTCTCTTTTCTTCTAATTCGACTTTCCACTATTCTCGTCCTTTTCTTCTTCCCTCACATATTCTTTGTATTTTGTAATCGTGTCAACATTTGAATGGTCAAGTGCCCCAAATTACATCAATTGACATGTGGTGTTTCCAGCTAAAGAGCACCTGCAGTGAGTCTTTCAAAGAACGATGAAACAGAGAGGGTGCTACATCTTATCAACTTCCAAGGTAGCTTATGCATCTGCACCAGTTTAAGAGCTGGGAAAGCAGATCCTTGCTTTTAGCACTATGGTATTTTTTTTTTCCTGAAAGGATAAATGAATTCATTGTGCCAAAGATCAACCAGAGAGATACAAAAAGCCAACCCTATTGCCAACCATAGTACCGTACCCTCCAACGAAGATGCCAAAAACTACACTTCCCTACAACACATGATCATAGACTAAATGGATTTCCCACCTAAGAAATGACCAACAAACTATAAATTATGAAACTAATGAGACACCTTTCTCCTTGAGATCCACAGGCTGATCATGATTGACCAAACTTTTATTGTAATTGAGTAGAATTCTTGAAAAGCAAAAGAGAATTTCTTCATTCTCATTTAATGTCAAGGACATAGTTGCAAATTCGATTTGGTTTGGTCAAATTCCTGATTTATTTCGGTATGGTAAGAAGTCCAAACTGAACATACTCCCTGAAGGAGGTGTTCGCTTCCAGTTTCAGTTGATTTTGGGCAAAATCATGCACTTCGGTCCAAAATCCCCAAATTTGGACCAGTCGACCACAACTGCATCTCTTAATTCGGGTAAATTGAGGTTCGATCGTGAAAAGGAGAAGTCTTGAGATTTTAAGAGAATTAAAGATTGCGGTTGGGCAAACACTCGTTTCACATACCCGTTTCCATTGAGGAGTGAGTTGTTGCAGTGATGCCTTGTGTCTTTTCCTCAAAAGCATGAAGCCCTTGATCTTCCAATCCTTCTATAAATTCAAGTTGAAAATGCTATTATCAATCACAACATCATCAGTTGCATTATTTCCCTTGCCCTATTTTGAAATTCTTCCCTTGCCGAAGCACAAGATCTAAACTTTGCACTTGCCAGGAACTTTTTGTGGCAGAAAGTTGAGATCCCTCCCTCGTTAAAGATCCTTTTCGGTGCCAAAGAAAGACCCCATTGCCAAATCTCTTGCTGGAGATCCAGGTATGCTCAATTCTCTCCTCCTTTCTCGTCGTCTTCCCTTTTTCTCTTCTTCTTTTTATTTAGTTTGTTTTCTTTGAAGTTTCGGTTGTGTGTTCTTTTATATAAGGAAGAGTGTGATGAGATACGGATGTGCCCTCTTATTTCAGTCATTGATTGCCGCCAATATGACTCGTGAAGCCCACTTCTTTCTGTGTGGATGAACTCTGGAATTTTCTGCTACCAGAATTTAATAGGTGAAGCGAGCACTGTTACTATAGCTCTAGGCCCACCCAAATACAATTTGTACAGTCATTTAAATTTTATTAGAAATTATTAATCTGAAGAGAGCCATTTAATTTGAGTAAATTAGTAAGGTTAAATAAGTACTGTTCTATGAAACATTAAATGGTTTTGATTTTTAATAAATGGGCCCACTGAAAATTTTGATGGTCAGTTAGCACTGTAACTGAAGTTCTAGGCCCACCGTCAAATAATCTGAATGGTAGTATTTGATTTAATTCGAAATTTTATGAAACTATTTTAAATCTTATCACTCTGAGGTGGACCATTTAATTGAGTATATTAGTAAAGTTATTTGTGATGCTTAGTACAATGAGAATTTTATTCTGTTTTTACTTTAGATATATCTTTTTAATTTTTTTTCTATTTTCCGAAACAAATTTCCGAGCTGGAAAGCGAAATGTCCGAATTAGCCAAAATGTTTCACTTTGGAGCATGGATTAAAAAACCGGCCGACTCCGACTCCAAGTCGACTTCGCCGAGTCAATTCGGACTTGCCCCTAAACGAGTCCGGTATTGTGGGACTCGGACTCGAATTATGGGACTCAGCCGAGTCCTATGTGCGACTAGGCCCAACTCGACTCCGACTCGACCCTGACCGTGTCGGGTCCAGGTCCGAGTTTTTTTCCCTTGCTTTGGAGCCAAACCTAAATGGAGTCCGAAACAGACTTGACTGACACAACTTAAGTAATTTTGTAGCTTCTTCTACCAAAAGCTTTTGTTTTGAATATGGAGGGTTGAGGCGTACAGTGCTTTCTTTATTATAAATTCTTACTTGGATAAAAATATTGTCCTAAGTAATATTTTGATTTTTGACAACTCAGTTATGCAATTAAGGAAATGAAAACCTACATTCCTAGAAATTATATAATTTGAAAATTGGAATGAATAAGTTAAATTCCAGAGACACATTAGACTGCAGTCACAGCAGAGATGGCGTCTGATAGGGTGTAGTGGAGGCAATGCAAAAGCCATAAAACCACCCAAATAGATGGGACAACGGTATGTTGATGATAAAGTTAAAATCTACAAATTTTCCATTTTATTCATTCACTTATTTCTTTTTACAGTTGTCAAACTGATTAAAAGCAATCAACTATAGCAAGGGCAGGACTGATACAATTCACCTAGCAAGATAAAGCAAACTGCAGAAATCATCATCATCAAAGCCTTGTCCCAACTATGTTGGGGCCAGCTACATGGATTCTGTTTCCCTATTCCAGTCCATCAAACGGAATGCCAATTTTCGCAGAAAGAAATATGGAACAAAATGGATGAGCACATCAAAGCTACAATATCTTGGCTGACATGACAAAAGATTGTGCCTTTGTCATCACCCAATGCGGTCCCGCCAAAGCAGGGTCCTAGGAGCGTCCAGACCGGAGACAGACCTAACCTTTGGCAATTTTGCACAAAGTGGCTGCTCGCAGGTCTCGAACCTGTGTTATCACCCATGGCACCCAAGACTTATACCATTGCACCAAAGCAATCACCCTAAAAGACTGTGCCTTTGTGAGCAACAATAAACAAAGCCAGCATTAAAAAGGCTGATTTGCTGTGAAGAGTTTATAAATTATCTTATTAACACTTATATTTGTGAGGATAGCAGTGTATGGAATGCAAACAGCAGATTCAATATTGTCAAAAGTTAAGTGAGCATCCTACAATGATCTGGCTACCACTCTTATCCATAGCAAGTAAAAAAGAAAGGGATTTAATTAATAAAATGCTGTATGCCTTAGGCAGTACCTGAGGAACATATGGTGAGCTTTCACCAAGGTACTTTACAAACACTTGCTTTTTCATGTCGAAGCTGCTTTTCACATGGTCCAGTAATGCTTCTTCTCTTTGCATATCTTCACTAATCCTTTCCTTCTCCCATTCCAGAAGCTTGATTTGCTCCATAGTTTTATTGACTTCATCTGGTAGAAAATTTATTGAGCTGATAGGAAATCTCACTTCAATGTCTTTCCTGAAATCAGATACAGTTCATGATAGGAAGATCTACAGAAGAATCCAATCAACATGCAGGTTGGACAGCTTAGATGGCTAAAAAAACTTTAAAAAGAAAGCAAATAATCTTGTTCATGATCATGTGTATTGATTAAAAGACTTGGGAGGAATACGTTTTTAAGAATCATCGCTAGAAAGTACTGCGTCTGTAATGTGTAAATAACAAAAAATGACTGGAGAATATACAATCTATTCTCAAGTGCTTGTGTTTCAAAGAGAACATGTGAAACTACAAGGAAACAAAAAATGTTTGATGGAGCATTTGCAGAGTCCAACCAGCTGGGCATTCAGCCACCTTCTTCTAGGTGTCCAAGTTGATCATATAGTGGGCTTTGTGGTGGATGACACGGGTGCAAAAAATTTCACAGATAGAAGATTCTTAGGGATTTAAAAACCAGCATAGTCTTGAGTTGATCTGGATGACCTGCCTACTAGGCAACATAGGGTTGGCTGAGTCTCATTCGACATTACCGAGCATTGGTGTGACTAGGCTTAGCGTTATTGGACTTGATGTGACTTGGCTTGGGTGGTGACCAGGTCACTTATGGATATTGAGATTTAAAACCATTCAATCTCATGGGACCGCTGTCAAATGTGGAAAATTGATGTAGTTGTTTCACTTGGATCAATACAGTCAACTTGCAGGGGTGATATTGGTGAATGTCCATTCCATGATAAGGCTGACAGATCAACATCTTCCATTATCTAAAAGGTACACCACTCATGTACAATCACTGGATTAGGGAAAACAAGTGCTAATGCTTGCAGTTTTCTGACCCAGTGGGCAACCAGATTTGTCCAGTTACTGGGTCAAGTTATCAGAAAACCAGTTACTGGGTCAAGTTATCAGAAAACCGAGTCGACTAGGTGAGTGGATACATCTTCTTTTAGATATTTTTTTTACAAATATAACATTTATATTGACTAAAATGGAGATACATATTAAAAAAATGTATCCCTCCTGAAAATATTTATATTGTACCATGTGAATTTTAGTTATAATTTAATTTTCATTTAGCTTCCATTCTATTAGTGTACAGCTTATCTATTGTTTTTCATTTATTTTTAATACATATAAAAATGCCATTAAGCAGACCTGTCTGACTTGGTCAAACTGGGCTGAGTCAAACAGAGTCAAAAGATGAACAAGCAGGTGGATAGAGTTTTAACCAAACTCATCCTAACCGAGTTCAACCTGATCCACTCACTCAATTTGTGAAATTGTGACTGGGTTGAGTTGACTAGGCCAAGCTTTTAGTCACCGAACAGGCCGGAAAGCATATGCAATTGCTTGCTCTGTAATCATTTGACTTTGCGTCTGACTGATAAGTATTTCCCCCTTTTTCACAAGGGTTATTGTTAAAACATTTGCTTGCGAGTATGAGCACTTTTATTTTTATTTTTATAACAAGCATTAGCACTATTTTGAAGTTCGAAAAATGGAAAAAGAACGAAATTATGAAATGAAAAGAAAAGTATTTTCAAGATAAGATGGGAATAAGAAATTACAAAATACATGCTTACAACATAACTTTCAGAAGTTACACAATGAATCTGTGCTTACCTACTGCCTAGACAAAGCACACCAGTACTTCTCATAATTCCACCATCTAAAGAGAGAGCACCATCACTAATACAAGCGGCAGCACGTTGCATGTCAGCTCTGGTTCTGTAAACTTGCAGGCGAGAAAAAAGTCTATAAAATAGAGTCTCCCTAAGGCCATGTCCAGCAGGTGTGAGGCACGATAAGTTCATATAATCCACATCAATCATATTCACAGCAAAGCCCAGAAAAACCAGTTGGACACTCCCCATTAGGTAATTTTGGTTTCAATAAAGCAAGCCTTTTTTGGGGATCCCCAGGGACAAACTTGCCAGCATACGGTCTGCAAAATACCAGAACTTAATATAATACATTACTGAGAAAATGGTAAGATGTAATGGAACTTACATTTGTACAAAAGTTATATGCAATTCATTTAAACAGTGATTGTGAAATGTATTGAATTCAGATGATTCTATAGCTTATTCCATAAAGGGAAATGTCAGAATACTGCCTTAATTCTTGAAGAGAGATAACAAGAAATCTTCCATCCAAGGGCCTCCCAATAGAGGAGCCAAGCCCATGAAGACCAGCACTGTTATCTATCTGGCCTTCTTTGGTGTACAGTTCAAGAGCTTCAACATCTTCATTTGCCTTGCATACAATCGCCAGCATAGTTTCCAACCCCAAGTACTCTGATAAAAGCCTGGACACAAATTCATAAGGGAGCTACATGTTAGTTGAAAAAAGATGTATCGGGAATCGGACACAATATAACCAACAACAGCAACAATCATCATCATCATTGTTAAGTAAATTGCTCTTCTGCTTCCTAATGGTTTAAGCTTTTGGGATGTATTGGCTAATCGGACATGACATGATAACAGTGCCATGGCAGGTCTCGTCTCTCGAGTTTGAACCCTGGGGAGGCATTGTTCCCCTAGGTCACATGGGTAGGCAGGTGTGCTTTTAGGATGTGCTGGCCAGTTGGACTTTACAATTATCATTATTATTATTATTATTATTATTATTGGTAAATGGTAAATCATATTCCAAAAGATGGCAAAATACAAACAAGAGCAAAAGGTGAGTGGCATCATAGTTACCTAATTACAATTCGATCGATTCAAACTCGAATTCGCAGTTTGCAATTCGACACTTACTCGAATTTAAAAATTCAATGGGAGTAGGCTCATTTAATTCATTTTTGGATTCTCTTAATTCGCAATTCAAGTTTGATGAGTTCAATGAAATAATTCGATGTGGTTCTAGATGATTCCTAGGTCCAACTTGATATATAATATAGATGCTTTGCTACAACTTTATATATTTCAATCATATCACAAATAATATGAAAAAATAACTATGAAGACCCTTATTACCAATAAATAAATAAATTAATTCCTCCAATTATTAAACTTCAAAGACTTAACTACCATATAAAATAAATTATATTCTAAACTTCAAATAAAAAATACATTGAAACTTATCATTACTAACAAGGAGAGGGTGGGAGGAAGCTTTTCAATTGTTTTTTTTTTTTTCCTACTCATCATGAACCCTTATTTACGCTGTTAAAATTCCATGCATCACTTGCCTTGGTAGTATTATGAAACTGAATTCAATCAAGTCATTACCACCGTTGGTTGAGCATTACAAAAGAACAAATGAAGAGATTCTGTGTTCAGTATGCGATCAACCTAAGATATTTTTGTGATATTTGGCCTGCTGCACAGTCTGAATGAGCCCCATTCATGAATTAATAGAGGACACATCAACATATGATTTAGTGCTTGCCACAAATTTGATAATTATTGAATACATCTCCAATTTGGAAGGAAGAGTGGCACAACCCCAGATCCTCGATCGAAAAATAGATCAATCTCCAATGGGATTGATCTAATCCAGAGATGGATTCAGCCACTAGGGCACACTCAAGACCATTAAACACACCCTAATTGAAGAAAAAACTCAGAAATCTTTGATTAATTGAAGATAAGATTGAATTACAATGGGTTTGATCATCCTTTTATAGAAAAGTAGGTTTGATCCCTAAGCAAACAAGATTTTCTATTACTGAAGAAGTCTAAATAAAATAGGAAATTAACTAATATTAATCCTGATTAATAACAAATTAAAAATAGGTTGCCACAGTAACTCTTGGTCAATATTGGGCCTGTGGCTGAACCTATCAGGACCGGGTTGACCTCAGAGTCAATGTGTTGGCCTAGTTGATTTCTTGGGCCTGGTCTATACTGCATCATAAAGAAATATCAATTCATTGTTGGCTGGTAGAGGAGAGTTGTATGGAATTTAGGATTTTCTAAAGGTCGAATAAAAACCCGCGAGGCTCACAGTGGGGTCTATCTACAAAAAATTCTATACCTGATTTAGATTAATGCCTCTCACTTGTATGCATCCTTGATAATTTCTACATTAGTAAGAGATGGTCCCACCGTTAGATTTACTAAGTGTAAATAAGTAAACTTTTTTGTAATATTTTATTCAATATTTTGTTAATGATTAATCTTAAGATGGTCTTAGTTTCTATTAGAGTGGAGTTTGGTTAGATCCGATGACATAGGTGGGCACTTATTTTGATTGGTTTAGATTTTTAATGGTGGGACCTATTGATGAATTTTACCAATTTACAAGTATCATTAAATTAGTCAAAGTTCAAACACAGATGAGAGAATGAAATAAGGAAGATTTAACTCTTTTCCTGAAAAGGTGGGTAATTTGACTTTGTTAATAAAGAGAGAAACGTGATGTAGCAAAACTTAAAGGGGCAGACAGATGGGAGAGAGAACGACTTCCCTTTTCACCTTCTCACTCCGCTCCTTTCTTCACTTTCTTGTTTTGAATTGCTACGAACCATGACATTTCAGAGATGCGAACTTGATCGAATCGAATTCCGAATCATTCTAATCAAATGGTACGGGATTCGGATACTCTTGTACCGAATTAGGTAACTATAAGCCAAAAAATATAATTATGAGTAATACCCAACTCGTCTCCAGAACGTAATGATATCTGAAGGCTACCAACCTGCTAAGATTGTCATCATGTACTTTGGCAAGTGTAGCAACTACGCCCACCACACCCTTATTTATGAATGAATTAATTGCTGCACTTTCATGGCGTAACTTCACTTGATAGAGGATACCGGCAGCTGTTTTGTCCTGATTTACGATCTGTTCAATGGTGTTCTGCTCAGTCTGAGCATCATTATGATTCTGGCGTCCAACGTTAGCTGCGCCTGATGAATGATATCTTCCAAGACTAACTGAGTAAATAATAATGTCAGTAGAAGAAAGAAATAGGAATCTTAAACCACACTAAAGGAAAGGTGAAGGTGTCACTTGTGTATAAACAAAAGCCAGGGTATTGGTTTGTGACAGAGCAATATGCAACAAGAGTCTCATTTTCATGATGATTTTCTGTCAAATCCAATCGGGCACCTTAATGGAGTTGAAGGATCCAAGCAATAGAGTTCAAAGTATAAGATCTTAAAACTTCTACACATACATGAGTCAAAGATTTACAATGAGGTAGATTTTTAAGTTGTATTGATACACAGTTCAACTGGAAAGTCCTATTGGCCCATTCAGTTTGCCTTGACTGTGGCTCACCAAAACAAAAACCAAAACCCAGGTAGGAACCTGCATAATACATGCTCTTCATGCACTATATAAATATGCTTCATTTCAGATTTTGTGTTTAGCAACCGTTTTTGCCTTACTTTGAGATGAATCATACCCAGAATACAGAACAAGTAGAATAAAGAAAAGCACGAGGCCCACCCTGCATTTCAAGAATGGAATCATCCAATTTGTTTGATTGATTCTTCAGAAATTTTAGGTTGTTCTCATGGTGCTTGATCTTCAATCCCAGCTTTTGTAGATCATCCTGAAGTTTCTGCAAGTAACAAAGTAAGGTAAGGTTAGCGGGTTGTAGTATTAAAGAAGGATGACCTATCACCACGGGCTTACAAGGAAATTGGGTATCTCTTATCTTTCGCATGGAAATTCTAAATTTCAATTCCATGATGCATCTTCAAAATACAGAATTCTAAAAATAGGATTGGACCAACCTGAGAATGGCCTATGATCGTTTCCACTTTAAAAAATGCATCGTCTTGCATCTCTCCCCCTGGCATTACAGGTACTTCTCCTACCTACTTTGGCTTCAATATTAAGAATTCTGGAGTAGATCACTCCTTAGAATGAGGAAATGTTGCTAATATAAGCTGAAAAATAAGATAGATCAAAACATATAAGCATATCCATATAATCTGTGGGCTGAACTGAGACCATAAATTTCTTGTATGGCAACCTCACTCACTGCAAATATTGCATTTCTCATGCCATTCCAAAGAAATTGAAAATCCAGGTGCAACTGGGAAATGATGTATGTTGGAAACCACAAGCATGAAAACCTTGCATAGGCCTTTATGCTGTGTTTAACATTAGTAAAGTCAGTAAGTTAGCATTTGGATGTATTTCAGCTCATGGGTGAAAAGCATGAGCATGGGAAAAGCAGATAACGCAAAACCAAGTTTGATGTGATCTGGTTACTCTGCACTAAAGCTATTTGGTTTTGGTTTGAATTATTTGAATGGGTTTCATTATTGTATACATTATGAAAAGTCTCCTCTTAATAAGTCACCAATTCATTTGTGAAAATGTAGCCTGTTAAAGCTTTACATGAGATTTGGGCATGCTTAAAACACATATAATGGTTCATAATTAAGATGAAAGAGGCGACCGGTGTACAAGGAACTACCCCACCATCAAAACATAGCCTAGCCCAAATGGGTCACTCCCACAAAACAATAAATTCAAAGGAAATTTGGACAGGGATTCCAATTTTGAAATTTCGCAAAGGATCTAAATATAAAAAAAAAAAAATCTGTTCTTTCAGCAAAGTAAGTTCCTAATCATTTACACCTCTCAGAATGTTCTAATACCTCTCAGAATGTTCTAATACCAATGCAGGTTTTTGGTTTTGAAATAGTTCGTTTCTCGAAACCATGCATTGGACTCTACTAACTACTGAGCAGTCAGTCAGTGGATCAAACAAAAAAACAATAAGATGATCATCTAGCATTATGTGAAGCATGAAAGAGGTGACCCACAGTTGAGTGATCTTAGACTGCTCACCGCTGATCTGGTGGGCCCCACCATCTATCCCAAAATGTCAAGTACCCCAATTTCCCAAATCGCCGGTCTACCCGGAAAAATGGGACTTTTCAGAGAGAAAGAGAGAGAAAGGGAAAGATGATCGATTGGACGGAGAAGATCTTCCAGAGGAAGGAATGTAGAACATGCAACAAAACCCCCTGTTCTGCTACATGCATCTATGAAAGATTTACTAAAATTCGAGCATGCAGACACAGAAAGAAGAAGAAGAGGCCATGAAAGGGTAAGATCTTCTTCAGTTGTCAGCTGTACGAAACCCTAGAATGTAAAGATTGAGAGATGAAAATGATGCAGAAGTGAATCTTAGAGAGAGAGAGAGAGAGGAGAGAAGAGAAACATTACCTGATTCGGTTAGTTAGGACGGGAGTAAGACGACATAGGTATGAAATGAAATGGAAATCTTTCGCTTCTCTCATTCGCTGCCCAAAACGCTCTTTATATGTATATATGGGACCGGAAAATGCCTAACATCAACATGGCTTGAATTTTTGGAAATGGGAGGCCTACATCACACGTTGGCTTGGAATATTAATTAATGGATTTTTTTTCTTTTTTTTATTTTAGTTATTGTTGTGTGTGTGATGAAGAAGGCCATTTTGGATGTTTCTAGCTGAATCTATTGAATAAAGATCTTAAATCAAAATAAAAAAGGTAATATATTTTAAAGATTAGAAATTACTTTAATAATGCGAAAGATGTGAAGGATATTCTCAAAATTTAATGTGTCTTTAAGAGATGAGAGAATAGGGACATATATAGAATGTGGTTGGATTTCTACATAATTAGCATATGAGTTTAGTAACTCATCTTTTAATTGGAGATGCTTCGGGAAATCCTTTTAGGTAAGAGAATTCTTTCTTTTGGTGGAAGTGTGTTTAAAGAGAGCTACTCTAGTGGGAGGGGTGGGTGGGGCTAGGTTAGGTTGGGCCTAAGCATATTTAGGCATAGCTTTGGATCAGACGAGTTGAGTCGAGTCAAGCTTTGGATCACCTGTTTGGGCTTTTCTAGCAATTATTTAGATGAGTAATCGCTAAATTGCAAGCATTACTTATTCAGGCGAGTCCGAGCTTTCGGCTTTCCATCACTTAATCCAAAGCCCAACCCAAATATTAAACAAGCTTTCATTATATATCCAAGCTGGGTGAGCTAGATCTACCCATGAGCTCCCCTAATGGTAAGATCTTTTAGGTAGTTTCAATATATGTCCAGCTTGATATTGTTTTGAGTCAATAATGAATTGACTATTTTTCTTGACAATCATCGTTTTAAGTCATGGATCTTAGCTTTGTGGTGAAACATATAGAAAGCAAGAAGTGATTTAATCTTTAGGGTTTGTTTGTTTAGCTCTAGGGGCAAGGATTTAGCTCCTACAATATTATATTAAATGCCAAAAATATGTTACATCACCCAAAACTACAAGGTTAGAATAGGGTTTATAATAAAAAGGTTTTGATCCATGCTTTCAAATTATTAAAGAAGAGACAATTTACATTTCTAATAGCCTTTAGAAGGTCCAATGGCAAATCTACAAACAGATATCTCCTTGCAAGAGCCGTTTTAAGGGAGCTGGGGTGTTCTCTTCCAAGGTAAAGGGAGGGTGATCTTTCTCATACAAAGGTTGCTTTTGTGTAGCCAGGGGATTCCACACTTGGTGGATTTTCATTTTTGAGATAGAGATGAATCCTACATTCTTATTCCTCACAAAGGAAATCGAAATCCTATCTTGTTCATTTTTTTTCCTTTTCCGTGAGAAAAATGTGTTACACCAAACAACGGAAAAGAGATCGTATGAAAAAATCAAACAGTTTTCACTGTTTTCCTTGAATTGCTCTTGTCACACAAATGCACCCTAAAAAAAAGCTTTCTAAAATTTAGAAATTTTCAAATGCGATTAATCTCTAACATCCTTCATGCCGAAAAAAAAGAAGAAAAGAATAGCATTAAATTCTTCAGAGGTTGGTGTAAGTTTAATATATTGTAAAGAAGTACATACAGTAGTGGTGATTATATGTAGAAGGAAGAAAATATAGGTGGCTGTATGTAAATTCCCTTTCACAATTATAATAAAATGAGTTGAAAAGAGAGGTTACTGTTTATGTCATTAGAGATGCCTTACGTAGTTACAAATCCAAAACCATTTTATCTATTGATGGTATGGTGAGGTTATGGCCATTGGAGCTCACATCTACTGAAATGTATAATCTTTATTCTCCAAACTATGGATGAAAATACCAGTCACTATGTAGCGTAGCAGCTGATATATCAGTCGTGGCGGCATGTACCGCCACGCTAAATGCAAAAAAATGGGTATCTCACCCGCATTGGCCCGTAGCAGCTGCTATTTTAGCATAACGGGCGCTACGACTCCATTGCGGTTTCAGTCAGAAAAAGATGTAATGAAATGTAAAAAAAAAAAGTAATTAAAGCTTGGTAGATGAAGAAATGAAAAAAAAAGAAAGAAAGAAAAAGACTGTAGATGAAGAAAGGTACCTGGAACCGGAGCAGCAGCAGCAAGCCGAAGTAGCAGCACCACGCCACCGTCTCCCATATTCTTCTTCTTTTCTTTCTTCTCTTTTCTCGATCCTACTATTTCGGAAGAAGAAATAGGGCAACAAAATCCCTCTTTCGGTCCCCTTCTTTATTTAGCTAGTAGGGTAAATAAAAATGGGTCCATATTGGGCTCACCTTATAAAAGGTATTACTAAAGATTAAATGGGCCCATGGTGGCTCACCTTATGCAAGTTATAATTAAAATTAATTGGCCCCTCAGGAAAAATAAAGCTGATGCACCTAATGTTATTACCATTGGTGGGCTCCACAATGGTTCCCAAAAATTAAAAATAAAATAAAATCATGGCTTAGCCAAATAAAGAAAAATTAGGGGCTTAGCCAAATCTAACTCTAATTAGAAATAGAGACCAATCAAATTTCACTCTATCTGAAAAAGGGTCATAGCCAATTTTCACACTAATTGAAAATAAAGTTTAATCAAACTTGATACTAATTGAAGATAGGCTCTAGGAAAGTTCTCTAATAGGAAATAGGGCTCAACCAAATTTCATTTTAATAGGAAATAAGACTCTAACCAAATTAGACTCTAATAGGAAATAGTGGTTCAACCTAATTTTACTCTGATAGGAAATAGGGCCCTGATCAAATTTTTCTTTAACAGAAAATCTTAAACTATTATATACATTTCAAAATATAACTTAGAAATGTGATAATCTAAGCAATGATGGTGATAGTATTTTGATGACATTGTTTGATTACAAACATTAATACATGTGAAGAAAAAATGATTATTCATACTATTTTCTAATCATATAGCGATACAGGATCTTGTATAATGAGGGGACCGTTACTCCTCTTGATCTTAGTTACTTTTAAAAAAAAAATATTTCCTAACATTTTCCAATATTATGGATTTTCTGAAATTTTTTCAGATTTTTTTTTACGACTTTTTTAAAACGCACCGCTACGCTATGTAGCGTCCGCTTCTTAGTGTTTTAACGGCGGATTGTTACAGCTCGTTGTTACTGCTATTTTCATCCTTGATGTAAACAATTGCTAATTTGATAGCAATTGATACATATGCAATGTGCATGAGTTGGCTAGATACCCTTCCACTTTATATGTGGCATGAGTTTTCATGCTACACCTTCTATATAGGTACTTGTCCTAAAAACATCAGAATAATTTTCAACAGACAGAATGTCAGCCACTCGGAATGGGATGCTCCTGTCCTTCCCACCCTTATAGTTTTAATAGCCTCTAATGCATCATAACATAGGCAAATCTTAGAAAATCTGATAGCTTTGGCCTTTTCTAGTGCAAATAAGACCGCCTGTTTTTCAGCTTCTTTGGCATAGACAACTCTATATCCCTTGCAGCACCTGCAGAAGACAATGCCAATAATAATATAAATCATAAACCAAGGTCCAAAGTCAGACTCACCTGAGGGGGCATTAAAGGCTGCATCACAGTATAAGCAGGCGACATGCCCAAGAGTGATATGACTTATGAGTGACTTGGATGAAGGAAAATGAGTGATTGCATGTCTGTTTTTCTTTTACCCCATTTATTTTTCCCAACTATTTTTTGAGGATATGAGCAGGTATTCAGCCTATTACACGAAGGACTAGAGCAAAACAAAAGTGGAGCATGGCCGAAATCAATTGACAATCAAGTTCACAGTTATGGACTATCCAAATCCAAACTCAAGTTTAATATGCAAAATAGGATCAGCCTTGAATGATTCCTAGAAAACAATGGGCCTTTTTTTTTATCTGACTACTCGATGAAACCAACTTGGAGATATGGGCCCTGAGTTTTAGCTGGATCAATAATGACCACCCCACCTCACCCCTCCTTTCACCACTGATAATCAAGTCCGACTTGCTGAAAAACTGAATAATAAAGGGATTATTTGAATGAAAATAATAAGAATAGATTCGAAGAAGTGCAATCTATATAAAAATTTAATTTGGATAAACTGAAATGGAGAAATCGAATTCATCTACTAAAGGAGTTTGGATACCACTTTGATGATGAAGAAAGGGGTTATTCGGATGAGGAGAAAATGGTTGAAGAATGTAGATTTTCTCTGCATTTCTAGTCATAGAAGAAGGCCCCATGGTGAGTGAGAACTGAGATGAGGTTTAGATTCAGCTGATTGTACAAGGCCCAATGCATTGCCACCCCAAACAAATTTAATATGTAAAATCTTCATAGAAGGCATATCCATAATCATTAGGTGGCATCATACTTCATACGAAAGAACCTTGCCTATGATTGTTTTCCCCTTTTTTGGTAAAAGAGCATTGCCTATGATTTTTGAAGTACACTAACAATCACCCTGACTAGTGTGAATTCAAATCGAACACTGTAAGTGAACTCCACGGTTAATGAGTTGGATATTAGCTATTGTGGCATTACTGACAAGTGCATGTAGGGTTGCCAATGGGCCTGATTCACATAGATACAGGTATTGATTTGTTTAGATATGCAGGGTCCAAAGTGGGCTTGGACCTGATCAGGATCCATCCTTGATTCAAGTTCGACTGATGATGTGTGTCTGGTATCATTAAGATTTTGAAATTTGCTTTGAGCCCATATCACTCAATCACACTCAAATTGGTCCCAAGCTCTCCTTGTTGCAGATAAATGTGACTCAAAACTACAAAACAAAAGGCCCCAAAATCAAACTTCTGAGAGAAAAAATGCCCCAAACCGCACTCTAATGTTGCCTTAAAAATGAGGCTGTAGAGGAGGGAAGTCATGAAGATCTAAGGAGGAGAAGATAGATAGATAGTGACTAGGGAAACATTAGTGTGTGAATCCATCAAAACTGAGGCTTTGTAGCAATGAGAATATATGGTGCTTCTATCTTCAAAACACTCCTTTTCTTTCTTCCTTCTAATGTTCATTTTTATGATACTTGTGTGGGGATATTTCCGAACTCGCCGGATGACTGGCCGGATGCTCTATCTCATGCTCCGGCGCCAGCTAGGCCATCTCGGCAAGGCCCGTCTCAACGTTGCCAGTTCGGCCAAGTGCCCCACTCCGGCCAGAGACTCATCTCGGCCCCTTGCACGACATTTCCACCTCGGCCAGGACGCTCCCAGCTCGGCTGAGCTCCACCTCGGCCATGTCGTCTCCAGCTCGGCTAGGGACTCCTCCCCGGTCCTCCACTTCGGCGTCTCTGCAGGGGCTCTAGCCAAGTCAAGGTCCTCTCCGACCTCGGCTCCCCGACCTCGGTAAGGATGCCAGGACTAGCCAAGGCAGGGCCTGACAGCTGTCCACCCTTGGACACTTGAGCACGCTAGAGCACGCGCGACAAGACAAGGGCACGCCTGTACTCTCTGACAGACAGAGCCTCCCATGCCGCCCATGCTTCCTGACAGATCGGCGTCCACAGACGCCAGAGTGGGCTGTGATGGGACGGCTAACCACCTCATTGTCTCCTGCCTCCTCTCTCTCCAAAGTCAACTATCTCCCTCTCCTCCTCTATAAAAGGAGCCAAACCAGAACAATAAAGGCTCGCTCTGGCCCGTCCGAGAGAACCACTGGTATCACCTTCTCCCCCAAAATCTCCTCCTACTGTCCAGTACACATACTGACTTAGGCATCGGAGAGCCCTGCGCTGCCCACAGCCAGGGTCCTCTGACCTGTTTCTTCTCCCTCTTCCAGGTTCTCAGGCATCGGTTCTTCCACCTTCAACGAGGAAACGGGGAGCCTCAGCCTTCGTCTTCCTCAGTGAGTCGCAAAAACACCACCCCCCGGGTCCGTGAATTTTTGTGCACTTACAAATGGCGCCGTCTGTGGGGAACGCTACAAAAAGCCATCTTCCCAAACACCATGCATCGGAGAACCAGAAAGGGAAAGGAACCGCTGACACTGTCGACACAGCTGCCGACGGTCCCCCCACCGGGAAAGGTCAAGAGCAAGATCTAATCCAGCGAGCGTCCAACAACAGGGTACTCAGTCGGGTTCATCCTCTAAGGGTTCGACCTCGACCCCACCTTCCAAAAAGCGCACCCTGAAGGACAACAGAAGCAACCAAGCTCCGGGCAACAACCACGACATCAGAAAGTGGCTTGATCGACGCATCGAGCAAGCAGTACGACAAAACTTGGAGGCTGCCGGTTTCGCTCGAGTTCGGCTGAACTCTGACGGTCTCGGCACATCTCCCCTCTCTCCAGAGATCAGGAGCTTCCCCCTTCCCGAAGATTTCAAAATCCCGAGGTTCGTCGTTTACGACGGAACCTCGGATCCAGCAGCACACCTCCGACACTTCACTCAGAGGATGTCGGTGTGGGGCGAGGCAGGCCACATGAACTGCAGAGTTTTCTCCTCCAGCCTCGGGGACCTCCCCCTGAAGTGGTTCTGCGCACTCCCCCAAGGATCGATCAAAAGTTGGCAGCAACTCCGAAGTTCCTTCATGACGAAGTTCCAAGCCCACAGGGTCGTCCCCAGGTCGGCCGCCGACCTGATGGCCCTCAGAATGAAGCAGACCGAGAACGTCACGCAGTTCGCCAAAAGGTTCTGGACTGTGTACAGCCAGACCGAGGGTACTTCAGATGCAATAGCGATCCTGTCTTTCCAACAAGCCCTCCTACCAGGCAACGAGCTTCGAAAGGACTTGGTCATGCATCCCGTGGTCACTATGGCAGCACTGATGACCAGGGTAAACCAGTTCGTCAGGCAAGAAGCAGACGAAGCCCGAGCCCAGAAGCATTTCAACAACAATCAACAGGCAGCGTCCATCTCGGCGGACGCCTCCATCTCGGCGGATGCCTCCATCTCGGCGGATGCCTCCAGCTCCGCAGCAGCGTCCATCTCGGCGGACGCCTCCAGCTTCGCAGCTCCGTCCATCTCGGCGGACGCCTCCACGACAGAAGTCTCCTTTAGCTCGGGGGGCTGCTGAAGCCTCCTATCATCTTTCAGCTTCGACCGCCCGTCGGCTTTGATCGCACGACCCTCTACCGTCATTTCTGGCGGCACGGTCCTCTACTGTCAGCTTTGATGGCGCCGTCAGCTGCGACGACATCGGTACGACCCTCTACTGTCGGCTTTGATCGTACGACCCTCTACTGTCATTTCGACGGCACGGTCCTCTGCTGTCAGCCTTGATCGCACGGTCCTCTGCCGCCGCTAGTCGTCCAGAGCTACGTACCCCTGGTGACGAGCCAGTGGGATCTCCATTGCGTGCGGCAGGCGCATCTCGGCCACGCGCCAGATGCCCGGCACAGGCCCCTGGTGACGAGCCAGTGGGATCTCCATTGCGTGCGGCAGGCGCATCTCGGCCACGCGCCAGACGCCCGGCACAGGCCCCTGGTGACGAGCCAGTGGGATCTCCATTGCGTGCGGCAGGCGCATCTCGGCCACGCGCCAGACGCCCGGCACAGGCCCCTGGTGACGAGCTAGTGGGATCTCCATTGCGTGCGGCAGGCGCATCTCGGCCACGCGCCATATGCCCGGCACATGCCCCTGGTGACGAGCCAGTGGGATCTCCATTGCGTGCGGCAGGCGCATCTCGGCCGCGCGCCAGATGCCCGGCACAGGCCCCTGGTGACGAGCCTGTGGGATCTCCATTGCGTGCGGCAGGCGCATCTCGGCCCTCGCGCCAGATGCCCGGCACAGGCCCCTGGTGGCGAGCCAGTGGGATCTCCATAAGCGCCTCACGGTACTCACTCTCCAGCTCGGCAGTTGTGTGAATCTCCAGCTCGGCAGAAGCACCCTGTTACAGCTTAGCAGTGATGCCAACCTCTAGCTCTGGTTCATTGCTAGCCAGTCATCCTCCATGATACTTACCTTCTGACCTCAAAAGAGCAGTCTATCGAGCTCAGAAGCTGGGGGGCTATTGTGTGGGGATATTTCCGAACTCGCCGGATGACTGGCCGGATGCTCTATCTCATGCTCCGGCGCCAGCTAGGCCATCTCGGCAAGGCCCGTCTCAACGTTGCCAGTTCGGCCAAGTGCCCCACTCCGGCCAGAGACTCATCTCGGCCCCTTGCACGACATTTCCACCTCGGCCAGGACGCTCCCAGCTCGGCTGAGCTCCACCTCGGCCATGTCGTCTCCAGCTCGGCTAGGGACTCCTCCCCGGTCCTCCACTTCGGCGTCTCTGCAGGGGCTCTAGCCAAGTCAAGGTCCTCTCCGACCTCGGCTCCCCGACCTCGGTCAGGATGCCAGGACTAGCCAAGGCAGGGCCTGACAGCTGTCCACCCTTGGACACTTGAGCACGCTAGAGCACGCGCGACAAGACAAGGGCACGCCTGTACTCTCTGACAGACAGAGCCTCCCATGCCGCCCATGCTTCCTGACAGATCGGCGTCCACAGACGCCAGAGTGGGCTGTGATGGGACGGCTAACCACCTCATTGTCTCCTGCCTCCTCTCTCTCCAAAGTCAACTATCTCCCTCTCCTCCTCTATAAAAGGAGCCAAACCAGAACAATAAAGGCTCGTTCTGGCCCGTCCGAGAGAACCACTGGTATCACCTTCTCCCCCAAAATCTCCTCCTACTGTCCAGTACACATACTGACTTAGGCATCGGAGAGCCCTGCGCTGCCCACAGCCAGGGTCCTCTGACCTGTTTCTTCTCCCTCTTCCAGGTTCTCAGGCATCGGTTCTTCCACCTTCAACGAGGAAACGGGGAGCCTCAGCCTTCGTCTTCCTCAGTGAGTCGCAAGAACACCACCCCCCGGGTCCGTGAATTTTTGTGCACTTACAATACTCATCCAAATAAAGTGAGGTTTTCTGAGTATAATTATCTTTCGAGATAAAGTTTGGGTAATGCCAAGGATTCACACAATGCCACAGAGAATGTTGAAGTTTTTCTTGCTTGTGCAAAAGCTTTGTTTGGTGCAATGCTTTTCCATGTGGAAAGAGAAAATCTTAAACTAATTTTTCTTGATTATGCTTAAATCCTTTCTCCTACAAGTGAGTTGGGTTGGAACCTCTTTTCCACATCCACATGGAAATCAATTTCCTTGTAGCACAAAATCAGCATTATACAAACAAGCCATTCACTCCATGATTGTGATCGAGATGTCATAATGGAATCCTTAAGATGTGTTTTGTTTATATGGATATATAAAATGATGTGAATGTGTGAGGCCTGTTGTTTCAAATCATATTAATCACATGGGTCTCTTTGTATCCTGACTGGTTACTCCATTTGTTGGAGACTGATGTAATCTCTTTTAATCATTAATATACGATTCGTATTTTCATAAAAAAAAAATCATATTAATCACAGATTGAGATAATCACATGTTGATAAAATATTCCTCTAAACATTTCTTATTGCTAACAGTTTCTTCTGGAAGTGACTAAAAGTTCCCATTTGATTGTTCTGGAACTACTCACAAGGCAGTACTTGACAGTATGCAGGGGCACTGATGAGCCGGGCCAGCCTGACCGTGGCCCACATTGAGCCTTGTGTTAGGCCCCCAATAGTTAATAGAGCCAGGCCTGTCCCTATGTTACCTAAGCCTTCGCCTGGCATGTCATAATTAGCTGCGGAAGTGTATATACTTTGCAAATGGGCTGAGCCCAAACCTAACATCAAAGCATGTGCACTGAATCCGAGCCTCGATATTAAGCTGAAAACTAGTCACCTGATCGCGCAGGAACGATCCCTCAGTGTGCTACTCTTTTCACGTGTGTGGGCCTTCTTTTCCACGTGTATGCCTTCTCACTTTGTGGGTTTCCACCTCTTTCCACGTGTACGCCTTCCCACTTTGTGGGCTTCCTCCTAGTCGTGTGGGCTCGATTGGGTCCTAGCCCCCTAGGCTGAGGAACTAAAAGAAAGCTGATACCTAAATGAGCTAGGCTTGAACAACCATTTGTCCAGATGGACCAGAATAACACTAATTTTCTACCATCTAAACACCAGCCTAATTCTGGCGTCTGTTTTAATCTTTGCTTTCTTTTAAAAGCTTATATGTTGTCATGTAAATCCCTATCCTTTTCACCTGTAAGGCAGATATCTCCCTTACAAGAGGGGTGACTAGGGATAATCCTTACTTGCCACCATATTGGTTAGGGACGTATGTATAGTGTGTGTGATTGCATGAGTATTTTGCCGTAGTGCGTGATAAATCCTGACCCACAATTGAGAAGAGCCTTACAAGTTACAAACCAGTGGCTACCCAAAGATCAATCCCTCTTGGTGTGTAGGTCTCATTGTATACCAATAGTCTATATATAATAGGGAAAAAAAATAATAGACCCAGATTTTTTATACCATATGCTATTTGTGCCCTGTTGGTGATTGGATCATGTGTAAACTTGACTGGGAACAACTCTGGGTCCCAAATGAACAACATAATTTAGATTGAAAGATTACCCAGTGAGACACTATTAACGCTACACTGGCTAGCAATCATGACCAGATTCGTTTAGTTTGATCAGTTAGTTGAGCATTATTTTCTGCTAGCCTTTCAAAATGAGTAGATCAAAAAGAGAAATGATTGGGGGGTTGATTCTCATACGAAATCATTTATCCAACTTGGGAGGTATCAAGACCTTGCGGCTTGCACCCACTATATTCCACCATGCACTGTATTCTATTATGACATGTGGAAAATGAGTGGATCTGGAATATCATCACCATCCAATCACAACAAGTATGAATCGGGATCTTCTGAGTGGGTATACACACGGTCACACCATGAGTAGACTACTTAGGGTCCGCTACGTCACTGCAGGCAGCCCCTGCCCGGATGGCAGCCTGCCCCGTGATGACGTGACGGACCGTGAATAGTTCACTTACGGTCACAATGGGGTTTTACCTCACCAGATCTAGACTCATATCAGGTAAAAGATCAAACACCTATTGTGGAGATCGGAAACTGTCTAATAGAAATTTTGGACAAAATTTTGAATTAGGCCCGTCAATGTGAGGTTTGAAGTTCAATTCAACGCTTTCTATCAAAGACTTAAAAGTTATGAATTAAAAGATAAAGGTTTGCCAATACGATCAAATAGTCTTCTCTTGGACAGTAAACGCACTACTGCCTTCCTATCATCTAAAATCATATTGTAGTAAAGTGAATTTTCATCTACAACTATATTGCCCTGTTCTATTCTATTTACGGTCTGAAGCTTGCATAAAGCAAGGGGGTTCACATTGGACTTACATTTAGGGGGTGTTTGGCACTTTACTTTGTTGAAGTGAAGTGGAGTGAATCCAGACAATAAAGTACAATGGGTCAAATCAACCCCCTTTTTTCACAAAAAAGTCAATAAAGCAACCCCTATTTCCACTAAAAGATAAAAAAAATTCCAATTTTCTATGCAAAAAGTCAAAAAAAAATTTCATACTAAACAACTAAAAACAAAACATTATCATAACACCTGATATTTTATTCTCTCTTTATTTGATGCTTCACTTCACTATACTTCAATTCACCACACATCCAAACAGGCCCTTGAGCCTAACTATAGTATAGAAAAAAAAGCTTCAATGATTTTCTTCTCTTAACGACCTAGCACCTCTAAGGATTTAGGCCCATCTCAGGCCTGGCCCGTATATATTGAGGGTAGGGTTTGGACAACCGCCCAAAGCTGCACCATACCATAGCCACGTGTATTTGACCTGTGGCATTGTTTTCTCTCCCCACGTGTTACGACGACACGAGCACCACTGAATCTCTGAGGTCACCATACATACATGATTCTTATCTAGTCACCGACGTACTCATTTCCACGGATTCCTTTTTCCCTTGTTGAAAGTGAAACCACACCATCAGTTATATTGTGTGAGTTTTCTTTCTTTTCCCATTTTGTAACAAAAAAAAAAAAGAAAGAAAAAAATGACAAGCTACACTTCGAGAGCAAGCAAAGTTGTAGTACACTGAATCTGGTAAAATTTTAGATTTCAATGAATTTGAAGCCTATGGAGCCATCCATCCAGCTTCTTGACTAATTTGCCATTGATCATTATCTACCATTAATTTAATCACCTTTTTTCATTTTTTTTTTTTTTGATAACGCAGGGTTCTCAGCCCTTTGGACCAGAATAATCCCTACAGACCTAGGAGTAAAAGCCGGATAAAATTTTCATGTGGCTACAGTGTAGAGAGTAGGTTATGACTAACAAACCAGAACCCTCCAAATAATTTCTATAGATTACCAAATGCTTTGCAAACAGGACCAAATGCTCATAAATGTTAATGACAATATGAGCAATGATAAATGAATGACAACAAATGTTTTGCAAACCCAACTTTTCTCCTTTTTGTTTGGCTCTCATAAATGCCGATATACCCACACAAATTTACTTATGACCCTCACCATCAGCGTTACAATACAGTCACGAATTAATTTCTCAAATGGAGGTGCATCACCACTGAATTACCAGTGATTTGACACTTTCTTCACGTTCAGACAACTTGATTGAGACGTTGAAGAAATAACAAAAGCTCCTGCATGCATGAAAAACGTTAAAACCCCTCTTAGCTTTCAAACTATCTGATGAAGATTATTAAGGATCCCCATTTGCCTAAGTCATTTTGAATTTGTAAGATTGGTAGTAACAAGGGTTTTATCAAATCAAATGGATATTAAAGAAGAGAGGAGTGAAAGGCAAAAGGTGTCGTTCTAAAGGGCACCATCACATTCCTAGACTCCTAGAGTTTGATTTACAAAGGTTAATAAAATCCAATCAAAGCATAGGTTAATTGATAAGTGCAAGGCTATTCTCCATTTGAAACATAGAAAATATATAAATGTGTAGACTAGATATAGACTATTTTCCATTTGTTAACGAGAGTATTTTAGGCTATATTTACATATATAAATATTCATAAATATCATGAAAACACACAATGGCTAGGCTAGGCCGGGGCCTAGTAGTCTAAGCCCCGCTCTAGGGTTTTTTCTTTCTTCTATAGAAAAAGACAACCCTTGTTTTAAGGTTTATTCTCACACATACTATTCCATCTCTCCATCCAAAAATATCTTTACACCATTTTTGGTGATAATTTCAACCTATCCTTTTAAGCTACTCTATCAAACTTATACCTTTATACAAAAGGCAATCTAATGGTCAACATCTCTCGTTGCTTCAATACCTTTCCTTTCCAAAATCCAAACGAAGCTGGCTAACCCCAACCCGAACCCTAACTTGGCCATGCAGCAGGTGCTCCAATTCTCAAAAGATCCATGGGAGTACCATTTCACACGTTGTCCAAAAAGTCCTTTTAATCGTCCCAAGCATGTGGTTGGGACTTGGGAGTGAAATGAAAGAGAAGACAAAATAGAGAAAAAGCAAATGTCCAATTGGTCGGTGGTGAAAACGATGCCTAACCAAAGGACACGTGAATCTCACACGTGTGTATCGTACATGCGATTCAGGAATTGAGGTGGTGGTGGTGGTGGTGGTGGTGGAGACCCCAATAATACCAAACACTGATGATGAGGGCGATTGCTATAAATCCTATTACGTACGTATCACCTTCTAGGCCGGTAATTCGTTTCAAATACAACAGTATTATCGGCATGTTTTATTAGGGTGCATTTGTGTGTGTGTGGAGAGGGGAGGGGAGGGGTGGGGGTTTCATGCGTTTGGTGCGGAATAATTCCGCAGAAACACTTTCCTTCTTCGTCATCATTTTCCTTAATAATTACGGAAATAAGTTTTCTATGGAAATATGGGAAATGAATTTCCTCGGAAAACTTCTCACTTTTCCTCACTCTTGTCCATTTCAACAAAAAACTCTACAACTCTTTCATTTTTTATTTCTTTAAATAAATTATTATTTAATGTTGAATAAATAATATACATATTATGTTATTTTTCTTCAAAAAAATATTTCACTAAATTTTCATTTTCTATAAGGAATCCACAGCCGCACCAAACAACATTAGCATTAATTCAACCGATGAAATTTTTTTTGCACCAAACATAAATTTTTAAATTCTACGAAAATCCTTTTCCAAAGTTTTCATTTCTATGAAATTTGCTGACGTGATAATTTTCCCTTTCCGCGGAAAGGGTGTGTACACAAACGTGCCCTGGATTTTTTCTAATCGATGTTGGATGTAATGAGAAATGGATGGAGAAAACTGCATTTTTATGATATTTCTCTATAGAGAGGATTTGGATTTCCTAACTGTGATGGTATTGGTAGGAAATCGGTGTCAT
This sequence comes from Litsea cubeba, assembly GCA_012931725.1. NCBI lineage: Eukaryota > Viridiplantae > Streptophyta > Magnoliopsida > Laurales > Lauraceae > Litsea > Litsea cubeba. The sequence goes on from CM022952.1 coordinate 12,590,235, forward strand.
CGAGATGGGTGGTGGCCTTTACTAAACGCACCTTGAGTTTGAATTCTATTTATTTACTTATTCAATACTCTCTTTGTAAAAAAAATTGTATCAGAGTTTAAGGTTACATTCGGCAATCAGATTCTCGGGGATTTCTCATCGTATTTCGTATGGTCATTTAAAATCTATATTCAGCAATTGTAAGTCTTTGAGGAGGATTTGGACCGATGGAAATACTATTTTTGGAGGATTTTTAAGTCCAAACTCCCGTCAATAAAGTGTAAATGCATTTTCCCTTGTTTTCAAGCATAGACGTTGAGAAGGAATGAATCTTTATAATGCTGTAATCTACTCTTGCAAAGCTTAACTACAATATATGAGAATTCCACCGATAAATGAGAAGTTATAACATGCACAGCACAAATAAATTCTTTCAAAACTTTCTACTTTTTGCAGGCATATGCACAACAAACACACTTATCCCTTTTCAACCAGCACTAGTTTAATCTGACATTGATCCGGACTCATAGTTAGATCTCTTCACAAATAAATTTTCATGTCATACAACCATTAACTTAGAATTTAAAATTTAAAATTAAGGGCTAAGATCATATGCTGATGTTCCGTGCATCCTTAATCACATTCAAACCTATTCATCATCATTCCATATATTTGCACAACATTTCTCCCATAGGACACCTTCAACAGGGTCCTGCTTTGGGGATTGAAAATCCCACATTACCGCCCGCCCCCACCCCCCCGCCCCCCCCCCCCTTTTTTTTTTTTTTTTGTGTCTCCCATGGTTGAGAACTCCATTTCTTATCTCATTGTACTGTTCAGGGATCAAAATTCGTGAGTTCCCTATACAAGTGGGTGTCATCTCCCTAGGGATGATGGGGTTCTCCAAAATGGGTCCCAGCTCAATGAATGGTGGACATTTTTTTTTTATTGTTTCTGTTTTTCATATGATCATGAGAAGATAGTAAAGATGCTCCATATTCGGGCAATCCTAAGTAATTGTAGTGTGTTGTCACGAGAAGAGACTGCCCCCATGCGTTACCTTTTCATTGTGGGACACAGAATTTCCCAAATGGCTTCAGCCACTGCACCATCTACGTTTTGGGTTTTGTCCCAACGAACTCCTTTAACTTTCCAATAATGTCCATGGATGGATTCTCATAGATTGAATGAACTCGTTTACTTTCCCGCTAAGGAAAAAAGATGTAATCCCAGACCAGAAATCACAAGGAAAACATGATGGTTGGTTGCAGTGATAGCAATATTCTAGGTAGAAAATCACACACTGCAATTGGATCTGACCAACCAGGGCCACCCCAACCCTTAAAACTCACATGCACTTTATAATAATAAAGATAAAAGCAAAGCTATTCCTTTTGACAAATTTTCAAGAGCCAATGCATTCCACACCATCCAAATGGGGACTACCAGTTCCACCTAAAAAAGTACAACCACGTGCCTCACAGTATAAAAGCACAACCAGACACATGACTCTCTTGCCTACTGGGGACCCCATTTCATTTCTTTCATGCAGCGTTGACGCAAGCAAGAAGAAAAAGATACCACCTGTTTCCATAACAATCAACTTTAATCATTTCAAGTTTGTTGAAATCTTTTAGTCTCCAAAAAAATCCCCACTTCACCACCTGCAGTGTTTCACTCAATATGCCAATGTCTCTTAACAACCAGAATCTACTTCCAGCAAATTTAAAAGATCAAGCAAAACTTGTTTGGATTGCAGATATTTAAACCAAAATGACTGGACATAAATGGCAATGCTTTCAAACTGGAAGCAATTCTACGGAGTTTTTGACAAATCAAATATCAATGGCAATAATGCAAAATTATCAAGTTAATTGACAGTAGTTGTGTTTGGATTGGGATGGTAATCTGAAAAGATAAGGTACCGCAATCTTAACATTGTTTCCTCTATCATGCTGCCACTGAAGTCCATACAACAACATCTACTCTACCAAATATTTAGACAAGCAGGTAAGTGGGTTAATTGATTGATTTCAAGTTACCCAAGAAAAATGAGACAACGGATTTCAACGTGCAAAGCTAAACATTTACCACTTTGGGAGGGCACCATAGTACTAGTAACATTTTTTCTTTATGAAATGAGGTCTAAGAAAGTTCATTCCAGCTTTCTATAATTGGCATACTTCCACCTTCACCTCATCCAAAGACCTTGGAACACACTTAGATTTTTGGACCTCATTTACCCATCTCACTAAGGTTACCTGTGACAACTGGCTGTAAATTGGTTATGACCAATAGCAAAAAGACTTAATGGCAACTAAGGTTATCCAAATATGAACCATCATTTATGCATGCCCTCAGGAATCAAGAGACAGCTTCTTATCGACTTGACAAAATAAGATGAAGCAATGCCAACAAGATCCCAGCCAATGACTTTTAGTGCAGATGATAGTAAACTACTAAGCTGTAGCTATATCTAGATCTTTAAGGCAAGCTACTCTATCCCGGGTATCAGCATTAGTGGCTGGAACAAAACAAGTTACAAGGTTCAAACCGTCTGGTTGACACAAGACATAGATTTTGGTTAAACAAAATGAACTGAACTGAACTGAACTAAAACAAAAAGAAGTGGGAGTGGCTACGTAAGGTAGATATTTATTTAGTAAAATATTATTACTTAATTGCTCACTTTACTTAGAAGCAGTTCATCAACTCAAACCTTAGGCTGAGAGAAGAAGCATCACAAGGAAATGATGTCAGTGACACTCCTAGTGAATCTTCTGGGATGCGAAATATTCCTTTCTATTTATTCGCAGGAAATTACATGGTTCTTGATTCCTGATTCACTCAGAAAATGTTCACAGGTGCTAAATTCCTGGCATGTGGGGCTGATATTTCTTGATCCAGAGAGATCTGATAGGCCTAACTGGAATGTGGAATGCTTTGAAATACTTTTAAAATTAGAAAACCCAAACACTGAAAAGTGGAATTTATTAAGTTTGCAGGCTACCTACTGAAGGATTTTGAAATCTCTTGGTGTGAAAGAAACTTGGAGCATACTCCATAATTGTGAGCCCATGGCATGGACTATAGACAGCAAAACGTCATCCCCCCATTTTTAATTGGCTGCGTCATCAAGCTGCACATATGCTAAAACACTCAAGATGGCACAATCAATAAATCCCTACAGTGGTGAATCATTGATGAATTGATCATCAACCCCCTACTGATGCAATGTAGACCCCTTAGGATGACACGCTTAAAGCAAATGATTAATGAAATAGAAAGTTGTCCTCAGCCATGCAATCCAATCCACACTAACAATATTAAGTTAATGAATTGAGTGGACAGTTTAATGCACTAGAATAAGATTTCATAAAGGGAACTTTAAAAAAAAGGACAATTCTTAAAAAAATCATCAGTACTTAGTAGATTGTCAATTTATATTCTGTACAATCTATCATAATTATCCAACAAACCTACAAAAATACTCAACATGATGTTCTGCTATCGTGCTGCACGAGGAAGCCCTTACCTTCAAAACTATTCAGATTTTTCTTGAATAAGGTACTTCTTGAGCAATAGCACAGTTGAAGAGACCAATAACTTCATCTCAAGACAGTTTCTTCAATCCCATAACTTTGATATGCAGTAAAAAGCAGCCTAAAGTGCCAGAATACTCAATCTATCTCAACTCCAACAATTATAAGCAACATGCAGCAGTTAAGGTACATGACCTGCAAAAGACAAAAAATCAAAGGGAGGAAATATAAAGGAAAAACGGAAGACAGCATATGAAGTATAAAGGTTCAACACATTTAAACAATTATAAAACAAGATCATAAAAGCAAGTGGATGTGTGAGTTTTGATGCAACTCAAATCATGGGATTGAATTTTATGGCAGAATAGAAAGGCATCTATTCCATTATGAGTTTCAAGTGTTCTGTGAGTTCTCAATTGTATTAATCACCAATGAAGAATGAAATTGAGTGCGAACTGAAGAATCCAGAAAGCAGAATCTGTTTTTTTTTTTTTTTTTCTTCAGTTCAGCAGTGATTCTTCACATGCACAGAGAGTATTGGAAACAATAACCAGCTCTTATGCCATAATCAAACCACATACAATTTGGGTTACTTCAAAATGCACTTGTTTAATAACTGAAACAGTGAACACAGAAAAAATAAAATAAAATAAAATGGGCAACTTACAGATCAAATAAGTATGCTTTCAAGGTCATCTCCTCAGTTGGCAAGAACATATATACTTATGAACAAGCAGATATGTCTACTATTATGATCGAACCTCAGGTCAATCTATGTTGTAGTTTTTCTACAGCATTTTATACCCCTTTCACTAAAACTCCTTGGGTGCATACCAATATTAAAAAACAATGGTCCATTATATATATGCTTTCCACAGGTCAGAAACTACCCAACTGAGGCTAACGCAACTACTATAAGGCATTTGATTCACGGGCAAGTGCGGCAGCCAGCTTCTCCTTTGTCAGCTGCTCAGAACCCTGAGACTTCACCACAAATGTGTGGAAAATGGAATCATTTCCGGCAGAGATCTTGGACTCAACAACAGTGATCTGTGCTTCTTTGAAAGCTTGGATGACTTTTGAGACTGGGTGAGTGTCTAAAGGGCAGCTCACTTTCACTATAACCTCATCACGGCCAGCTTGGATGTCAATATCCGGTGGTGGCGAAACACGCTTCCGATTTTCCCCCGAGTTACCTTCAGATGCTGCATCTCTCATCGCTCCCCCGAATCTCTCTTTTTCAGACTCCATTTCTTTGAGCCTCTTCTGAAGCTCGGTGATGTAAGTAATGGCATCTCCAAGCAATGATGCCTTGTCCATTTTAGAGATGTTTGGCACCACTGCCCTCAATGCATAGAACCTCTGATTGAGCTTCTCACGCCGCTGGCGCTCAGCTTCAACATGGTTGAGAGGCTCTTCTCTACCATTCGCAGGCTTCCTGCCTCTCTTCCTCGGCCTTCGCTCGTCCGCCTGTCCTGCCCGCTCATCCTTGCACGATGCCTCCATGTCCGATTGCTCGGATTCAACCGGAACAGGGCGGGCGACCCCAGGACCAACCCTTGAGGTTGTCCCAGAAAAATCAATTTGCCTCTGTTGTTGCTGCTGCTGCTTCTGAGGCTGGAACGGGCTCATCCGAGGGTCATCTCTAACCCCATTAGCATGAACATATGATGCAGGTGCAGCCGAATCAACATCACCACTACCCATCACCAAAACACCATTGTTGAATTTCTGAGCATTATTCGCCTGAGCATGAGATGCATAAACCTCTGCAGCCGACTTGGGGCTTTGGATCTGATTCCAATTCAACCCATGAAACCCCTTCCTCAGAAATTGCATACGGTTGCTACTGGGGTACACATCCCATGGCCTCTCCTCCACTTTGGTCACCACAAGCTTCTCATTTCCTCTACTTGGGTTCAGATCCTGCCCAAAAATCTTGGGGTAATCTTCCACCACTTGCTCCCCACCAAACCCAAAACTAGGAGCAGACACACTTTCATCCTTTCTCGATTTCGAAAACACGGATTTTATCCTACGAAGAACCTCTAAATTCTCAGGAATCGATCTCAGCGACCCCAATTCGATCACCCCAGTCTCAATTGGGATGAGAACTACAGTCTGAATACCAGCAGACCTCGCCAGGAACGAACGTACACAGTAATCTGCCGATGATTTCAGCGCATTCGGAAGCCACAGCTGGTGGCCAGATCCAAAAGCCTTCCCTGGGGCACCTTCCCCGCGAGGAAATGAGAAGTACATGGACGTGAGAAAGAACATCTCAGTGTCCGAAACCCTATCCAAACCAAAGGCGTAGCTATCTTCATCAGTTCCACCGAAGAACGTGTGGAGCTTCTGAAGGACTCGCTTTCTCACCTTCTGCTGCGAATCGTCCTCATCAAGGCGAAGATTCAAAACCCTAGTTTCAGTTTCTTCCCCTTCCTTGGGCTCTCTACAATACCCATCTCCCCATCCCAGAACCAAATCCCCCGATTTCGACCGCGAGATCTGCCAAAATATGGCGTAATTCCACCCCAAATTGGACGAATGCGAGCCCTCGACGAGCTCCGAGAGCTTGTTCTGCAGATTCGCATCACTTGCAGTCAAAAGACCATCAGAAGAAACATTGCTTGTAGTCAAGTAATCAAAAGCAACAGAACCCATCACTGAAACCACCATTTTTCGATCTTCTTCGCTCCAAAACCTACCCATTCCCATCTCAGTATTCATCTCCCTCACCCAAATCACAACAGAAAACGAAAACCCCAAAAACCTTAGGTAAGAAAAAACCCCAAAAACAGATAGATCTATACAATTCCTCGGTTTCTTTTCTTCATTCCATCGAAATTAAGTGCATGCAAGGGATTGAAATCGACAAAAACAGCAGAAAATCTAAGAAAGATGAGATCTTGAATAGCATACAGACCTAAAAGACTCTGGAAGATCTGACTCAGTGAGTCGAGAACGCGAGAATCCTCTCTCTTTCTCTCTTTCTGTTTGCATGTGGTTTGTTTGTTTGTTTAGGAAGAGAAAAGAAAAGAGAAAGAAAAGCAAGAAAAACGAAGTTAGGAAGAAGAGTTAGAATTTAACCATGGTTAGATGTGCGGTTTCGACCGGTCGGCGAAAATTTCTTTTCAGTTTTTTTTTTTTTTATATACCTCCTAAAGTTTATAAGATTTGTAAATAGAGCCTATGGTTTTAGTATTTTATCAATATATCCCTTATTTTTCATTTTAATACCTTCAATGCCCCAGAATAAATAGCCTTCCGACAACGATAAGTTTTTGGAGTGAAATGATACTTTTGCCCATCTCTTTACCTCTATATGTTCATAATTTTAAAAACTTAAACTTATTTTTTTTCTATAAATTCATTTTAATCATTACAGGGTTAGTTTTGTTATAAAAAAAATCAATTATAATGACAATCAACATCTGCACTCATAATTGGTTATAATTATTCCAATCCATGTACGACCCAATATTGGAATGGTGAAGGTTTCAAAACACCGAATTAAGCTTCATGTGCATAAGATATTTATTGAAGAGAGACCATTAGAACTTAGAATAAAATAATGATATGTTAAATTGATGTAAGTGTAAAATTATTATTTTAATAAAACTTTAATACAAATCACACAGTGTATGTCCATTTTCATTGAAATTTAGAAATACTGATTTTGGGACCTAAAATATATAAAATAAAAAAACAAGGGCCTATTTATAAATACTAAAACCACATTAGTCTATTTCCAATTCTTAAAAACCGTAGGGGTATATATAATAATTTTTTTTTCCTGGCTTTGGACCGAACATGCGTTCTCGTACGTGTGGTGGGGGTTCTTATGGTTTTGCAGTTCAAAGATCTTGACCGTTGAAATTAGTGGGACCCAATTCAAATATTCAATTAGGAGTCTAGTAGCTGTCAGGGCCATCTTTTTGCCTGATCCATGTAATGAACAAAATTGAAAAGAATGGGCCAAAGGATTTTTTTCGGAAGTGGTCGCGTCGTCATGAGAACGTAGAGTGTGGTCCACATTTTGGAATATTTAGGCTGCAGATCTGCTGAACAAGTGTGAATGGGGGCCGTGGAAGGTTGCTAAGTAAACATGTTAGGACATGATCAAGAAGAAATGTCACAAGATTAATGAAATTAATACAACTAAATCTACATATCAATGTCGTGTCCCGTTGAAATTTAATAGGAGGTCCCGCCTTTGGTGATGGTCTGAATGCATGTTCCCGTAGGAGTGCATGTGCTGGAGAAGTTTTTTCTTCCACGTGAATAGTCTCATCTTTGTAATGTGGGCCCCCCCTACACATGCATGTCATTCGGCGGGATTCTATTATGTGAGGCAATTGCATAGAGAAATTTTAAGTCAAAGGAGTGGAACTCTACAATGTGGCCAACCTATTGAAACTTCGAGCCCTTTGAAGTAAAAGTGCTTTTGATGTATGTGATTTTCCCACATCTTTACTCCAATAAAATTTGGTTATGTCATAAGATTGTTCGTTTGAATAAATACGAGGTTAATGCATAAATCTTTTTTAATCACGTTTTTTATGAACCCAGACTAATTCCTATTAGGCTTAAATCTCACTCAAATAGGAGCTAGTTTCACTCGATTAAAAATCTGATTAATGTAGTTTTATGCATTAGTTACATTTTAATTCAAATGGTCGATCTCATGGTAGAGCTAAAATATATCGGAGTAAAATTTGAGGATATTACAAGGTGAGTTCATTTTGAGTGGTTCAGATTTTTAATAGATAAGCCCCACCTTAAATTGGAGTATGGTCTGGAAATTTATCCAATTCAAAGCCTAGGATCTCAACTCTGCAATTAATGTATATAAATGAAAGTGGATGATATAATTCCTCCACATTTATAGCTACTGTACATAGTGTAAGTGTTGAAGTGGTTTGTGCGTGCACGTACAAATTCAAAAAAAAAACAGAAGAAGTAGAGCCCTCCAAATTGCAAAGTTTGGAAGTAAGCACAGCAGCACTAATTTGCTTTTGTGTGTACCACAAAATGGAAGGCCAGAATCATGTCATGGACTCAAAAATCTAAAATGAATCCATGTCAACCACTCACAGCAGTGAAAGAACACCCTAACTAGACTTTTGACCTTTTAAAAACCCTACTCTTGAGGGAAAACTACTAAAATTGTTTTTTTTTTTACAATGTGCAAAGTGATTGTCTATTGTTTGATTGGTTACTCCTAAAACATGTGATTCAGCATCTTTGATGTAGTATCCTATCTGTCTGAATCTAGTTGTCAATTTGGGATGCTTCTCCTGTTGGAATGAAACTTATTTCAGTTATTTCAAAAAGAGAGAAATTCTCTTCCTTGAATGGATTAACCCTTCCACTGAGCATATGAAATGGTTGCATGTGGAGATTTCTGGTTTGCTGTTTAAAATAAGATGCATGGAAAAGATTGCGTGACCTACTGGCCTGTAAAAAATAGATTTTCTGGTCAAGCCATGGGGAATTGTTAATTACCTGTTTGTTTGAATTAAAATAGGTAGAAATTAAATACATAAGAATGAGATAATTCAAGCCGTTATTGATTAAAAATGAGTAAAGGCGGATTAAAAAAAAAAACCTATATCAAATAACCTAATATTTAATGACTATTGAATAAAGGAAAGATAGGAAATAAATACCTAACCATTACCCATTAATTCAATACTTCGAAAAGTTAATCCCTCTTCTTCTTATATCATTAATCTCTCACCTCATTAGAAGTCATCTGTGGCATTCGGCCTTGAGTTTCTTTGTATTTAAGTTCTTTGTAATCTAATACAAACAAACGCACCCTATCAAATTTAGCTCAATAGTAGGGACCTCTCTCTCTCTCTCTACAAAAAATGGCCAGGGTTGATCCCGCCGAAGACCTAATCTTAGGCTGTGAAATTGATGGCCCAAATTAAAACATCTGCTTACTACCTATTTCAATACTTAACAATCCCAAATTCTTCTTATACTTTAATTTTGAAAAAGTCAACGGATGCCATACGGAACCATATGTCACACTCATTTCTTCTCATTCTTTGTGTAAATTAATAGGAAGTGCTAAAAGAATTAATTTGGGATTCACACTTTACTTTATATGGGTTGTACCTCAATGCGTGCCAATCACATGGAAAGTGAATAAAAATGGTATGGTGTGGATAAGATTTGAAAATATCCTGCAATATTTCTCGAGAGTGATATCTCATATATGTGTGGATGAAGTGGAATTAGGTTTAGGGAAAAAAAAAAAAAGCTTAAATGAGGTCATAGTCCGATAAATCACATGAAAATGTAGAATCAGTACTTTATATCATTTATTTCTATTTTTTTTCTAAGTGCTTCACATGCACGAGAGTGATTGATGCAACAACCATGAGAATGGTGGATTGACCCTATATTTTGTTAGATAAAATAAATAAATAATAAATGACTTTATTGGATGAATCGCTTAAGTCGCCCGTCATGTTCTAAGACAATAAATGCCCCCATATCAAATAGATATCTGCAAATGAGTTACTTACAAATTTACCTCTAAAATAAACAGGACCAAGTCCTCTGTACGTTGGATTGTGGTTTGCAGTATCATCTATAAGTCTTATGGGCCAATCTAGTATTAGGAGTCATAGTTGCACTCCTATAAGGATCAATGATGTTAAAATTTACAGTGGTGGGCCACTATAATTGATTGTCGCCCATGAACTCTTTCATATTTAAAAATATTTTTTACAAAAGGTTATTTTTTATAGCATATCCTTTCTATTTTTTTTCTAAGTGCTTCACATGCACGAGAGTGATTGATGCAACAACCATGAGAATGGTGGATTGACCCTATATTTTGTTAGATAAAATAAATAAATAATAAATGACTTTATTGGATGAATCGCTTAAGTCGCCCGTCATGTTCTAAGACAATAAATGCCCCCATACCAAATAGATATCTGCAAATGAGTTACTCACAAATTTACCTCTAAAATAAACAGGACCAAGTCCTCTGTACGTTGGATTGTGGTTTGCAGTATCATCTATAAGTCTTATGGGCCAATCTAGTATTAGGAGTCATAGTTGCACTCCTATAAGGATCAATGATGTTAAAATTTACAGTGGTGGGCCACTATAATTGATTGTCGCCCATGAACTCTTTCATATTAAAAAATACTTTTTACAAAAGGTTATTTTTTATAGCAAGGTTATTTTTTATAGCATATTCTTAAATAAGCTAATATGAAGATTTAAGAAAGTGAGATATTATAAGAGACTTTCTAAGCTATTCAAACACCTCATTTTTTGTGAATAGATCATATCTTGAAAAATTCTGTAATAAGTTTAAGTGCCCCCTTTAAAGCTTCAAGGCTTAGCATTAGTCCAAGCCTAAGTCCAAACCCTTCATACTAAGAGACGATGGGGTTATCCAAAAAACCATATATAAATGACATACTCTTTTCAATCATATTCGATGTGGGATTGAAGATACCAACCTTACAGACTTCAATATTATTTTGAAAATTTCAAACATATTTCACATTCCTTAGTGTGATATACCTATGCAACATTTTATTCATGACCAATTAATGGATGAGCGACCACACCAAATCTTTGTATGGTTTAGAGGCATGGTATGACCCGGGCTTAGGTCTTGTCAAAGAGTTCCATACAGTTCATCAGTAAGAAAATCATATTTGAAAATATATTAATGATCATGCTTTTTATAGTGGACACCTCTATCATGTAAATCACATATCCCTCGGTTGGCTTAGGACTACGGTTTACATCCGGAAGTTGTAGGTTCGAAACTGCACTACCACACTGGGGCTACAGAAGAGTTTGCCCGGCTTTTCTCTGTACCCGGAGGGATTAGTTCAACCCAAAGGTATGGAAACCCTCTGATAGCGAAAAATAAAAATAGTTGACACCTCTATCATGTAAATCACATATCCATTGTCAAGGACCCCACGTGTAGGAGTTTTGGGTTCTACGCGGACGCAGGTCATGTTCGGCATTCAAATCCTCGAGACTCCACCGGCTTTCAAAGGACTTATTTGTGTAATGCCGTACAAAATGAAAACTTGCACAAAAATAGAAATTTGATGTTGGTCAGTCAGATCCTTCTGCTATAGCATGAAAAATTATTAGCTTTAAAAGAGGAACTTGCTACTAGAACTCCACGTGCGTTAAACAAGAGAGTGCAGGAAAAGTGAGTGATTCGGCACACAAACGTGCCCACAAAGTTGTGGAAAATCCATATTTAGTCGTTGTAATTCTCCGGAGGTTTAGGCCAATGAAAACCCTTATTTTTTAGGGTTTTCAACTCCAACTCCTCTCATAGGAATTGACAGTCCTAATTTTTGTAATGTACACATCAATATCAAGTTTTTCTTCCCAGCTATATACATCGATATTGATGAAAATACTCAGGTATGCAAATCCTCAATGAGGAATACTTGTTCACCTATAAAGAATCCTCATATCTGCAAATTCCTCACATGGATTACTCACCTGATACTTTAAGGGAGTGTTTGTTCAGCACCGTGGAAAAGGAAACCCTGGTGTTTCCTCTTCCACTCCCTTTTTCGCGGCTTTTCAAACCCGATCGTCAGATTTCCAGATCTACACACTTTTCGGCTAAAACGCCGGAATCCCAGCTCAAATCGTTTCAGCTAGAAGGCACCAGATTGTCTCAAGTCATTAATGGAAATGGGTGCTACACAAATGCACCCTAAATTCATGAGTTGGAGGTGGATTTAGGGTATATGGTTTATGATGGAATTAATCACGAATGAGATATCAAACCAATAAGATGGTAATACTCACAAATAAGATACGATCAATACAGCATTAAAAGCTAGGATAGGTGATTTGAGTTTCAGAAAGGTTGGACCCATTTGTTGATTTGCAATTGCAGGGCTCCTTACATAGAGTCATTTCAATTTTGTTTGCCGTGTTGTGGTGGCTCATGATGTCCATTACCTCACAAAGCTATATACCCCTTAAATGGCATAATGCAAATCTCCACGAACACAACTTAAATAGTATATCATCCACTTAGCACTTTCTCACAGGATTTTCCTTTACAAACAGACTGCATATATGCTTTTACAATTCATCTCATGGGGCCACTTTAATGCTTTTCTATCATTGGGGTAGAATGGATGGAAAGGTCCATGGATAAGAAAAAAACCAACTCAATTATATTATCTTAGGCCTTTATTTAAAAGCCTTAAAGTTTAATAATTTATTTTGAGTTTCAATTCAACTACGAGCAAAGGTTTGACTAACATAAAATTGAACATAAGAGATTGGAGGGAATAATTCTGAAATTCACTTTTAGAAGCGATTTTTTCTTTGCCATTAATCAATGCTTACTATCCAGTACACCCAAAATGCTTATGCATTAGAAACTAAATAAGTCGGGGACATAGAGCTCTTGGGTGAAATTTCTCCCCCTTACCTCTGTTTATGCATGGGGATGCATTTCATGTAGGAGAAACGATATGGAACTTGTTGGCCCACCAACCACATGCACGAATAAAGTGTATGTAAATTAAACATGTAAAGTTTCTATTTTTGAAATCCCCGTGACTTTATCCCAATAAAGAAAGCTATTTCTTTACCATTCATGACTTCCACAAGCATCTAATTAATATGCATGCAATTACTGCTTCACAAAATTCATATGAAGAGAAAGGACACCCATCTATAATAACTTTTTTTTTCTTGAAAGGATAAGCTCATAAAACAAAGCTGAGAAAGAAAAGGCCCAACTACAGAAATTGATAGAAGGTAGGATCCCTTGGGCATGAGGGAGTCTTAATTACAACAGAATTTGGGATTGAAATTATTTGAGAAGCCCTATTATATATATTTGCATTCCATACATCTTGTATTTAACTCTGTCGAGTTTTGAGTTTTTATATATTTGACTCGATCTTTCATCAAAATAAGATAAATAAGAAAGAATCGTCAACCAGGGGCGGCTCAACATTTTTTGGGGCCTTAGGCAAATCATAAAAATGAGGCCTTTTAGTTAAAAAATTAAAAATAAAAATTAAATCATAAATTTGCTTCTTGCCTTTCTAGATGCAAAATTACTAATTAAACTTTTGTATTCAAGTTTAGACAATAAATCATTTTCAATAGATAAAATTGCTAAACCGTTTAATCTATTTTGAGACATAGTTGTTCTTAAATAGTTTTTTATAATCTTCAGTTTTGAAAAACTTCTTTCTGCAGATGCAACTGTAACAGGTATGGTAAGTAATATTCTATATGTAATAAAATAATTTGGAAAACAATTTAGTTCTTTTATTAGATTAAGTATTTCAATTGGAGTATTAATTTCTATTTTTGCAATTTCCTTTAAAATTTTTAATTCCGAAAATAAATCCAAGCCATCAATATCAGAATGCATGTCATGCTTAAGAAATTTTTCAAGATCTAGACATTTTTTTTCTAAACAACAATTATCAAAGGACCTTAATCTTACAAGATTAAACAAAAAACCAAAAATGTCATCATATTTCGAAAACAATTCAAATCTATCTTGCAGTGAAGATATTGCTTGATCTACAATATAATAGAAATAATCAATTTTGAAAGATTCCTCTGCAGATTTCACCTCTTCAGCGTTTTCATCAGTTTCATCAAATTGTTTTTTCCGATGAATAACACGTTTTTTTACGGAATGTTGGCTCTATTTCCATTTCAAATGCAACTTGTTTAGATGAATCAAGTGCAGAGTTAAAACCATTTTCTCTATAGTTTCTAAAATAAGAAATAAGTCCCTTTAATTTATCCATAGCAAGATCTATATGCATGTTTTCAAGTTGTAAGCTCTTACTAACTGAATTTACAGCAAACAATATCTCATACCAGATATTCATTCCCAATATAAATTCAAAGCTTTCAATCTCATAAGTTGCTAAGCATTTAGCTTCACTCCTTGTCTTAGGATCTTCACTAACTTCTGCTAATCTCAGTAAAGCATCCTTAATTTTTGGAGCTTGAAATTTTAGAGCTTTAACACTTTCAATGCGACTTTCCCAACGTGTTTGAGACAAAGGTTTAAGAGTCAAAGTAACATAGTCTAACAAAACTTTTCATCTTTTTGTTGAAGAAGCAAATAAAGAGTATATACGTTGTACTACTCCAAAAAATGATATTGCTTTAGAGCATGAATTAGCCATATCACAAAGAACCAAATTAAGACTATGGCAGCCACAAGGAGTATAGAATGCTCTAGGATTTAAATCTAAAAGCCTTTTTTGCACACCTTGTTTGTTACCTTTCATGTTAGATCCATTATCATACCCTTGTCCTCTAACATCATCTACTTCAAGATCATATTTCCTTAGTATACTTAAAAGTTCATCAAAAAGTCCTTTTCCCGATGTGTTATCTACCATCAAAAACTCTAAAAAGTGCTCATCAATCTTTATTGAACTTACTGAAGTATCAACACATCGTAGTATAACAGTCATTTGTTCTTGATGGCTTGCATCAGGAGTACAATCAAGAATAACTGAGTAGTACTTTGCTCTTTTGATTTTTCTTGATGATCATACTTTTGACTTCATCGGCTAACATCAAGATCAACTCATTTTGTATGTTATGTCCCAAGTAATGATTATGAATCTCATGCACTTGAATACGTCTAATATGTTCATGCATTATAGGGTCAAACTCTGCTATCATCTTTATTAAACCTAAAAAGTTTCCATTATTATCTTCATATAATTTTTCCTTCTTTCCCCGAAATGCAAGATTGTTTCTAGCTAATGTCTTCACCACAGCAATGATTCTAACAAAAACTTTTTCCCAATGTTCTTTTTCTTTGTTAATTCGATCTTGGACTCTTTTATCAATTGTCTCATTTTTTGAAAATCTCTTTTCCAAGTCAATCCACCTAGTCATATTCAAAATATGCTCGTTAGTTATTTCGTGAGACTTGAGCTGTTTGCCAAGATTTTTCCAATCTCTACTTCTTTCATTAACTAACTGACTTGTACTATATTTTGAACCAAATAATTTACAACAAAAACAAAATACTCTATCCATATCGGCTGAATACACTAACCATCTCCTATCTTGCTTTTCCTCATTCGGTAGTCTACGAATATAATATTCCTTAGAAAAATGTCTATTACTTTCATCCTTTGGGAACTCAATATCATCAATTTTAATTGGACCTTTCTCTACTAAGATATTTCTTAAATTTGTATCAATTTCCTTCCACTGTCCAGGATCATAACAATTGAGAGTCTCATCCTTACCTAGCTCTGTTGATACATTATCAACATGAACATGTTCATCATTTGGATTTCCTATGATCAGTGTCTCGTTAACTTCCAAAATTTCAGTTTCTCGTGTTACATCAATATTATCTTCTAAGTTTTCTTCTTGAGTTGCATCAACATTATTTTCTAAGTCACTCCTAATACTTGGTTCTTCGATTATTACCTCTTGATTTGAATTGGATTCCCTTTTGTCAACAAGGTATTTGTTAAGAGCTCCCTTTTGAGAATGCACTAAACTTTCTATTCTCCTTTTTTTCTTGAGTTTTTCATATCCAGATGCATATTTTCTACCAGTCATTTCAAAGATTAACACATTGACACAAATAAGAAATAATAACTAAACAAAATCCAATTGATACAATCATACAAATTAGAAATATTAGAAATTAGAACAATAGAACCTGGTGGCCGAGTAGATTAATTGTCTATGTAGTAACTAGAGAAAGTTGGCCGGTTTCTTTCCTTGAAGACAGAAGGCTAAAGCCAGATTGTGTAGCTCCTTTTCTTTAGCTAGTAGAAAATCACCATAAAAGAGTTTTGTCTAGAGAAGATAATAAAAACTGTTTAGAAAAAGTTGGACAGATTGTATTTATAGGTAGTAGAAAATCACCTTGTACAGTTAAATAAAGTATGTGATGTCTCAACTCTCAACGGTAGGCAAAATCACTTCACCACGTTTGCTGGGTAAACTGCTATAGTACTGTGGAATGTGGATCGTCCACAATGTTTACCACACAGCTGTCTCACTTTAAATTGCTTTACACCATATACCTACCCTACACGCCTGATGTACTGATGTGATGGTGAAAAGTAATCAGAACCTGCATAGTAACAAAATGACTTATCTACTGCAGAGTCCCCATGATGAGAGTTCCTCGGGCCCACCAAATCCCCTGCAATTGCTAAGAAAGTGGGGCTGTGTGTGTCTCGAAGTTAATAACCAGTAGCCATCGCCTCCATTTCTCTTGATGAGCACGTTTTCCAAGATATACTTTCCACTAGTGCAAGGCACGTGGGAGTACGGCGTATGCAATGGATTAGCACATTTGGTTTGGTCATGGAATCCACATCAACCCTACAGTTCCAAAAATTGGGCCTTATTAATTGGGGGGCTTAGGCAACCGCCTTAGTGGCCTACCCCTTTCAGCCGCCCCGGTCGTCAACTCCTAGAATTTTCCAATCTTGAACATCAAAAGAGATTAAAGGCATGTATAACATGTGGATGATAGGAAGGGATACATGTCAGTTTGCAATGGCCACAATTCTCTCTCACCAAAAGATTGTGGAGTTAATGTGCACTAAGAGAGACATGAGTTTTATTTTCTGATGAGCCCAGCGTTATAGTTTTCTTTTCTAATCCATCAACCCAAAAGCTAGGAACACATGATCTAATGAAATAGGATTGTTAGGTTGGAACATGAGCACAATTCTGTTGTGCATGTGGTGTATGGTGGACTAACAGCTACTGAAACAAGGAATCTTGAGAAATGGAATGGTTGATTAAGTATGCATGTATAGATGTCTGTTTTGGCAGCCCATAAGATTCACATGCATGCTTTTCATAGTCTTCTTCTTTGACATCTAATGGACATGTATATGTCGTATAGAAGGTCATGCCAAGGAGAGTTGTAGATATCTTCAAGTGAGCTCAATTTCTGTCAGTGTATAAATTATGTTGTAATGTAAGTGACTCAAAGAATAAAAAATAAAACAGTCGTATTCACAATTTTCACTATGATTAATCTAAAAGAATGAGTAATTATGAATAAAGTGAAATTTAGGCAAGAATTAGACAATACAAGTGACCCGTTGCTCATGGATGAGTGGCAATATTGAACTTTTTATTGGTATCCTAGCCAAGGGGGTTTGGACCCAAGAGAGCCCATACACATAGGAAGAGGAAGCCCATAGATATGGAATTGCCAACCAACAAAGCACCTCCTTGCTCTCGAGTAGGAATGGCCTTAGAGAATACTTGCACTATATTGCTTCTCTTGAAATGTTTAAGAATACCCTCTAGAATATAGACACTTTTGCATCTTCTTAAACCAAGTGCACAGCTGATCCGATTTAAGGTTAGAAATTATTTTTGTTTGCACTCATTTATGTATATAATGATGCTCATGCATAACATTCATATGTGATCACATTTGTTTCTGCTTGATTATGCATCACATGCGTAAATGAGAATGTGAAAATAATATGTAAATTAGATCATTTTCATTGAATCATTTATATATCTAAGGAAGTGCTAAATGGTTATAAATATAAATGAGGAAAAGGCGTTAGTACCTAATGATATGGTGTCCATCCGATATAAGTTGTGGGACTAAAACACTTCATATTGAAAATTATTGTTGTACACTTTTGTGGGCTCTAAATTGGTATTTCAAGTTGTTCATCTTTTTTTATTGGTGTAATAAACTCTGTTTTATATCTTAAATCTTTAAAGATCCGATTTTGTATGAGAAACATAAAGAAGTCCATAAATCTTGTTTTCTGCACTTTAGTGGGCTCCCAATTAATGATCCGAACCATCCAATATTCTCGTACTAATGATATGCATCAAGACATTCAGTTTCGAGTCTTAAATTTTCGTAATTTTTGAGAGGTTGGTAAGAAAAACCCAAAAATTAAACCATAGGATGTACTCATCATTTACTCATGTAAAATGTTGATTCCAACCAAACATAGTACTGTGTTTCCTATATGTAACAGCTGCATATCCAAAAGTTACATGTGAACCATTCACATATTAGAACTTATATATTATCATATTCCATACATAAAAAGCAAACGACTCCTTAATTAAGTGAAAAGTTTTTTATGCTAATAGTGGATGTATTATAAACAGAAGTAGAGGCTGCTACAAGATTATTACAACTGAAAAGAAGAAAAACAAACTGAATAAGTTGAATGCATGTGATATATGCAAAGATAATATGTGCATATATCTTTTTAAAGAGAATGGATGAAAAGAACAGTTTGACTTATAGTAGTTGTTAAAGGTAATGGACAAAGAATGTAATTGGGACCCACGATCTCATATCCTAGTCCTAGATTCATGTGATATCACAGGGTAGGAGCTGCGAAAACCAACAGTTTTGTTTTCATAAAGATAAGGATGAATACAGCAATGACTTCGGATCATGAAACAAGCGTGTAACATGTCATCTGCATTTACTTTCCTTTTGAGAAGGCATTGGCCTCACGAGTTACCAGATCACAAGTCCTTTTTGTCTTCTTTGTTTGACTTGTTCCCCTTCATCTCTACTACAAACAATGATGGCCCCACCATAATCCTTGAGCCCAGATGATGATATGCATGAAAGGCTAAACCACCCACCGCCCATATGATGTCAATATTTATACTACTGACAGTGGTTCTGCAATTCACTTGTACGGTGATGATTTGGGAAGTGGCAAGTGGTAAACCAAGAAATATCTGTTAGTTTTCAAAGAAATCTTGAAGATTGATTGATGAGGATCAAGAACTCGTGGTTCCCCTGGTCTATGACAGATAGGGTTGAAAACTTTGAAATCCTCTTGAGTACTTATATATAACAATTGGGACAAGACTGATCAGTTTGTATATGAGTAAGGCTTAATTATAGGTTACCCAAACTCAATATATAATTCTAGCACAAAGGGAGGTTAGATTTTGCAAGTGTGTTGGGTCAAGAGGCCAGGCCATTCTTTTAGGTCTGCAAACAAGGACTCAAGGAGTAGTTTCAACATAGTCTTGGCTTGTTTGGTTGCTAGTATTTTTAAAGATTTCTTATCTAGTATGAGCATTTAGAGAATTCCAAATGTTGTTAATTTAGATGGGAATTTTTGGGATGCATACGGTTGATTAGCATTTAAAAAAGTTCATATATGAGAATTCTATATGGCAAAACTATCAATTAGAATGCCACGTTAAATAATTCTTCTCAATCAAATAAGGCATTTGTAATTCTATGGAGATGACACCTACGCTCTTGTAAAATACTCTAGATGAAAAAACTCCCGGTAGAAACACTTGAAATCAAACAAGCCCATATGAAGGCCCTTAAGAAATCCACATGATCTCATCCAACGTCAAATCATGTAATTCCTCTGATTTAAGGGGTTATTATTATTTGTTAGGCTAGCCTATTACCGAAGAGCGATATTATCAACCTGATAATTGATCATTGGGCATGTCTGTGGTACTGAGGTACCAACACCGTTCAACCATAAGTGTATTGACTATTGATCCTATTACTTAAGAGGATGTTGTTGGAACTACCTAACCACCTGTGCAAATAAAGTTAATGCAAAATGAAATTGAATTGCTACTTCTTATTATGAAATCTCTCGTGACAATGATCCCCGTCATTAACTATTGTTATTTGCTTCGCAACAATAATTTTCTCATACGAGGAGACTGCATGTGCAGTCCAGCTCCATGGGACCACTTTGACTCACCTTTGATCAGTACAACACCATTTACACTCTTGTAATCCCATAATATGACATGACATTAGACCCAATTTTATACTCATCAGTTGGATTGAATCTTATAAAAATATAAAATTGTTAAATCAAGGGCAAGGGTCGACATCATCCAATGACTCTGATTTTTGGCTAACCCTTATTCTGTAAGGTGACCCTTATCCATAAGTGATCTTTTCAACACCGATCCCCATCTTTGATAGACATGCTCTATCTTGGCTCTATGAGCACAATTGCTCCATATTAACACTATGCAGTTTGGTAGCTGGAGAAAGTTTATTAGGCTGCGTGAAGGAATCGAAAAGAATGTTGTGGGGCTTGTGATCGCCAGCATATGTTTTTCTCCCGATCTCTCTCAAATATGTTTTTATTTCTTAATGTATTTTCATGGATCTCAACATCCATATATATATATATATATATATATAAGAGTCTTGGAGATCGGAATTATCCATCAAAGACGTGAAAATGGCTCTCCCATTATTCAAAATGCGTAAGCAAATTAAGGGATTAAATTGAATGTGTGAAATAACCTTTGAGGCTGAGTGTACAAAACGTATGGGGTCCACACGGTCCAACATTACATTCATTGAATTCTAATCCCTTTGAGTGTGTGTGTGGAGGAACGTGATACAAGAAAAAATGTCAGTATAACAGGTGGGTGATGTGAGAGGATACGTGCCGTTTGTAACGGCTTCGATGCTCTGTCACGAAAAGCTTGTGAAGTTCATGTGAAGCCTGCTGATGAAGCACGTGACCAGCATTCATTAAATTACAATCCAGAAATGAGAAACCAGAAGAAGCACATGGTAATGGAATAGCTAGGATTGTTAGGTTGGACCCCCAAGGAAGGAATCTCGAGGAACGAAAATGGTTGTTTCCATATATAGATGTCTGTTTTGGCAGGCCATTTTAGATTCACATGCCTTCCACAAGCTTCTAGTTGCTTTTGACACCGCATGTCCAAGTCACACCCTCCACAGTAACATATTATGTATATAGGTGAGCTAACCTTTCATCAAGTTGTTTTCAGCCATGGATTAAAATATCAACTGAGTCCAAGTCGATTCGGCTTTAAACGAGTTGGGTTCACTAAAACTCATACTCGAATTATGGAATTCGACAGTCAGACTCGATCAACTATTTTATTTTAAATTGGGACTCGGCCCCTACTCGACTTAGTCAACTCGAATTCAGCCCTGACTTAATTGGGTCACAAGACTGAGTTTTTCTTCCTTGTTTTCAGTGGTGTGTGAATTATGTAGTAAAATACGTGAAAAAAAGAATTAAATAGTTATACCGACTTTTTTTTTTTTTTTGATATTATGACCAGTCTAAATGAATGAGTAATTATGAATGAAGTGAAATTTATCAATGCTTGGGTCGTTTGTTTGGATTTGCAAATTAATGATGTACACGTATAATGCTTATGCATAATCATTAAATTTGATTGCGCTCATAAATAATTGAGGTGCAAAAATGATGAGTAAATAATGAGGCCCTTCATGCATGAATGAGATGTGAAAATAATTAGTGCTTATATGATAATTTCAACCGTCATTAATGCAAACCTAATTTTAAATTTTATTTAATTTATTTTTCTTAATGTCCCAACTTGGTTGGTGTAAACCGGTAAAGACCTCTCTTCTCCTCCGTTCATTTCCTAAATATAAAATCAATGAACCTAGCAAAAAATCAAAACAAAACAAAGAAAAGAACAGCTTGAATAATGTATCTACGGATGATGGACAAAGCAAGTGATGTATGGCGCACAAAATCATGCATGAATCTCATCCTAGATTCAATCCTAGATTCACGTGATCTAACATGTTGGGCTTGGCTTAAGATAAAGCAGCTGCGAAAATAATATAGTTTTTCATGAAGAAGTGGATAAATGCAGCAATGACTTCAGATGATCAAACACATGTAACATGCCATCTGCTTTCATTTTGTTTCTTTCGAGGAGGCATATGCCTCTTGAGCTATCAGATTCAGGTCATGACTCCTTTTGTCTTCTTTGTTTGACTGGAAACATTTCATGTCCAACACACAACAAAGCAACAAAACTAAAATTTAAAAACTAAAAATAATAATAAAAAAAAATAAAATAAAATCAGCACCAACCTTATAATTGGATGGTGATGAGATCATGACATGGGCATGATGCACCCTACTGTAATCCATGTGCCTAGTTTGGTGATAGACGTATGAAAGGCTGTATCATCCATATGATCTTAATGATCTCATCATGATCATCATTATTTATCCCAATAATCATAGATGATTCTGCTGATTATTCACTTGTACTATGATATATATGGGAAGTGGCAAACGAACCCATGTGCACTGCAAGTGTCAGAATTGTTAGGTTGAAACAGGTAGATACTGTTTCATTCTATTAACATTCGTCACCCATGCTTGCTAATGCATCACCTCAATTGATTTTTTGAAATGAATGGCTTCTTTGGAATAAGAAAAAGAAAAGAAGATATATTATATATTTTGATCACTAATGCTGATAGGATAAAATGATATTTTCTTATTTCAACGAAATAAGAGTTTCGGACTCAAGTGCAATTGGTGTCCAAGAAATTTTGAAAATTGATAAGGATCAAAAACCCATGATTCCATTGGTATATAATTAAGTTGAAAACTTTCCAGTGGTACATAATTAAGTTGAAAACTTTAGAAATCTTTCAGCTGCTTAGTAGCAGCTAAGGGAGTAAGATAAACTTTCCCACCCTGTCATCAGAAAGAAAGTAACCTATGGTTAGTGAGATGAGATGTTTTATTGGTCCTTTACCAGCATTTTATGTCATTACTAAGGCCTAAGCTAACCTAAAGCCCATTAAACTTGGTCTCTCTCTGCGTACGAGGATTGTTTGGAAAGGGAGAAAATTAAAAAGAAGAAGAGAAGAGTTAGAATTCAACCATGGTTAGATATGGAGTTGTCGGGCGAAGATTTTTTTTTAATGCTTTGTCCTCAACTGCTGCGTTTCTCGTACGTGTGCTCACAGGAGTCGAATGGTTTTGCAGTTCAAAGATCTTGACCATTGAAATTAGTGGGACCCAGTATGAATATTTATAATCTAGTCCACCATTCGTCACGGTCATACATATTTTGGCATGATCCATGAATATGAATGAACAAACTTGAAAAGGAAGGGCCCAATGATTTTTCCCAAGTGGAGTGCATGTGGTCAACATTTTGGAATATTTAGACTGCAGATCTGGCGAACCTGTATGACTGGGGCCGTGGTAGGTTTTCTAATGAAACATGTAGTGCATGGTTAAAAAGATAAATGTCGCAAGTAGTATGAAATTAGTACAATTAAGTCATAGTCCCTCTCGGCAGTCTTATCTTTTGTGCGGGGCCCTCACATAATACAATAATCAACAAAGGCGGGAGCACGCATCCACACTATCACCAAAGGTAGGACCCACTTAATTTCATTGGATCCCATGGATGACACCGATGCGCAGGAAAAAGCCATCCACTATTAAGAGACCATGAGAGGCTTTGATGTAGTGAAATCATGAATTGAAGGAGTAGAACTTTACAATGTAGGCTACTTGTTGATCTGTCTTATAAAGTGGACACGCTTTTGATGATGTATGTATTTTTCCCACATCTCATTCCAATAGGATTTGGTTTCACCGTAAGTTTTATTATTTGGATAAAAATAATATTAATGCGTACAGTTAATAATGCATGAAATTATTTTATGGATATTTTTTTATCAAGTGGTTGTTCGAATTTTCAATAGGTGAGCCGCACTACGAATAAACAGTAGAGACATTTATTTTTGGACAATTTGAGTTTCAATGGCTGAGGTAGTGTTTATTCTTAGCCATTTAATTTGTGTGAGTAACCAGCAGCACTAATAGGGAGGCAAGAATCATGATTCATGCCAAGGTCTGGGTCTTGAGTGAAGTGGTTGAATCAGCTTAAATGAATTCAATCTTGACCCTTCTTTCCTATGATTATTCCTAAACCATGTGAGTATCCTATGTCTAAATCTAGTTGTCAATTTGAGGTGTTGCTCCTGTTTGGAGTCAAACTCATTTCAGTTATACCAGAAAAAGAGAAATTCTCTTCTTTCAAAGGATTTGTCCCCTCTGTTTTGGTATATATATTTATTTAGTTTTTCTTATAATGCCATTCAACATATGAATTGGTTGCATGTGGAGATTTCTGGATTGCTGTTTATAATATGATGCATGGAAAAGATTGTGGGACATATAGCCCATCAAATATAGAGAGGATTTTGTCATTAAGCCTTGGGAAGTTGTTAAAGTGTCTAATCTTTGATTTATGGTTAGGCACCTCTCCTTATCTGCGAAAACAGGCTCAAACTCCACCCAATGTCTAACATTTTTAATGGGCTGTTTGGAAACTCTAGTCTAATTAATAAGATTTAATTTGATTAATGTCTAAAATAAAAGTTCTAAATTACAGTTAGTCTTGTTTGGTAAAATTAAAAGAAAAACTCTTATTTTTTTATTGGTAATGAAACTCATTTAGTCATATTAAAACAAAGAAACCAAAAGAACAAGGAAAGGTATAAAAGCCTTATACCAAAAACCTCATTCAAGAAGGAAAAAAAAAACATTAAAAAGTAGTAACACCAAAAGAATCAAATACCAATCAAAGGGACCATTCCCATCCCAATCCACTCCTTGGTTAGCTAGCAAATCAACGGTAGCATTAGCCGACCGGACAACATGTTTGAAGACCACCCGCATCGAAGAAGACAAGACTACTCTAATCTCATTGAGGATTAGAAACCACAATGTAGAGAAAAACTCTTATTTTATGAGGCAATTGGGGCCCAACATTTAAAAATCACAATGTAGAGCCCACCATTTGCAACATTTTGAAAATTTTATGAAATTATTCTCGTCCAAAGTACTAGTAAATATTGAATTGATCCAAAAATACTTGTAAATTTTATGAAATAACATTAGTTAGTTTTTGGCAATTGACCCATTTCAATGTAATAGAGGGGAGAATCCCAATAACATTGGTACCGCAAACAATCAAAGAGAATTTCAATACAACATAAATCTTTAACCAATGATCAATCAGATGGTATTAATCACAAATAAAATATTTAATCAATCCAACATTTAATCCACGATGAATGATTTTGAAATTCAGAAAGGCTAGGCCCATCTATTAATGATTTGCAAGGAGGCTGGTCATTTCAGTTGGGTTTTCCATGTTGTGTTGGTTGTGAGCAGTATGCATATTGCTCACAGGCAGTCCAGGTCATAGGCACACTTAAATTATGTCTATTCATGAGAGGAGGACCGATGACAAAGTCTCCATAGGGACAATCAGCTATACAAGATTATCATAATCTTTGATTTAACAACTCTTAAGTTAAATGGCATCGTACCTCTATATCCTTTTGAGATTTAGTCCCACGATGAGTGAAGGTTCCATGATTGTAAAGTTGGCAGGGTTGGCTCTGAGGTTTGGGTGGCCCTATGTCTTAGAAAAAAAAAATCACGTGCAAATTTTTTTTTTTTGTAGAAGGAACATAGAACTTAACCCCACTAGCAAGATAAAATAAAACATAACTAGTGCCAAAATAATTACAAAAGCAAAGAATCATCTAAAATTTACTCGTCTCACAGTTTTCGCTGCAAAATCAGTAATTACATTTGTATAATCTATCTTCTCTACCAACTTTTTTTCAATGGATAACATAGCCAGTCCATTCAGTCTTTCTTGCAACATGGTTGACCGAAGGTAAGACTTGATCATTTTCAACTTAGAAAAACTTCTCTAGGCAACTGTTACTGGTATAGTCAATAAAATTCTGTAAGCAACCCAGACATTTGGAAAGCAACTAGCCCTTGAGTTCAAATGAGTTAGCACATCAACTGCCTTCTTTATGTCCTCTGGCAAAACTTCTCTCAAGATTTGCAATTCCTATTCCTACCTGCAAACTTTAACTGTTTTGTTTATTTGTTGGGCACTTGGGCCTGGCCAAACATAAAAAAGCCAAAAGAGTAGTATGTTTTGTTTATTTGTTGAGCACTAGGGTCGGGCCAAACATAAAAAAACCTAAAGAGTATGTGGGTATTGATTTGGTAATTGGGGGCCTAAATTTTGAATAACATATGGGGAGCCCTAGGCAGTGGCCTAGGATGACTACCCCTCAAAGTCGGCCCTGAAAGTTGGCATGATGCTAGATCTTGTGATGATCAGAGTACCAAAAGGGTTATTCTGATCAAAGGAGGGCTCAAGTAAGCCCCATTGACCTGTCTTTGTCTATATCTAACAAATGGCATAGCTTTGTTAAATATTGTTAATTACAACATTCATTAGCACCTTACCCATTTTAAGAAGAAACAATGTACATCTCGTTGGGCCCACCAAACCACCTTCTCCAATAAGGTGCACGCAAAATGAACTTGAATTGAAACACCCTCTTATTTTGAAATTCCTCGTGAAGAGAGATCCAAATCATTAAACAAAGCCTAGCTAATTCTTTTACCACACGTGACTTTCACAAGCCTAATTTATTCCATCTTATATGCATGCAGCAACTGCTGCATTGAATTCACAAGAAGAGAAAGGACTCCTATCTGTATATTGTAATCCATCCCTCATGGTCAGGCTTCTTTTGGGGTGGGGATATGGATCCAGATCCATGTTTCGTTCAAACAGGAGAGTCCTGTTTAGACGAATCAGGGGGCGACACACACGGGGGCGGAGGAAGAGAAAAGCCCCCTCTGGTTCCGCAGGTGGCAACCCTTGATTCGTCCAAACAAGGCGGAATCCGTTTCCCTAAGGACATGTATAACACATGGATGATGTGAAAGGATATGATCAGTTTGTTACGTCCACGATGCTCTTCTCACCAGACGCTTGTGAGTTGAGAGGGACGTGCTGATGAAGCACTCGACCTGCATTCATTAATTTCTCCTATCACAAATTTCTGGTGAGTCCAACATTGTAGTCTTTCTTTTTTCCTAATGTGACAATGCAAAAATCAGGAGCACATGGGCACTGAAATAGGCTTTGTTAGGCATGAGAGAGCTCGTTTTTGTTATTCTAGCCACTGTGACAATGACTTGAGAAATGAATTGATTTAGTTGATGGGTAGATGTCTGTTTTGGCAGGCCATAAGATTCACATGCTTTCCACAACCTTCAAAATACTGTGACATCTGATGGGAAATTTCTGTTTGGCGGACCCTAGATTTTTATTTGAGGGGGATACGATGGTCATAATATTACCTTTTTTTTTAATTGGTATTTTGTCTTTTTAGAGGGTGAGGGCAACGGGGCATTGGCTGTCTAGGACCTGATTATTGTTTAGACTCATAACAGGCTGCACCATGCAGCGTCGTAAGCTAAATTTCAATTAAAATTATTTTTTCCTAGAGTATAAATACTCATACACTCAAACCCAAATCCCTTATTTTGAGCATTACAGCTGGAAATTAATCGCTTATTTTTTCTATGGAAGAAATGTGCTTCACCACTAAGCTACCAGTGTATCCATTAAAGTTATTTCCCACGATGTATTAATTATGTTGTAAGAAGATTGGGGGGGGGGGGGGTGGGTTATGTGAAAATGGACTTTCCATACCCACATAGGAAGTCTATTTCCAAGCCTATAAAAGAAAAAACTGACGTGGCAAAAAATCAATTTCGTGGAAAATTGTCGTACCAAATACATGAAACAAAAGTTTTCCGTAGAAAATCACCTCATTTTCTGCGAAAATGAACTACACAAACGTGTCTTTAGGGTTTATTTGTTTGATTTTTCTAATGAAAATTACAAGTGTGGAGAATTGTTGACGCTAGTCTTAGATAATTTCTTGAGAGCATTTAAATTTCTTTGTTTGAATAATTTTAAAAATCAACCTCCTGAAAAATTGCTTTTACTTTTAGAATTCCAACTTCTTAAATATTGACCTATATTTGATCATTTTTAAAACCATTTGGAGGAGGGCATTGAGAGATTTATAAATCTTCCCAAACTTGAATTTTGAAAAAAATCCTCCAACAAAATAAGGCCATTAACTGACACATATTCGATTCACGTTTGATAACTTCACGTCATCTTATATATGAAAGTGGATATGTTGAATATGTATGAAATATGAAAAACAATGGATATCTAGATATATGACCAACTTAAACAAGTGATAGAATTTATTTCTACAAAGAATACTTACCATTTAAAACTTACATCTTTCACATTACAGTCTCATTTCCAATCGCTTTGCTTCCTTTTTTGGGCCAAAACTATTTTTTTATTGATCAAGTGCCTAGTCCAGATACATCTAATCTACCTGTGGGCAGAACACTATTGGTGCTTCTGCAAACAATTCTAGCTGTCATATAAGGCAGTCTGATTTCAAGTTCTATTTTTTTTTTTTTTTTTTTGTAATCTCCCAATCCGTTTTTTTTTGCAAGTAAGTTATTAGTTGATGTAAACAGTAACCTAGCAATTAATGACCTACATCTTTCCCTCTCTCTCGCTAAATAGAATGGAAAGAGTTTGTGACTTAGGGTCGTTTGTTCTGTTACCGCAGGGGATAGATAATACAATATATTAGGGTAAATGATAATATTTAGATTTTAATTATGTAGACGTTTACAACATGCATTTTTTTTACAACGTTTGTCTACTAACACAATTTTCCGCATCATTTACATAATGTGATTCAATGTTAACATATTTTATTTCAATTATTTGTGTAATATATAGATGATTTGTAAGATACTTGGTATTCATGAAATTTAATTCTATAGAATGATTTAAAATGGAGATAAAAAAAATTTCATTTGTATCAAAGCGTTCATTTGCATTTTAGATCCTTTAAAAGGAAACATGTATTTCAACATGAAATACACTTTTAAAAAATATACATTTCTATCAATGACCACCTTCACAAAAATACATTCTAACATGTTCAGTTAAGCAAATATGAATTTATATTCTGATGGTTAAGCAAATAGCATTATTATTATTATTATTATTAATTAATATTCAATTCAATATTGATCTTAATGCATTACTCAACTTACATAAA
This sequence comes from Litsea cubeba, assembly GCA_012931725.1. Lineage (NCBI taxonomy): Eukaryota > Viridiplantae > Streptophyta > Magnoliopsida > Laurales > Lauraceae > Litsea > Litsea cubeba. The sequence continues at coordinate 12,619,605 of CM022952.1, forward strand.
ACTTAACCCATGCATCTCATAGGCTTTATGCTAATATTAATCAATTATAGAAAGTTCTTAAAATTAGTATTTTGTGGCTAAGTACAATCATATTAAAAGTGTCACAAATTTTTTATAGTTAGGTGAAATTGCATTTATACATGATTTTTGAATGATCCCATAATGCTATATAAAATACATTCTTCATTCACTCTTTCATTCATATATACATGTTTAAAGATTTTTAAAGTATTGTAATAATAAATAGCTTTAGAAAAAATCATTGAGATATTGGAAGAAAACTGAAATAATAAGGTAATTAACTAGTTAAAAGCTTATATAGAAAAATCATTGAGATATTTATCTTATAGATTGTCCCTTAAGATTCTTACTTTCAATATATTTTTTGTCTTACAGATTTTATCTCTAAAAATCATTAGAGCCATTTTTCATTTTCTAATATGTTTTTTTATCTTACATATTTTGTCTCTTAAAATCAATGGAGACACTTCCATTTTCTAATTTTTTTTTTGTCTTACATGTTTTGTCCCTTAGATTATTGGAGTCACTTTCATTTTCTAATATGTTTTTTTTTTTTGTCTTACAGATTTTGTCCCTTAAAATCACCAGTTTTGATATCTTTTTTATTAGGGATAAATGCAAAATACCTACTTGGACTTTGGTCATTTTTCAGACCACCCCCCTCACTTTGGTTTTTTTTACTAAACCTACCTATAGTTTTAATTAACATGCAAAAGTCACGGAATCTGTTAGTATTAACGGCGTATGTCGTATAAATGGTGTCTGGTGCATACGGCGGCAAATTACTCGCCCAAAAAGACTTATTTGCCCATTGGAAGAAAAAATTTATGAACCTAATCGCTTCACCTCCAAACTTCCTTGAAAGAGACCCTCTCTTTTCCCCCATTTGAGAAAAGATGGTGCTTTGAGTTTTTGAAAATGGGTCTTGGAGATTTTCATGTGAAATGCAACAAAGAGGAGAATGGAGAACAATAGAACCGGATTCTAATAGAGAAATGTAGTCGTTTGGGTTGATTTCCTTACCTTGGGTTTTATGGGTTTTGTGGCTTGTTTAAAACAGTAGCATCAACAATCAAGAGAGCCCTGAATGCTTTCATTGTTGATATTGCTACCGGATTTTTCCTTTCTAGAGGCAGCCATGGGAGAAGTTCGACACAACTGCAAAGGGGTTTCAAGCATATTGGATATCTGCACGATCTAGCCTTATCATAGTGAGAATCTGTTGGAGTGGAAGGTTATTAAACCCTTGAATTGGATTGATGTGTCATCTCTCCACCCATGCAAAAGTGCAATCACAGTACTAGAAAATAACATATGTGGAACAGGTTATTAGCAGAATAAATTATTTTCAATTTGGGTTTTAATCACCTCGCTTCTGTTGATTGTATTCTCAATTTCTGATGCAAACCAATGTAAATTTCATTTGTTAAGATCTGCAGAGTCGTCTTAATTAATCCTCATTGAAACCACCTGTGCCTGCACATACATAGTAGATAGATTTGCAACTCTTGCCACCACATGGCCAGGAACTCTTCCAAAGCTTGTAGCTTTTTAGCAGATGACTTGCTTTCAGAATTTGTGGCGATTAACATCACCTACAATCCCTGAACTGAAACTTTTTATGTACCTCATAAATCTGGCAACCATATCATTCAAAGGCTCGGTACAAGAGCCCATAAAAAAATTGCAACAAAGAGGAAACAAAACAAAATGCAAGTCTCTGATGTCAAACTCCCTCTTTTGCAAGAGTGTCCGGCTGATTCTCTGATGAGAAGGGGAAGATCTGATGAGAAGGGGAAGATGAAGAACCAGTTGCAGGAGCTGGAAAGATGCCTCTTTGACGACGATGAAGAAGAAGAAGGAGGAAGGAATTGCAATACAGTCTCTGCTCTAACCACCAGCAAATGGAGTGAGATTGTACAAAATCTCATCACCCCAAACCCACACCCCAGCAACCTCCTCCTCTTCTTCTTCTTCCACTGCAACATCATCTTCTCAAGATTCACATCGTCTCTGAAGAACCACAAGATGAAATCGATCCACCTTCTTGATGGATTCTCAAGACCAAAATCGTTGTTGATCGATTCTTGCAAGCACTGATTGAAGAACCTGGCTGATGTGGTTTCTTTCTCCCAAAACCCTAACCGTAATCCAAAAAGGCGAAAATGATGGAAAAGGGCAAGACACAAGTTATATACAGAGGGGTAATTTCGTCATTCAGTCTTTTCCGTCACGGACTGTTGTATTTGCATCGTGATTTAAAATATAGGTAGGTTTAGTAAAAAATACGAAACTACAGGGGGTAATCTAAAATACGTGCAAAGTACAGGTAGGTAATCTGCATTTATCCCTTTTTATTATTATTTTTCAAATGCGTTGAAAGGGGTTTCGAACCCATAACCTCTTTTACGGAAATGCCCCAACACCAAACCGTCGGCATCCAATGGGTATTGTTACAAAGCTCATGTGTTTTGGTATTCTCCATTTCATTTTCACACCATTTACACATCTTATTTACAAACAAAATGCGTAAATAATTGTACACAAACATAATTGATACATAAATATTACGCATATTCACCATTTATATATGTAAATGAGTATAGACAAATTACCCTTCATAATACTTAATGTACAATGCATGTCATTGGTGGCCCAACAAGTCATGGATAAAATCTCATCCTAGATTAATGTGATTTGACATGGTTGGGCTTGGCCTAAGAAAAAGTAGCAGAAACATGTGTAACATGCCATCTGCATTAAATTTATTTCTTTCTAAAAGGCACAGCCGCATGAGATATCAGATCACGAAGTCATTGCATAGGGATAAAAAAAAAAAATCAATCACCATCCTTTCAATTAGGTGGTGATGCCCATATAATTTCCAATTCTTTTGAATATTCCCCCTGCATGGATGATATAAAATGCTCTTTGAATGTTGTTAGATATTATTTCTATTTCATTCCCAATGTCTCCATTTTCATTTTGAAACACATGAATCTCTAACTTTTCTCCTATTATCAAGTAATTTATCAATAACTCAGCTTTCATCATTATATTTCCTGCAACCTAAAAAATATTCTAATGAATTTATCCTATTTTCGAATTTTTCACCGGCTGCAGTAGAGTAACACATTCTAAAATCCAACCTCTCATTTCCAATTTTCACTCAACTTATTTTTTACAGAAAAAAAAATCAAATATTCATCATAAATGGGCTCATGAGCCGCCTGTGGATGGCAAGGACGGCTGGGCTGCTGTTAAAGTGCGTTTACATCCCTAACGGAAATCCATGAATCTAGTTGATGATATGTTCCTAGGTCTTCCAATGAGAACTGTAATTCCTTATCACTAGGGTAAATGGGTTCAAGGAATTTTGATGATTGATGATGAGCAGCATCTAATACCACATGATTCCAGTGGATTGTAACAGATAGGGTTGAAAACTTTGAAAATCTTAAGAATACTTAGTAGCTAAGGAATCCCATAAATGTTTCTATTCTATCAATTCATGAGAAAGAAACTAACTCCTGATTAGTATATGATGCGACGTTTTCTTGGCAAGATTCCCGTGCTTTATTTAAGAAGACAGAAATTAAGGTCACTTTTAGCAGGTGTGAAATCCAAGTATACCTTTCTTTTCCATTAAACTTGGGCCTACTTTCTGGCCCAATAACAACTGGTACATGGCTGACACTATATGAATAAGGCCAATTCAATTATAGGCTAGACAAGCTCAATAATTCTAGAACCAGCAGAGGTGGAGGTGAAAGCTTTTAGGACTGCAAGTCTATCAAGGGCTGGATGTTGTAATATCTCAAGGAGTAGTTCCATAACTCAGATCCTTTTAAGAAAATCTTCATTTCATCCAATCTCAAATCATATGATTCCACAAGTTTGAGGGATGGACCCTATTAATCCTATTCCTTGCTAAAACAATGAGTACCTACACTAATAAAGTGCATGCAAGATGACCTTAAATTGATCCTCATTTTAAAATCCCTCATCACAATGATCCCGGTTATGGCCTGTTTGTTTGCATTAAACAACATAGTATTTGAAATACTATGGTGATGGCTGGGTATTCATTTTCTTTTTTTTTTTATTGCAATTCGTAAAAATAAAGATGATTTGATCGCATTTCTCCTTTAAAAGAAAAGTTATTTGATGCTCGTTTTAGAAAATTAACCTCTAAGCTTCACTTTTAACCACTTATGAAATGAATCGTGTATTCTATTCCTACGTATTTTAATGCAGACATCCAAGCAGTAAACAATGCTAATTATCACCCCGATGTTTTCTTTTACGAGCAAATTGCACGAATAGTCCAATTCTAGAAGACCTAGTCAGGCTCAAATTTGACCCGTATAACTCTTTTTAGAGTCTTGTCATCCCATGAGTTAGAACCTATCCAATTTTATACTCATCCAACCTTCACTCATTATTGTGGGTTAGAATCTCATAAACAGTTAGGATCAAAACATTATTAAAATTCAGGAGTGTAAAATAAAGAGCATTAGAGGCTGGTTATTCTTTCCATCTATGCTCTCGGCCTTGATAGACATTCTCTAGGTGGGCTCCATGACCTGTGCTCATATGAACAACTTGCTGTTTCCTGGTTAGAGAAAGTCTATTAAAGGTTGCCTCGAATTACCAACGTTGGGTTAGTCGAGTGGTTCGGTGCTCGGTCCCTTAAGCAAGGTCTCGGGTTCGAGACTTATGAATGGAAACACCTGCGTTGGGAGAGTCGTACTCCGTTATGGGCCGACCGAGGCTCGAGCCGAAATAGTCAGGCCCAAAGAGCTTCTGGATACCGGTGCGAAAGAAAAAAAAAATTGCCTCGAATTCATACAAAGAGAATGTACTCCACCTTGGATTGATTGACTCTCAAACTTACGTGTCTGTTTTTGGCAGCCCATAATGTTCACATGCTTTTCACAATCTTCAAAATACCTTTTGTTTTTGCAATGGAAGTTGTGTTTAGATAGGAATCATATAAACAGAGTTTCAGGCCCACTTAGAATGCAACCCATATCCATAAACCCATGGTCCCATACCATCACAGATCGAGAGATAACAAAAACAGTCATGGACCAAAAAGGGTCCTATCGGGGAGTCCAAGCCATATGCCTTGGGCTCAGCTGCCTCAGCACTCAGCAGTGTATCAATTATGTTGTAAAAGAAGTGACTCAAACTTAAAAAAAAAGGGATCATACACACTTTTTGTTTTTTTTTTTTTTTTCTTACTGTGAGCAGTTTAAATGAATGAAGTGAAATTTAGGCAAGAATTAGACATTACGAGTGAACCCCCTTGCTCACTGAAGGGAAGTATTGGACTCAAAGAATACTTGAAGTTTGTCTCGAAAGGACTTAGAATATCCTCTGGTGTATAGATACCTTTGCATCTTCACCATCAATTTAAACGAAAAATGATAAAGAAAGTTATTTTCTATTTAAGTTTTTGAATAATCTTTTATCTTGGACATATTAATTTGTACATTATACATCTTTCATATTTCAATCTAATGCTTTTCTTCTGCTTCCTTTAGTTTATTGTTGCTTAAGAGTAGAGCCTCGAAAAGCCAACTTGCCCCGTTAATCCGGCCCAATCTGACAAGTATAATATATGGGCCGGTCACGGCTTATTTTTTTTTATGCCATTTAAACCCGCATAACTCATTTTTATTTTTCCTGCAACTAAAACTTATACTCAATATTCAATTCTATGGACTGTGCGGTGTTTATTTATTTATTTATGAAAATCCATTAGTTTTTCTATTCTTTTTCTTTTTCTATATTTTCTATTTAAAAATATATACTATTATTCAAGGTATAAATCATTCTCTCTCCTTCTTTTTCATCAACTACGCAAGTTGTTTTAGGTGCTTTTCTCTTTTAAAAGGATTGTGGATATGAAGAAAATGCATTGGGTATGATATAAATAAAATAGAATAAGCAAGTAATGACAAAACTCATGCTATGTTTGGTTTAAAACTCTATAAGAAGTAAATTAACGTTAGGCTTATCAATAATCATAATCTAGGCGGAGCTTGTCCATATTGCATATCATGATATGTTTTAAATTGCACCAATAAGAATTAGGAAGTTAAAGATTGTTCATTTAGATCTTATCTCCATTTTAAGAATTTACTTACTGGTCTAGGTCTAAATTTAAAATTTTGGTTATGGTTAGAACCTTACAAGACTCTTGTTAATAAATTTAGATTTGGATGTGGGTTATGCGGGTTAACCGATCCTCAGTAACTTTCAATGGTTATGCTGGTTAATGTGGATATGGTTGGGTTGATTTGCAACTAGTGTGGGTTAGGAGTTTCTAACTTGTTTAATAAATAGATCGAATGTAGGTTAAGAGTTTTTGACCCGTTTTGCTCGATCAGACTCATTTACCACATCTATTTAAATTTTTTTTTTATCCTTTTGTGATTTTCCCTCCAACTCCTTTCATTTTCTTTTAATCTTAATTTGACACTCAATTTTCTTTCATTCTACTCTCCCTACAAAGTACGCGCTTAAAAGATAATCCTATCTTTCATAATGGCAGTCAAATTTCAATCTCTGTTTTTACTTTATTTATCTTAATCTTCCAACCCAAGTCATGAGTTGATGTAGACCTGTAAAGACAACCTTTCTTCTCCTTCTTTTTTTAAATAAAATAGACAAAGCATCGAATTGATGATGGCCCACCAAATCATGTGTAAATCTCATCCTAGATTCATGTGATATCACATGGTTGACTTTGCTTAAAACATTAGCACGTGTGAAAAATAAAAGTTTCTTGTAGATAGAAAAACCATAAATGCCAATGACTTAGGATCACGGAATTCATGTAACCTGCCACCTGCATTTATTTCTGATCCTTTCGAGGAGGCATTGAAACCATTTTATAGTCTTCTTGTTTGACTTCTTCCGGTTCATGTCCACCACACCCCCTTCCATTTAGCTGGTAATGAAATATGACATAGGCTACATGATGCCTAGTTGATGATAGCAGTGGCCGACCCAAGAAATTGAACTTTAGCGGGTTTTTTTTGTAAAAAAAAAAAAAAATTTAAGTGAAGGGGCAAATGTAAAAATTTGTACATAAATCTTCATAATTTATGGGGAAATTCTTAAAAATTCTAAGTCGTTTTCATGTATGGGTAGGGGCTTCAGCCCCAGACTCATACACCTGGGTCCTCCGGTGGATGATAGGAGTCCAGATCTTTCTAGGCTTGGGTTCCTTCAATTTTAACCTAAATCATTTAAAATAAATGCCTCTAAATTGAATGAGATATTCTCAAATTTTACATCAATATGAGTTCGTTCCGCCTCTGGACAGACCCTTTGATGAAAGACTAGATTAAGACAATTTTATCACATTCATTATCATGTCTTTCTTATCAAATTATCAAGCCAATGAGGAAAAGAACCTGGATTGACAAAAAAATTTAAGATACCATATATACCAAGGGATTTTATTTTAATAGATGAGTCTCACTCTAGAGTTCCATCCACTCCTTTTTTACTTGAAATTTCTCTAAATTAAAGCCTACGGTCTAGACTCTCAGCATATATAGAATGGAAGGAAGTATCAAACTAACCCATGTGGCTTTCAGGTGTCAGAATTGCAGTTGGGAGTCAAGAAATTCTGAAGATTTGATAAGGATCTAAGACCCGTGATTTCCGTGGTTTATAAATAATAGGGTTGAAAACTTTGAAATCTTTTAAATACTTGCAGCTAAAGGAATCAGAGACTATTGTTGAAAGCTATCCCATCATCATCGGAAAGAAACTAAATTTTGGCAAGTGTGATGAGATGTTTTCTTGCCAACGTTCACGTGCTTATTTAAGAGATTAGGAACATTGGGCTGTTACTAGTATTTTCATGTCATTAGTAGGGTCTAGGGCCTAAGACTGTCCTAAAATCCATTAAACTTGGGTTTTCTTTTTACCCAATAGCAGCTGGGACAGATCTGAGACTGCAAATGAATAAGACCCAATTATAAATCAGCCTAGCTAGCTCAATAGAATAGTTTTAGCATAAAGGGACATGAAATTTCGCAATTGTGCTGGGCTAGGGAGGAGAGGCCTTAATTTTCAGGCATGCAAAAAGATTTCAATGACTGAGTTTGTAAGACCTCGAGGACTAAGCCCAATAAATGGCATTAAGAAAAGAAAACCAAAAAACCGTCTGGCCGAATCGAATCGCGGTTAATAACAGTGTTTCACGGTCTAGTTACGTTTTTTTTTTTTTTTTTTTTTTTTTTTTTTTTTTTTTTTTTTGTAGAAATGGTTCAGTTACGGTTACGGTTAATGAAATCTAAAAATCGCACGATTCGGTTCGGTTACGATTTCCCGTAATAACTCACGGCTATAAATCGAACCGAACCTGCACGCGATTAACCATACCTTTCTATAAATAAAATAAAAAATAAAGGGGATAAATGAAATACTTCATAACTTATGTATAAGTAACAAAACCGCAGTCCATTTGTTGGGTGAAGATTCACTATATGCCTAATCAAATAAAGACAACGACTGGGCCTGACTAATTTTGGGTGGGGGCACAACATAAATATTTGTAAAAAGATGCACTAACATTATATCCTATTTAATATTGGGACTGGAGCATATAGACCAAGAAATGCAGAGTCAGAAATATAACCCAAGAGCAGGCTTGGCCTAGCTGCTCGGCATTCCAGCCCAACATGAACCCTATTATGTGTTTGATACAAAGATGGTTGCTTGTAGATTTATGCTTATTTTTTCATTCTCTTTTTTTTTTTTTTTTCCTTTTCCATTTTCATCTGCTGTAAATGTAAAAGCTTTTCAAAGTGATTTTTCCACGGTTATTAACCGTAACCGAACCGTCTAATACGGTTAACCACGGTTCGGTTTTCCACGGTTTTTGTGGATACGGTTACGGTTAGGGTTTTAAAAGACAGAAACCGCGGTTACGGTCACCAATTAATATCAATCATGTTACATTAATGTTTGGTAGTAGGTGAGGAATCCATAAATTGAGGATTCCTCCTTGGCACTGGAATAGAGCTTTTCTCATTAAGGATTTGTTTAACTGAGGATTTCTTAGGTCATGTTTGGTAAAATCATGTTTGGTAATAAGAAAGGAATCAACATATTTTAAGAAATTTGTATCATTCCTCTTTCAGCTGAAGACTTCCAGAATCCTGAAAATGAAGAGTTTCAAACCTAACGTCACGTTTGACAACCAAATCTTCAGGAAAAAGATTTTTTGTTTCCCTTAAAGTTATTATAAATCTATGTTTGGCAATTGTAAATTCCTGACGATTTTAACGAATGAAAATCTTCATTTGTTAAGATTTTCATATCCGACCACCCCCATAAGATTTGAAAATCATCACTTAAGTGGATTTGCACACCAAGCCCTATTTTTTTTAGCTATATGCATCGATACACACCAATATCAATGTGAAATCATCAACTATACAAATCCCCGGTGAGAAATCCTTGTTCTAGTGTTAGCGAAGAATCATCAGATTTAAGGATTTCCCACCTGTTACCAAACATGCTCTTAAGAATCCTAAAAAATAAGAGGATCTCAAGTGACCCAAATTAACAAGTATCAATATGGGTTTTCCACAATTTTTTGAAAAGTGGAAGTTTGTTCTTCGAGGAATTGGTTGCCAAACGTGACAGTAATTCCTCAAGTTTGAGTGATGGACCCCTATTACTTGCAAAATTAGATAATGTTTTAGTTGTACACTAAGCTGAAACATCTTACCAGACAATGGTTTCTTCAAATTTGCTTTAACTTTAATAAAATAGGTTGAGTAGAAGTTAAAGTGGTAACTAAACTGGAGCTATAATGCATTCCAGTATAAGAGCAACATCCTTTAGATGAGATCATCTAGATATGATATCATACATAATTTTTTAAAATACAATAAATGACTAAATATATTTTCTTACTTGATCAAGCTACGGTCCACGATATAAATTGCACCTGTAGCTTAGTAGGAACCAGCAAGATGGATTGGGGCATGAGAGAGATATTTGAGAGATTTTGTGTTCACAAACTCGAGACATTTTTTTTTTTTTTTTGCTAGATTGGCCTATCAATTAGGAGTGATGCTTTCAACTTAAATACCTACAGTTTGATCCCACTTGCATGTACGTGTGATAGTTAGGTGTCAACACTACTCAACCAACAGTGTGTTGGCAATTGAAGGCACCTATTTGTACCACAAAATTTATGCATATGTTGCTTAAGGTGTAAAGATCATTCTTACATCCATGCTCATCCACCTCTGCACCATAGTTCTCTTAACTTGGACCCAAATGGCTAAGAAGATCAAGAGACTGAAAAAACATAGGTTTGAATATTTTGTTAAAAGATGGCTAAGAATGGATCAAACGTTTGGAAAAAAAAAAAAATTGGTCGCCAGATCCACTACCTCCTCTTTCTCTCTCTCATCAAAATCACACCTAAACTTCTCTCACAAGGATCTATTTAATCTCATCACAAAGTACAAAACCCTTTAGCAGATAGGGGAAAAAGAGGATGTTAGCCATGGAAAACCAGTGATCTTTTTGGTCACCAGTTTTGCCCCTGGACATCAACCTTTTCCAATCTCTCCATGGACATAGTTGGTGGAAAGGCCTCATATCAAACATTGTAGGAGACAAAATAATAGCAATAACAAATGATAGACTTGGGAATTCAAAAACTAAGACTTGTAACAAATGTTAGCTTTTCCTTGGACCCAGTGCCGGTGAATACAAAGCTCTTAATTGGATCTTAAGTGCTTTAAAATGCTGTTGCAACCCAGTACATGTAGTAAACATTAAAACCTATTCTAATCCCAACATCCTTGAACGAACTCTCCTTTTTTGGGATCCAGGTCTGATGGATGACTTATGTTGGGCCTGACTTGAGCCCAACATCCTAAATCAGTACTCATTTTAAGGCCAGGACCCCCAAACTATGTAAGTGATTGAGGCTGGGCCTAGGTCCTTTTAACCCAGAACTAAAATGGCCGACCCACGGATGGCCTGAAGTCCAAGTTCTGCATGATTAAAACCAGCCCAATGCTGGAACCCCATTTGGTTCCAATGGCTTTTCATCATCATGAACTGCAATGGCCCACCAATGATATGGTAGAGGTGGGCCTCAACCACTTACAAGAGGAGACATGGGCCCATACTGCAAGTGATTGTTTCATTAACGTTCACATGCACAAGCATATGATCATGATGATGGCTAGATTGGAGATATACCTCATTTAGAGTTTGCCAACCAAACGCACTAATATCTTGACAACACAAGAAAGCCTGTGACTAATACAATTTACTTTCAGCAATTTTGTGTCTTATTGGGATTGTAAAAGGGATATCAAGGCCCTTGATCCTCAATCTTGAGCCCATCTAGCATCTAGTGTCATTGTACCCAGAGTCAAATTCCTATAATAAAAGTTCAAAATTTCTTGTAAATTGTATTGTGTTTATTTATCATATCTTTTCTGTGAACAAGCTTAATTGATCAAGTTATAGTGGGTCATTAATGGATAGAAGACAAGTAGCACTGATGGGCTGCAACATAAGAACGTGAATGGGATTGTTAGCAAGGGGACTTTGAAGAATAACAACAGAATGTTTTTCCATGTTATGGTGGGTACCTTTTATTCTTTTTTTTTTTTTTGGAAGATAAAGTAGTAAATATTAACAAATCCCCAAAACCATGAAGTTGACAAATTCTATTTTGGGAAAACTTCAAAAAAGTATATAACTTTTGGCTCATTAAAAAAAAAGGGGAAGATTTGAATATTTTAGTAAAGTACAATTTAGGGTATTTCCTGCTTTGGCTTCTTCTCCTGCTATTTGCCATGGTTTGCCACGTGGGCTACATAAGAACGACGAAATCGAAACCATACCATGTAAGAAGTCATGTACCAATCCAAAAACTTGCTCATAGGTGAAAAGCTCAAATAGGTATTAAACCTTGCCAAAGATATTACTAAGGTGATGAAAAATGCGGGACTTTACTTTACCAACAAATATGACTCACCTCCTAAAACACATAAAATGATTGAAGATGACTTTAGCATGTAGGTGTAACACTTCTTCAGTAAGTTGTGAAAAGTATATAAAAAGACGCCCCTCTATGATAATTTATCCATGGAAAAGGAAAAACCAGCTCCAATAGAAACATCTATTCTAACCACAATCCAGTCAGTGTGTTCTAAGTTCTACCCCACAAGCTAACCATATTATCTCAAAGTGAGCTGCAAAATAAAAGATAATGAAATTGTGGTGGGCTGCTGCACTCATCTAATGATGGAACAAGCAGGGGAGCATGACCCTCATTAACAAAATAACAATGGAGTCAAGACAGGTCAACCCCATTTGATCGAATTCACGCAACCCCACTCACCAAATTTAATCACCGTGGAAAATCTCATAGGGTGGTTGCGGTGAATGGCACACTCGCTCCACCAGTTCCACCTAGGGATTCATCTACTAGGCCAACTTTGACAAAATAAATAAATAAAACCCACCGCGCGCACCGACTCACTTGTAGGAAGTTATAATGGGTCCCGTCCTTATGAGTAGTAGAATTGTATCATACTAGTAGCACTTATGATGTAAATGAGTCCCGATTATCCGATTACATGGAGGTTTCCACTCGTTAATAATCAGGTTTGAGTCATTATTTATGTCTTGATAAGTAAATAAGTCCCGTGACCTAAAAGGATCCGGATTCAATTCCGCCCATTACATATTACCTTAAATTTGGAGAATTCATCTTAAATGCTTATTGTTTTTTCTAAATCATTCTCTATCCGGACCCGTTTTATATATGAAACAAGGTATGTGTTTGATTTTAGTTCCATCTTCTCATTAATGGTTCCAGAACTGGAACAAGGAAGCTGGTTCTTAATCGATTCTGATTCCATCTTTTCATTAGTGGAACCAGGACCCGGACTGGAACGGACCTGTTTATATCCCTATTAGCAGAGTTGAAAAGAAAAAAAAAATAAAATAATGCTGAGTACGGACCTTAAATTTATATTGGGCCGGATCCAGCCATGTATCACTACAACCCGAACCCGGCCTGTTGGCAGCCCTAAACCCTCTCCCTTTTTTTTTTCCTCTCACCAAAACCGCTTCTTTCTCTTTTCTCCACCGTCTCAGCAGAACGAACGACTACTTCATCCCTGCCAACTTATTGGTAAGTCTGAAATCTTCTTCTTCTCATTAACCCCATTGCATCCAGCAGCTTTTTTTAGCTTCTCTGTTATCTTCAAAAGCTTAGTCCTTACATATACATGAGTAAATGGACAGATAGATAGACAAATACAGATATATGTATAACATGAACATGGCACTATCTTGTTCAAGTTTGGGATGTTTGATGCAAAAAGTGATGATTTTTTAATTTTTATTTTTTGGTTGTATTGGATATTCTGATGAAAGGGGATGAGGGCAGTTTCATGATAAGGGCGGGTGGGGTGGTCTTGCACAGAGTGATTGGATTGGGTTTGTGTTGGTGAGTGCTTTGGGTGTTGCAGATGGCTTATTGTTGATAAGGGGTGGTTGTTGAGATGTTTTGGTGTACATGGGTATTGGTTGTAGAGATGTGGTATTGTGATTTGTGAATGGGTGTTGGAAAGCCCCTTTTCTTATTTTATGTTAGACCATGTTTTTTCAATTATGCAATAAATTTATGTAGATGAGTGTATTTTTAGAGTACAAAATTTATTTGGACCTTCCTTGTGTTGAACTGTCCCTTAGATGGGTATGTCATGGATTATTAATATTGGATAGGTCTCATAGTTGATTTTCTGACATTTATGGATTTTTTGTACTTGCTAAGGAAAAAAACCTTCCCCTTTATATGAATCAATAGAGAATATATATATATATATATATATGTGTGTGTGTGTGTATGTGTAATGTATGCATAAACTTTTGATTAGTAACAAGAACCTATACCCTCAAGGTTGCGATAATGAACGCCTTCCACTGTGCCGCAAGCTTCTGTCCTTTTTTTTCCTGGTTGGTGGTGACTAGCAAACAAGAGTGAAGTGAAAAGTGGTGATTCTCCGGGCTGCTTCTTAGCCTCTGGCTTTCTTCCAATTTTTCTATCTTGTGGATCCCCACTTGCCACTTATATCATCTAAACAGCGTCTAACTAGAAACTGTTCCTGATAGCTGTTGCAGCTCCTAAAAAGTAAAGATGGTTCGCAGTCTCAAAAATGCGAAGAAGTTGAAGCGTAAAAACAAGGTTGTCTGCATTATAACTTCTGCTTGTGTTAAAAACCTCGCTATTTTCATGTACATAGGTGCTTATGTTATGAAGGAATTTGTTGTCTGCAGGGCTCAAAGAAAGCAGAGGGAAGTTCGATTGAATCCATTCCTTCAACTCCTGCCAAGGTAATATCTCGATTTAGCCCCTATTTCCTCTCTCTTTATTCTTCAGAGTTTTTTATTTTATTTTATTTTATTTTAATAACAAAACCTCACATTTCCCCAAGTATTTTATATAAATGATGATGATGATGATACTGTTGTAGGTGTGGCAACCAGGTGTAGACACATTGGAAGAAGGAGAAGAGCTTCAATGTGATCCATCGGCATACAATTCCCTTCACGCCTTTCATATTGGCTGGCCCTGTTTAAGGCATGAGATTTGTCGTCATCCTCCTCCTCGTCTATTAATATTTTGTTGTCATTTCTTCTTATGGTGTTTGGATTTGCAGCTTTGATATTGTGCGTGACTCCTTGGGATTGATTCGGACAGAGTTCCCGCATTCTGTGTATTGCGTGGCTGGGACTCAGGTAACTGTATTGTGTTAATTGCTTATTAGTCGGGACTGTAAGAGTTGCACACACACACAACACATATATACTGGAAACTTGTGGTGAGCATGTATAATTGACACAACTCTGGAAATTTGTGGTGTGTGGAACTCTCTTTTTGAATGGTTGGATTGTGTTGTCATTTATATTGTTTTGCAGGCAGAGAAAGCATCGTGGAACTCTATTGGAATTTTTAAGTTATCTAATATATCAGGGAAAAGACGTAATTTAGTGCCTACTCCATCTGCTGATGATAATTCTGATGCGGACAGTGAGAGTAGTAGTGATGAAGAGGATGACAATAATGGAAGCGTGTCTGATCCACCTGTTTTGACAGGCAAGATTTATTTTTTAACATTATGCCAGATATTTCTACCAAATACATAGTGTTGATTTATTAGGCTCACATCTACTGTATCAATAGTGTATTTTCCTTGACATGTCATTTAACTAGACCTCATCATCCTGTCTACTTTATTGCGTTACAGCTACGTAAGGTGACACATGATGGATGTGTAAATCGTATACGCTCAATGAACCAACAACCGCATATATGTGCAACAGTGGGCAGACACTGGTCATGTTCAGGTTGGGCCATCACCTTGCTCTCTCATAGTCATTGTTTCTTTTTCAATCCTTAGAGCTTTAGCTTTATGCATCCTGAAATCCTGTGAAATGTGACATTTTTATCTTGTCCTCTTTGTTTTTTGCTTGTTGCTTTTTTCTTTTCTTGGTGATCAGTTGCTTGAACCAGAACTCCAAATTGTCATTAGAAATTTGGACTGTGGGATTGTTTAGCTTCCCAAGATGCTAATGGTGTACAACCATTACAATGATCAAGGTGATAGTGGCATTTAGTCTCCTTCTGAGGAAAACTTTCTTCTAAGTCCTCCCACTCTTTGACTCAGCACCAAGGATGAAAATAGCGGTAGCGGCGGGAGTAGCGGCCCGCCGCCAAACCGCTACGAAGCGGGCGATATGTAGCGTAGCGGGGATACGTAGCGGCGTAGCGGTGCGATTTGAAAAAATTGCTAAAAAAATCTGAAAAAATTTCATAAAATCCAGAAAATTATAAAATGAAAGAATATGTGGTTCTTTTGCAAAAGTAAGTAAGAAAAGGGGGCGTAGCGGTGCCCTCAATATATGAAGTCCTGTATCGCTGTATAAATAGAAAATAATAGTAATGATTAGTTTTTTCACATGTATTCATGTTTCTTAGTCATACTAACTTAGAAAGTAATGGAAAGCTCATAAAAAAAAAAACTAGAACATGAAATAAAGGCATAAGACTTAAGAGTTAGGTCATTACTCATTAATGAACATTGAACAATTAAATATCAATACTTCAACATTCAAGGTTCAAACTCAATCAAGTGAATGAACTATGAAGTTATGAAGTGATCAATAATCAACATTCAACACCAATTTAAAAATGACAGAGTAGAGAGTTAGTGAAGGAAATAGGAATACCTTAGTTACCAGCACAATGAGGGTTCTTTATAAAATAATTTAATTAAGACCAATTTGAAATCTAGTAGTAATAGGTAACTATATCTTTACTACTATACAATCTCAAACATAATTAAATAGGTTTAATATCTTATCTAGCAAGTTATGATAATAATAGACATCCAAGCACAAAAATGGAAAGACAATCAGCAAAGAGTCTTAGCTATCATGGTCAAGTATAATCTTTTTATCTTCTTGATTGCCACTTTTTCGAAAACATGCGCTTCGCAGAGGGGGTCCGGGGGTATCCCCCGGCGGGGGTCAAGCTGACCGGTCAGCCCGCGGGGGCCCAGGGGGCAGTGCCCCCGGCGGGGGATTGTGGGCAGCGCCCCCGAAAAAAAAAAGAAAAAAAAAAGAAGGGGATACGTAGCGGCCGACACGTACCGTGGCGGCTTTGTAGCGGCCGCTACGGGCCGCCACGGATGCGACGGCCGATATTTCGGCCGTGGCGTGGCGGTATCCCCCGCCACGGCCGATATATCGGCCGCCACGTAACGTGGCGGCCGCTTTTTTCATCCATGCTCATGAGTCATGACTTGCAAATTATCGCGTTTGATCATCGAGGGTTTTCGATTGTTGGCCTGATTGAGTTTTGCATTTGTGCATTTTTTATCGAGGATATAGATTGTCTAATTTAGGGGGAGTATAAGCTTTGTCATTCTAAACAAAAAGGGGGAGAAGCTTAGATTACGTGCTGATTAGTGTTGCAGTTACATTTCAGAATTAATTTTAAAATTTCAAGATTTCACGCTTGATCTTTTGTCAAATTTTTCGTGGTCGGGATTTTGCAAGGGCTGAACTAAAGAAAAGCTTCTTGAATTCTATTGATCGGGTTATATATTGGCAAATTCATTGGGTATTGGACAAAAGTCTATGGTGAAAAAAGGGATCGGGGGCAGCGCCCCCCCCCAAAAAAAAAAAAAAGGGATACGTAGCGGCCGCGACGTACCGTGGCGGCCGCTACGGGCCGCCACGGATGCGACGGCCGATATTTCGGCCGTGGCGTAGGCGGTATCCCCCGCCACGGCCGATGTAGCGTGGCGGCCGCTTTTTTCATCCATGCTCATGAGTCATGACTTGCAAATTATCGCGTTTGATCATCGAGGGTTTTCGATTGTTGGCCTGATTGAGTTTTGCATTTGTGTATTTTTTATCGAGGATATAGATTGTCTAATTTAGGGGGAGTATAAGCTTTGTCAATTCTAAACAAAAAGGGGGAGAAGATGAGATTACGTGCTGATTAGTGTTGCAGTTACATTTCGGAATTAATTTAAAATTTCAAGATTTCACGCTTGATCTTTTGTCAAATTTTCGTGGTCGGGATTTGCAGGGCTGAACTAAAGAAAAGCTTATTGAATTCTATTGATCGGGTTATATATTGGCAAATTCATTGGGTACTGGACAAAATCTAGGGTGAAAAAAGGGATCGGGGGCAGCGCCCCCGAAAAAAAAAAAGGGGTACGTGGCGGCCGCTACGGGCCGCCACGGATGCGACGGCCGATATTTCGGCCGTGGCGTGGCGGTATCCTCCGCCACGGCCGATGTAGTGTGGCGGCCGCTTTTTTCATCCATGTTCATGAGTCATGACTTGCAAATTATCGCGTTTGATCATCGAGGGTTTTGGATTGTTGGCCTGATTAAGTTTTGCATTTGTGCATTTTTATCGAGGATATAGATTGTCTAATTTAGGGGGAGTATAAGCTTTGTCAATTCTAAACAAAAAGGGGGAGAATCTGAGATTACGTGCTGATTAGTGTTGCAGTTACATTTCAGAATTAATTTAAATTTTCAAGATTTCACGCTTGATCTTTTGTCAAATTTTCGTGTCGGGATTTGCAGGGCTGAACTAAAGAAAAGCTTATTGAATTCTATTGATCGGGTTATATATTGGCAAATTCATTGGGTATTGGACAAAATCTATGGTGAAAAAAGGGATCGGGGGCAGCGCACTTGAAAAAAAAAAAAAAAAAGGGATACTTAGCGGCCGCCACGTACCGTGGCGGCTTTGTAGCGGCCGCTACGGGCCGCCACGGATGCGACGGCCGATATTTCGGCCGTGGTGTGGCGGTATCCCCCGCCACGGCGGAGGCGGCCGCTTTTTTCATCCATGCTCATGAGTCATGACTTGCTAATTATCGCGTTTGATCATCGAGGGTTTTCGATTGTTGGCCTGATTGAGTTTTGCATTTCTGCATTTTTTATCGAGGATATAGATTGTCTAATTTAGGGGGAGTATAAGCTTTTTGAATTCTAAACAAAAAGGGGGAGAATCTGAGATTACGTGCTGATTAGTGTTGCAGTTACATTTCAGAATTAATTTCAATTTTCAAGATTTCACGCTTGATCTTTTGTCAAATTTTCGTGGTCGGGATTTGCAGGGCTGAACTAAAGACAAGCTTCTTGAATTCTATTGATCGGGTTATATATTGGCAAATTCATTGGGTATTGGACAAAATCTATGGTGAAAAAAGGGATCGGGGGCAGGGCCCTCGAAAAAAAGAAAAAAAAAAACCGGGATACGTAGCGGCCGCTACGGGCCGCCACGGATGCGACGGCCGATATTTCGGCCGTGGCGTGGCGGTGTCCCCCGCCACGGCCGATGTAGCGTGGCGGCCGCTTTTTTCATCCATGCTCATGAGTCATGACTTGCAAATTATCGCGTTTGATCATCGAGGGTTTTCGATTGTTGGCCTGATTGAGTTTTGCATTTGTGCATTTTTTATCGAGGATATAGATTGTCTAATTTAGGGGGAGTATAAGCTTTGTCAATTCTAAACAAAAAGGGGGAGAATCTGAGATTACGTGCTGATTATCGTTGCAGTTACATTTCAGAATTAATTTAAATTTTCAAGATTTCACGCTTGATCTTTTGTCAAATTTTCGTGGTCGGGATTCGCAGGGCTGAACTAAAGAAAAACTTCTTGAATTCTATTGATCGGGTTGTATATTGGCAAATTAATTGGGTATTGGACAAAATCTATGGTGAAAAAAGGGATCGGGGGCAGCGCACCCGAAAAAAAAAAGAAAGAAAGGGATACGTAGCGGCCGCTACGGGGGGCCACGGATGCGACGGCCGAGGCGGCCGCTTTTTTCATCCATGCTCATGAGTCATGACTTGCAAATTATCGCGTTTGATCATCGAGGGTTTTCGATTGTTGGCCTGATCGAGTTTTTGCATTTGTGCATTTTTTATCGAGGATATAGACTGTCTAATTTAGGGGGAGTATTAGCTTTGTCAATTCTAAACAAAAGGGGGAGAAGCTGAGATTACGTGCTGATTAGTGTTCCAGTTACATTTCAGAATTAATTTAAATTTTCAAGATTTCACACTTGATCTTTTGTCAAATTTTCGTGGTCGGGATTTGCAGGGCTGAACTAAAGAAAAGCTTCTTGAATTCTATTGATCGGGTTATATATTGGCAAATTCATTGGGTATTGGACAAAATCTATGGTGAAAAAAGGGATCGGGGGCAGCGCACTCGAAAAAAAAAAAAAAAAAAGGGATACGTATACGTGGCGGCTTTGTAGCGGCCGCTACGGGCCGCCACGGATGCGACGGCTGATATTTCGGCCGTGGCGTGGCGGTATCCCCCATCACGGCCGATGTAGCGTGGCGGCCGCTTTTTTCATCCATGCTCATGAGTCATGACTTGCAAATTATCATGTTTGATCATCGAGGGTTTTCGATTGTTGGCCTGATCGAGTTTTGCATTTGTGCATTTTTTATCGAGGATATAGACTGTCTAATTTAGGGGGAGTATTAGCTTTGTCAATTCGAAACAAAAGGGGGAGAAGCTGAGATTACGTGCTGATTAGTGTTGCAGTTACATTTCAGAATTAATTTCAATTTTCAAGATTTCACGCTTGATCTTTTGTCAAATTTTCGTGGTCGGGATTTGCTGGGCTGAACTAAAGACAAGCTTCTTGAATTCTATTGATCGGGTTATATATTGGCAAATTCATTGGGTATTGGACAAAATCTATGGTGAAAAAAGGGATACGTAGCGTCCGCCACGGTGTAGCGGCCGCTACGGGCCGCCACCGATGCGACGGCCGATATTTCGGCCGTGGCGTGGCGGTATCCCCCGCCACGGCCGATGTAGCGTGGCGGCTGCTTTTTTCATCCATGCTCATGAGTCATGACTTGCAAATTATCGCGTTTGATCATCGAGGGTTTTCTATTGTTGGCCTGATCGAGTTTTGCATTTGTGCATTTTTTATCGAGGATATAGACTGTCTAATTTAGGGGGAGTATTAGCTTTGTCAATTCTAAACAAAAGGGGGAGAAGCTGAGATTACGTGCTGATTAGTGTTGCAGTTACATTTCAGAATTAATTTAAATTTCAAGATTTCACACTTGATCTTTTGTCAAATTTTCGTGGTCGGGATTTGCAGGGCTGAACTAAAGAAAAGCTTCTTTAATTCTATTGATCGGGTTATATATTGGCAAATTCTTTGGGTATTGGACAAAATCTATGGTGAAAAAAAGGGATCGGGGGCAGCGCACCCGAAAAAAAAAAAAAAAAAAGGGATACGTAGCGGCCGCCACGTACCGTGGCGGCTTTGTAGCGGCCGCTACGGGCCGCCACGGATGCGACGGCCGATATTTCGGCCGTGGCGTGGCGGTATCCCCTGCCATGGCCGATGTAGCGTGGCGGCCGCTTTTATCAGCCATGCTCATGAGTCATGACTTGCAAATTATCGCGTTTGATCATCGAGGGTTTTCGATTGTTGGCCTGATTGAGTTTTGCATTTGTGCATTTTTATCGAGGATATAGATTGTCTAATTTAGGGGGAGTATAAGCTTTGTCAATTCTAAATAAAAAGGGGGAGAATCTGAGATTACGTGCTGATTAGTGTTGCAGTTACATTTCAGAATTAATTTAAATTTTCAAGATTTCACGCTTGATCTTTTGTCAAATTTTCGTGGTCGGGATTTATAGGGCTGATCTAAAGACAAGCTTCTTGAATTCTATTGATCGGGTTATATATTGGCAAATTCATTGGGTATTGGACAAAATCGATGGTGAAAAAAGGGATCGGGGGCAGTGCCCCCGAAAAAAAGAAAAAAAAAAACGGGATACGTGGCGGCCCGTAGAAAAAAAAAAAAGGGATACTTAGCGGCCGCCACGTACCGTGGCGGCTTTGTAGCGGCTGTAGGGGCCGCCACGGATGCGACGGCCGATATTTCGGCCGTGGTGTGGCGGTATCCCCCGCCACGGCCGAGGCGGCCGCTTTTTTCATCCATGCTCATGAGTCATGACTTGCTAATTATAGCGTTTGATCATCGAGGGTTTTCGATTGTAGGCCTGATTGAGTTTTGCATTTCTGCATTTTTTATCGAGGATATAGATTGTCTAATTTAGGGGGAGTATAAGCTTTGTGAATTCTAAACAAAAAGGGGGAGAATCTGAGATTACGTGCTGATTAGTGTTGCAGTTACATTTCAGAATTAATTTCAATTTTCAAGATTTCACGCTTGATCTTTTGTCAAATTTTCGTAGTCGGGATTTGCAGGGCTGAACTAAAGACAAGCTTCTTGAATTCTATTGATCGGGTTATATATTGGCAAATTCATTGGGTATTGGACAAAATCTATGGTGAAAAAAGGGATCGGGGGCAATGTCCTTGAAAAAAAGAAAAAAAAAAAGGGGTACGTGGCGGCCGCTACGGGCCGCCACGGATGCGACGGCCGATATTTCGGCCGTGGCGTGGCGGTATCCCCCGCCACGGCCGATATATCGTGGCGGCGGCCGCTTTTTTCATCCATGCTCATGAGTCATGACTTGCAAATTATCGCGTTTGATCATCGAGGGTTTTCGATTGTTGGCCTGATTGAGTTTTGCATTTGTGCATTTTTTATCGAGGATATAGATTGTCTAATTTAGGGGGAGTATAAGCTTTGTCAATTCTAAACAAAAAGGGGGAGAATCTGAGATTACGTGCTGGTTATCGTTGCAGTTACATTTCAGAATTAATTTAAATTTTCAAGATTTCACGCTTGATCTTTTGTCAAATTTTCGTGGTCGGGATTTGCAGGGCTGAACTAAAGAAAAGCTTCTTGAATTCTATTGATCGGGTTATATATTGGCAAATTCATTGGGTATTGGACAAAATCTATGGTGAAAAAAGGGATCGGGGGCAGCGCACCCGAAAAAAGAAAGAAAGAAAAGGGATACGTAGCGGCCGCTACGGGCCGCCACGGATGCGACGGCCGATATTTCGGCCGTGGCGTGGCGGTATCGCCCGCCACGGCCGATGTAGCGTCGCGGCCCGCTTTTTTCATCCATGCTCATGAGTCATAACCAAACCAAACCAAACAAACCAAGCCTTTTCCCACTAGGTGGGGTCGGCTATATGGATTTGACGACGCCAATCAAATCTGTTTAAGGCCATGTCCTCCGTTAGATCCATGTAGGCAAGATCATGTTTAATAGTTTCTTTCCAACTTCTCTTGGGTCTCCCTCTCCCTCTCCTACTCTTGGCAAACTCCATGCTTTCACACCTTTTAACAGGTGCCTCTGTTGGACGCCTTCTAACATGGCCGAACCATCTCAGTCGATTTTCTCTCATTTTATCTCCAATCGGTGCTATTCCTACTATGCCCCTAATCTCCTCATTCCTAATCCTATCTCTCCTTGTGATCCCGCACATCCATCTTAGCATTCTCATCTCCGCAACTTCCATCTTCTTGACATGATTATGCTTTACTGCCCAACACTCTGATCCATATAACAACGCTGGCCGTACCGCCACCTTATAATACTTTCCTTTAACCTTGAGGGGGACTTTCCGATCACACAAGACCCCCGAAGCACTCCTCCATTTGGTCCACCCGGCTTGAATCCTGTGACTTACATCAGTATCAATCCCTCCATCCTGTTGCACCATAGATCCAAGGTACCTAAAGTTTTCTTTCTCTACTATCTTTTGTGTGCCCAAACTTACTTCTATGTTACCAGGTGTCCTACTTTGACTAAACTTGCATTCCATATATTCCGTTTTGCATCGACTTAGCCTAAACCCTTTTGTCTCTAATGTTTTCCGCCACAATTCAAGTTTAGCATTCACTCCTTCTCTCGTCTCATCCACTAAAACAATGTCATCTGCAAATAGCATACACTACGGCACCTCATCCTGGATATGTCTTGTAATCTCATCCATAACTAGGGCAAACAAGTACGGGCTTAACGCTGAGCCTTGGTGTAGACCAATCGTGATAGGAAACTCCTTAGTTTCGCCGCCAGTCGTCCTTATAGATGTCACGACTCTATCATACATATCCTTTATCGCCTCAATATAAGCGACACAAACTCTTTTCTTTTCCAGAACTTTCCAAAGAATCT
Organism: Litsea cubeba; assembly: GCA_012931725.1. NCBI lineage: Eukaryota > Viridiplantae > Streptophyta > Magnoliopsida > Laurales > Lauraceae > Litsea > Litsea cubeba. The sequence continues at coordinate 12,643,322 of CM022952.1, forward strand.
CCCTAGGAACCCGGTCATAGGCCTTCTCCAAGTCAATGAACACCATATGTAAATCTCTCTTACCTTCTCTATACTGTTCCATTAACCTCCTCAGGAGAAAGATAGCCTCCATGGTTGATCTCCCAGGCATGAAACCAAATTGATTCACTGAAATATTTGTTGTTCTTCTTAGTCTTCTCTCAATAACTCTCTCCCATAATTTCATCGTATGGCTCATCAATTTAATCCCGCGGTAGTTCGCACAGTTCTGAATATCTCCTTTGTTCTTGTATATGGGTATAAGAATACTTTTCCTCCATGCATTAGGCATCTTCTTGCTCTTTAGCACTACATTAAAAAGCTTTGTCAACCAACTAATACCATCCATGCTCATGAGTCATGACTTGCAAATTATCGCGTTTGATCATCGAGGGTTTTCTATTGTTGGCCTGATTGAGTTTTGCAATTTTGCATTTTTTATCGAGGATATAGATTGTCTAATTTAGGGGGAGTGTAAGCTTTGTCAATTCTAAACAAAAAGGGGGAGAATCTGTGATTACGTGCTGATTAGTGTTGCAGTTACATTTCAGAATTAATTTAAATTTTCAAGATTTCACGCTTGATCTTTTGTCAAATTTTAGTGGTCGGGATTTGCAGGGCTGAACTAAAGAAAAGCTTCTTGAATTCTATTGATCGGGTTATATATTGGCAAATTCATTGGGTATTGGACAAAATCTATGGTGAAAAAAGGGATCGGGGGCAGCGCACCCGAAAAAAAAAAAAAAAAAAAAAAAGGGTTACGTATACGTGGCGGCTTTGTAGCGGCCGCTACGGGCCGCCACGGATGCGACGGCCGATATTTCGGCCTTGGCGTGGCGGTATCCCCCGTCACGGCCGATGTAGCGTGGCGGCCGCTTTTTCATCCATGCTCATGAGTCATGACTTGCTAATTATCGCGTTTGATCATCGAGGGTTTTCGATTGTTGGCCTGATTGAGTTTTGCATTTCTGCATTTTTTATCGAGGATATAGATTGTCTAATTTAGGGGGAGTATAAGCTTTGTGAATTCTAAACAAAAAGGGGGAGAATCTGAGATTACGTGCTGATTAGTGTTGCAGTTACTTTTCAGAATTAATTTCAATTTTCAAGATTTCACGCTTGATCTTTTGTCAAATTTTCGTGGTCGGGATTTGCAGGGCTGAACTAAAGACAAGCTTCTTGAATTCTATTGATCGGGTTATATATTGGCAAATTCATTGGGTATTGGACAAAATCTATGGTGAAAAAAGGGATCGGGGCAGTGCCCTCGAAAAAAAGAAAAAAAAAACCGGGATACGTAGCGGCCGCTACGGGCCGCCACGGATGCGACGGCCGATATTTCGGCCGTGGCGTGGCGGTGTCCCCCGCCACGGCCGATTGTAGCGTGGCGGCCGCTTTTTTCATCCATGCTCATGAGTCATGACTTGCAAATTATCGCGTTTGATCATCGAGGGTTTTCGATTGTTGGCCTGATTGAGTTTTGCATTTGTGCATTTTTTATCGAGGATATAGATTGTCTAATTTAGGGGGAGTATAAGCTTTGTCAATTCTAAACAAAAAGGGGGAGAATCTGAGATTACGTGCTGATTATCGTTGCAGTTACATTTCAGAATTAATTTAAATTTTCAAGATTTCACGCTTGATCTTTTGTCAAATTTTCGTGGTCGGGATTCGCAGGGCTGAACTAAAGAAAAACTTCTTGAATTCTATTGATCGGGTTGTATATTGGCAAATTAATTGGGTATTGGACAAAATCTATGGTGAAAAAAGGGATCGGGGGCAGCGCACCCGAAAAAAAAAAGAAAGAAAAGGGATACGTAGCGGCCGCTACGGGGGGCCACGGATGCGACGGCCGAGGCGGCCGCTTTTTTCATCCATGCTCATGAGTCATGACTTGCAAATTATCGCGTTTGATCATCGAGGGTTTTCGATTGTTGGCCTGATCGAGTTTTGCATTTGTGCATTTTTTATCGAGGATATAGACTGTCTAATTTAGGGGGAGTATTAGCTTTGTCAATTCTAAACAAAAGGGGGAGAAGCTGAGATTACGTGCTGATTAGTGTTCCAGTTACATTTCAGAATTAATTTAAATTTTCAAGATTTCACACTTGATCTTTTGTCAAATTTTCGTGGTCGGGATTTGCAGGGCTGAACTAAAGAAAAGCTTCTTGAATTCTATTGATCGGGTTATATATTGGCAAATTCATTGGGTATTGGACAAAATCTATGGTGAAAAAAGGGATCGGGGGCAGCGCACTCGAAAAAAAAAAAAAAAAAAGGGATACGTATACGTGGCGGCTTTTGTAGCGGCCGCCACGGATGCGACGGCCGATATTTCGGCCGTGGCGTGGCGGTATCCCCCATCACGGCCGATGTAGCGTGGCGGCCGCTTTTTTCATCCATGCTCATGAGTCATGACTTGCAAATTATCATGTTTGATCATCGAGGGTTTTCGATTGTTGGCCTGATCGAGTTTTGCATTTGTGCATTTTTATCGAGGATATAGACTGTCTAATTTAGGGGGAGTATTAGCTTTGTCAATTCGAAACAAAAGGGGGAGAAGCTGAGATTACGTGCTGATTAGTGTTGCAGTTACATTTCAGAATTAATTTCAATTTTCAAGATTTCACGCTTGATCTTTTGTCAAATTTTCGTGGTCGGGATTTGCTGGGCTGAACTAAAGACAAGCTTCTTGAATTCTATTGATCGGGTTATATATTGGCAAATTCATTGGGTATTGGACAAAATCTATGGTGAAAAAAGGGATACGTAGCGTCCGCCCACGGTGTAGCGGTCGCTACGGGCCGCCACCGATGCGACGGCCGATATTTCGGCCGTGGCGTGGCGGTATCCCCCGCCACGGCCGATGTAGCGTGGCGGCTGCTTTTTTCATCCATGCTCATGAGTCATGACTTGCAAATTATCGCGTTTGATCATCGAGGGTTTTCGATTGTTGGCCTGATCGAGTTTTGCATTTGTGCATTTTTTATCGAGGATATAGACTGTCTAATTTAGGGGGAGTATTAGCTTTGTCAATTCTAAACAAAAGGGGGAGAAGCTGAGATTACGTGCTGATTAGTGTTGCAGTTACATTTCAGAATTAATTTAAATTTCAAGATTTCACACTTGATCTTTTGTCAAATTTTCGTGGTCGGGATTTGCAGGGCTGAACTAAAGAAAAGCTTCTTTAATTCTATTGATCGGGTTATATATTGGCAAATTCTTTGGGTATTGGACAAAATCTATGGTGAAAAAAAGGGATCGGGGGCAGCGCACCCGAAAAAAAAAAAAAAAAGGGATACGTAGCGGCCGCCACGTACCGTGGCGGCTTTGTAGCGGCCGCTACGGGCCGCCACGGATGCGACGGCCGATATTTCGGCCGTGGCGTGGCGGTATCCCCCGCCATGGCCGATGTAGCGTGGCGGCCGCTTTTATCAGCCATGCTCATGAGTCATGACTTGCAAATTATCGCGTTTGATCATCGAGGGTTTTCGATTGTTGGCCTGATTGAGTTTTGCATTTGTGCATTTTTTATCGAGGATATAGATTGTCTAATTTAGGGGGAGTATAAGCTTTGTCAATTCTAAATAAAAAGGGGGAGAATCTGAGATTACGTGCTGATTAGTGTTGCAGTTACATTTCAGAATTAATTTAAATTTTCATGATTTCACGCTTGATCTTTGTCAAATTTTCGTGGTCGGGATTTATAGGGCTGAACTAAAGACAAGCTTCTTGAATTCTATTGATCGGGTTATATATTGGCAAATTCATTGGGTATTGGACAAAATCGATGGTGAAAAAAGGGATCGGGGGCAGTGCCCCCGAAAAAAAGAAAAAAAAAAACGGGATACGTGGCGGCCCGTAGAAAAAAAAAAAGGGATACTTAGCGGCCGCCACGGTAGCGGCTGTAGGGGCCGCCACGGATGCGACGGCCGATATTTCGGCCGTGGTGTGGCGGTATCCCCCGCCACGGCCGAGGCGGCCGCTTTTTTCATCCATGCTCATGAGTCATGACTTGCTAATTATAGCGTTTGATCATCGAGGGTTTTCGATTGTTGGCCTGATTGAGTTTTGCATTTCTGCATTTTTTATCGAGGATATAGATTGTCTAATTTAGGGGGAGTATAAGCTTTGTGAATTCTAAACAAAAAGGGGGAGAATCTGAGATTACGTGCTGATTAGTGTTGCAGTTACATTTCAGAATTAATTTCAATTTTCAAGATTTCACGCTTGATCTTTTGTCAAATTTTCGTAGTCGGGATTTGCAGGGCTGAACTAAAGACAAGCTTCTTGAATTCTATTGATCGGGTTATATATTGGCAAATTCATTGGGTATTGGACAAAATCTATGGTGAAAAAAGGGATCGGGGGCAATGTCCTTGAAAAAAAGAAAAAAAAAAAACGGGATACGTAGCGGCCGCCACGGATGCGACGGCCGATATTTCGGCCGTGGCGTGGCGGTATCCCCCGCCACGGCCGATATATCGTGGCGGCGGCCGCTTTTTTCATCCATGCTCATGAGTCATGACTTGCAAATTATCGCGTTTGATCATCGAGGGTTTTCGATTGTTGGCCTGATTGAGTTTTGCATTTGTGCATTTTTTATCGAGGATATAGATTGTCTAATTTAGGGGGAGTATAAGCTTTGTCAATTCTAAACAAAAAGGGGGAGAATCTGAGATTACGTGCTGGTTATCGTTGCAGTTACATTTCAGAATTAATTTAAATTTTCAAGATTTCACGCTTGATCTTTTGTCAAATTTTCGTGGTCGGGATTTGCAGGGCTGAACTAAAGAAAAGCTTCTTGAATTCTATTGATCGGGTTATATATTGGCAAATTCATTGGGTATTGGACAAAATCTATGGTGAAAAAAGGGATCGGGGGCAGCGCACCCGAAAAAAGAAAGAAAGAAAAGGGATACGTAGCGGCCGCTACGGGCCGCCACGGATGCGACGGCCGATATTTCGGCCGTGGCGTGGCGGTATCGCCCGCCACGGCCGATGTAGCGTCGCGGCCGCTTTTTTCATCCATGCTCATGAGTCATAACCAAACCAAACCAAACCAAACCAAGCCTTTTCCCACTAGGTGGGGTCGGCTATATGGATTTGACGACGCCAATCAAATCTGTTTAAGGCCATGTCCTCCGTTAGATCCATGTAGGCAAGATCATGTTTAATAGTTTCTTTCCAACTTCTCTTGGGTCTCCCTCTCCCTCTCCTACTCTTGGCAAACTCCATGCTTTCACACCTTTTAACAGGTGCCTCTGTTGGACGCCTTCTAACATGGCCGAACCATCTCAGTCGATTTTCTCTCATTTTATCTCCAATCGGTGCTATTCCTACTATGCCCCTAATCTCCTCATTCCTAATCCTATCTCTCCTTGTGATCCCGCACATCCATCTTAGCATTCTCATCTCCGCAACTTCCATCTTCTTGACATGATTATGCTTTACTGCCCAACACTCTGATCCATATAACAACGCTGGCCGTACCGCCACCTTATAATACTTTCCTTTAACCTTGAGGGGGACTTTCCGATCACACAAGACCCCCGAAGCACTCCTCCATTTGGTCCACCCGGCTTGAATCCTGTGACTTACATCAGTATCAATCCCTCCATCCTGTTGCACCATAGATCCAAGGTACCTAAAGTTTTCTTTCTCTACTATCTTTTGTGTGCCCAAACTTACTTCTATGTTACCAGGTGTCCTACTTTGACTAAACTTGCATTCCATATATTCCGTTTTGCATCGACTTAGCCTAAACCCTTTTGTCTCTAATGTTTTCCGCCACAATTCAAGTTTAGCATTCACTCCTTCTCTCGTCTCATCCACTAAAACAATGTCATCTGCAAATAGCATACACTACGGCACCTCATCCTGGATATGTCTTGTAATCTCATCCATAACTAGGGCAAACAAGTACGGGCTTAACGCTGAGCCTTGGTGTAGACCAATCGTGATAGGAAACTCCTTAGTTTCGCCGCCAGTCGTCCTTATAGATGTCACGACTCTATCATACATATCCTTTATCGCCTCAATATAAGCGACACAAACTATTTTCTTTTCCAGAACTTTCCAAAGAATCTCCCTAGGAACCCGGTCATAGGCCTTCTCCAAGTCAATGAACACCATATGTAAATCTCTCTTACCTTCTCTATACTGTTCCATTAACCTCCTCAGGAGAAAGATAGCCTCCATGGTTGATCTCCCAGGCATGAAACCAAATTGATTCACTGAAATATTTGTTGTTCTTCTTAGTCTTCTCTCAATAACTCTCTCCCATAATTTCATCGTATGGCTCATCAATTCAATCCCGCGGTAGTTCGCACAGTTCTGAATATCTCCTTTGTTCTTGTATATGGGTATAAGAATACTTTTCCTCCATGCATAGGCATCTTCTTGCTCTTTAGCACTACATTAAAAAGCTTTGTCAACCAACTAATACCATCCATGCTCATGAGTCATGACTTGCAAATTATCGCGTTTGATCATCGAGGGTTTTCTATTGTTGGCCTGATTGAGTTTTGCAATTTTGCATTTTTTATCGAGGATATAGATTGTCTAATTTAGGGGGAGTGTAAGCTTTGTCAATTCTAAACAAAAAGGGGGAGAATCTGTGATTACGTGCTGATTAGTGTTGCAGTTACATTTCAGAATTAATTTAAATTTTCAAGATTTCACGCTTGATCTTTTGTCAAATTTTAGTGGTCGGGATTTGCAGGGCTGAACTAAAGAAAAGCTTCTTGAATTCTATTGATCGGGTTATATATTGGCAAATTCATTGGGTATTGGACAAAATCTATGGTGAAAAAAGGGATCGGGGGCAGCGCACCCGAAAAAAAAAAAAAAAAAAAGGGTTACGTATACGTGGCGGCTTTGTAGCGGCCGCTACGGGCCGCCACGGATGCGACGGCCGATATTTCGGCCTTGGCGTGGCGGTATCCCCGTCACGGCCGATGTAGCGTGGCGGCCGCTTTTTTCATCCATGCTCATGAGTCATGACTTGCAAATTATCATGTTTGATCATCGAGGGTTTCGATTGTTGGCCTGATCGAGTTTTGCATTTGTGCATTTTTTATCGAGGATATAGACTGTCTAATTTAGGGGGAGTATTAGCTTTGTCAATTCTAAACAAAAGGGGGAGAAGCTGAGATTACGTGCTGATTAGTGTTGCAGTTACATTTCAGAATTAATTTCAATTTTCAAGATTTCACGCTTGATCTTTTGTCAAATTTTCGTTGTCGGGATTTGCAGGGCTGAACTAAAGACAAGCTTCTTGAATTCTATTGATTGGGTTATATATTGGCAAATTCATTGGGTATTGGACAAAATCTATGGTGAAAAAAGGGATACGTAGCGTCCGCCACGGTGTAGCGGCCGCTACGGGCCGCCACCGATGCGACGGCCGATATTTCGGCCGTGGCGTGGCGGTATCCCCCGCCACGGCCGATATATCGTGGCGGCGGCCGTTTTTTTCATTCATGCTCATGAGTCATGACTTGCAAATTATCGCGTTTGATCATCGAGGGTTTTCGATTGTTGGCCTGATTGAGTTTTGCATTTGTGCATTTTTTACCGAGGATATAGATTGTCTAATTTAGGGGGAGTATAAGCTTTGTCAATTCTAAATAAAAAGGGGGAGAATCTGAGATTACGTGCTGATTAGTGTTGCAGTTACATTTCAGAATTAATTTAAATTTTTCAGATTTCGTTGATCTTTTGTCAAATTTTCGTGGTCGGGATTTATAGGGCTGAACTAAAGAAAAGCTTCTTGAATTCTATTGATCGGGTTATATATTGGCGAATTCATTGGGTATTGGACAAAATCTATGGTGAAAAAAGGGATCGAGGCAGCGCCCCCGAAAAAAAAAAAAAAAAGGGATACGTAGCGGCCGCGACGTAACGTGGCGGCTTTGTAGCGGCTGCTACGGGCTGCCACGATGCGACGGCCGATATTTCGGCCGTGGCGTGGCGGTATCCCCGCCACGGCCGAGGCGGCCGCTTTTTTCATCCATGCTCATGAGTCATGACTTGCTAATTATCGCGTTTGATCATCGAGGGTTTTCTATTGTTGGCCTGATTGAGTTTTGCATTTTTGCATTTTTTATCGAGGATATGGATTGCCTAATTTAGGGGGAGTATAAGCATTGTCAATTCTAAACAAAAAGGGGGAGAATCTGTGATTACGTGCTTATTAGTGTTGCAGTTACATTTCAGAATTAATTTAAATTTTCAAGATTTCACGCTTGATCTTTTGTCAAATTTTCGTGGTCGGGATTTGCAGGGCTGAACTAAAGAAAAGCTTCTTGAATTCTATCGATCGGGTTATATATTGGCAAATTCATTGGGTATTGGACAAAATCTATGGTGAAAAAGGGATCGGGGGCAGCGCACCCGAAAAAAAAAAAAAAAAAAAAGGGATACGTATACATGGCGGCTTTGTAGCGGCCGCTACGGGCCGCCACGGATGCGACGGCCGATATTTCGGCCGTGGCGTGGCGGTATCCCCCGCCATGGCCGATGTAGCGTGGCGGCCGATTTTTTCACCCATGCTCATGAGTCATGACTTGCAAATTATCGCGTTTGATCATCGAGAGTTTTCGATTGTTGGCCTGATTGAGTTTTGCATTTGTGCATTTTTTATCAAGGATATAGATTGTCTAATTTAGGGGGAGTATAAGCTTTGTCAATTCTAAACAAAAATGGGGAGAATCTGAGATTACGTGCTGATTAGTGTTGCAGTTACATTTCAGAATTAATTTAAATTTTCAAGATTTCACGCTTGATCTTTTGTCAAATTTTCGTGGTCGGGATTTGCAGGGCTGAACTAAAGAAAAGCTTCTTGAATTCTATTGATCGGGTTATATATTGGCAAATTCATTGGGTATTGGACAAAATCTATGGTGAAAAAAGGGATCGGGGGCAGCGCACCCGAAAAAAAAAAAAAAAAAAAAAAAGGGATACGTATACATGGCGGCTTTTTAGCGGCCGCTACGGGCCGCCACGAATGCGACGGCCTATATTTCGGCCGTGGCGTGGCGGTATCCCCCGCCACGACCGATGTAGCGTGGCGGCCGCTTTTTTCATCCATGCTCATGAGTCATGACTTGCAAATTATCGCGTTTGATCATCGAGGGTTTTCGATTGTTGGCCTGATTGAGTTTTGCATTTGTGTATTTTTTTATCGAGGATATAGATTGTCTAATTTAGGGGGAGTATAAGCTTTGTCAATTCTAAACAAAAAGGGGGAGAAGATGAGATTACGTGCTGATTAGTGTTGCAGTTACATTTCAGAATTAATTTAAATTTTCAAGATTTCACGCTTGATCTTTTGTCAAATTTTCGTGGTCGGGATTTGCAGGGCTGAACTAAAGAAAAGCTTCTTGAATTCTATTGATCGGGTTATATATTGGCAAATTCATTGGGTATTGGACAAAATCTATGGTGAAAAAAGGGATAAAAAAAAAAAGGGATACGTAGCGGCCGCCGTGTTGTAGCGGCCGCTACGGGCCGCCACGGATGCGACGGCCGATATTTCGGCCGTGGCGTGGCGGTATCCCCCGCCATTGCCGATGTAGCTTGGCAGCCGCTTTTTTCATCCATGCTCATGAGTCATGACTTGCAAATTGTTGCGTTTGTTCATCGAGGGTATTCGATTGTTGGCCTGATCGAGTTTTGCATTTGTGGATTTTGTATCGAGGATATAGACTGTCTAATTTAGGGGGAGTATTAGCTTTGTCAATTCTAAACAAAAAGGGGGAGAAGCTGAGATTACGTGCTGATTAGTGTTGTAGTTACTTTTCAGAATTAATTTAAATTTCAAGATTTCATGCTTGATCTTTTGTCAAATTTTCGTGGTCGGGATTTGCAGGGCTGAACTAAAGACAAGCTTCTTGAATTCTATTGATCGGGTTATATATTGGCAAATTCATTGGGTATTGGACAAAATCTATGGTGAAAAAAGGGATACGTAGCGTCCGCCACGGTTGTAGCGGCCGCTACGGGCCGCCACCGATGCGATGACCGATATTTCGGCCGTGGCGTGGCGGTGTCCCCCGCCACGGCCGATGTAGCGTGGCGGCTGCTTTTTTCATCCATGCTCATGAGTCATGACTTGCAAATTATCGCGTTTGATCATCGAGGGTTTTCGATTGTTGGCCTGATTGAGTTTTGCATTTGTGCATTTTTTATCGAGGATATAGATTGTCTAATTTAGGGGGAGTATAAGCTTTGTCAATTCTAAACAAAAAGGGGGAGAAGCTGAGATTACGTGCTGATTAGTGTTGCAGTTACATTTCAGAATTAATTTAAATTTTCAAGATTTCACGCTTGATCTTTTGTCAAATTTTCGTGGTCGGGATTTGCAGGGCTGAACTAAAGAAAAGCTTCTTGAATTCTATTGATCGGGTTATATATTGGCAAATTCATTGGGTATTGGACAAAATCTAGGGTGAAAAAAGGGATCGGGGGCAGCGCCCCCGAAAAAAAAAAAAAAAAGGGATACGTAGCGGCCGCTACGGGCCGCCACGGATGCGACGGCCGATATTTCGGCCGTGGCATGGCGGTATCGCCCGCCACGGCCGATGTAGCGTCGCGGCCACTTTTTTCATCCATGCTCATGAGTCATGACTTGCAAATTATCGCGTTTGATCATCGAGGGTTTTCTATTGTTGGCCTGATTGAGTTTTGCATTTCTGCATTTTTTATCGAGGATATAGATTGTCTAATTTAGGGGGAGTATAAGCTTTGTCAATTCTAAACAAAAAGGGGGAGAATCTGAGATTACGTGCTGATTAGTGTTGCAGTTACATTTCAGAATTAATTTAAAATTTCAAGATTTCACGCTTGATCTTTTGTCAAATTTTCGTGGTCGGGATTTGCAGGGTTGAACTAAAGAAAAGCTTCTTGAATTCTATTGATCGGGTTATATATTGGCAAATTCATTGGGTATTGGACAAAATCTAGGGTGAAAAAAGGGATCGGGGGCAGCGCCCCCGAAAAAAAAAAGGGATACGTAGCGGCCGCCGTGGTGTAGCGGCCGCTGCGGGCCGCCACGGATGCGACGGCCGATATTTCGGCCGTGGCGTGGCGGTATCCCCCGCCATTGCCGATGTAGCTTGGCAGCAGCTTTTTTCATCCATGCTCATGAGTCATGACTTGCAAATTATCGCGTTTGATCATCGAGGGTATTTGATTGTTGGCCTGATCGAGTTTTGCATTTGTGCATTTTTATCGAGGATATAGACTGTCTAATTTAGGGGGAGTATTAGCTTTGCCAATTCTAAACAAAAAGGGGGAGAAGCTGAGATTACGTGCTCATTAGTGTTGTAGTTACTTTTCAGAATTAATTTAAATTTCAAGATTTCACGCTTGATCTTTTGTCAAATTTTCCGTGGTCGGGATTTGCAGGGCTGAACTAGAGAAAAGCTTCTTGAATTCTATTGATCGGGTTATATTTTGGCAAATTCATTGGGTATTGGACAAAATCTACGGTGAAAAAAGGGATCGGGGGCAGCGGCCCCAAAAAAAAAAAAAAAAGGGATACGTAGCGGCCGCCGTGGTGTAGCGGCCGCTACGGGCCACCACCGATGCGACGGCCGATATTTTGGCCGTGGCGTGGCGGTATCCCCCGCCACGGCCGATGTAGCTTGGCGGCCGCTTTTTTCATCCATGCTCATGAGTCATGACTTGCAAATTATCGCGTTTGATCATCGAGGGTTTTCGATTGTTGGCCTGATCGAGTTTTGCATTTGTGCATTTTTTATCGAGGATATAGACTGTCTAATTTAGGGGGAGTATTAGCTTTGTCAATTCTAAACAAAAGGGGGAGAAGCTGAGATTACGTGCTGATTAGTGTTGCAGTTACATTTCAGAATTAATTTAAATTCCAAGATTTCACGCTTGATCTTTTGTCAAATTTTCGTGGTCGGGATTTGCAGGGCTGAACTAAAGAAAAGCTTCTTTAATTCTATTGATCGGGTTATATATTGGCAAATTCTTTGGGTATTGGACAAAATCTATGGTGAAAAAAGGGATCGGGGGCAGCGCAACCGAAAAAAAAAAAAGCGATACGTAGCGGCCGCCACGTACCGTGGCGGCATTGTAGCGGCCGCTACGGGCCGCCACGGATGCGGCGGCCGATATTTCGGCCGGGGCGTGGCGGTATCCCCCGCCACGGCCGATGTAGCGTGGCGGCCGCTTTTTTCATCCATGCTCATGAGTCATGACTTGCAAATTTTCGCGTTTGATCATCGAGGGTTTTCGATTGTTGGCCTGATTGAGTTTTGCATTTGTGCATTTTTTATCGAGGATATAGATTGTCTAATTTAGGGGGAGTATAAGCTTTGTCAATTCTAAACAAAAAGGGGGAGAATCTGAGATTACGTGCTGATTAGTTTTGCAGTTACATTTTAGAATTAATTTAAATTTTCAAGATTTCACGCTTGATCTTTTGTAAAATTTTCGTGTTTCAAGATTTCACGCTTGATCTTTTGTCAAATTTTCTTGGTAGGGATTTGCAGGGCTGAACTAAAGAAAAGCTTCTTGAATTCTATTGATCGGGTTATATATTGGCAAATTCATTGGGTATTGGACAAAATCTATGGTGAAAAAAGGGATCGGGGGCAGCGCACCCGAAAAAAAAAAAAAAAAAAAAAAAAAAAAAAAAAGGGATACGTATTTGTGGCGGCTTTGTAGCGGCCGCTACGGGCCGCCACGGATGCGACGGCCGATATTTCGGCCGTGGCGTGGCGGTATCCCCCGCCACGGCCGATGTAGCGTGGCGGCTGCTTTTTTCGTCCATGCTCACGAGTCATGACTTGCAAATTATCGCGTTTGATCATCGAGGGTTTTCTATTGTTGGCCTGATTGAGTTTTGCATTTCTGCATTTTTTATCGAGGATATAGATTGTCTAATTTAGGGGGAGTATAAGCTTTGTCAATTCTAAACAAAAAGGGGGAGAAGCTGAGATTACGTGCTGATTAGTGTTGCAGTTACATTTCAGAATTAATTTAAATTTTCAAGATTTCACGCTTGATCTTTTTGTCAAATTTTCGTGGTCGGGATTTGCAGGGCTGAACTAAAGAAAAGCTTCTTGAATTCTATTGATCGGGTTATATATTGGCAAATTCATTGGGTATTGGACAAAATCTACGGTGAAAAAAGGGATCGGGGGCAGTGCCCCCGAAAAAAAAAAGGGATACGTAGCGGCCGCCGTGGTGTAGCGGCCGCTACGGGCCGCCACGGATGCGACAGCCGATATTTCGGCCGTGGCGTGGCGGTATCCCCCGCCATTGCCGATGTAGCTTGGCAGCAGCTTTTTTCATCCATGCTCATGAGTCATGACTTGCAAATTATCGCGTTTGATCATCGAGGGTATTCGATTGTTGGCCTGATCGAGTTTTGCATTTGTGCATTTTTTATCGAGGATATAGACTGTCTAATTTAGGGGGAGTATTAGCTTTGCCAATTCTAAACAAAAAGGGGGAGAAGCTGAGATTACGTGCTGATTAGTGTTGTAGTTACTTTTCAGAATTAATTTAAATTTCAAGATTTCACGCTTGATCTTTTGTCAAATTTTCGTGGTCGGGATTTGCAGGGCTGAACTAAAGAAAAGCTTCTTGAATTCTATTGATCGGGTTATATTTTGGCAAATTCATTGGGTATTGGACAAAATCTACGGTGAAAAAAGGGATCGGGGGCAGCGGCCCCAAAAAAAACAAAAAAGGGATACGTAGCGGCCGCCGTGGTGTAGCGGCCGCTACGGGCCGCCACCGATGCGACGGCCGATATTTCGGCCGTGGCGTGGCGGTATCCCCCGCCACGGCCGATGTAGCTTGGCGGCCGCTTTTTTCATCCATGCTCATGAGTCATGACTTGCAAATTATCGCGTTTGATCATCGAGGGTTTTCGATTGTTGGCCTGATCGAGTTTTGCATTTGTGCATTTTTTATCGAGGATATAGACTGTCTAATTTAGGGGGAGTATTAGCTTTGTCAATTCTAAACAAAAGGGGGAGAAGCTGAGATTACGTGCTGATTAGTGTTGCAGTTACATTTCAGAATTAATTTAAATTCCAAGATTTCACGCTTGATCTTTTGTCAAATTTTCGTGGTCGGGATTTGCAGGGCTGAACTAAAGAAAAGCTTCTTTAATTCTATTGATCGGGTTATATATTGGCAAATTCTTTGGGTATTGGACAAAATCTATGGTGAAAAAAGGGATCGGGGGCAGCGCAACCGAAAAAAAAAAAAGCGATACGTAGCGGCCGCCACGTACCGTGGCGGCATTGTAGCGGCCGCTACGGGCCGCCACGGATGCGGCGGCCGATATTTCGGCCGTGGCGTGGCGGTATCCCCCGCCACGGCCGATGTAGCGTGGCGGCCGCTTTTTTCATCCATGCTCATGAGTCATGACTTGCAAATTTTTCGCGTTTGATCATCGAGGGTTTTCGATTGTTGGCCTGATTGAGTTTTGCATTTGTGCATTTTTTATCGAGGATATAGATTGTCTAATTTAGGGGGAGTATAAGCTTTGTCAATTCTAAACAAAAAGGGGGAGAATCTGAGATTACGTGCTGATTAGTTTTGCAGTTACATTTTAGAATTAATTTAAATTTTCAAGATTTCACGCTTGATCTTTTGTCAAATTTTCGTGTTTCAAGATTTCACGCTTGATCTTTTGTCAAATTTTCTTGGTAGGGAGTTGCAGGGCTGAACTAAAGAAAAGCTTCTTGAATTCTATTGATCGGGTTATATATTGGCAAATTCATTGGGTATTGGACAAAATCTATGGTGAAAAAAGGGATCGGGGGGCAGCGCACCTGAAAAAAAAAAAAAAAAAAAAAAGGGATACGTATACGTGGCGGCTTTGTAGCGGCCGCTACGGGCCGCCACGGATGCGACGGCTGATATTTCGGCCGTGGCGTGGCGGTATCCCCCGCCACGGCCGATATAGTGGCGGCCGCTTTTTTCGTCCATGCTCACGAGTCATGACTTGCAAATTATCGCGTTTGATCATCGAGGGTTTTCTATTGTTGGCCTGATTGAGTTTTGCATTTATGCATTTTTTATCGAGGATATAGATTGTCTAATTTAGGGGGAGTATAAGCTTTGTCAATTCTAAACAAAAAGGGGAGAATTTGAGATTACGTGCTTATTAGTGTTGCAGTTACATTTCAGAATTAATTTAAATTTTCAAGATTTCACGCTTGATCTTTTGTCAAATTTTCGTGGTCGGGATTTGCAGGGCTGAACTAAAGAAAAGCTTCTTGAATTCTGTTGATCGGGTTATATATTGGCAAATTCATTGGGTATTGGACAAAATCTATGGTGAAAAAAGGGATCGGGGCGGCGCCCCCGAAAAAAAAAAAAAAAGGGATACGTAGCGGCCGCCACACCGGGCCGCCACCGATGCGACGGCCGATACTTCGGCCGTGGCGTGGCGGTATCCCCCGCCACGGCCGATGTAGCGTGGCGGCCGCTTTTTTCATCCATGCTCATGAGTCATGACTTGCAAATTATCGCGTTTGATCATCGAGGGTTTTCGATTGTTGGCCTGATCGAGTTTTGCATTTGTGCATTTTTTATCGAGGATATAGACTGTCTAATTTAGGGGGAGTATTAGCTTTGTCAATTCTAAACAAAAGGGGGAGAAGCTGAGATTTCGTGCTGATTAGTGTTGCAGTTACATTTCAAAATTAATTTAAATTTCAAGAATTAATTTAAATTTTCAAGATTTCACGCTTGATCTTTTGTCAAATTTTCGTGGTCGGGATTTGCAGGGCTGAACTAAAGAAAAGCTTCTTGAATTCTATTGATCGGGTTATATATTGGCAAATTCATTGGGTATTGGACAAAATCTATGGTGAAAAAAAGGGATCGGGGGCAGCGCACCCGAAAAAAACAAAAGAAAAAAAAAGGGATACGTATACGTGGCGGCTTTGTAGCGACCGCTACGGGCCGCCACGGATGCGACGGCCGATATTTCGGCCGTGGCGTGGCGGTATCCCCCGCCACGGCCGATGTAGCGTGGCGGCCGCTTTTTTCATCCATGCTCATGAGTTATGACTTGCAAATTATCGCGTTTGATCATCGAGGGTTTTCTATTGTTGGCCTGATTGAGTTTTGCATTTGTGCATTTTTTATCGAGGATATAGATTGTCTAATTTAGGGGGAGTATAAGCTTTGTCAATTCTAAACAAAAAGGGGGAGAATCTGAGATTACGTGCTGATTAGTGTTGCAGTTACATTTCAGAATTAATTTAAATTTTCAAGATTTCACGCTTGATCTTTTGTCAAATTTTCGTGGTCGGGATTTGCAGGGCTGAACTAAAGAAAAGCTTCTTGAATTCTATTGATCGGGTTATATATTGGCAAATTCATTGGGTATTGGACAATCTATGGTGAAAAAAAGGGATCGGGGGCAGCGCACCCGAAAAAAAAAAAAAAAAAGGGATACGTAGCGGCCGCTACGGGCCGCCACGGATGCGACGGCCGATATTTCGGCCGTGGCATGGCGGTATCGCCCGCCACGGCCGATGTAGCGTCGCGGCCACTTTTTTCATCCATGCTCATGAGTCATGACTTGCAAATTATCGCGTTTGATCATCGAGGGTTTTCTATTGTTGGCCTGATTGAGTTTTGCATTTCTGCATTTTTTTATCGAGGATATAGATTGTCTAATTTAGGGGGAGTATAAGCTTTGTCAATTCTAAACAAAAAGGGGGAGAAGATGAGATTACGTGCTGATTAGTGTTGCAGTTACATTTCAGAATTAATTTAAAATTTCAAGATTTCACGCTTGATCTTTTGTCAAATTTTCGTGGTCGGGATTTGCAGGGTTGAACTAAAGAAAAGCTTCTTGAATTCTATTGATCGGGTTATATATTGGCAAATTCATTGGGTATTGGACAAAATCTAGGGTGAAAAAAGGGATCGGGGGCAGCGCCCCCGAAAAAAAAAGGGATACGTAGCGGCCGCCGTGGTGTAGCGGCCGCTACGGGCCGCCACGGATGCGACGGCCGATATTTCGGCCGTGGCGTGGCGGTATCCCCCGCCATTGCCGATGTAGCTTGGCAGCAGCTTTTTTCATCCATGCTCATGAGTCATGACTTGCAAATTATCGCGTTTGATCATCGAGGGTATTCGATTGTGGCCTGATCGAGTTTTGCATTTGTGCATTTTTTATCGAGGATATAGACTGTCTAATTTAGGGGGAGTATTAGCTTTGCCAATTCTAAACAAAAGGGGGAGAAGCTGAGATTACGTGCTCATTAGTGTTGTAGTTACTTTTCAGAATTAATTTAAATTTCAAGATTTCACGCTTGATCTTTTGTCAAATTTTCGTGGTCGGGATTTGCAGGGCTGAACTAGAGAAAAGCTTCTTGAATTCTATTGATCGGGTTATATTTTGGCAAATTCATTGGGTATTGGACAAAATCTACGGTGAAAAAAGGGATCGGGGGCAGCGGCCCCAAAAAAAAAAAAAGGGATACGTAGCGGCCGCCGTGGTGTAGCGGCCGCTACTGGCCGCCACCGATGCGACGGCCGATATTTCGGCCGTGGCGTGGCGGTATCCCCCGCCACGGCCGATGTAGCTTGGCGGCCGCTTTTTTCATCCATGCTCATGAGTCATGACTTGCAAATTATCGCGTTTGATCATCGAGGGTTTTCGATTGTTGGCCTGATCGAGTTTTGCATTTGTGCATTTTTATCGAGGATATAGACTGTCTAATTTAGGGGGAGTATTAGCTTTGTCAATTCTAAACAAAAGGGGGAGAAGCTGAGATTACGTGCTGATTAGTGTTGCAGTTACATTTCAGAATTAATTTAAATTCCAAGATTTCACGCTTGATCTTTTGTCAAATTTTCGTGGTCGGGATTTGCAGGGCTGAACTAAAGAAAAGCTTCTTTAATTCTATTGATCGGGTTATATATTGGCAAATTCTTTGGGTATTGGACAAAATCTATGGTGAAAAAAGGGATCGGGGGCAGCGCAACCGAAAAAAAAAAAGCGATACGTAGCGGCCGCCACGTACCGTGGCGGCATTGTAGCGGCCGCTACGGGCCGCCACGGATGCGGCGGCCGATATTTCGGCCGTGGCGTGGCGGTATCCCCCGCCACGGCCGATGTAGCGTGGCGGCCGCTTTTTTCATCCATGCTCATGAGTCATGACTTGCAAATTTTCGCGTTTGATCATCGAGGGTTTTCGATTGTTGGCCTGATTGAGTTTTGCATTTGTGCATTTTTATCGAGGATATAGATTGTCTAATTTAGGGGGAGTATAAGCTTTGTCAATTCTAAACAAAAAAGGGGAGAATCTGAGATTACGTGCTGATTAGTTTTGCAGTTACATTTTAGAATTAATTTAAATTTTCAAGATTTCACGCTTGATCTTTTGTCAAATTTTCGTGTTTCAAGATTTCACGCTTGATCTTTTGTCAAATTTTCTTGGTAGGGATTTGCAGGGCTGAACTAAAGAAAAGCTTCTTGAATTCTATTGATCGGGTTATATATTGGCAAATTCATTGGGTATTGGACAAAATCTATGGTGAAAAAAGGGATCGGGGGCAGCGCACCCGAAAAAAAAAAAAAAAAAGGGATACGTATACGTGGCGGCTTTGTAGCGGCCGCTACGGGCCGCCACGGATGCGACGGCCGATATTTTCGGCCGTGGCGTGGCGGTATCCCCCGCCACGGCCGATTGTAGCGTGGCGGCCGCTTTTTTCGTCCATGCTCACGAGTCATGACTTGCAAATTATCGCGTTTGATCATCGAGGGTTTTCTATTGTTGGCCTGATTGAGTTTTGCATTTCTGCATTTTTTTATCGAGGATATAGATTGTCTAATTTATGGGGAGTATAAGCTTTGTCAATTCTAAACAAAAAAGGGGGAGAATCTGAGATTACGTGCTGATTAGTGTTGCAGTTACATTTCAGAATTAATTTAAATTTTCAAGATTTCACGCTTGATCTTTTGTCAAATTTTCGTGGTCGGGATTTGCAGGGCTGAACTAAAGAAAAGCTTCTTGAATTCTATTGATTGGGTTATATATTGGCAAATTCATTGGGTATTGGACAAAATCTACGGTGAAAAAAAGGTATCGGGGGCAGCGCCCCCGAAAAAAAAAAGGGATACGTAGCGGCCGCCGTGGTGTAGCGGCCGCTACGGGCCGCCACGGATGCGACGGCCGATATTTCGGCCGTGGCGTGGCGGTATCCCCCGCCATTGCCGATGTAGCTTGGCAGCAGCTTTTTTCATCCATGCTCATGAGTCATGACTTGCAAATTATCGCGTTTGATCATCGAGGGTATTCGATTGTTGGCCTGATCGAGTTTTGCATTTGTGCATTTTTTATCGAGGATATAGACTGTCTAATTTAGGGGGAGTATTAGCTTTGCCAATTCTAAACAAAAAGGGGGAGAAGCTGAGATTACGTGCTCATTAGTGTTGTAGTTACTTTTCAGAATTAATTTTAAATTTCAAGATTTCACGCTTGATCTTTTGTCAAATTTTCGTGGTCGGGATTTGCAGGGCTGAACTAGAGAAAAGCTTCTTGAATTCTATTGATCGGGTTATATTTTGGCAAATTCATTGGGTATTGGACAAAATCTACGGTGAAAAAAGGGATCGGGGCAGCGGCCCCCAAAAAAAAACAAAAAAGGGATACGTAGCGGCCGCCGTGGTGTGTAGCGGCCGCTACTGGCCGCCACCAATGCGACGGCCGATATTTCGGCCGTGGCGTGGCGGTATCCCCCGCCACGGCCGATGTAGCTTGGCGGCCGCTTTTTTCATCCATGCTCATGAGTCATGACTTGCAAATTATCGCGTTTGATCATCGAGGGTTTTCGATTGTTGGCCTGATCGAGTTTTGCATTTGTGCATTTTTTATCGAGGATATAGACTGTCTAATTTAGGGGGAGTATTAGCTTTGTCAATTCTAAACAAAAGGGGGAGAAGCTGAGATTACGTGCTGATTAGTGTTGCAGTTACATTTCAGAATTAATTTAAATTCCAAGATTTCACGCTTGATCTTTTGTCAAATTTTCGTGGTCGGGATTTGCAGGGCTGAACTAAAGAAAAGCTTCTTAATTCTATTGATCGGGTTATATATTGGCAAATTCTTTGGGTATTGGACAAAATCTATGGTGAAAAAAGGGATCGGGGGCAGCGCAACCGAAAAAAAAAAAAGCGATACGTAGCGGCCGCCACGTACCGTGGCGGCATTGTAGCGGCCGCTACGGGCCGCCACGGATGCGGCGGCCGATATTTCGGCCGTGGCGTGGCGGTATCCCCCGCCACGGCCGATTGTAGCGTGGCGGCCGCTTTTTTCATCCATGCTCATGAGTCATGACTTGCAAATTTTCGCGTTTGATCATCGAGGGTTTTCGATTGTTGGCCTGATTGAGTTTTGCATTTGTGCATTTTTTATCGAGGATATAGATTGTCTAATTTAGGGGGAGTATAAGCTTTGTCAATTCTAAACAAAAAGGGGGAGAATCTGAGATTACGTGCTGATTAGTTTTGCAGTTACATTTTAGAATTAATTTAAATTTTCAAGATTTCACGCTTGATCTTTGTCAAATTTTCGTGTTTCAAGATTTCACGCTTGATCTTTTGTCAAATTTTCTTGGTAGGGATTTGCAGGGCTGAACTAAAGAAAAGCTTCTTGAATTCTATTGATCGGGTTATATATTGGCAAATTCATTGGGTTATTGGACAAAATCTATGGTGAAAAAAGGGATCGGGGGCAGCGCACCCGGAAAAAAAAAAAAAAAAAAAAAAAAAAAAGGGATACGTTTACGTGGCGGCTTTGTAGCGGCCGCTACGGGCCGCCACGGATGCGACGGCCGATATTTCGGCCGTGGCGTGGCGGTATCCCCCGCCACGGCCGATGTAGCGTGGCGGCCGCTTTTTTCGTCCATGCTCACGAGTCATGACTTGCAAATTATCGCGTTTGATCATCGAGGGTTTTCTATTGTTGGCCTGATTGAGTTTTGCATTTCTGCATTTTTTATCGAGGATATAGATTGTCTAATTTAGGGGAGTATAAGCTTTGTCAATTCTAAACAAAAAGGGGAGAATTTGAGATTACGTGCTTATTAGTGTTGCAGTTACATTTCAGAATTAATTTAAATTTTCAAGATTTCACGCTTGATCTTTTGTCAAATTTTCGTGGTCGGGATCTGCAGGGCTGAACTAAAGAAAAGCTTCTTGAATTCTGTTGATCGGGTTATATATTGGCAAATTCATTGGGTATTGGACAAAATCTATGGTGAAAAAAGGGATCGGGGCGGCGCCCCCGAAAAAAAAAAAAAAAAAGGGATACGTAGCGGCCGCCACACCGGGCCGCCACCGATGCGACGGCCGGTATTTCGGCCGTGGCGTGGCGATATCCCCCGCCACGGCCGATGTAGCGTGGCGGCCGCTTTTTTCATCCATGCCCATGAGTCATGACTTGCAAATTATCGCGTTTGATCATCGAGGGTTTTCGATTGTTGGCCTGATCGAGTTTTGCATTTGTGCATTTTTTATCGAGGATATAGACTGTCTAATTTAGGGGGAGTATTAGCTTTGTCAATTCTAAACAAAAGGGGGAGAAGCTGAGATTTCGTGCTGATTAGTGTTGCAGTTACATTTCAAATTAATTTAAATTTCAAGAATTAATTTAAATTTTCAAGATTTCACGCTTGATCTTTTGTCAAATTTTCGTGGTCGGGATTTGCAGGGCTGAACTAAAGAAAAGCTTCTTGAATTCTATTGATCGGGTTATATATTGGCAAATTCATTGGGTATTGGACAAAATCTATGGTGAAAAAAGGGATCGGGGGCAGCGCACCCGAAAAAAACAAAAGAAAAAAAAAAGGGATACGTATACGTGGCGGCTTTGTAGCGACCGCTACGGGCCGCCACGGATGCGACGGCCGATATTTCGGCCGTGGCGTGGCGGTATCCCCCACCACGGCCGATGTAGCGTGGCGGCCGCTTTTTCATCCATGCTCATGAGTCATGACTTGCAAATTATCGCGTTTGATCATCGAGGGTTTTCTATTGTTGGCCTGATTGAGTTTTGCATTTGTGCATTTTTTATCGAGGATATAGATTGTCTAATTTAGGGGGAGTATAGCTTTGTCAATTCTAAACAAAAAGGGGAGAATTTGAGATTACGTGCTTATTAGTGTTGCAGTTACATTTCAGAATTAATTTAAATTTTCAAGATTTCACGCTTGATCTTTTGTCAAATTTTCGTGGTCGGGATTTGCAGGGCTGAACTAAAGAAAAGTTGATCGGGTTATATATTAGCAAATTCATTGGGTATTGGACAAAATCTATGGTGAAAATAGGGATCGGGGGCAGCGCCCCCGGAAAAAAAAAAAAAAAAAAAAAAGGGATACGTATTGGCCGCCAAGTACCGTGGCGGCTTTGTAGCGGCCGCTACGGGCCGCCACGGATGGGACGGCCGATATTTCGGCTGTGGCGTGGCGGTATCCCCCGCCACGGCCGATATATCGGCCGCCACGCTACGTGGGGGCCGCTTTTTTCATCCATGCTCTTGAGTCATGACTTTCAAATTATCGCGTTTGATCATTGGCAAATTCATTGGTTATTGGACAAAATCTATGGTGAAAAAAAAAAAAAAAAAAAAAGGGATACGTAGCGGCTGCCACGGTAGCGGCCGCTACGGGCCGCCACGGATGCGCTGGCCGATATTTCTGCCGTGGCGTGGCGGTATCCCCCGCCGCGGCCGATATATCGGCCGCCACGTAGCGTGGCGGCTGCTTTTTTCATCCATGCTCATGAGTCATGACTTGCAAATTATCGCGTTTGATCATCGAGGGTTTTCGATTGTTGGCCTGATTGAGTTTTGCATTTGTGCATTTTTTATCGAGGATATAGATTGTCTAATTCAGGGGGAGTATAAGCTTTGTCAATTCTAAACAAAAAGGGGGAGAAGCTGAGAATACGTGCTGATTAGTGTTGCAGTTACATTTCAGAATTAATTTAAATTTTCAAGATTTCACGCTTGATCTTTTGTCAAATTTTCGTGGTAGGGATTTGCAGGGCTGAACTAATGAAAAGCTTCTTGAATTCTATTGACCGGGTTATATATTGGCAAATTCATTGGGTATTGGACAAAATCTAGGGTGAAAAAAGGGATCGGGGGCAGCGCACCGAAAAAAAAAAAAAAAAAGGGATACGTAGCGGCCGCGACGTACCGTGGCGGCTTTGTAGCGGCCGCTACGGGCCGCCACGGATGCGACGGCCGATATTTCGGCCGTGGCGTGGCGGTATCCCCCGCCACGGCCGAGGCGGCCGCTTTTTTCATCCATGCTCATG
This sequence comes from Litsea cubeba, assembly GCA_012931725.1. Lineage (NCBI taxonomy): Eukaryota > Viridiplantae > Streptophyta > Magnoliopsida > Laurales > Lauraceae > Litsea > Litsea cubeba. The sequence continues at coordinate 12,666,681 of CM022952.1, forward strand.
AGTCATGACTTGCAAATTATCGCGTGTGATCATCGAGGGTTTTCGATTGTTGGCTTGATTGAGTTTTTGCATTTGTGCATTTTTTATCGAGGATATAGATTGTCTAATTTAGGGGGAGTATAAGCTTTGTCAATTCTAAGCAAAAAGGGGGAGAAGCTGAGATTACGTGCTGATTAGTGTTGCAGTTACATTTCAGAATTAATTTAAATTTTCAAGATTTCACGCTTGATCTTTTGTCAAATTTTCGTGGTCGGGATTTGCAGGGCTGAACTAAAGGAAAGCTTATTGAATTCTATTGAACGGGTTATATATTTGCAAATTCATTGGGTATTGGACAAAATCTATGGTGTAAAATGGGATCGGGGGCAGCGCCCCCGAAAAAAAAAAAAAAAAAAGGGGATACGTAGCGGCCGCCACGGTAGCGGCCGCTACGGGCCGCCACGGATGGGACGGCCGATATTTCGGCCGTGGCGTGGCGGTATCCCCCGCCACGGCCGAGGCGGCCGCTTTTTTCATCCATGCTCATGAGTCATGACTTGCAAATTATCGCATTTGATCATCGAGGGTTTTCGATTGTTGGCCTGATTGAGTTTTGCATTTGTGCATTTTTTATCGAGGATATAGATTGTCTAATTTAGGAGGAGTATAAGCTTTGTCAATTCTAAAAAAAAGGGGGGAGAAGCTGAGATTACGTGCTGATTAGTGTTGCAGTTACATTTCAGAATTAATTTAAATTTTCAAGATTTCACGCTTGATCTTTTGTCAAATTTTTGTGGTCGGGATTTGCAGGGCTGAACTAGAGAAAAGCTTCTTGAATTCTATTGATCGGGTTATATATTGGCAAATTCATTGGGTATTGGACAAAATCTACGGTGAAAAAAGGGATCGGGGGCAGCGCCCCCGAAAAAAAATAAAAAGAAAAAGAAGAAGGGATACGTAGCGGCCGCCTACGGGCCGCCACGGATGCGACGGCCGATATTTCGGCCGTGGCGTGGCGGTATCCCCCGCCACAGCCGATATATCGGCCGCCACGTCGCTTTTTTCATCCATGCTCAGCACTCTACATGTTTGCTTTTGGGATACTGTGGGGCTCCTTAGAATCAAATTTCATTGATAGATTGAATAGCGATATAAATGCGTGTTTTACATGTGCTCCTTTATCTTCATTACCTTCCCAAATAAGGTTCCTTCATGTTGACAGAGCACCATTTGAAGGGCCTTAAAGAAGAGTTGAGATGCTTAGATAGGATCACCAAATCTCGATGACCAATCTCTGCATTTGAAGCAGAACAGGTGAAAATTGTGTAATCATCTATCATTTTATGCCAGTAGTCATCTATATGGCATATGCAGGCGCATGCACTGTATTATGGCATGTGTGTGGTTAACAATGTAAGAATTTTCAGTTCATACTTGAGAAGATGAGGCTTATATGAATAGGGAACTAGTGCCCTTTTCAGTTATAAATAATCTCATCTGGATATGTATTAGGATATCTCACTGTAAGCATTCTTAAGCTGCTAGTCAATACACCCATAATGCCTAGGCATTAAAGGTGCAAGACACTGCCTGGACTTGAAGCACTCACCTGCACAAGACGCGTTATGGGGCCTTTTTCTTTCCCCATGAGGTTGATGTGTTTGCCTCTGATACCCTTCTCAAGTTGCTAGCCAATACACCCAAAATGTTTAGGCATTAGAGGTGCGGCAAATTAACTACTTAACAAGCATATCATTTTTTTTTTTCATTGCTTTTCTTTTAAAGCTGTAACAAAACACTTTATCACATTGCTGTCTCATGTATATATTTGACATTATCCCATTGCTGTCTAAGCGATTGTGATGGTCATCAAAGAGCTCAGCCCTTTCAAATTTGAAAGCAAACGTTTGGCTATTCAAAGTTTCAAACCATTGGGGCAAAAAGCTCTCTCTGAGTTCATTGGTTCATTTTGCATCATAAAGCATACCTTGTTGACATATTTTTCATTTCTGATAGGGATTTGAGCAACTGTCTTTCCTTGCAGGTTTGGGACTTCACCTCTCACCTGAATGCTTTAGCAGAATCAGAAGCAGAAGTTAGCACAGGAGCTCCATCCATATTTTCTCATACTCCTTTGATGAAATTTAGTGGGCACAAAGACGAGGGGTATGCAATAGACTGGAGTCCTGTTGTTCCTGGAAGGCTCGTATCTGGTACAGTATTATATATGTGTTTGGTTGGATTTTTTTCTTGAGGACACTAAATCTGCAAGGACTATTTTTCTAATGGTTTGAGGATGCATTTTCATGTTTGAAGGTGATTGCAAGAACTGTATTCACCTATGGGAGCCTTCATCCAGTGGAACATGGAATGTGGATATGAATCCATTTGTTGGACATACTGCAAGCGTTGAAGATCTACAAGTATGCATTTTATTTAAGAGGAGGCATACAATCCTGGATCGAGGAATATGCCTGTATCCTCAAGCTTTGAGTTTATATATGAGGGCACTGTGGCCTTTTGATTCAGTTAGTTGATCTGATGGGCCCACTGTGGTAGACCATAGAGTCATAGACCATTCGTAAAAAAAAAAAAAAAAACTGAATTGGAAGATTATTTCCATGTAATGTTTTACATTGTGCATGTTGAATGTAGATTTTCTCATTCTGAAGATATTTTAGGCATGATTTACTAATGGCAGGGCCTATCTATTCAACAATCTGGAGTATCAGACCACTGTACATTTTTTTACATACTCAAGGCCTGAGTACTGTATATTTTCTCAGTCATTATGGCACTTCTCTCATATTCATTGTGGTTATATAACTAATATATATGTATACAATTTTTACTTTGGTTTGGCATTTTTTGTTTTTTCTGGTTTAGTGGAGTCCTACAGAAGCAGATGTCTTTGCGTCTTGTTCTGTGGATGGAAAGATTGCCATATGGGATACCCGCATTGGAAAATCGCCGGCAGTTTCTGTAAAGGCACACTGATGCAGATGTCAATGTTATCTCATGGAATCGGTAATTTAGAAAATTATTGCATTTATGCTACTTTGCTATCTGATCAAACATTCTCATAGTACTCTCACCTATGTCATTGCAATTGTTACTAGGCTGGCTAGCTGTATGATAGCTTCTGGAAGTGATGATGGAACCTTCTCTATTCGTGATCTTAGGTTGATTACGGTATGAATGCTGTGATTTTTTTCCTTTATATTTTTAAATCTTGTAAGATACTTACATAATTTACTGGTGGTTGGAATTGTAAAATTTACTTTTATATAGGATATTGAGCTCTTCTGTTATGAGTTTATTATGTATATGACATGCACTGTTACTAGGGTGATGGTTTGGCACATCCGACTAAGGGATCTTGCTTTGATTGAAGAGCATGCTTGGTCATATGCTGATTTATGTTTCCTGATTCGTGGAACTTATGTTTTTATTTGTTTTACTTTTCTGGGTGTGCTCAGGGTGACTCTCTTGTGGCTCATTTTCAATACCATAAGCACCCTATTACATCCATTGAATGGAGTCCGCATGAACCTTCCACTGTGGCTGTTTCCTCTGCTGATAATCAACTGACGTAAGACTTCTCAAATCGATGAATCCAGTATGGTTATTATGTTTTCTGATTTTCCTTTCATTTCTTTGCTTTCCCAGGATTTGGGACCTCTCATTAGAGAGGGATGAAGAGGAAGAAACAGAATTCAAAGCCAAGATGAAAGAGCAAGTGAATACTCCTGATGACTTGCCACCACAGCTGCTCTTTGTCCATCAGGTTCTTTTTTTACTTATCCTGAGAAGGTCATTATGTTAGGCTCAGCGAGAAAAAAAGCTTCATTCTTTCTTTTCCTTTTAGGGTGTTTATGCATATCAAGTATACCTGAAATTGCTAGCGGTTTCAATATGTTGGCATATTCGAGCGTTAACAATTCTGTTGTTCACTTGGATTGGCGAGAAATTAGAATCCCATTGGTTAAGATAATGTTTAATGCTCTTTTCCATTGCAAATCATTATCAAGAGTCACCAGATGTTGATTTGGGGAAAAACTTTAAAATATTTACCTGCCTGGTGTGATACCTGATATCTGCATTGCTGATTTGCTCAACCGAGTGTATCATGCTTATTCTGCTAAATAATCAAGCTAAATGCAATTTTGCCTGCAAACAAGTGCGCCCACGAAAGTGTTCTACATGCCATATTCAGATGATGGCTTATTTGAACTACTTGGTTGTTTAACAGGGCCAGAAGGACTTGAAGGAATTACACTGGCATGCTCAGATCCCGGGAATGCTTATATCAACTGCTGCAGATGGTTTCAATGTTCTGATGCCTTCAAATATCGAATCCACTCTTCCAGAAGGCAATGCTTAAAAGTCATTGGGGTCCTACCTGCATCACTTGGTGCCTCAGTCTTACAGCATTTGCTAAGTAAATTATAAAGCTGTATCAGATTGGGTATCTGGATATATAACTTTTAGGCATCCCATGCTGTTACTGTCGTTTAATATCAAATACAGTTCACTGCTACTGCACTAGTTTTGAGGAGAGAATCTGGTTAGTTGTTGTGTGCTTAGGAGTTCAACTATTTATAGACTTCACAATGAGTATAAAGTTTTGGTTTCCTTGCTTTGTGAATCTATTTGTCTGCATTCTATTTGTCTTTTGTAATTTGATGAATAGTGAGATGTTCTTCTGCTTGGATGGATTTGTGTACTTTCTAATCTAATTAGCTGACTCAATGGAAGTGCATTATACGCATTTACGGCTGATGTAGATATTTATCTGAATTTTGGACTGCATGATTTTTAATGCATTAATGATAGGCTGACGATTGTAAGGTGAATGTGATGGGTGCACTGGAGGCCCTGCTACTCTTTTCTGAGTCGCAGTTACATTAGTATAAATGATTTAAGATATGATTTGTGAAGAGCCATGGTGGAAATCCTGGGATCTTATTCTCAACTTGTATTGTGTTTTTTTTTTTTCTTCTTTTTTGCTGAAAATTCTCAACTTGTATTTTACTTGTGATTAAGATTTAAAGAGTAGACTTGTTGGCTAATATGGCAAAAATTTGTGCTGGGTTGTGAATGGGATGCATCACCAACACCAATTAAGTTTTTAAGCACGACTTTGACATTTGATCAGTGGTCACTCTGAGGCACACTCCCAAAGAAGAAATGGTTAGCTCAAGCCAATCCATAATTAGCTCGAGGACTTTAAGAGGAACGAAAATATGTAGCAGAGATTATCATAATCATCATTGAAGCCTTTTCCCGTTATGTTGGGGTCTGCTTGCTCTACGAATTCTGTTTTGCCATTCCAATTTATGCTGGGTGAGAGTTTTGTATAGGTCGTTGCACTGTACTTGCTACTTTTATTCACGTCTTCTTTGACTTATCCCCTTTTTAGGCATTTTGTGTATGGGGTTGGTAGTAAAGTCATCAGTAGGTTGGTCCTAGTAGTCGTCTAAAGAGTTTGTGTCAGGGATCATTTTGGCACTATGTGTGGTTCCAGGATATCTTCCCTAAAACATTGTATTGGCTCCTGGAATGCCTTTTGGATTTTGGCTTTTTCCCTGGCTTTGTGTGGTTTTCTTTTTTTAATGAAAGCCTCCTTTTCAAGCAAATTTCTTTTTTTCATCCCCACAATATGCTTTCCCAAAATGAATAAACTTTTTTCTTGCCACATGAGTATCACTTTTTTTTAATTAACTAGGGAATGTGGGAGGATTTTTTAGAGCCAACCAACCACACAAGATAATGTGTGACCGTAGATTATATAATCCGGTTTTGAATAAAGTGGGCATGGAACTTACATTTGGAGGTGGGGAAATCTAGATCTGGATCCATGCATAAACTATGTTTATGCAACGAAATGATCCCACAAATTTATGCTTTTTGGGAGGGAGAGAGGGGAATTGGAATCGGGATTCCGTGAGGAAAATCATTCACCTTCCGCCACAAAATCTCAAGGAAAATCCGGACTTGAGGAAGTGGGCAATCCTGCCTCTGGTGTAAGAAATATAAATCCTCTTTATTAAAAAAAAAGTAATCCATTTTTTGTACCTGTTTAAAAAAGAAAAAGAATTTCACACTAAATAATGAAATTTAGTATATAAAAAATCACAATTTTTCTCTTTATCACGAAATTCTCTCCTTGCATAAAAACTCATATTTTATGCGCGAGAATACATTTTTATTAAATGAATTAATAGAATTGATACAACTAGTAGCACTAGCAGTGAAGACAATATAAGAAGCAAAAGCATCACGGATTTGGGGTGTGAATCCGAGTGGCAGATCCGTGTAAAAAACCAAGTCGGTGATGAAAATGACGCCTTCTAGTAGTAACGGCCTCGACCGCGCGTGGGTCACGACGAGGTCATGATCCAACGTTCACGGCTGCATGGAAAGCCTCGCCGCATCACGCGCCACGTGTACACATGAAACCCCGAACTTCCATACACTTGCTCTCTCTTTCGATTGGTCCTCTTTTCTTTTATCTTCATCTCTTCTTCTCCTTCTTCTCATTTGTTTTTTCCTTTGTGTTCGGTGTGATCTGATGGAGGCTATTGGAATTGCTCGTTCTTGTTGTTCTTCTCTCCCATTTAACTCCATCTCTTCTTCTTCATCTTCTTATTCTATATCTTTCGCTCTACCTTTATCACAAAGAAGAAGATGTTGGAATGGGCCTTTATCTGTGAAGACCCATGCTGTCAAAGCTGGTCCAAATGAACAAGCAGGAGGTCTCACTTCTCAAACCCTTCCGCAGCAAGATCTAACCAGTACGTTGTTGTTGTGTTTTTTTTTTTTTTTTCTCCACCTCTCATTTGCACAGATTATAAAACTCAAATCATCTGGACAATTCTAACCACCACCATCTCTACAGTACAATTTGTACAATTGTTGGGTCCCAGTGAAAAGCTGCTTATGATGCACACATACACACACAAATCTAATCACAAGCAATCACAACACCAGGACCAAGATTTTATAGGTGGTTGGAAATGACCAAAACACCCTGTAGACCCAGATGAACCTATGGGGTTTAAAACAGATGACAGGATATGACCCAACAACAATATGGATGATTGAGATCTATTGGAAAAATAACTGTGCCCAATCATCATTTTCAGCCCTCTTTTGGGTTGTCATCCTTTTTTATTTTTTTATATATATACAGAGAGTCAAAACATACATGATACAACTGACAGTGGTTAGGAATTAGGATGCAGCTCTTGTCATAAACAAATCCAATTTCCAAGAGTTCTGTAATGATCAATTCATGGAATTTGGTTATATCCATCTTGTTCTAATCCAATTCAAGTGTACAATTGTGGGGTTGTGCCAGAAGCTGCTATAATATGTTATATCCAAATCCATATTATACTATAATACTCCTTGAACAGAGTTCATGCAGCTCAAGATGGTACACATCTTAATTTGAGGAAAAGAGTTTCTGGTTTTTATTTTTTATTTTGTTTTTATGCTGTTGATGATCCATAACCATGAGTAAAAGTGCTGATTGAGAGCTTGATACTTGAAATGCAGACAAGAAGGAAGTTATTGACTCTGGAACCAATTCATCTTCTACTCCTAAAGAAGAAGAAATAGAGGGCATTGAGGAGGATGGAAAATCTGAATGTAGAGTAACTCATAACATTGTCTTTGTTACTGCTGAAGCTGCTCCATATTCCAAGACAGGAGGGTTAGGAGATGTTTGTGGTTCTTTGCCTATTGCACTAGCCGCCCGCGGTCACCGCGTAATGGTAGTGTCTCCAAGATATTTGAATAAGGTCTCGGACAAGAATTTTGCAAGTGTGTGCGATACTGGATGCCACATCAATGTTAAATGCTTTGGGGGAGACCATGAAATTGCATTTTTCCACGAGTATAGAGCAGGTGTTGATTGGGTATGCAATTTCTTCTTAAGCATCCTTGTTTATTGCCCCCCAGCACCCCCAAAAAAAGAACCTTGTTTATTGAAACTTTGTTTGAGATGATCGTTTATTGGCATAGAACTCTTTTTTTTTTTATTTTATTATGTAGCAGTTACAGCCTTATAAGCATTGCCATTTGCTAAGGCTTCTTTGTTTCTCTGCGGTCGGTCATGTTTGGGAAATTCATACTGAATTTCTATGATTTAAAATGGGCTTTTATAATAGGTGCGAAGAGTGAAGGCTCGAGTACTGAGGTCTGAGAAGGACCATAAAATTTCTTGGATTCATTTTCATAGGTTGAAGGGTGTGTACTCCTTTTCTATCAAAGGGAGGAATTTCTGATTGTCCCTTGTAGATCTCCATGCATAATTCTTCACACCTAACTTCCCTTTCCTATATACTTTTGGGAAGCAAGTAGAAATTTTCCAAATGTGCCCTTGTTCTCACCATAATCACTGTCATCATCATCATCATTACTAATATTTTGATAATATCCACCTGCTAGTGGACTGCTCCAAGAGTAATGTTGTTTATTAGTTACTAAAGGTTTGGGAAGTGGGTAAAGTGAAATCTCTCATGCAAACTGGGCATTAAAGACAAGTGATGAATTCCAAGTGTCAGAAAAATTTGCTTCTTAGATCGTTGAACTGAAGTTCACACTGGTCCAAGATGCACAACCAAACTAGAAGAGTAAAACACCAAACTTGTATTTAGCTTCAATGGAAATCCACTTTTGATTAGTTTTTTCAACAATCAAAATGAATCTTAGCATACATATTAATGTAGTTATTGTAGTCTGTAGAGAATAACTACTAACCACTCATAACTTCCACATTCAAACATGAAACTAATTTCCTGAATTCAGACATACCTAACTTTTTTGCACATCATCACTTACATAATCACCATAACTATTAATACAAAAATCCATAATCACAAGTATATGTAATCTATGAAGAAAATTACCTAAATTTCAACAAGCTTTTTTCTCCATCCCTGTATCATTTGTAATATTTGACTCGCAATATGTTTTTCTTAATTGTATTTACATTCATTCTACCTTGTACTTATGATGAGACAAAGATAAATACTCATACAGAGTATGACAATCCATACACATCCACTAAAATCACTGTACATATGACATTGATGCATGTCAATCTAAGCCATCTAGATTGTATGCCACTCTGTGGAAGGCCCGAAATCAAATTGATTGAATAATTCTATACTTCAAGTTCATGGATGTTTATTTGTAGACCTTCAAATTTTCATTTTAACCATCTATTTGAAGTATGGTGCCAAGATATGGATATGGATACGGACATGGATACCACGATTGGGGATACGACTGCACTTTTGAAATTCCAGGATGCAAATACGGATATGGGTTTCCTAATTTTTTCATTAAGTTAATTTTGAATTAATGAAATTATCATTGTTTACGTTCCTTTCTTACATTTTTATGTTGAGAGGTAAGAAAATTTGGAAAAACTATATGAAATAATGGACTTGGTAAGTAAAATATGCTAAACTTGTACTCCATAAGTATCGGTGCAATATCAGGTACCAATACAAGTATCGAATTGGTCCGATACGGATACGTTGGGCTTGTACAAGTATCCAGGTATCATAGGTTTTGAAGGCTAAAAAATAAAGAGTTAGAACAATCCATCAAATGTGATTTTTGTCTTGTATGCTGCCTGGATTATATTGAGGAGCAGATATGCGATATGCAATTGATAAAATGATGCGTGCATGCATCTAAATGGTATGAAAGATCCTTGAATTACATAATCTTTTAACATATTAAGTTGTGAATCTTAATAAGTTGTGAATATGCAATTGATAAAATGATGCGTGCATGCATCTAAATGGTATGAAAGATCCTTGAATTACATAATCTTTTAACATATTAAGTTGTGAATCTTTTCTCGATTTTCCTATCAGGTATTTGTTGATCATCCTTCTTATCACAGACCTGGAACTCCATATGGTGACAGCCGCGGAGCTTTTGGTGACAATCAGGTAATAGTTGTAGCCAGAGAATTTTGAAGTTTAGCTGGTCTAATGGTAGGATCTAGAATTTGTCAATGACCCAGGCTTCCCTTTTGGTTTCAGTTTCGGTTCACACTACTTTGCCATGCAGCATGTGAGGCGCCGTTGGTACTTCCATTGGGAGGTTTTACTTATGGCGAGAAGTGCTTGTTCCTTGTTAATGATTGGCATGCAAGTCTTGTACCAGTGTATGATGGGAAACTTTTGCTGTTGTACTTGTATTATTAATTTTTGTTCACTTAGGGAGTACATTCTTGTATACTTAATGCATTCTAATTAGGTCATGTTCTCACTTATCATGCCAATCATTTATCTCAAATCTTAGAGTTTTGGTATTCTTTCTGCAAACAACTTCTTTCTAGGGGAGTCTTTTTTTCTGTTCTTAGGAATGATTTTGTTTACTTATTTATTTATTTTTAAAATAAATATTGTGTGCTTGGGTTCCCCAGATCAAGCTTAAGGGGGATAAAGGGGTGAAGCTACTCATGATAGATTTGGTGCCACATTCAGGCCAGCAATTGAGGTGTAATCTACATTAGCTATCCTCTATTTTGCATTTTATCTCTGAACCTAGAATGCACTCATCTCATGCTGTCTGTAAGAAACTGACCATAAGTTCTGGACAGAAACTGGTTCAGCGCATTCTCTTCTCAAGACACCCAAATGTACAGTAATTTATGTGCATGCAACACTTGGACTAAAAGAGGGCAGACTCACTGATTGAACCTTGTTCTATGCATGCATATGTTTTCATCAATATTAAATGGCACCTTAAATTGCAAGTTGCATCATATTATTATTACACAGATCTTAGTATGTACAAATTATAGAACTTGTCATGGATTTTTTCAATTCATGTTTGTTGGAGTATTATTTACCCTATGTAAATTGTTATAAAAGTAAACCTTAAGTGCATAATTCAGGTTTATGCTGCAACTTTTTCTTATAGACTTTGGTTTAGTTTGTCGAGTAGAATATGATGGCAGAAAGTGCTATCCACAGTTATATTCACTTCTTTTCTCCTCATCCAAAAATGTCCTTTATTTGAGCACTGAAATGACCTTCATTCATTTCTGCAATTTTTTTTTCAACTATGTTTCTTGTTTATTTTTTTTTTATCTTTTGCGTTCAGCTTGTTCATTTTTATGAAGCACTGATCTTCTCTTATATTGTACTATTTACAGCCTTTTGGCAGCTAAATATCGCCCACATGGTGTTTATCAGGATGCCCGGAGCATTCTTGTTATTCATAATCTTGCACATCAGGTATATCCACTTCATGTCAATGTTTCTTGTTTATGAGTTAACCTCCTCTGATGTCCACATACAGACACGGACTCCACATCTGATACTTTTATGCCATGATATCTTTTGAAAATAATGAATATGATACAATGGTAAAATTGTACCTTACAAGTTCCATGTGGTACTTGGGACCAGTATTAATATCAACACATAAAATGCTCTTAAGCTTGCTAGTAATCTGGGTACCATACCTGACTGCTTTCATTTTCAGAGGCATAGTTGTTGTAAGGTACAAACTTTAGAAAAGCACATTTTGTAGGATGCATTTGGATGTACCCCAAATCTTTTGGAGTGAGTTGCGACAGGACAGGTGGCAATCTGATTTATTAAGGCTCTAATTCTGTGCCAGATATTGACATCGCTATGGGCAGAGTATGTCTTTTCTGCCGTCCTTACCCTCAAGTAAATTCAAGTTTAACCACACTGGGTATCCACTTTGGTTGAAAGAATCCAGCTTGTTGCCCTTCATAGGAATCCAAATGCACCAGTAATGTCTTGTTTAGATTTATTTTCATTTGAGTTCAATTCATGCAAGGGAGTTGAGCCAGACACAACCTATGGGAACTTGGGATTGCCAAGTGAATGGTATGGGGCACTGGAATGGATATTCCCCACCTGGGCGAGGACACATGCTCTGGACAAAGGTACAGCTGTAAATACCCTGAAGGGTGCTGTTGTGACGGCCGATCGAATTCTTACTGTTAGCCAGGTTAGTATCTCTATTCATGGTGGTCTTGTGCGCCCTTTTCTTTTACCTGTAGGCCATTGAAGTCTAAGCTCACCATTTTGTGGCAGGGTTATTCGTGGGAAATAACAACTCCTGAAGGTGGGAATGGACTCCATGAGCTCCTGAGTAGCCGAAAAAGTGTCCTGAATGGTATGACCATGAGTTTTGAGGTTATAGGAAATATTTTAGTTAGCCCTTGTTTTCTGATAGAGAAACTATAGGGTGTCTTGATGCAACATGGATAGTGGGGATACAGATTCAAGAACAGTTATCTCATTGGGCCCTCCATGGATGTTTGTCCTGACGTACTTACAGGTAAGACAATCCTAGCAATTCCAATTGTTTTTCTTTTTCATACATTTGTTCTAATTCTTTTTCTTAACCATCTGTTTGTAGGTCTCAGGTTGGTGACTAGGATCTTCCAGATGGAAGTACCTTTTTTATTTTTTGGAATTCTCATGCCATGGTGGGTCTATGAGATCAATGGTCTGGTTCCAGAATCATAGCTCTACATGTACATGGTGCATCATAATACCATGTTTACCTGATGCGTCAGGACCCTAGACTAAGAGCAAACTTTTTTGAACCACAATAAATCTCCACATCAACCAGGAATTACGAATGGCATTGACGTTGATGAATGGGATCCAGCTTCAGATAAACATATTTCATTCCATTACTCCTCAACAGACCTGTCTGGGAAGGTATCAATGACATTGCAATAAAATTTTCTCACTTTGCGGTTTCATACTAATTTAGCCTGTGCTCAATTCCTTGCCATTTTGGGAGCAGAAAGACACTCTTGTTTTGCAAAATTCTTCCAGTGAGAGAACTTTCTTCTCTTCCAAAACAGGAAAGGAGCCAAATGCGTCTTTAATGAGTTGATTAGAACTTTAAAGTGTGTTTTTCAGCCCATCTATCAAATTGCAGGTACAGTGCAAAGCGGCATTACAGAAGGAATTAGGTTTACCCAGCAGGCCTGATTGTCCAATGGTGAGAGATAAGTTCCCATATATCATTTAATTACAACCAAAAAAGCACACCTATTTCTTATATGATCAATTTTAGGCGGACTTTGTAGATTGGATTCATTGGAAGATTGGACTACCAAAAGGGCACTGATCTGATTTGGTCAGCATTACCACAGCTTCTGCAAGATGACATTCAATTTGTAAGGAAGCTTTTATAATTTTTTTCATTGTATTTGCATAACCTTTACAGCATGTATATTGCCCATGGAGAACTATTGCATGATACACCTCTTCTTTTTGAATGGCCTTTCCAAATACTATGATGCAGCTATGCAACAAACCTTGGCAAAAATGCAGCCTAAAATAATTGTTGGTGATTGTGATTTGTGACCATCTTTTACCATATCAGGTCATGCTTGGGTCAGGGGACCCAAATACTGAAGAATGGATGCGAGCATCAGAACATAACCATAAAGACAAGTTCCGGGGATGGGTTGGGTTCAGTGTTCCTGTTTCTCACAGGATTACAGCAGGGTATATAAGCATTTAACCATTGATATTGATAATAAATAAAATTGGAAAAATTAATTGACTTGACTGTTAAAATATGTACAGATGCGACATACTGTTAATGCCCTCAAGATTTGAACCATGTGGTCTTAATCAGTTGTACGCAATGAGATATGGAACTGTTCCAGTTGTGCATTGCACTGGTGGCCTTAGAGTAAGTTAACTATTATGGAATTACAGTCATTTAGCCTTTATCATTGGTCATTTTCATGTATTCTCTCAGTCATTTAGTCTTTATCATTGATCATTTTCATGTAATCTCTCTCTCTCTCTCTCTCTCTCTCTCTCTCTCTCTCTCTCTCTCTCTCTCTCTCTCTCTCTCTCTCTCTCTCTCTCTCTCTCTCTCTCTCTCTCTCTCTCTCTCTCTCTCTCTCTCTCTCTCTCTCTCTCTCTCTCTCTCCTCATTAACTGCAGGATACAGTTGAGAATTTTGATCCTTTCAAAAATAAGGGCAACGGTCAGGGCACAGGGTCAGTATCTACTGAAAACATGGTCAAAACTAATCATGCCTCATTATATTTAAATGTCATTCCTATTGCCTACCACATGTTTAGTGCGATGGTCAATTTATTCTTCCACTAGCAGAGATGTCCAAGGATCAATGTATGTGAGGGCTATTATGTAACAGAAGAAACTGACACATGTATATAGATATTAGCATGTCAAAAGTTCAGTGCATTATTATCATCATTGTCATCATCTGAGCCTTAATCCACCAATCTGGGGTCTGCTAAGATTTCTCCTTTTTTGTTAATAAGTTATGTATATCCATGTGTGTATTTCTACTATATTACACAGTACATATTTGTCTATCATGGGCCTGCATTAAATGTATATATGTAATATATTTGTTGGCCATATATCATCATCATCAACCATCTATTTGGGGTTAGCTCTGTGAGTTCTTCTTTTCCACTAAACCCTAAATGCGGTAGTATGCCATTGGCTATATATGTAAGCATGTATCCAAGCATCTATACTTTCTAAACTCTGCCATCTAGTACTCCGCCATGAGCCCATCGAGAGAGAGAGAGAGAGAGAGAGAGAGGAGAGAGAGAGAGAGAGAGAGAGAGAGAGAGAGAGAGAGAGAGAGAGAGAGAGAGAGAGGAGAGAGGAGAGAGAGAGAGAGAGAGAGAGAGAGAGAGAGAGAGAGAGAGAGAGAGAGAGAGAGAGAGAGAGAGAGAGAGAGAGAGAGAGAGAGAGAGAGAGAGAGAGAGAGAGAGAGAAGGGGGGGGTGGCGGTGAAGGGAGGAGATTTGTGTCAGACAAGCAGTCACCAATAAAATTTGCAATACCTAGATATTGAGTTATACTTCAACTGATCTCAGATGGATTAAGACATCGACAACAATGATGATGACGCACACATTTCCTGTAAAGTGTCTATTACATATACAGGCCTCCAGTTCTAGATAATTTTCTATGAAATGAGTGGATGTCATCTCACTAGTCACCTTGTGGATTGTTGACAGGTGGACATTTTCTCCATTGACCAAGGAAAGTATGTTGGGGGTAAGTTCAGATCTCATCCAAATGATAAAATATTTACTTCAGGAATGTTTAGCAACTGACATCATGGTAAGTTCCCACTATCTCACTATAATGGGGACAGATTAGACTAAGAAAATACTTAAGAAAATCCAACTTATTCTAAGCTTCCTTGCTATCCTCCTTGATTAATTTCTATAAGACCATCCTCCACTGTAATCAAACGTCTGCTCAAAATCCACATGCCCATTCGCATGCACCCTCACATGCCAACATCAAACTTGTAGCTAACATTGAAGTTATACATATGGTGATATTGAATGTTTGGCTTCAAATTCTGTCCAGTTGGTTCATCACATTAAGACATCTGTTCATTAATAATAAATGTCCTACCATATTCAGAGCCGGAAGCTGGAATTCACCCTTAGGAGAGCTAAGTGTATTGATTACACAAACCTACACAAGAGCTGATGCAAAGCCTATGGGCAGTCGCAATCAGACCAGTCGTCACAATGTGTGGAACCCAAAGAAGTCTGAGATTTGTTTCTTATGTTATTTCTTTAATGAGTTGTAATTAGGATTAGCTTTCTAATTCTAGTAGGAGTCATTGATTACTTTTCTAGTTTCATTAGGAGTCTTGGATTTTAAGGTTTGTTTTCCTATATATATGAACACTATAAGGCATTAGAGATAGTTTTGAAAATTATATCAAATTTTCTTTCTACCTAGTGTGGGTCGATTTCCTTTTGCCATTAGTCTCTTAGAGACATCCTCCTGTGCTTCGCACTTTGAATTAAGAGCAATGTAAACGTATTCAGGGACGGAATTATGTTTAATGAATACAAGGATTTGAACTTCTTACCTAGATGTTGATGATTGGCAGGCATTACAAGTTGCTTGTCAGACGTACAGGGAGCACAAGGTTACCTGGGATGGACTGATGAAGAGAGGGATGATGAGAGATTACACATGGAACAAGGCTGCTTCTCAGTATGAGGTCGTCTTCCAGTGGGCCTTCTTAGATCCACCTTATGTTAGATAAGCACTCTTTTTTTTTCTATTCTCACTTTATTTTCACTCTTCCTCCCCTTCTGCTGCCAATATTGTTAGTTATCTTCACATATGTTAATTACAACTAGTAGTTCAGAAGGAAGCTATTTTTTTGGTCGCTTGTAGATTATGGGCTTTTGGCTTTGTTTTAAATAAAATATAGTTGTCATCCAACAGAAGGATTAAATTGCTACTTGCAATGTATTATTCAAAAATAAGCATGTTTACAAATTGGATTATATTTGTACCCTGTAATATTATTAACATGACATGCTCATATTCTGGGTAGATTATTAGCACATGAAAGACACTCTGTTTGTGTACACATAATTGTTTGAATTGTGAGAATCCCATCCTCAGAAAATATGCATTTTCTGTCATTTGGCGTGTCTTGTAACCATGAAAAATGAGGTACTTATTTAGTAACTTACCACGCTTTGGAGAGAAAATGGTCTCCAGGGAAATGTTGTGAGTTGTGACACATCCATGGGGAGAGGCATAAGATCCATGTTAATATCGACCGTCCAGATCATGCATTTATCAATCTTACATGGGGAGTTTTGGCCTATTTATTTGTGAGTTTGTGCTTGGGCTGTCTCTCTGTAAGGTTCCAATGTTGAGGTTCAGGTCAGTTAACACCCGCAGGTTCTCTTATTATTTATGAAGGTTCTTTCTTTTTTTGGCCTCTTTACCCTTTATAAAGTTAGGAAAGACATGTTACACTCATGTAAGTATGGACAGCATGGCTTCTAATAGGGCTGAGTGAAAAGGGAAATAACCAGCAAAAGCTGACACTCAATAGATGGGATATGCCATGCTGATGGCGATGTTGGTCCCATAGTAATAAGAGTGCTAAATATTAGATAGAAAGGTTATCTCATAGCTTGATGTGCTTTCTAATATCAGGAGAGAGGTTACTATATATCTTGATGTACTTCCTATGAGATGCATGTGGTTAGGACATTTGAAATTCCTGGTTCTGTTCAGTCATCATCTGTCTCTTCTGTACATAAAGATTCTTTTGCCACTAAAATGTCTCACTAGCACACATGCACATAAAGAAAGGAGTGGGGTGTGGCCAGGGCTGGGGAGAGAGAGAGTTCGCACATAGAAAGATATGAAGTTTGGACATGGCTTGTTCTTTATACAAGCAGAACTCATTAAGATACCTTTCAATCCTTTCAATTGATGGGATAAAGCTAAGATGATGTCGATGATCGGGAGATGTGAGAGAGAGAGGTAGCACATAAAAAGGATGTTTGGGCATTCCTTTTTTTTTTAATTCAAGTAGAACTCATCAAGGTGGCCTTTTAATTTATGGGACAAGGCTGATATAATCTTTTAATTTATGAAACAATGAAAAGTAATAACCATTCCAACATACTAAACTAAATGAAGAAGAGCTTGGTGGGTCTAAAAAGGCTAGCTTAAGGTGTGAGACCTCTCCCCTTGTCCATGGATGGGAGAAGTACATACTTTTTTTTTTTGGCATGTAGAAAGTTCCTTTCCATTATTTTTTATTACTAGGTCCCATATTGTTTTCCGGTCTAGGAGGCTCTAGTACTTTCATTGGAAGCTATTCTCCCTTGCAATTAAAAGTGGATCAAATTCAATACTTTCTCTATTGCTACCCACACCAACCACCAACTTTTTCTTAGACCGAGTTTTAATGTCAAAACTGCTTCAAAACATGTCAAAGGTATCTACTTGTAAATGTGTCAAGCAGTGAGGCATCACAAAACAACACGGCATCATCAGAAAATAACAGACGTGTCAAATGTGGGTCTTTTGGGCTAACTTCATGTGAGATCCACGTACACAGTTGTGTAGAAAGAGTTGAAGAAAAGTCGTAAAACACCAGGATAAGTTCCCTCTTGGTTGTGAGTGAGATCTTAATTTATTTTCTCTTCCATGAAGTTAGTGAAAGGGGGAGTTTTTGTACATGAGAAGGTAATCCTCTAGTTAGTAGCTTAGAAAGTAGAAGCTTGTAACTCTTTATTCGTTCTTCCATAATCCTTAATGTGGTTGCTTGGATTGTATTGTGTACCTTTTGTGTTAGTTGAGTTTCTAAGTAATTCACATAGAGGGAAAGAGTACAGCATGTCCCCAACAAGATGTGACCTCTAATGCCAATCACAAATCCTTTCCCATGTATTCAGTGGGGAAAAAAAGAAAGACCCTTTCGCCATGACTTCACTATAAGCTATTTCCATCACCTTTCTCAATCCTTCAATCACAATTTGCCTTCCCACTTTGATCAGCCAATTAAGTCATGGCAATATCCATGGACCTAAATCCGGCCCCAAAATCATGGTCCATAGAAACTGGGCTTCATGCGTGAGAACTTTTCCATCCCATCCTCATCTTGGGAATCTTCCCACATGATCCCTGCATGTGCAAAAATGTGGACATCATATCATGAAAGAAAGAGATTTTTTTTGCAATGCATTCCTTCTTCGTTGATAAGCAACTAGCTGGATGATACTGATTTCACGATGCAAGGACCACTGGTTCCCAGAGACCCATCAGAAAGAAAAAATATATTTACTAGATTTGCATGGTTGGGTGGGGTCGCTGGTGCCTCTTTTTATCAGTTCCTGGACCACCCCAGATGGTCAATAGATGGATGCGTAAGTATTATCATTGCTAAAACTTAGCCATTATTTGTCCTGATCAGAAGGCTGCCAAGAGTGGAACTATGGGTCCCACCTCCAAATTAGCCAGTGGCTTTCACTGTGACTAACAAATTAATCGATGACACCGGGCAACCATGTATGTCACCCAGTTGTCCAGGAATCGATCTTTCCACTTGCATCGACTCTGCTTCCCATGAGTACGTTGACTTCCTCTTCAAACCTGTGAGGCCTCCAGGTTGAGGGCAAAAATATAAAAAAGATGAAAATCAATCAAATGTGCATTAAAACTTTCTACATCAAGAAAAATCAGTTTATTTCTTTTTTCCTTTTCAATGCCAAAAATATGTCACACCAAACAAAAAAAAAATAGGGTGTCAACTGAAAATTAGAACAGTTTTTCATCTTGATTCTTCTCATCCCACAAACACACTCTTAATTTGTCTTTCTGGCCTTACAAAAAGCACATGGAATCTCAGCTTAGTTCCTTGTGTCATTTTACTCACTGTCACAACTCACAACTACAATACTAATGAGATATTTATGAATGCTGATATTTCTCAATAATATTGTGATATTTTAAATATCAGCACGATTAAATACATTGTCCTAGTAACATGAAGCAAAATATTATATTGGGCATAGAATTTATCTTCATGTTTGCCACTAGCAGAGCTTCCACTCGCCCAACCTTCAATTCCTAATTTGCCTGAAGAAAATCAGTAACTATGGTCCTTGGTGCCTCTGCATGGGAATATGGGAGTTGGTGCATTGGAGAATTCTCCAAATTTTAGCATATTAGACGCCAGGTGCATTGGAGAATTTAGGAAACTTGCTAGGAGACGACATTTGATGAATTTATAATCCTCCCAAACAAGAGTTAGCAAATGCCCATTTGTTTGCAAGAGCTTTTTACATGAGTTTTATTATGTTTGAGAATGTCTAACAGAAACGTCAGTTGCGTATATGAAAACCCTAAAAATAACTTGTTTGATTAGTAAAGATTTCAAAGTCTCACCTCGTCAATTATCAGTACTTTTGGCTTTTTAAATTCTCCGAGATTCAACATATAGGGGTGCTACCATAATGTGAGGAATTCCACCAACAAATGCCCCATAAAGGCTCTTTCCAAGAACTCTCCAACATCAAATCCTCAAATGAAAATTCTAGAATCCGGCAGCTTGAGTGTGGTTTGATTTTTTTGATGCATCCACCAATAGAATGTAAGGGTTGCAATAAGGACTCTCCATGGAGATGGGAACAAGAATCAATTCACACGCTTGTTAATGTTCCTGTCCTTTGCTAGGGACATTACCGAATTCCTGCCATAGCTCACACCTTATATCAAATTGAATCAAATGGATGGCTATAAGAAAGGGCACATGTTGCATGATATTTAAGAATCATAATGGTGGTAGTGGAATCCTCCAAGTGGAGATTTTGCATTGGTTCGATCCATGTGACGTTTTGAATTATTAAAAAGAGAGAGAGAGAGAGGAGTGGGCCACAAAATTATGAACAATGTTCCAGTTTGAATAGTGTTTATGGTATATTTATTTGCTTGGGATAAATAGAGGAATTAATATTTAAATAAGCTTTTATTAAAGAGTTGACGGGTGTAAGATATGAGGTGGAGATGTAGATGAATCCCTCACTTTTGTATGATTTGAATTACTAAGATGATGGTTAAATATTAATTCATTTCTCATCTCCATTCATTTTCCATTAAAGGAGAGAGAATTCGACTGTCATTTTTGAAAATTCACTTTTATTTTTTAAATTTTAACCACTTTTAGAAATAGATATTTTATGATTTCTTTTATGCTAGTTTAGTATTAGAATAGTTTGTACCACTGCTTCCATGTAATAGTAAATAAAAAAATCTTATGATTCCTATGGATTCTATTACACAAAACAAACAGCTCTTAGTGTTTGCTGACACACATTATCTTGGTATAATTTTAGACACTACGACTGCGAGGGCCTGCTTTTAGGGAATTCTTTGTGTACATAAATTTAAAGTTTTTCTAATTTATTTTTTTTAAAAATAAACTTCTTTTCCCGGCGCAAAATAACGCTGGCAAAAGTTTTTCTAACATTTATTTTTAAAAAAATAAACCTCTTTTCTAGGTGAAATAAATTTATTTTTCCGGTGAAATAAAATACCGACAATGTATAAATTTTTACCGGCGCTGCCTCTTTTTTGCCGGCAAATGTTATTGTTGGCAAACTTTTCCCGGCGGATTACCAGTGCAAGAGAAATCGCCGGTAATAGTTTTTGCCGGCGTTTTATGGACCTTTATCGGCGCTTATTTAGTGCCGGCAAAAGTACAACTTGTTGTAGTGTTTAATTTTTATAAATCTATATGTAGAGCTTACATCTAAAATCCAAACTACTCAAAATTACTATGACATTATTAGATATGTACCAAAATACGTGATTAAGATATTAAAACCAAAGAGAGCCAAACCACATCTTTTTATGCATGGTCAATCTCAAAGTGGACTTTACTTTGAGCAGTTTGAACTTTAGATTTGAGCCCATTTGTGGAGTTATAGGGATGACTGTAGAACCATGGATCCAATCCAGCCCTCAAAAGGCAATTCATCCCAGTAAATATCAGTACATAGCAATAGAATATCTTCCAACTCCCAATTTGTCTTTGCCTTCCCTTTCCTCAGTTGTGGGCAATGAACAGTCCAAAATGAAACGAACATGGTGATTGATTGATCCCCACACGCCATTCTTTGTTTGGACAAGTTTCAGTAGCCTTGCTTGTTTTTTGTCATTATTAACCAAACAAAGAAAGCTTCCTATCCGCATGAGACAGTGGGCAATCAAGGTGATATGACTCCATCTGTTTGCCATGGGAAGGTACTTTCCTTCCATCTTTTTCTTTTTTTTTTTTAGTTTTTTTATTTTATTTTATTTTATTTATAACGTAGGGTTTCCAGCTTTGGGTCAGAAAAGTCTCTACGGGCCCATGAGAGAGAGCCGGGTAAAATTCACTTGTTGCCCTAGTGTGGTAGTGCAGTTTCGAACCGACAATTTCCGGATGCAAACCGTGGTCCTAAGCCAACTAAGCTACCCCTCAGGATTTTTCTATTGTAAAGACCACGTGACACACAAAAAGAAACAAGAGATTTCAAAAGTTCTTAGAGGCCCAAATTTCTATAAGAAATTACACTAAAGAAATAGGTTCAAAATTCTTATTTTACGAAGAGTTTTTCATTAGAGATTCCTTGTATTTAAGGTATTTTTTTTATAAAAAAAAATAATAATTTATATTCAAATGTGTCTGGCCCACTTCCCTCTTTGATGGTGATTTCGTACTAAATTGCTGGGATTGATTTGAAAATGATGCCCTGTCTTTTTTTAACGGTCGGATTGAACCGGATTTCAAGCACGGAGAAATTTCTTCCATGGTTAGCTTTTGGTGACCATGTGACCTTCTGGAAGGGTCAGAATAAAACAAAGTGGGCGCGTCCCTCGTGGTGCGTTGGAGGCTCCTCAGGTTGCGTAATCACAGGTGCATTTTTCTGGGCATACGCTTCTGTCATGCAACGCTCAGTTTGAAAATTGTTGATTAGGTTGGTATTTCATGGTTTCAACGGTTGAATTTGCATGTATATGATTGAAATTTAAAAAATATGGATGCAAGTAGTAAAAATAGATATTGAAATTCAAAAAACATAAATAGAAATAATAAAAATAGATATGAAGAAGTGCAATTTATCCAAAATTTTTACTTATGATAGATTAGAATGAAGAAGCATAATTTATATAACCGATCCCAACATAATTGGGATAAGGATTTGACGATGATGATACTGAAGGATTAGATATGAAGGGAGCTTGTTAAGTTTGGCCGCTTCCGGAAATCTTACATATTTTATATGTAAAGAGTTTGATTGGTAGAATTAGGCAAGATGTTTAGTTTGAGTGGATTAAAATTTTTTTTCACACAAGGAGCCTCAAATTTCTCATGCATAAGAGTACCAGACTATATTTCTTTTTGCTCAATGTCTACAGCTAAAATATCAGTCTCCACTAATGGACGTTGACAGGACAAACACATATAATTAGGAAGAGGACTTGAATGTTGAATCTTGGGCTCTTTGCCACTTACATTCAAATAAACCCACATGTAAGTGGATAGATGTTTGTGGAAGCATGTTCTAGTTCTTTTTGCAACGGCTTTCTTTAGGTTGTGGGTCAGGCTGCCCCTGTCTGTGCAAATGACAGTTTAGCCAATAGCAGCATAAGATCAATGGTTCATTTAACTCTTCTTAGAAAAGAAACGGCTACTCCCAAATTCTTACATTTTCCAAAATAACCGTTCTACTATGTGAAGAAAAATTTGCATTGCCAAAGCATGTGTCAGTGTCACATATGGGGACTTCCTTGTGCACCATGAGAATTTGCACCAAACAATTAAACAATAGGTTGCAAGGAGAAATCACTGCAATGAGAGCATTCCAAGCTCCTTGGATTTTTATTTTTATAAGAGAGCGGAATCTTGTATTTTTACCTCTCATATAAGAAATTAATAACTTCTGGATTATGAAAAAAGTAATTCATTTTTTTAACAATCTTCAACCTCATGCAAAAACTGCTTTTGCCAGAATGGATTGTTGAGGGGTCGGATCCCTATTTACTCATTAAAGAGGAAATACAAAAGAGTTTCGACTATCTTTCTGCGATAATAAATCTACACACTATATATTTAGGCTAGGAAAATCATTCCCCGTTAGGAAAAACTTACTGCACAAACGCACTCTTGTTTGGTCACTTCACTAAGTAAGGTGGAGTGAAGTAAATTAAGTCTCCTTTCACCGAACAAGAAAATGCTAATGGTCATATCAAAAGTATAAATTATCAAAATCTCTTCTTTCATTTTAAAAAATAAGTAAAAAGGCAACATTTTTTTTATTGGTAACGGTAAAATATATTAAAGACTTAAGAAAGATACAATAAAGATGGAAAGAAAAAAACATGTGTAGGTTTTAAAGCTAAATACCAACACAAAACAACAAATTACAAATGAGCAATCAAAGCTACCTCTCTTTCTACCCCTGACAAATTAAAAAGGCAACATTCTCATTCCACTAAAAGATAAAAATGCATCTGCTTTTTACCCAAAAAGTTAACAAGATTCCTTATCAAGTCACTAAAAATTAAATAAAATCTCATCGTATTATGATTAGACCCTCTAATATTTTATTCTCTCTTCAATCTTCACTTAACTTTACTTTACCTTACTAGTATCTTTACCAAACAAAAAATCTGTCAAGTGGGCCTTCCCTTACACAGTCGAGAAGGATCTTGTTGTAAAGTAATAGATCTAGCCACTGTCACATGTATCCAATGGCATCTCTCTTTTCCACAATCTGCTAAAATTTTCCCCATCTTTACGCTCCGTGAATGTGGATCATGCCTAGCTGATTCCTGCCGTCCATCAAGGAGGCCCCACCATCGATGTTAGCATGACAAAATAGGGATGGATGGGGCATTGCCAACAGCTGCCGTTGAGGCTGAGCATTCAATGTCGAATTAAATAGAAACGGTTGGATGTATCTATCTAAGATGTGTATTGACTCATGACTCATTAACTATTGATTTTTTTGAATCGTGGGATCATCCTCTTATGACATTAAAACTGATACTTCATGACTTATAAATAAATAAATATAGCACTCCAAACAAATACTTTACTCCATTTTTTTTTTAATCGGATAGATCCTAATTCTTTGGGCTGGACTGATCCCTCCGGGCCTAGAAGAAAGCTAGGTAAACTTTTAGTATGGTAGTACAGTTTTGAACCTACCAACCTTCGGGTGCAAACCATTGTCCTACGCGACTGAGTTAGCCCTTGAGGTTGTTCGCTCCATTTATTGACTAAACTGTCATTATTGGCTAATGTATCACTCCAAGATGTTATTTCACTCCATTTATTGAAATATCGCTATATTTACCCTCCCTATAATGGTATTTTCCTAATGTTAGTGTGATTTTTTTTCAAAATATCAGTGTATGTACCCATTACAGTATTTTCCTTGTGATATTTTGGAAATATTATTGTAGTTTTAAATATTTTTTTTAAAAAAAAGGGTAAGATTTATAAAATATTTAAAAACAGTTTTTCTACTATTATTTATTTGTTACTTAATGAGAATCTTACTTACCTAAAATTATTTTTTTCTCCTCGTGATTTTCCTTATTCGTAAAAAAGTAATAAAATCTTGATACTATATATTCTGTAAAAGGATATTTGGCGGTGGAGTTTGATTTTCTTAGATTTTGTCTCAGATAATTTCCAAGCTGAAGGAGTGGAACTGAGGCCCAACTATTAAAAATCATAATCACTCAAAATAAACGCTCTTCTATGGTATGGGCATCTCCATGTTTTTCTCTAAAATTAGTCGTCACCTGCAAGATTGACGGTTTCATTTAAAACTATATATTTTCGTTAATCACCTTTTCTTTATACCAAACAATCAATCTCACGGTGGAAACAAACCCCTATTAAATATAAAATTTGGGAACATTTTTATTCTCTTTGGTGGGTGTTTATTTTGAGTGGGTTGGATCTTTAATAGGCGGCCCCACAATAAGCTCTCCTTCAATTCAAGATCTCGGATCCCACAATCAATTATGGAAGACCAAAGGGCTACTTGATAATCTAATCATCCCATCCCGGAATGTTCCTAACCTTCAAAAGAAAAAACAAAGAAAAGGTGTGATGATGTAGGACCACAGAGCAAGTGGTACCAATAAATTAAATAGTTCTCGGACCACCCAATCCAACAAAGCTACCTCTTTTGGCTGTAGCTTTCCTACCTCAACGGGAAGCTGATCCAACGAAACAAGACAACATAAAAGATAAGCAAGCGACACAAATCCCGTTCCGTCAGCTAACGGACCATGTGAGTGACTTGGACTTAAACTCCAATTCATCCAAACCACAGGGACTAAAACGCAAAAAACTAAAGAAAAGGAGCCACAGGCATTTCCTGTGAGCATATAAGTAGAAGCTGGACACACAGACAGGAGTCCAAGTAACTCTTCCTTCAATGGATCTTCCATCCTACACATCTAAATCTCCGCCGCCTGTGGCGGAGGAGGGGCATCTGAAAGGCGAGGCCCGTGGCGGAGGGACGCGGCATCCGGTCTACAGAGGCGTCCGGAAGCGGCGGTGGGGGAAGTGGGTGTCGGAGATCCGGGAGCCGAGGAAGAAGTCGCGCATTTGGCTCGGCTCGTTCCCGAAGCCGGAGATGGCGGCTCGTGCGTATGACGTGGCGGCGTACTGCCTCAAGGGGCGGAAAGCGCTGCTCAACTTCCCGGAGGAGGCGGAGCTGCTCCCTCGGCCGTCCACGTGTATGGCCAGGGACATCCAGGCCGCTGCAGCAGCCGCCGCCGCGATGACAGCTAGCGATCCGAGGGAGACAGGTGGCGAGGAGAAGTTGCTAGATGGCGAGGAGGAGGAGGATTTTTGGAGGGAGATGGAGTTGCCGGGTTTGATGGTGGAGAGCGAGTCGGCTCGGCCGAGTTTGTCGCATTGTGGAGTGGAGATCTTCTCGAATCCCGAGTTTTACTACTCGCCCACATGGTCGTCATCATCATCATCATCATTTGACTCACAGTTTGACACGTGGACAGACGGCGATATCTCTCTCTATTCTGAATTGCCATTGTACTTGTACTTGTAAGGAAGAAATCCCCATATTTATTATTTCATTACCAATATATAATAATAATACAATAATGTATAAATTGAGGTTCTGAATAAGTGATGGGTGTGTGTGTGTTTTTTTTTTTTAGATGAAGGGGAAGAATGTACTAATTTTGATATTATAAGGTCAATTGAGCACATTTGTTCATTTGTGAGAATTTTTTTTAGTGTATTGATTGTGGGTGTTGTGACTTTGAGAAAGATTAAATTTAGATTTAAATTTAGGTTTAAGCGCAATGCTTGGTTTGTAGGGGGTAAAAAGTAGTAATACCACTTTAATAGTTTTTGTCACGAAAAAATAATGGTTTGGTTTTATATGTTTTTCTATTATATAGGAGGAATAGTAAACTTTCTTAGTCCTAAACTAGCCTTGTCTGATATAATAATTTTTTTTTCCTTTATTCGTGCTTTGCAATTATACATTGTCTTGCTCTGTTCTGCCCGGTGACAGGCTCGATCGGTCTTAACACTTTTGTGAGCGTGGGATGCCGGCCCCTTACCACCGGGCTATCCCGTGCTTCTCCGGAAGGAGGTATTTGGCTGAGTATATGGTAGTATGATTTCTTGCATGGAGCATGACCAGCTTAGGATTATTGAGGATTATTGAAAGATTTTCATGTCACCCCAATTGGGTGTGGTTTAGCAAAGGAGCCAATATGTATCAGCTCCACATGGATCAACTCATTTATCAATTGAGGTGAAAATACAATTTGGACTCAACATGAACCCAAATTGTTAAGTTGAAAGTTTAGAAGTGCAATGGATTGAGTTTGGCCGGGTCAAGCAAATTAACCCATGGAATAGCAAGTATTGGCCTCAATTTAAGTTGACCTTTTTGTCATGTGAAGGAAATGCAAGTCCAAGAAGTTGAAATAATCAACTTAAACTGTAAATCATCCTATGAGTTCACGTCAGTAAGCCATTCAATTTCAGATTCTTCACAGAGCCACCCAAACTGTCTCATGTGTCAGTTCTATTGGAAATGTCAGCCTAAATCTAGTAAACAAAGGACCCACCCAAACTCTAAATTAGCGGTTACAATTCTGATTACATTAATTAAGTTACATACTTTTTCTTTTCTTGCAAGCTACAACGTTGTAAGGGGTCATTTGTCTTTTACACATTGAATATGAAAATGGGACTTATTAATTGCATAAGATCTACATATGTAATGTATATTAGTATGTTGGTTTGGAAGTATCATTTTCAAATCAGTAAAAGCAGAAGGATTCAAACCTTCAAATGGCATATATAATAAAATCTATGAAGATTTAAGATATGGAATTTTAGGTTTTGGGGTAAAATGGGTCACTAAAAATTTGAACAAATCTTTATTGAGCAAATGTGATGATGAGGTTGAATACTGTGACCTTTCTTGAGCAAATCTTTAGCCAAGGAAGTGTGAAATATTCTTAGAGACTTTTCTTTGTATATTTATGCATGTAATATGTAAAGGGAAATGTTCATTGTATCTTCCCCTCACCATAAAGTGAGAGACACTCCCCTTTTTGCACTTGAAAAGTGCATTTTGTACTTAGGAATTTTCAAAAAAAAAAAGTGTCTCTCACCCTATGGTGAGGGAAAGCTTCATATAAATGTTCACGTGTGTAAATGAGTGCATATAAACATGTATGGGGAATACATATAATGTTTTTTATATAAATGAATATCTCCTGAAGTTTTCTCCCCTACATGTTTCTAACACCATGGTCATCATACATCGCTTTCAATCCCAACCATTCAAGGGATTTTACCCCAGCAAATTAAGAGATTGAAAATTCCGTACCACAATTTTTACGTGCATAAAGAAAACGGGCCCAGGGGCAAAAAGGCTTGTATTATTGCTACAAGATTGCTTGGCTATCATTCAACTAAGTCATGGTCCCATGTCCCATCCATCCCCAACGTTGTTAACAAAGTTGATAAAATGCAGTTTTCAACTCTGCAATTAAATCAATATATAACATGGTTAGAACGAGTGGCTAAGCATCACTTGAGACGAATGAGTATCTTCTATTGTTGGGTGACAATGGGACATTACACGTGATTAGTACATCTTGGCCTTGGCATGCATGTTTCATTGCATTAGCTATTGCCATCATTCATTTAGTAGAAATAGCAAAATACAAAACAATCAAAATAAAAGAGACCAATAGAAATATAAAAGCACACAATGTGGGGTTTGAAAGAGTTTCAATCTAATTCTTCATAGGGTGATGAGGCAAGGTAGACATTAGTTTTAATAATATTCTGTGCAACTATGGGGCGCCCTAAATACACTTTTGTATATGTTAAGTGTAAAATATAGATTTGTGTTTTACATATGACCAATCCAACGACATAACACTTTTATTTACGTGAAGTTCTGGCCGATGTGTAAGGAGGTTTGTAATATTAGTGAATCGGATTGGGTGAAGTTTATACATGAGTTGAATTAAGCTATTTTCTTTTACAATTTTCATCGGTTGTATTGATTGTAAATAATGCTAAAAATGTGATTATATGGTAAGTGCTATTAGTTGAAATAAAGATAAGGCACAACAAGAGAAATGACAAACACTCTAAGGAGAGAAGTTCCACATATACAGAAGTATATACAACGATGATCTGGTGAAAAACATCTTTAGCTTAATTTGTGTGAGCACTTATGTTTTATGGAGCTCACTTGGATACATGACAATCATGTAGGTTGGAAGTAATGAAAAAGATCTGATTGCCTCTTACCTTGAGCAAGAAATCAGCTTCTGGCCATGGAACCAAAAACCCAAAATATGACCCCTTATAATGTCATTATACTTTGAGGGCCGAAGATCAAGGGATTAAAATGTTTCTTTAGGATTGATTTTTTTTCACAGAAGTGGGAGCCAATCAGACAACAAAGAGATTTGCGCTTTGGAGCTTTCTTCCTCTGCGGCCAAACCTGAAATCATGAGTGTGATGGGTTGAATTGATCATGTGTGGGCTTCCCTAGTTGACCTTAGTTTTCCACGATTCTACTCTCAGTTTCTGGATCAAAATTCAAATTTGACTCATGTTGAGTTGATAGACATATAACCTTTACTCTACACTTGATCTTACATAACAACAACTTTCTAGTTCGTCTAAATCTTGTATCCAGTATCAGCTGCTATGTACTATAAGTATATCCTATGAGGTCCCACCATAGTACACTTCTCATTTAACTTGTAAAGTTCTTGGTGATATTGCAGCAGAAAGAGGACCTGGAAATAGATGTAGGCTGTGAAAATGAATAGGGTGCTCCTCCATTAATGGCAGTGTGGAGATCTCATAATTTCAGCAGGGTTTCCGCCTGATGCAGCCTCCCTGCCGCCCAATCTCCCTCCCCGCCGGCAACTGGGAGGGGGAGAGAGAGGGAGAAGAGAGGAAGAGGGGGGAGGGAAGGAGAGAGAAGAAGAGGAAGGGAGAGAGGGAGGGAGGGGTAGTTTAGGATTTTTTTTTTGTACGGTGCGGAAAGATAAAACTAGGGTGCCAATAGAAGCTCCCATTGGATAAACTCTGAAATAGTTTTGGCCTCTAACATCTTTTGATCTTTTGTCTATTATTACTGCACATTGACA
Source organism: Litsea cubeba (assembly GCA_012931725.1). Taxonomy (NCBI): domain Eukaryota; kingdom Viridiplantae; phylum Streptophyta; class Magnoliopsida; order Laurales; family Lauraceae; genus Litsea; species Litsea cubeba. The sequence continues at coordinate 12,696,721 of CM022952.1, forward strand.
AAGCAATAAATTCCTCTCTCAGCTCCCCAACGTGTTGTCGACTTGTGTACCAATCTGATAGAGAATCATCAAGTAGGATTCTTTTAACCCTACTCGCCCACTTATTTTCATTCTCAACAGGGTTGGTCTAACCACGTTGGGGTCAGTCACATGAATTTTATTTCCCACTTCGGCTTATCTTAGCTAAATCCATGAATAGATTGCACTTCTTAAAATCTAATTTTACTAATTTCATCCATGTCCTCTTCGGCCCGCCTCTTTCTTTGGGGAGTTATTGACTTCCATATAAAGACATTTTATCACCGATGTCATTGCTAGCATGTGTTGGACGTGTTCAAACTAGCTCAAACTAATCTCTCCTAATTTATCAATAGATCACCTATTGACGATACTAGTAAATGCTTATTTCCAATTCCTTTTTTATTTTAGTTTTATCAAACATTTATCTCAATATTCTCATCTACGGTACATTCAATTTTCTTATTTAATTAATGTACTTATTTTTAAAATATTTATTGAGGAGATTTAGCTCTAACAAAGACTTAAACCTAACTATGACCCCTGCTTCAATGTCGTGTTTTTAATGAGAGCTGAGATATAGCCTGAGACATGTAGCTTGAGACAACAAATAGTGTACTTGTTGGGTTTACTTGGGTAGGACTTGATCAATTTTTCTAGGACCATGGGTCATGTGTATGGATGTAATGAGGAAAAGGACCCAAACAATGAATGGGTTCCATGTTGGCAACATGCATTGTATTGTATTGTATATACAATAATGATGAAATGAGATGAATGAAAAAAGAGGACTTTAATCACGCGTCCTTCCCGCGTGTGAAAATGACACGTGTGGTCCTCTTCCATTTAAGAGGCCCAAGGATGTGGTGGTTGTGGGCCTTGTGATATTGGAAAGGCATAGTCCCCATGTGCAGTTGAAGTAACCTTGATGCCAACAACAACAAGAAGTACTACTTTTACAAATGCACAGAAGTGGAAATTGGGACCATGTGAGAGAGAAGGGACTTTGGGGGGGTTATCAATTCAATCAAAAGGGTAACTAGTTTATTAGGTATCAATTTCACATCACAAACAATCAAAAGAGATGAGATCACCATCACTTAGTCATTTTGCTCATGTAGTCCAATTTTGTTCTTATATGATGCCATGGAATCCGGAATGCCCAAGGTTTTGGTCGTATTACAAATTTTTTTCCAAGAAAGAAGGTGCCTCACCACTAAATTACTATAATTGGATTGACTACACAACATCTTGGTTGGTACATTGATGACACTTCTTTAGCCTCTCTTGGCTTCTCTCCCCCTATCTATGAAAGTAGATTTCAGATCTATGAGGCACTAGGCTGTGGCTCATGAAAAATTTGTGAGACTTGACCCTTGCGGAAAGAAAGAAGTTTTTAAAAATAAATATCCCACTTTTGTGTGAGTCACTGTCAAATGTTAGTGTCTATTAAGAATTTGGCCCAATATTGGATTGATCACTTTAAAATAGAATATTTAAATTTTTTATAATAATTTATTTACGTGCGTGTCAGTGTGATTTTAAAAATGGGTAAAATATATTCTGAAGATAAAAATGGATACCCAAGAATTTGCATTTTTAAGATATTAGTAACAGTTTAGTCAAATGATCCCGACCCTCAAATTTAATGGTTACATATCATACAAATTGCAAAATGTTGTGATGCATGGTATCTAAACGGCTAGGATTGATGCCAATTCAGTGGAGTCAACTGTTTGTGTAGGGAATGGATTTGAAAGGTCTACCTCATGTGTGTAAAAAATAGGAGCACCAATAGGGGTGCTCATGGGTCCGGCTAGACCGGGCCTAACCCGCTTTGGGCTGGGCTTGATATATGATATGGGCCCTTCATATTAGGGCCGACATGGATTATTGATAGAAAGCCCAAAGCTTAGCTCGGCCTACCTGAATAAGGAATGCATATAAATTAGCGAATAACTTGTTCTAGAAAATTGTTAGAAAGCTTGAACAACTGATGAAAAGCCTGGTTCGACCTGATCCATTAATGGGCAGGTTAAGTACTAACATTTACGGCCTGTTGGGCTTGACCGGCCCACCCAAGGATGGATCTGTGGGAGTGGGTGTCCTTTGAACAACAACCACCTTGTGAATACATCCTGTTATCTTTTGTTTTCAGTTTTAAATCCAATCCTATGGGTTTCTGATGGGATGATGAAGCTGTTATAGATGGCCCATGCAAGTAATTAGTGATATAATTATATAATAAACCTTACATAGGCCATCCTTGGCAGGGCCCATTGCCAAAATGGTTCATATTAATGCTTATATGTGAGCCCAATTTTGTGATCCGAAAACCTGGACTGTAGTCCGTGCTTTCCCCTTAGAAAAACCCAAAAAGCCAATCCTATTTAACAAATGGGCTTAGACTGTCTTTAGCTTCAAAATCCTAAATCTTCTGTCCAAATCTTTACCAAAGCATATCATCCAAAAGGCCCAATGGACAAGCCCAACCCATTGATCTCATAATTTGAAACCTGTTAAGCAATCAGATCAAATCTCAATTTACGTGTCAGGTAAGCAGATCAAATCTCAATTTACGTGTCAGGTAAGCATAGATCAAGGTTGGATGAAAGTTAGAATCTGACTTATGAGCCTAAGAATGAGGACAAGCCCAAATGGTATACGATATGAAATCCAAAGAAACAAGTAGTTTTATCCAAATCCGAAAGCTGAAAATAATGCAATTGCATGCATCAAGCTCAAAATGTCAATCAACCAAATGAGTGGGATTGTTGATTAGCCAGGGAGGTCTATCATCTCTGTCAACTGGCCATTGGTCTATAACCAAAACAGAGTGATATCACTCGCAAAAGTAACATCAAAGAGCACGGATAAGCAGCTCGAATCACCCAAGCAGACAACTTGATTTTCTAGAGAACTTTAAAAGGTCAGGCTTGATAAAGGTGAGGAATCCGTAGATTTGGGGATTCGTAACTGCCCCTCTAAAAGGGTAGAATAAGACTTTCCTCTCTTGGGTCTGTTTGTTTGCATTATAATACTTAGGAATTGAATATAGAAGTCAGTTAAAAATGAATATTTAAAGTGAATTTCCAAATCAATAAGATTTTCTTACAGGGAAACAAACTTCAAAAGAAGTTGCTAATTGATGCTCATTTTTTGAAATTCACCTTGGATCTTCATTTAAAACCACCATTTGTATTCCATTCTTATGTAATTTAATGCAAATAAACAGGGTCAGGTAAGGGGATTCCTTAGTTCATAATTCATTAAAAGTGAGGTTGTGCACATTTCAGGATTTTATATCCCCCCGCTTCCCATTAAGGATTTCTACATCCTATTGAGGGTTGGTTTGGAACTGAAAATTCTCAAAAATGAGGATAGCATATGGCCCAAATTCTTGGAAATTTACAATTGTCAAATGTGGGCTTTTCAAAATTTCGTGGAAAGAAATAAAATGACAAAGAGTGTTGGGAAAAAAACTAGGTAAATGTTTCTATCCAAATCAACATTCAAGAGTAAAAGCCAAAACGCTCAGGTGTATTTTGTTTAATTGAAAGAAGAGGTTACAGAAAGATTCAAAAACGTCTTGTAATGCTAAGAGTCCCATCAAGGAATAGAAACTTATGTAGTCTCAAGTGCTTGGTGCAGTGTCAAAACCAACCAGAAAAATCTCACACAATTGAGGAATTTTAGCGAATATCTCCCCTCCAATCAGCGGCATGAAAGTGGAATGAACAAAATCCGGTATAAATGGGATCACTAACGGTGGGGCCATATTGGCCAAAAGATGACCCCATCAAAACTCCATGATTACCTTCTCCATGATGAAACGTGAGGAAGATGTAATAGTTGAAAGATTGGTTGTAAACCATTCATTTCATTTTAATCTTCATCACCATCATTAAAGCCAAAGCTAGGCTGATCTGTGTCCAGCTATTATAATCAATCAACATGGTCCCTTCTTCTATCCAAATAGATCAGTTTAATTAGGTCCCCCTTTATAAGCACTAAGCTAGCATTTGGCCAAATTTCACTCCAATAGAACAATAAAAAACACAAAATTAAAATACAAGAAAATGAATAGAAGTAGTCAAGTTGGATCTGAAGAAGCCGATAATGATGATGAAAAACAATAGTAGAAGGAATGAATCAAGTGGAGATCATGTGCTTCGAGAGTGATGAATCTGATAGCTGGCCCTATTGCATAGAGAGGGAGGGCAATTATTTGAGTGGATTGGATTAAAGCGGTTGGTCCCACTGTCCAACTAAATGATTTAAGCCCCATGTCATTTAATTCACAGTTTGATGTTCCATTTCGTCCTCTCAAACACCTTGCAATCTCTCCAGGTGCTGCTGTTTCAAGACACAGTCCCTCAGTGATGGTTAAAGGGCAAACTTGATGAATGGATTGGGGTCTCCTTGTAGAACAAAGTCAAGGATCAGATTACCAAAAAGCATCATAAATGAGCCTTGGAACTCTTTCAGAAATGAAAAGATGATAAGAGCCTTTATAATGAATGCTCTTTCACTTTCTCTGCACTCAAATTGCTGCTTCCACAGGCAGAATAAAAGATGAAAAGGGTGGCCATCTCCAGGTCCTTTTCAAAACCATTTCAATGCCTCCTTTTACCTTTCTTTCTGCTATCCTCGACAAGAAGCATGGATGGGCACATGCGCCTACCCCCCCAACTCCCTACTCTCAGGAGTCATTGAGTAGACAAACATTCATTTCCCTATTCCTAGGCCAGGCCCATTCATATAACTCTTTATCCTGTTAAAATTCTAAAGAAAAAATGAACATGAAAGTAGAGTGCCATTGCCAATGCCAACATCAAACCAAACCCCGTCCACAAACACTGTTACAGAGTTTTTCAGGAAATGGCATTGGCACTGTACTTAATCAATATCTAATCTAGACTGTTCATGAGGATGTAACACACAAACCACATAATCTTAGTTCATAAAAACATATTATCTAAGCTCGCATATTCTCTACCCACATCATGTGCTATTTCCAGTTCTAATAATTTCAGGTAGCCGAGCAATCTTAATAGTATGAGATAGGGGTGCATATGGGCGGATTGGATCGGTTTAAAGGGAAAACCATCAACCAAACCGAACCCATCGGTTTTCTATGTTTCCAAACCGAACCGAATCGAAGTGCATATGTGCTCAAACCGAACCGAAATGAACCGGTTCGGTTTGGTTTGGTTACGGATTTTTTGTATTTATTTCTTTTTTCAAAATAAAATGGCAGTTCCATTGGTGAGAGAAATCATCAAAATAACTGTAAATAGTAGTAGCACAAGTACTTACTAAATCTTAACCAAACAACCAAACAAAAATATTTAAAGTTATCACATCCCAAAGCAAATCCAATATAAAACATAATAAATATTTAAAGTCATTACATATCCCAAATCAAATTAAAGCAGATAACTAAAGCAGCAGCAACTTTACTCCAAACTACCAGCACTCCAACAGTTCCATAATGTGGGGCCACACATGTAACCACTAAATGTGTTATGCTATCTTTGGTTAAGCCTAATTGAAGTGATCTAATTAAGACTTAAAGATTTAAGGCTTAAGGGTATAATTGTCATGGGATTAATGTGTAGATACCAGAATACTAATTCTAATTTGATGAGGGGATAAATTAGAATTAGCAAATCTCATTATTATATATATTAGGGTTATGGTCCCCAATTCATATGGTAAGTTCCTATTCTCTCTGACATCCCATCATCAGAAAGAATCAAGAGGGTTTCTCTGGGCAACCATATTGGATTGGAAGATCAACAACCTGCAAACAACTTTCACTATGGATCAAGGTATGTTCCATAAGCCATAACTTTCCAAACGGACTTCATGTGAGTTCTGAGAAGGCTGAATCGATAACCCTAAAAGTAAAATCGCAGTATTGAGTTCATGTGAGTTGTTGAATGAAAGTATGAAACTATGAAAGTACGGAACCCTAAGGATAAAATAGTCCAAACAAAATACTGAAGCAAATATATACGGTCGGTTCGGTTTAGACGGTCAACCGTGGGTTCAAACCGATAACCGACCGATATAAGGCGGTTTTTATGATTTTCAAACCGTTGACCGAACCAATCCACACAAAACCGAACCGAACCGCCTGGTTCGGTCGGCTCGGTCCGGTTTTACGGTGATATCGGGTTTTTTTGTGCAGCCCTAGTAGGAGAACTTCCCAGAAAATAAAAAGAAACGAAAAGTAACACATTTGCAGTCACCCCCAACTACTTCAAGCACATATATTTACAACAGTAAAAGGAAAAGATACAACCACAGTCCACCGCTCAAGCATATATTTACAAATTGAGAACACCTACCTTCTAGTTGCAACTAACGAAATTCAATTGCTTTATACCTTGCATTAGCTCTAAAAAACTGAGCTACAAAATACCCTGCCTCTAGCTGTAAATCATCCGAAAAAGGGGGAAAAAAGGAAGAGCAACTTTGAATCAACAATCAATCATGCTTCGGATTTCAGATCCGAACCCATGCTTGCAGCCTCATCTCTTGTTCGAGGGGAGAGAAGCTTGTTCCTAGGATTCATCTTCTTCACCTCTTCACATGTATAGATGAAAATCTTCTTCACCATCTTACAGAATTCCCTGCATGACAATAAATAACATTTTGGTGCATCTTAAGAATACTATAGAGATTGACCAAATATTAAATAAAGATACTATTGGATGCTTACGTCCATGGATCATCGCCCACAAGCATCATGTCACCTTCGTCATCTGTGAAGATGATTTCCCATTTCTTCCTTTGGCGTAGTTCGCCTTTGATTTCAAACATCCTCTCTAACTCAGTAATCAGTGCATCATAGCCCTCCAACAAAGTCAGATCCACAGCCCGCCCAACAGCAAACCCTTGCATGTGAACCTTGTAAACCGCCAATAGTTAATTTCAAAGTTAGATATAAAGCATGCATTGCATTTTTATTTAACTAACAAAAATTTGTTGACCTTTACCTTGGTGCGACTTCTGGTCGAACAACTCTGTTTATCTGTGGGCTCCATTGGGTTTACCTGTAAATTGTGATTTTCCTCCTTCAAAGGCTTTGACAGCCCCAGTTGCTGGTCTGAATTAGCTTCAGAGATGGCAGCCAAAGCAGGCTCTTCAATTGTGGCAGTTGATAAGCTGACTGGACCTATCAACCTCTTCTCTCCACAAGACGTATTATTGGGATTGCCTACCAACTCAATCCCAAACAAACGATAAACGTTATGGGTCTCGGATTTCTTCCCTTTCTCCAACAAAAGAGGTGTGGAACTGTTACTCGTCTTCAACACGTGATCACTGGTTGAATAACCAGAGGGAGCTGATGACACAGAAATCGTTTTACCCCCTTCATTCAAATCTTGGAAAAGGTTAAGAGAAACATTTCCATGGAAAGTGGGAAGGCATTTGGGTTGGTTTATGAATGGAGAGCGCAACTCCTTCAACCAAGTCTCTTCTGGTCTCATAGCATCCTGCAAACTGCTGTGGTTGGTGATACTTTTCAAATCATTCACCTTAGAAGGCCAGATAAATTGGGTGTCACAACTTGACACTTCATTGCCACTCAATCCACTGAAATCACATGACTGGGTTGCTCCAGGAGACCAAAACGTTGATCTAGACTCTATACCTAGAAGAGAGATGTAAAATACGGTGAATACAACATTGTAACCTTATTTAGGAGGAAAGAAGATGAAAGAAGTCATATAACTACCAAGGATAGGGAATTCAATAGAAGGCTTGGGCCTTTTATTCTTTATCTCTGACAGTTGACTTGGGTTAGTTGAAGTATTAGAGTTAAAGGGTTCTATTTCCCATGGAGAAACCTTCTCAGGCCGTTGGAAACCAGCTGCTTCATCCCATTGAACCTAGTAATAATGGGCAAATCAATTTAAGGGAAGTGTGTTGGACAAAATCTAGGATTATCATAAAATTCTAATAGAAAGGTTGAAAACAATAATCACAGAACCCAAATAAACCTTCAATGATCTCCACTTAGAATCTTTCCATTGTGGAGAAACATCCCCAACTCCAATTATAGTACCAGTAAACCTGAAAATGATAGATGAAAGAATTAGCCATCAAGCTCCTTGGGTATGCTCACATCCAGAAATTTTTCATAGACTAAGGAATACCTTCTCTCAGGAGAATCTTCTCCTTCAAATTTCATCTTGAATCTCATCCCAACAGAAAGCCCATTATTAACAGCTTCCAAGTACTTGTTCAAGCCAACAATGAACTGACTTGTCCTGTTTGATTAATATTAAAGAAAAAACTGGTCATGAGAACATATGGGCATGCAAAGATTCAATGAAAGCAAGAAAACATCTTTGCCAATTTAATTAACAAGACAAGAAAATCTCAAACCTTGGCTTGTAGTAGACAGTGAAAAGTGTACTAGTCATTACAGCATGAGATGCTGTAGCAAGCACTCCTAGATGCATGCTCTGACTAGATATCACAGATTGGGGCATTGTGTTCTGTTGTCGGGGTATGCGTTTAACTCCCACGCGTAGCTCTTCATTGTCTCCTCTACAAAGATGATGTGTATGATACAACAGAAACAAACAAATAACACTTTGTTGTGCACAGAAGGAAAAAAAAAGGCATTTAAGGCACAAATACCTTAAGAAAACAAAAGCATCGCCTGCAATCAGTCTCTTTGAAGCAACAAATGTACTCCAACCAGTTGTAAGTAAATGCCTACGGGGTTGGCCTGCCAAAATGGAACAACTCACTGATGAAAACAAGTGCAAAGGTCACTGATGAAAACAAGCGCGAATGTTTTTATATCATTAAAACTTATCTCATGAACATGCCAGAACCAATAGGAACTCTGTTGGATGTGCCTATGTTTTAGTATTGTTTCGATAGTCAGGCCAGTGAGAGTTCTCAGCACAAGCCAAAAAAAAGTCTTAGAAAAAGAAAAAAAAAAAAAGAGGAAAAAAAGGGGAAAAAGCATTTCCACCCAATGAATTTTTTGAGCCATCCCATTCATTTAAATGGATTGGATATCTTCCTTTTGGCCAAAACATGTTGATATCAATTACAATTTGAGTTAAAACCCAATCACATCACATGTACATATCCCATGATATTGTAGAATGAATTATCCAGTTCCATGTTATGAAGACTGTGACCCTTTGAGAAGGAAAGCAAAAGAGAGTTCATACCTCTAAAAATATGCTTAAAACGCCACTGAAACCCATGAAGATCCTTGGCTGCAAGTTCCTGTGTAGGGATGGGTTGAGACATATCCTGAAGCAAAAAAGCATTAGCATCTACCTCTCTCCCATATGAAATCATGTTTGATCCAGAGAAAAGATGCCAAGACAATAGGACTTGTCGCTGTGGAACAAATCAATCATACTCACCAACGGAGGAAGACATTCAGTGGCATGTCTACGTAGAACGGAGAATCCGCCGTGTGTACTAGTATCTGAAGCAGTTAAAATCTTGCAGAAGGATCGAACTGCAGGCGCTGGCGACTCTGGCTTAATTGGATCAGGGCTTCTAGGTTCCTCTTGCTACAAATTCAACATTCCAAAAACAAAAATAAGAAAAAATAAAAAAATCACTAAACCCCAAAAAACAAAAAAATGCAAACAAAGAGAGAAACAAACTCAGAAACCAAATTCCATTACTCACAACTGGATCAGGTTGCAAGGTAATTTGTGCATAAACTTCATCTGTATCAGGCTCTGCCTGTAAAATTCATATAGATGATGCTTTCAAAAAGCGCGAATTTGAATTCATAAGCAAAAATCAACAGAAGCAAAAGCTGAATGATAATAAAAATTAAAAAAACCCCATAACAATTAGAAGATGAAAGAGCATGAATTAGCTCACCCGCAGCTGACAGTTAATAACATGACAGAGAATTTTAGAAGGAAGATTAAACATATTAATCTTCTTATCTATTTCCTGATTCATCGACGCTTCTAACTGCAAGAAGAAGAATGAAAACAACATCCATTACTAAGGACTTCAAATTCTCCATCAATATCACATACAGTGAAATGAGAATCGAGAAAAAAGAAGAAAAAAAATAGTACCTGCTCCATGTGACCTTGAGGGAAGTAGAAAACCCTCTCTCCTTCCTGTGGAACATCCACCAGAGGACCTGCACAAGCTCTCCATAGCTCTTCGTACAGCAAATCCACTTCTCCTCTACCTGCAACAACAAAAACAAAAACAAAAACCTAACGAAACGAATTGAGATGGAAAATCACCTAGGAAACGAAAAAAAAAGGATTTTTCACTCACCTGAATCCATCTGCTCGCTCGAAAAAACCTGACTTGCAAGAAACAGAGAAACTACGAACCAAAACCACCACTCTTCAAGCTTTTAGATTCGAAGCAGAAAACCGCGAACACAAAACCAGAACCAAATTTCCAGCTCTTCAATCACTCTCTACAAATCAATGGCGCTGGTTAAAACAGAAAACTGCCGCTCTTCAAGATCGGATTCGAGATCGAAAACCGCTATTCCAGCTCTTCAATCGCTCTCTACAGTGTTTAAACGCCAGATGAAATCAAATCAATGGCTCCAGTAGTAGAAAGAGAAAACCTCCGTTCTTCAAGATCGGAAACCGCTTTCATGAAACCAGAACGGATTTCTGGTTTTCTAATCGCGCTCTCTATCAGGTTTAAATACCGGATGAAATGAAATCGATGGCAAGTGGAATCGAATTGAAGAAACCTCGACGGTTCGATTGCACGTAACGGTTGCGAGATCAGGAGACGGAGTAATGCGTTTTTTTGTTACGAAGCGTCCGATTTCTAGTCCGAAAACCGGTTTTCGGTGTGTTTGCGAGAGCTGGAGGAAGCAGTGGAAGAAGGTGTGGTTTTTTTGTTTCTTTTTCGCTCTCCTGTCGCTGTGGAAAACCAGACTAGGACGTTACGGATTCCCTGAAAACCGCTTTCCACGCGTTTTCATACGTATATATATATGTGCGGCTGCACTTGCCGTTTTATCGGTATTGTATATTTCGCGCGGAGATAATAAAGAGTGTTTGTGTGTCTCCCGAATAGGAGGGACGTTACGTGCGATTTGTGTCTCCCGAATAAGTTCGTTGCACTTCTAAACTTGTGGGGCCCAATTTAATTGTCCTGATTAGAGTGTGTGATATTAGCCGTTGATCAGAGGGTTTTTTTTTTTTTTCATTGTTTTGATTGATGGGGGACACCGGCGGATCCGGGATTTTCATTTTGGGCGTTGCAGGTAATGGTCAAGTTAAGAAGTCGAATAATAAAATAGAAAATTTTAAGGTATTTTTTAGGAGTTTTTGGATTCTTGTCGCACCCGCGTCTCAACACTTGGGTCCGCTCCTTGATGGGGATTGTATGTGTGAAAAGAATGGATTGGCTTAAGGTGGGTCCGATGTTTGAAATAGAAAATGGTTGATTTTAAAGTGGGGGTGCTTTGGAGAATTAGGTCATGTAGTTGGATGGAAGCTCTAGCAAGGTCATTCGGGTTGAAGGGGATTTGAGAATTCATGTTAAGGAGAACTACGAATTCTCTAAATACTGTAAAATCCATGTATAGAGAATTTGAAATTCTTAAATGTTGTCCATTGCATGGAATTGTAAATCCTCGTATCCCTTCTAACATTTGAAATGCTGAGAATTTAAGAATTTCTAAGGTATTTGTGATTTTTTAAGGTGGGTTGAGAGGGTTAGAAGGCATAATTTGAGCAAAAGAACGGTGACATTTGAAATGTTAATGGGACAACCATTATGTCAATTTGAGAAATCCTCGACATGAAAAGTTGCCATAAGAAATTCTTATGAATAAACGTATTCAAGTTCATTTCCTTGTTAAGGAAACTGAGACATTTCAGAATTTCAAAAGACAAAAGCGACTTTTCAAGAGAAAAGAGATTTAGTTTAAAAAAAAATTCGCATTGAATTTGAGAATTCCAAGTGCCTCTAAGAACATATATAATTTGACACCAACATCATAAATTTCTAATACTTACTATTTTCATTAGAAAAATCTCCAAACAAACAAATCCTTAATGATTATATAAACATATAAATTAATTACGGGGGAAATCAACTTAATATTAGAATCTCCACAGCACTTGATGGAAGGGTTTGAGCGGCCGAAGGGAGAATTAGCTTGATGCTGCATTGAGCTTGTATATGTGATAAAGAAAGGATTCAATGAAAAGAACATGATGGAGAATTTGCTTTGTATGATTTATGAATAGCTGAAGGATAGCTTGATTTGATAATTGTAGCCGCCATCGCATGAGGGTTTGTGATTTAATGGTAGTGATCATGGAATCATGGAATCATATCAAATTTTTGTGTGTGCCCCTCAACATGCCCGCAATGAAATCTACTACTTGTATGTTAGAAACGCCCTTTAAAATCAATCACCTAGAAGTATGTTCAAAGGAAAGCCTTGATGCAGCTTTTCAAGCATAAGATAGCATGTCAGCCTTCAATTCTAATATGATGATCAATGGCATATTTCTTGGTGCAAGAGCGTTCAAAGGACCAAGCTCTTAGCTTTTTTTGTTTTTTTTTTTTTTTTTTGGGTGTGTGTGTGTGGTGTGGGGGGGGGGGGGAGGGGATGTTTGGTAAAGAGAAAAGCTAAAGGGACGTATAAGCCGGAGAGATCTTGCTTTCCATGAGCCAAAGGCAAAGGTCACTCCAAAATTTATGTTTTGTCTGATGCAGGTTAATTGAATGAACTATTAAGGGAGATGAAGATTGGATTGGGCTATTAGTCGATCTTGTCATTTTGCATATCATAGAAGAGGTTAAGATCTTTGATTGAGTGGCTTTTATTTATATTTCTAGAACGTTTAATGAGGTGGTCCACCAATTTGCTAACTTTTAGCTTTTTAAAATGGGCCAATTTTGAGTGGAATTGTCTATTTGTTTCTGTTTGGTGGTCAGGTCTAAGATCTTTGATGTAGTTAGTTTATTTATTATTTTTGCTGGTTTGGTTTTTTAATAAAATCCCCGCCTTTAAACCCCCCACCCCCCCCCCCCCCCCCCAAAAAAAAAAAAAAAAAAAAAAAAATATTCAAAAAAAAATTCTCTTACAAGTTACTTGAAATCTTAAAGCTGTTACTATAATCATCAACAAGTGATTCCATTTTTCATCATTAATTACATGAGAATTCAGACTTTCTATTGGAAAGGTTGTACACCGTTTTTGTATAGTTTGGCACTCTCGGTGGATCAAGAATCAAGGCTAATGCTGTGTAACATTTTCAGTCCAATTCAAATTTTGAAAGAGAGAACCACTTGTTATTTTTTGAGAACATTTCCAAGACTAATATGATTATTTGAGATCATTTCCAAGACAATTGCTAGGCAGCATTAATGGTGCGCCAGCTCCCAAGGAGTAGGTGCTGAGTGTAGCATCCATCGTTCGCGCTGGACTCCTTGCATCCATGGTGATGGTTGCAGTGGTGCCAACAAAGACTGCACCCAAGTCCTTATTAACCATATGTGCTACATTCAGGGATTAATCATTATTTGTTTTTGTGGAAGGAGGGTGCCTCACCAATGTTGACCGAGCTGCAAGGATAATTTTGAAGCATTTGACTTAGAGAAATATCGAGTAGGGTGGAACTTCACGGTTGCTCACTTGCCGGCTCAAAATGTACTCGCTTAACCCAAAATTTTAACTTCAATAGGAGTTCATCTCAATGTAGGACTATTATGATTCAAAACACAATTAATACCATTTTACACATTATTAATCATATTTTTAATTGAAAGGTCAAATATAGGAGCAACTTCTATCGGAGCCAACTTTTATTTGAGTAAAAGTTGGGAAGGGGGTTTCATTTTGGGCAGCTCATGTTTTTAAAAGATGGGCCCTATTGTAGAGTTCCAGTCCTTCAACTCAGGATTTTTCCAGGTCAACAAAGGATTTAGAGTTTTTGCCTCTTCCATTTTCTTCTCTGAGTCGGCAGCAAGGATGCATTAGGTGATCCCCATTCTTACATTGGCAATGAGTCTGGGTCCCCTATCACAGCTATTCCTAAGAAGCTATGTAGAACTGCATCATTGAGCCCATATAAAGATGATTAAACGTTCAAACCCCCCCCCCCCCCCCCCCCCCCCCCCACTAAAAAAAAAAAAGAAAAAAAAGAGCATATCTTCAAATTTTGGTCTAATAGGAACGAGTCCTATTGTCCGATTGACCATATGACAGAAATTTGATTAACACAACATTAGCTTCAACTAATGCACCCTTTTTTGAATAAAAAAAGGATAAAATTTTATACAGTTAGCATCTTGATAGGGCCAAACAATATCTCAGCGTTTCAACGAAAAAAGGGACCCAGACTCGTCTAGCCGCAGCAGATCCGGGCTCATGGGTGATGTGAGAGACCTCTCACCTTTCGAGACGTGTTGTTCACAAGATCATGCGAAAAGTACGCAGCATGGGAAAGGAGAAAGACTTGTGATATTCCAAAGTTGTTGGCAACCTCTCTCTTCCTTCAATTCAAACTCCTTTCCACTCCTTTTGCCTTTGGCCGAATTGCATATAAAAGTTTCATTCTTAGGTTGTTTGATGCTGTTTTCTTATGAGAAAGCAGGAGAGTCTTTCGGGTGTCGTGATGAGCACGGTCTCAAATGTTTATAAGAAAGAAAGAAAGACTTAAATGGCCGGTCCATTCAAGGTTTAGGAGAGTGGGACCATGGCCGGTCCATTCAAGGTTTAGGAGAGTGGGACCATCCTTGGTACTTCTCACTGCTATGGCCAACTATGCAAAGCAATATATAAACAGAAATTAAAGCAGAAGATTCTACCAGGTGTCGTGGTAACCACGGTCTCAAGTGTTTTTAAGAAATGGCCGGTCCAACAAAGGTCTAGGAGAGTGATTACCATCCTAAGCTTTATATGACAAAATCCTAAGGTACAAAATCCTTTGTTTTGAGAAACCCCTTAGATGAGACCTTAAAAAGATTTAATTTTATTGTTTAACTTCTTCACCACCCAAACAATAATCCTGGGGCCCACCGTTACTCTCATATATCCAACGAGCAATGAGTGGTGCCCACCTTCCTAAATTAGAACACCCAAAAGTCAAAATTCTTTCCTTGAACTAGCATTAGGTCAAACTATCCCTCTCACTAGGGTTGGGTCCTCTTTCATATTTTACTGCATGTTTAGAACGGAAGATATTCTCCTCCGAGCAGATTGCACGTGGAGTCCAGCTATTTGGGGATTCCCTCGGCCCTACCTTTGACCAATTCAGCCTTTCCCACACTCTTAAAGTTCCATGATATGCCAATTTGGCCATTTTCATTATTGTGGAATATTTACTCACTATTGGATTGAATTTCAAAAAAATCTATAGTGAAAAACATTATTAAACTTTTAAAAATGTAAAATCAAGGACCGAGATAATATGATGGCACTCATTCCTTGCGTGATTCTTACTCGTGAAGAGACCCTTTCATCTACTTTAACCTCAATGAATGATAGGAATGCATCTACTATACTTTCTTCATTGTTGTAGTTTTATCGATAATCATCATCAAAATTTGGGGTCACCTTCTCGTTCTATAGAAAATCGAGTATTTTTTTTTTTGTGGTTTTTATAATTTTGGTATGAAGTATATGACTGTTCATATCTTAGTATATTTAATGAACAAAGAGACGAAGATTATGTGCATTTTAAAATACCAAGCAGTGGAATCCAAATCATCGTTTAACTAAATAGGGACATGTCTCTTTCTCACCTAAGTCCTTCCCATTCAATGTCCTGTGCAAGGAAGACAGCCAACATTGAAAACGCCCCCTCTCTAACATTTTAATTACAATGGAAACCTGGGTCTCTTCTTTTTTCTCTTCAGTCTTGGTAAGTTTACTCTTTAATTATTATTTAATTAGTCCTTATTGAGTATCTTATCGTAATTAAAGGCGGAATAATTTGATTTGCATCATATATGGATTAGGGCAATTCGTTTCCTTTAGAGATTAGAAGGGTTTTGTTTAGTCCCAAAAGCTAATAAGAATCCATGCAACATGACCTCCTTTATTTCTTCAATGGAGGTTTTGGTTCTATCTTTGCATCTTTGCATGTTAAGCAACTCTCCTTTTGGGAGAATTTGAGATATTCTTTGCTGATAGAGTTTTTATTGATTATTTACTGAACACTTGTTTATTCACATCTACTTCATTAGCAAGCTATGCTAAGTTTTCACTGCATTTTCTATTTTAATTATTTTGACTTTGGACTTTGGAGAGTCCACTGATTTGAATGATTATATTACATATTCAAGATTCAGCCATCCTTATCACAGAGTTAATGGACCATAGTTACCTGGAAGCTGAGGATTATTTGCATTTTTTTAGTGAAGATGACTACATTAAACGTTATTGATGACTTGAGTTGCCTGGAATTACAATAGTCTTGTTGTCTGCCTTAACCATATACAGATAGCTAGTGTTAGATAGGTAACCCAAAAGAGCCCTTGCTAATGGCTACATCACTTTGTTGATATTTGTTTCACATTTCCATGTATAATAAAAGGGGCAATTTTCCCTTGTGGGAGCCTGCATGGCAAATGTGTAGGAAATTCGGTGCCCTGTACAAAATGGCAAAGATGGAGTTTTCTCAGGGTTTTACTTCTCACTTCATTTTTCATATCTGTTTGTTACATTTATGGCACGTCTGCGTACGTCCACATAAAATCGGTTTTTGGGCTTTTTTTTTTTCTTTTATAGATTTTTTTTTCAACCCTCAATGAAAATGCTTATTTGCGGAATCACAGAAAATTTAACTCATTTTTATACTTTTCTTTATGGAAAATCAATTACACCATATGTGAAAATTCTCCAGCATAAAAAGCAGCCAAATTTAAAAACGGCGCTCACAAACATTCCCTTACGATGTGTCTGTGTAATGCGGTAGAAGAGGAGGAACCACGAAAACATCTTTCCTATGGAGGAGGTCAGACTTTCAAATCCTCACGTACGAGTAAAAAATGTTGACTTGAAAGTACCAAAGAAGAGAAATGCGTAGAAACACACCTTATATAAGAATTTAATGTATAGGCTAGCTTATGGATGCACACATTAACTAATTTGTATTGTTGGAACATATCTTTTGAGGAAAAGTTTTTTGTAAGAGTACTACATTTGCAAATCTAGCTCCATGAGGCCCACTAGGTTCACATTTGATTAGTACAGCCCATTTTGCACTATTTTCATCCAATGACCTGGCACTAGGCCCAAGATTACTCTCATCAAATCTTCAGTTAAAAAATAAACAGCCACTAAACTCTAAGGCTGTTAAATCAAGGGAAAGGGTGTTATGCGTTTTTGGGCTGATTTTCGTATAACCCTCATCCATAGGGTGACCTATCTATCTACATTTCCTCCCAACTAATAGGCATCTTCTAAGTGGGCACCACAAGCTGGACCGTATATAAACAATTTGTTGTTTCTCGTAGGAGAAAATTTTTCCATCTTTGAATTTGAAATTATTAAAGATGTTCCGATCAATTGGCTTTGAGATCGATGGCAGACTCAGGATTTCCGTTTGGGTGGTGCGGGCAATGGTCAGTCAAATAATCAAATCAAATCTTTAAAATGTCTTATCTAAGGGGTTTCTTGAATCTCACGGGTACGACGACCGCACCTTCGTGCTAACACTTGGATCCGCCTCTGTTTGAGATGGATCTAAATAATCTACCGACTGCTTTTTAAAATTGAAAAAGTGGCAGAGTTTATAGGGATTACAAGCCTAGCAAATATAAGAGCAAGTTTTGACACCAGCATTTAAAAAAAAAAAAAAAAAAAAGAGATTAGGTCCATAGAATACTTTCATTGTTAAATTCAAGCACAAAAAATGGACAGTTGGGTCATCCAATAAATCTAATTTTTTTCCCCATTATTGCATTTAGCTCATCAGGGGCCTAAAATCTCCCCCACAACATTTCCATTCAATCAGGATCCAGATCCTTTTGTCATATTCTGCAAGAGTGAATGGATCACCTGGGTGAAGACAGTCATGAGGACAATGATTCTTTCTAGAAAAAATAATATTGCTAGCGTAATCATAGGTTGAAATATCAGTATTGTATTACTATTGGCCGGGTCAAATTGTCATGTGCTGGCCCTTTTTGTGGTGTGAATTGCCTGTTGCTTGATTTTATTTTGGGCTAGAAAATAAAAGTAGTCTTTGTCAGTTTGGATCATGTGGACTCATATTAATGATACAGGTGTAAATTCATATTGAGATACTATCAGTTCTTTGAAAATCCAATACAAAATTATGAGCTGATATATAGATTGAAATAAAACCCTCTCCTGAGAGGCGTTTGTTATGGTTTGCATGAGAAATTAATGTTTTTATCAACCACCCCCACCCCCCAGATCATAATTGGCACTTCCTAATTTGATATTAATCCAAATTATTTAGAATTGAATTTCATAAGATAGTAACTTAAGAAACCATTAAACTTCCGGACCCCTAAATCAATGAACGTAATGATCTAATTTAGATGTTTTTTTTTGTCCAAAACTATCCAATAATGAGACCTTTCCATCACATTACTGCCTCTTATGATCCAAGTGGATCTCGATCATAAGAGGTTTAGAAAAATTTTAGGAGCACATCTTGCACACAGGACTCACAGTTCGCAGCACCTAGTGGGGTCCACCTGATCACCAATTAGAATGGGCTACACAATCCCCCTCGGTAAATTCCATCAGATCCACTGGGTTTGCACCGATATGTTGGGATTGAACTGTTGGATCGAGAGTCATTTTTTAATATAGAGACATTAAAGTCGTGGGCAACGAATCAAGGGGATACGATGATCTGATGCGCCTGAAAGTTTCTTCAAAGTTAGGCCCATCTAGATATTTGGATCCCCCTCCTTCCCCTTTATTGGTGGGGCCCTCCATGGGCCTCACAACGAGGTTCACACAAGTGTGCAGGGTAAGAGGTGCGTACGTAGTGAATAACTTAAAATCATTTACCGATCAAAAAAGAAAAACTTAAAATCATGACTTTGATCAAATATCCAAATATTCTTAATGAGTTGAATCTATTATAGATTAGCTAATCCATCAAATTGTCTTTTACTTGTTCCTACCTGTATAACGGTTGTTAGATTGACTCTGAAAGTCATTTTCTACATAAAATTATTGGTCTAACAAATCTAAGGACTTAAGATTTGAAAGGCAAAAAGAAGTCGTGCATGTGGTGCGTTTACTTCCACTAAAAGTAGAGAAAAATGTAAATTTCACAAATACGTAGAACTTGAATTTTATGAACTTAGGGAAACTTAAAAAATGTTACAGTGGACTCTTTTCTGATTTTCATAGGTGTCATTTGGCAAGTCTTAGGGCCATCAAAGGCCCGGTTAGGCCCAATGTCGTTGAAGCCCTACCCTAATATGCGGGCCAGGCCCAATGTTGTTGAAGCCCTTGAATCCCTTCCCTCATGAGCTAGCTAGGGCCGGAACTTCGAAGGCCTAATTAACAGAAGAGAATCAAATTTCAATTTTTTTTCTAAACTGCCAATGCCTTAACTTTTCTTCTCTCTCTTAGCTTTGGACTGTCAATGTAATGCAATATGACATTATAGAAATACCACTACTACAATCTAAATTAGCATGATAGCTAGGCGAGAATTTACTATCCCAAAGAAGACTATTTGATGGTTTTGGTAAATCTTATTTTTTAACTCATTAATTTTAGGCTATTGATAGAATGTGAATCATGCATGATTTATATATTTATATAAAACTTACATAAGAATCACATGAAAACCACAAAATTAAGAATCATATAAAAAAGTTAATATAAGAATGCATAAGCACCTTCATAAGAGTCAATTAAGAATCATGCTCAAATAAATCCACGTACATATAAATAAGAGAAATAAGATGGTTGGGCCCAGTATTCTCCAAGTCCAACCCCTCGAATTGGCAGGCTTACAAAAATGTTGTCCAAGTCCAACTCTCGGCCATTTTTAGAAAAACATAAAAGGCCTTTACAAGTTTTTTGAGAGCTAGGCTGGGCTGAGAAACCCTTCATAGGTGGACCCTATTTATAGCCTTATCAAGCCTACTTTTCACGTCTATGTGACTTAAAACTAATTCAAATAAATGCTTGAGTGCTTTAAATTATTTGATAAACTTTTTTGGATGTCTGATTTATTTAGCTTTAAGTCTTTTTTTCTCTTTTTCAAAATGTGATCAAAAGGTAACTATTTCATATATACATGAATGCCTAGCGCAATCAAACACCTTTTCTTTTTTAGCTTTTTTGATAAGCCAGATTTGTCTATACTATTTTTTCTTTATGACAAATCTGCTGGTACTACTTTTATTACATGACAACTTTTTCTCATATAATTTTTACATTATGAAAAATTGGCCTTTTCTAATTTAATCAAACTTACGAAATAATTTATTTGTAAAAGGGTCTAAACAAAATAATTCTATTTCAAACGGATATATTTGAATCAGCTCTATTTCAAATAGATAATGCTTGCAAAATAGAGCCTTAATCATCCAAAAGAATACTTTCAGGTATCTGTTGTGTCAGTCTTAGCTTTGATATTGCTATGGGGTGAAGAAATATGAGTAAGACTATTACAGGGAAAGCAAGTCGCCTTCGGACATGTTTGTGATCCACATCTTGTAGGAATCGTGTGGCCCGCATGCCACGGGTCCCACGTCAGATCAAGCAGGGCTGATGCCAACAGAGAATACAATCCCACTTAATGTAAGACTTGATCTGGTCCCACTAATAAGACTCCCAATAGGATTAGGGGATGTGAGTTTCTTAGCGAAGAAGTCTCTAGTAAGTATCATTCTTTGGGACTTGTCTATATAAGATAAGGAGCCATAGGGTTGGTATTATTCCATCTCACTGGAGAGACAAGAGGCAAAGAGATCTACAGACCTTCCCAATCGCCGGAACGCACATAGATCTCCGGCCGCGTGTCGGAGTCTCTGCATCCAAATCCATCACATCTTACTATGAGGAAACTAACCCCCATCTATAGAAAACCAGTGTAATTAAGTCTACGTGCATGTTTTGACTGAAAAACATGAGATTCACGAGTCTAGTAGAAGTTTGTGTTTGGTTGCCATGGCGTAAGCAAAGATCTTCATAAGAACGTACTTGACTGATCCTACCGTCATTGAGTTTGGTAAAAAGCTCCCATGTCTCACATTCTGAACTTTTCCAAATCCTCTCCGCGCGCACATAGTGTGAGAACATACCAACCATAGTCAAGATATGTGGGCAATTAGGTATTTAGATTAGGATGGATTTTGTGTGGATTAATATAAGTCAAGATCCATGCCCCCTCATATTGGTTGTTGCATATAAGGTCACAACTCACAAATGACAATAGCTCAGTTAAGGGCTATATGAACTTTCCTCGTATTTCTTTTATCCATTCCTAACTTACCTTTCATTTTTGTCCTCTATACTTTGATATTATTTGAGAATCTTAAGAATACTAGCCATTATTTTGAATGTTTAGTAGGGACTGCTTTTTTTTCATGTGGGACATGCAAAGTTGAGCAAGTAGTGATTAGAAAATCTCAAGCGAAGGATATAAATTGACATCCATATAGGTAATGTGCCCCTCCTTTTACATTCTTATATTCCAAATTATATGATTGGGAGGAATATTGATTTTGAATGCACACCCCATGTGGAGACCAATTTGGCTGGTGTCACTTGGTTGCTAATAGCCTAGATGTGTGAAACATCCCACATACTAGGGATTAGCCACTCTTCTTCTTGCCTTTATACACAACCAAGCCCTTTGTATATTTGATGTGGGTGTGGGTACATGAGAAAAACAATAGAAAAACTGGCATTTGTGGTTGGAATCCATGTTAAAACATGTGAAGACAATCATGGGCACTTGGGAATATTTATGCACTAAGTGGAGTGTCCCTCTCTCAATCGTTTCCATGTAAGCAAGATAGATGCCAAGGAATGTTTAAACTAAGGTGGGCTAAGTGGGATTTTGGTCCCCTAGGGTCGTACATATGTGACTTTCTTTTGACCTAGTCTGAGGCTTTCATAGCCCTGGGATCAATCATCAAAGCTTAATTTAGAGCCTACCCACAATAATAAATAGGTTCACACTTTAATAAGCTAATAAAGTTCCGTTGGGCCCCATTATTAGCTCTTTGGGGAATGCAAATTCCATGTAGCTAGCCTCTTAACAAATTAAGAGAAGGACATGAGTCCTATGTGGAAGTTACTATTGTGATATTTGTTTGGTCCTAACCATCTCATTCTCATGTGATTGTCCATTATAATACAGTGCATAATTAGTAAAGCAATAGATAGAATAATTGAAAGTTAGCTCAAAAATAATGCACTAATTCTGTCGGGGCACTTTTCTTTGAGAAATGGAACTTTCATGGAAACTCCTCTCTAACAGGGAGTCAAGGACACAAACAGGGAGTTCCACATACAAAGCACCAAATTCTTTAACCAAGCAAATGTCTCTCACCGAAGAGTGTCTAAATTAGTGTAATCCAAACATGAGAGATTGGGATGCATAGTCAAGTCATGTTGGGAGGAGATCATTGGTAAAAAATAAAGTCAATTATTTTGTCTGGAGTGGATCCCCAGGTTTATGTTGCTGGCATTGGAACTCCATAGTCGAAGATCCATTCAAATTAACACCATCTTCAATGTCAATCGCCACTAATCCTAGTTGCAGGATGTAATGAGATACATCTCAATCAAGATGTACCCAAGACCAAAATACATACTACCAATATATAGAAAAGGTAAATAATTGAAGATACATCTCAATCAAGATGAAAAAAGAGAGAAGTACAGAAAAAAAAAAAATGGTCTTGTGGGGGTTCTTTTTGTTTTTTAATGACATTTTAGCAACAAAAAAAAAAGAAAAAACAGAGAAAATGGCCTTCTATGCAGAGGAAAAGAGAAAACTCTGGTAGCTTTGGTCGAAGAGAAGAGGAGAGAATCATATATGTCAGAATCCCTTTTTTGCTATTCATTTAGAGAAAAAAGCTTTTTCATTATCTCGCATAACAACTTCAATTAAAATTTAAATCACTAATATTATTCAGGACTTGTTTGTTTCATGTAATTGAATACATAAAAATGATAAGACTTCTATTTGTAAGATATGGTTAGAATTGAAGAAGCAAATATGAATTTTCAACAATGACCACCAAATTATCTCCCCTCTCATGGAAAAAGGATCAAAGATGGAAAGTGAATAGCAACCCACCACCACCCTAGCAATTCAAATCCTTGGAAAGTAATTAGCTAGGGACGCATCTTCATCGGAAAAGGCTCAAGAGGAGGTGGAATGTGAATAGAAACCCAATATGCACCACCACCCTAGTAATTCAAATCCTTGGAAAGTAATTAGGGATGCATCTACATCGCCACCTTACATCTTTCCTCCTAACCTCTTTAACAATTGTTATTGGAGCTTGTTTGACCATAAATTCCTAAATACTCACTTTATATGCAAACTAACAACCCCTTAGTGTCAAACACTAATATTAACTAAAATAAAACTTGTACTGCTTATAAAACTAGTTGCATCATGAGAATCCTAATCTAGTAATAACTTTTACCAAATGTATCGATAAAAAAAAAAAAACAATTGTTGGACATATTGGTGATATAGATCATCGAATTGAAATAGGCCGGTGTAGTTTTATTTTTAGTTAAAAATAAAATACTAGTCTATATCAGCCCATATTAAACTTTGTTATCCATTATCATCCTATATTAATTATCCGATTATTATATCACAATGCAGGTATGAATCAAGTATCACACAAATACCTTATATCACCTTCTTGAAAAGCCAACAGATTTTGATCAAATACAACATGTTTTGTTCTACTTTAAATTCATGGAGTGGAGAAAAGAAAATAACGTTTATTATATTCGAATAAGACAAGTTCTACTCTCACTTACATGCGTGCATACAACAAATGATCAGAGCACATGTGTGCATGAGCTTAACAAATAGGAACTCATCTGGTAGCTAGGCCCCAAACAGTGGTTATAAAGTCTGTCCTGAAAAGGTTTGTAAACTCTATAGTTGGCACGTCACGCTGATGATCAGTAAGCCTGTGAGTGTTTAAGATTTATAGTGTAAATTACTAAAGTCGCAGGGCACTTTGAGGAGTGAATGAAAGATTATTTAAGTGAATTGAATCATGTGCTTACAGTTGTAGGTTTGGTTGCCCTTGGCTATGCAATCATCTCATCTATCATGGGTTTTAATATTTATCAGAGTAGTACAATAGAAGTTTCACAAACTTTGGTTGTAATATATGAGCAAAATTTTATGCTACAGACCCTTCTACATGTAATGTAGATGAATATTTTTTACACCCCATCGTGGGGGCTGGGACCCATGATAGGAGAGCCCACATATGCGGGAAGAAAGTCTCCACACAAGTGGGAGAGGACAGCATACCTAAGAATCGAACCCGGACCAACTGTGTGGCCAAATCAATTGAGACCTGATTGCTGTATGTCTTTCCTCTCCTCCGTTCCACCTCAACACTGGTTCTCATAAAATTGACTCTTGATCAATACATGTTGAGCGTATTATTCTATGTAGAGGAGCTTTTTCCCCAGGGGAGTTCTGCAAGGTTGCTTTATGAGATTTCCAAACTTTGTTTATAGTGTCAGAGGCATATTATTTGGACGGCAGGAATTGAAAATGCAACGGGCTGTAGAAAGCACAACTCTCCAATTTGTAGAATCCGCACTGTTTAAAACCTCAAAATAATACGCAAGCGAAATTAAAATAGAGAAAAATAGTTATGAGAAACAACAAAATTGCAAGGGAAAAAGTTAAAATATATGCATGATTTTGTTTTAATCCAAGAGAAACATTTTTACTTACAAATGGTTTACTGTAGTATAAGGAAAGGGATATAAACTCACATATTATTAACTTCTTTTCACTCTCTTCTCTTGTATATTTCTTTGTCCTTGTTTGTATTTCTCTCTCGCCACATCTTTACTCCTTTTTGTTTCGTGTTTGTTGAAACAGAGATTCATTAAGATGAAGCAAGACAACAAACAACAAACAAAACAAAACCTCATCTCTAGACACCCATGTGTTTTAAATGACTTAAAAAAATTAGGAAGATTTCTTTTACTAAACCATTGTACAATTTTAATTTAGGAATATAGTGGGCCCCTTTTGAAACATTGAAGACGGACACTAACAATGCATTTCTCCTATGATATGTGACTAGACATAACACCACTCATACATTTTAGTTCTAAATAGGATCCAAATTCTACCATTTTTTTTTTATATTTTTTTATAAATAGGACACGATCAAGCCCAACCATGATGAAGAAGATTTAGGTCATCCATCAACAAAACACTAATTGAAAATATAAATTGTACAAGAGGTAGAAGATGAAGAATATTGTAAAGACACCAGCACAGATAAGACCTCACTCAGTTCACCTAATCAACTAGGGTTCCTCCATTGGTTGTGCATTGGGTGTATTCCAATCCTAAACGTCAAAAGATTGTCTTAGCCAAAAGGCTGAGAATGGTAAAACATCAAAGACTATCTATTAGCTCTAGCATATATAGAGCAATTTTAACATTAGGAGATAATAATGATGGTTTAAGCCACATGTCTAAATGCACTGGACTTCTCTTGTGAAAGTTCTAAAAACATGTACAAGCCTCGTAGCATTTCCCCTATAACATAGGGGCTGCTGCATTCATTGCCGTGAATGGAGAAGACGGTAGATAATGGAGGATTTGGATAAGGAAGAGATGGGGAGCGACTTAGACGGTAATAGAGGGCTGTATGGACACCGTTTGTGCTGTCAAAGTTAGGAATGACTTTTTTCGTACAACGGCGACCTATCAATAACTTTTCCGTAAAACCCTTTAAATGAAAACTCACTTATTTACGTAAACCTTTATTTGAAACTTTTAAATCCAAACCAAAAACATCATAAACTGAAAGGGTTAAACTCCATGATAGTTTGGACATTATGACGGGTCCATATGCATGTGAACCCACAGCCACAAATTGGATGTATTGATGCACCACAAGATGAGTCATCTTTATATATCCTTAGGTAAAAATCTACATTAGATAGAAAATAGACCTATTTGTGATCAATGGATATGATAAAACCATCATCATGTGGCATCAATGATTCCTCACGCACGCATGGCATTAGCATGATGTGAGCAAAACCAGACAGGCCCAGTGGGGAGCCTTTTATTTTTTATAATGTAAAAGGGTAAATAAATGTTTATATGTACTTACTATGAGTAATGTTTAAAAATATTATCTGAATTTGTAATGAGTGATCAGAGAGGCAAAGCTTTCTTTTCATGCCATTTGTCACCTACTTGAGCCCCCCTCTGAAACCCCCTTGTGCTTTTCTTCTCTCTTACATTCATGGGTCATCATAACTCATTATGATTATGGGATTTGGATTAGCTTTCATATTTATATATTTAGAGTTCCACTTGCATTTCTGTGGATCAATTTTATTCTATGTGTGAATTGAAGGTCAAACTTGTCCTCTTTGCTCTCTCTGTGAGAGAGAGAGTGTGTGTTTTTAATGAGAACCATATTGTTACTTTCAGGAGGATATGATTGAAAAGAACTTTGGTGGGCATCTGTCATTCTCTGAAATGAATACACCAGAAAGTAATGGGTCAAGCCAGGTAAATGAAATGAAAACGACTGTTAATGAAAACTCAATTTGGAAGGATAGAGACTTGTATAGAGGGTCATATGAAGTTCATATAGGCTCATGAAAATTAGAAAGGAAGACTCAGTCGCGTTCAACAGCCATGAGTAAAAAGGTTTCCATGATCTCCAAGACCAAGAATGGCTGCTTTGGACCCCACCTCCGGGTCAATGGAAATATGCAGCAAATACTAGAACAGGAATCCTAAGTGGGTTGGGTTGGGTTCACCGTTCACATTGTACCTGGCTCAGACCCGTTTCCTAGACCTGTACTTGAATATAGTCCCTGTTGACAAAGCCCTACCCATGTGTGAATCCATTTAAAGACTCGAAATTGTACCTGCTTTCCAATTGTTACTCCCAGTTGAATTGATATCTTGGGAAAATCATGCATTCTAAAATCATTATACCTAAAGGCCATGGATCAAGGAGTTCAAATAATCTAATAGAGCTGGAATTTTACGTACAACTAAGTTCCATTTAGATCTTTCGACCCCCCTCCTTCACGATAATTGGCATGGCCCCGAGTGAGCCTACAATGGGTTCTACACAATGGGAACCGGAACATAGCCCATGTTTAATGTGTATGCATGTACATAGCATCGGACAATGTCACGGGGTATTGGTGTCCTCAGGCATGAATTTCATGGAACTTGACCTAGACTGATTTTTAAATGGGTCTAAATTGATTGGACCCATATCTGGTTTTTATATGATGAAAGTCCATGTACTTAGTTGAATGTAAAACACAACCTAGAGATGTTTCTTTGGAAATACCAGAACAGGTAAATGGTTACATGTAA
Organism: Litsea cubeba; assembly: GCA_012931725.1. NCBI lineage: Eukaryota > Viridiplantae > Streptophyta > Magnoliopsida > Laurales > Lauraceae > Litsea > Litsea cubeba. The sequence goes on from CM022952.1 coordinate 12,724,302, forward strand.
ATTTATTTTCTAATAAGGTTCAGCCGAAGCCCATGTCTGGAGTTTCTTTGGGCTTTCCTGACAACAGGTTGGTTCAGGCTATTTAGACTAACGGGCTGCTGTGGGCATAACTAGGTCCTCCCAAGGCCTGTTAATAAAATCATGCAATATGTTTAGGTCAATCTGATCTATCACTGTAGATGAATGATATTCATGAACCAAAACCCTTCTCAACCATCCATTGTTATATAATGTCTAAGACTGAGCCCATCTCGACTCAATTAACCCACAACTCCATGCCTGTAGCCTTAGCTCTTGCTTGATTATTTATTGCAGCCCAAAGCTCAGGCTTGAGATGAATTTAAGCTTTGGCTCCAGCCCACATTTTTGATAAAACTGGAAGCTAAGCATCATCAGCTCAAGCCCATCCATTGTGAGCTCATCAGTCCGTTCAGAGCAGTTTGCAAAATTTGTTATTAGAGGAATATATACAGAGGGGGGTGTTCATGGCCGGATTAGGGCGCGCGGGCCAGGACTTCTCCAAGCCAGCTTGTTTATTATTCATCCAAAATCCAGTCTTAGGCCTGAAATGAGGCAAACACCCAGCCCATTTGCAAAATATATACAATCGTGTGAAATATTGATGGCCTTCGAGCATATTTAGGCCCAAGTCTGTTTCATTTAATATCCAGCAAATTTAGCCAATGTAAAGTTGCATAGGCGTAGAAGCTAAAAACAGAGTCCAGATCCAGCCTTATCATGAGGGTGAGCTTGGGTCAGGGTCGAGCCGACAGAGCCCATGAAAATGTATATGGAATTCATCACCTTGTTTAGATCCCAACCCATCAGTGTGGGTTTGGACAATTGGTGTTTTATTTATTTATTTTCTTGTTAAAGACAACTGAGGATTATGTTTATTATCATATTACACAGAGGAATGAACACATGATGATCCAATGGTTCTAACCTCCTGTATGACAAGTACTGCAAAGGCACCATTCATTGAGCTGAATCCACTAAAGCATAGTGGTGCAGGCCCAAATTTCTGTCGAACAGAATGGGCTTTTTTGGCAATTCTACTTATAGAGTTAAAGTAAGGTAAAGCCCCATTTTTCAAAAAAATAAAATCTCATCAAAAGCATTTTATCTCAAAGCTCCCACCATATTTCTAAAAAAAAAGTCAAAATGTAACCATTAAAAGACAAAAAAAACTTCACTAGCTTTTTACAAAAAAGTACTTAATCTTTTTTTGTTATTTTATTGTATTTTTTGCTGGTAGCTCAGTGGCTCGGAGAGGTGGGGATCAACCCTCGGTTGCCCCCTTGAAGGTGCAAAAGCACATGCCACTGAGCTATCAATCCATTAGCAAGCAAGGGGTGGTAATATTATTCAACCAGACGAAGAAATTTACAAAACAATGTATAGCCATCTCGGAGGTCATGAAACCAGCAGCAAGGCCTGAAACACATTTCAAACCAATCTTTGCCATCATGGGTGAGCTGTACAATTAAACCACCAAGAGATATAACAAAAGTCCATTTACCCAAAAAAAATTATATAGTCACAAAAAACTTGGTTAAATAAAAAAAAATCAGGTGTATATGTTTCATTTTTTTGACTCCGTTCGCTATCCTACCAAAATCTTAAGGTATTTTTAGTAGAAGCAATCATAAATACTTTTCAATACTCCTCGTTGGGTGGAGCCCACTTCTCAACATTCACCACTTCCAAAGCATCAGAAAAAACCACCTCTTTGTTGACACCTCTTTATTGGGTAAGTTTATATTGGGTTTATGTCTTGTATATCGGGTTTACTAGAGTGGTCTACTGAGTTGGGCAAGGACAAGGTTCGGGGTCAATGGTATTTTGGTCATTGTATCGGAACTTTCTTAACGACTAAGAAAGTGGTGTAGACGGTGTAATCTTAACCTTAGACTCTTAATAGAGTCCATATGTGAATCAGTACTCTCTTGCCGTGATGTAGACGCATCGACATTCACGAAAAAATCCTCCATGTCTCATTATGTGGCATGATTGTTCGGTCTTCTTCTGCATGCATTCGCACAACATATTCACTGAATCACTGCGTGAATGATTGCACATGCTCTTTGGATGTTCTTTTGGAGATTCCTACACCAGCTTCTTTGGATGTTCTTTTAGAGATTCCTGCCAACCCCCAAAACACCCCCCCCCCCCCACCAGCTTCCCCAGGATTCTTTAGAAGCAACATATGTATAGATTCAGGCAACTTCCCCATAGTCCAATCAAATCTGACTCATACTAAAAACATTCAAATATATTTCTTACCTTAATTTCAACTTATCAAACAACCTGACCTTCCTACTGATATAAGATATTCCACCATAATAAACTTTACATTCTTTATGAAGAGTATGATAACAAATAGAGAATTTTACCTGAAAAATCTAGGAGCAATACTGGAAATAGCGATCCATAAAAAAACGCCTATACTGAGATCGGCTAGAACAAGGCGATAGCCAAAAGGAATTACTAAATAGCTTAGTAGAATTGATATGACCGCTATAGATGGCCCCATACTGAATAAACGAACATCTCCTCTAGATGGGAGAAGATCCTCTTTCAAAAGTAGTTTGGTCCCATCTGCTAGAGCTTGAAGAATTCCCAAGGGGCCGGCATATTCAGGCCCGATACGTTGTTGTATCCCTGCAGATATTTCTCTTTCTAACCACACAATCACGAGTACGCCTATTAAGACTCGTTATAGGCCAAAAATACCATCAATATCTTATAAAGACCACAGTAGTCCCAAAGGTTTGTTTGGTATTTTTTTTAAAAACTTTTTCTCTAAGTAGGGATAATCCCCAGACCCCAAAACCCTTTTCCCATTTTTCCCTATTCGACTTCTTCTCTTTCCCTCCATTTATCTTCCTTTCTCTCCCAACCGGTCGGCAACGGCAGCATAGATCGACACACCTGCATTTCTTCCTCCCCACCTGCATTTCTTCCTCACCGCCGGTACCAATCCCTGAAAGAAACACACTTTTGATAACCAATATCAGAGCATAATAGGAGAAAGATTATGTTTTCATGTTTAAAATTATGTTTTGTTCCTAAAAATCAAAGTTTGTGGACTGATTAGAAAGGTTAAATTCGGACTTGGTATGTGAATAGTGAAAAATTCTATACAATTTCAGCAGATTCAACCTGACTTAGTTCGAAAAGTGTACGAGTTGAAAACCAAGCAAACATGATTGTTTTGTCCTAAAAAATAGCAGATTTCAAGCATATGATAAGAACTTTGAGACCCCAAAATTTCAGCCAAAAAAACCCTTTGGAACCGGGTTAACCAGTGGCCTAAACAGAGTGGCCTAAACAGGGGTACTCAGCATGGTTGTAGCAGCCGACCCGATTGTTCGAAAAGTGCGCGAGTTGAAAATCAAGCAAACGTGATTGGTTTGTCCTGAAAAATAGCAGATTTGAAGCGTTTGCCTAAAAGGGGTACTCAGCATGGTCGTAGCAGATTTTCAGATCAAAACTGTTCAACTATGCATCTTTAGGAGATAATAACTTCTTCATCTTAATTCCCTTTTCATTTCTGTGTTTTTTTTTTTTTTTTCATGCAACGTCAATGTTAGAATTACAACCATCAGATATAGGTTTAATTTGGATCATCTTAGGTAAGTCGTACAATCCAGTGAAAACAAGCATGTGCACAAGTTTTCTACACTTAGAATTTTTCAACATTCATTAGACTTTTAGAAACTTTTCTAGATTTGCATTGTTTGCATTTAGGGACTTATAAGTCATCCAAGGGTTAGTAGAAATGACCATAAATCATCCAAGGAATTCCACCAAAACCTACAATTTTTTCCCTTTCATTGGCAGAACCAACACTTCCATACATGCCCAAACCCACCCTCATCTGATTAAAGCATATAAACACATTCAATAAGGACCAATCAATCTTTATCAGACAAATAACCGGAACAAACTCCAATCCTACATAAAGTTATCACCTTTTCTCCAAAAACAAGACCGGTAGGATATCTTTCCAAAATTTTCCGGTCTCCACAATCAAGATAATGATAAAAAACAAAATGAAATGGCCATTTCTGGCTTCTTGGTCATCTCTAAAAGCACATAACAACAAACAATATACAGTATAACCTTTCTTTTGAGCTGTTATGAAAAAGCTTAGCCCACTGATGAATTATAGGACTTCACATGAGATTTTCAGTTTTTGATAGGTATAAATTGAATGGTAACGGAATTTCAAAAAGGGGTGCAACAGGATGACTTCTCATGAGGTAATCTATCAAGAATCAAGGGATCCAAACTCATCTTTCTCCATATCAATTAATAAGAAATGTAATCCACTAATGGCCGGCAGCACAAAAACGTTGTGGGCTTGTTTCTTTCATTTAATTGAAGTCCCAGGATTGTAATTTTGTTTTTTCTTTTCTCTTTTTTTTTTTTTTTCAAGTGGTTAAAAATGAAGAATCAAAGATGAATATCCAAAGACCGAGAATCAAGTAACCTCTACCTTAACGGAAATTAAATGGATGGAAGAAGGGAAATGAATTCCAAGCCATCACCCTACTAATTTAAATTCTAAAAAGGTTAATGTCCCATCTACATTTTGACCTTTGATCCGTCACCCTTTACCTCTTTAATCATTCTTAGGTGGAACTAATTTGACAATGGATTCACGTCTACATTCGGCTCTTATAAATATTGTATGAAAGCCTGTATACCCTATAAATGACTGAAAGTCCCTTGTATGGACTTGCCATTTGAAGTGGTGGCCACTCCCAATCAAACAAATAGGAAAGTGTCCTCCACGTGATAGGCAGCCATAATATAAGTGTGAATATTAAAAACAATGTAGCCTTGATGATAGGGAAAAAAAAAAAAAGAAGTTAAACAACTGCTACTATCCTATGAGGAAAAATATGCAATATGAACAATGTTAATTGGACCTCGCATCGGTATTAGTATGTGATATTAAGTCCATATTTGGCATCTCTATTTTCATCCTCTACTTGTCTAAATGTTTAAAGCGGATAGAGGTTTGAAAAATAAGAGCGTTTGGCATATAAATTTTCCCTCTGCCAATTTTAGAGAAATCGAGGCAAATCCTCTAAAATTAAAATGCACTTTTTTCGGGCATATGGAAACTAGAGCTTTTGGCTCTAAGAAAAATAGAGACAGAAGGTATTTTTTGGGACGAAAATGCCCGTTTTATTGACATCGAAAATCCTCCCCACAAAAGGCCATTGTGGTTGAACTCCCAAACCGAGGTACCCACATGGGAGAGGAAGATGAGCATAGGTAAGAGAAAATGGGCCATGATGTAAAAAAAAGCCCCCAAGATTTATTCTTCTTCTCCTTTGATTTTCTCTATCTCAAGTTCTTTGTTTTCGTCATTTGCAGATTTATTGACTGCCTGTATTTCCACATCTTGGAGATATTCGTCCTCTAGGGTTTCTTATTCGATCCTCGTTTGGCAGAAACCATCTCCGGCCGAAAATTCCCAACCCTCTCTGGTTGAGACACCTATCTCATTCTTCCGGAATTCTCCTTCTTCCGGAAATTTTCCAACTCCCCAACTGATGAGTGTTTGTGAACAAAGTTTAAATGTAATTTTGGGTTTGGGACTGGAGTCAGATTTGGGTGATTCTGAATGTTTAATTGTAGGTTCTAATTTATATTTTACATTCTTTATTTGGGGATGATTGTTTAATGTGGGACATTGTGGAAGTTGTGATATGTTTGTTTCACGTACCTAACAATGTTAACATAATCATGATGAAAAAGATGGGAAATTGTTCTCGTGATAGTAGATTGTATGTTGTTCAATGCACTTTAGCTCATAGGATCCACTTAGGTACATAATCTATCAATGGGATGGGGCAGATGGAAAGTCTCCTTAGAGATAAGCACTAACAAAAAAATCAGCCTCTTAATATTATCATAGCCCTTGATATAAGTTTCTATGATATTTTACCCATGAACTTTTATTTTATTCTTGAGATTCAATGCAACTTTAAGTGATGGTTGGATGAGTGTAAAATTGGGGTTCGTGCCGGGATCATGGGATAGAAAGAGTGTGATGAAGGGGCGGGGGGCGGGGCTAACTGGGCCCATAGAACTGAAATGCACATGCAGTCTACTTGCAGGAGAACGTTTGGGCCAGAAAATGAGACAAGGTGTGCTGGGATGGGATTCTTTCTGAAGGTTGCACCATAATAAACTTTACATTCTTTATGAAGAGTATGATAACAAATAGCAAATTTCATTTTCAATTATCAATTCTTACAATAAGAGGCCTAATAATTGGTTGGACTACCAAAAAAAAAAAAAAATCTGTTGGACTTCCATGGATTGGATGGTCACCAGTTCTCAGTTACCAGTTACCACACTCTGACCAGTGAAAGATGGAACCTGGTTAGGACGTCATATGATGGTTGGCTATCACATTCAGATGTGCTGTGCTGGGTCCTTGGGCCATTAGCAGTGAGAGAGAGAGAGAAGAAAGTTTTGGACGTTCTGATAATTGTAGGGACCCTTGCAACCTGGAAGATGCATACAAAACAAGGTTTTGGATGTACTGATAATTGATGGAAGGGCTGTATTTCCGCGTGAATGCAGGCTCTCATTTGGGTCCCAATCCGTTTGGCTGGGTTAAAAAAAATAATAAAAATAAAAGAAAATAAAATCTATGCACATTGCATTTACTCGAGACTGAATTTTACTCCAATATGAGGTGTCTCCATTGTCAATTGATAATATACAAAAGAAGAAAGAAACTTTTGTATATCTTATTTATATGTTTTGCACATGATTAATCTCATCATGGGTTCAAACTCCCATGGGTGTTAATTGTCGAGAGACAATACACAGTATAATCGTTCTTTTGAGCTGTTATGAAAAAGCTTAGCCCACTGATGAATTATAGGGCTTCACATGAGATTTTCGTTTTTGATAGGTATAAATTGAATGGTAACGGAATTTCAAAGAGGGGTGCAACACAATAACTTCTCTGGAGGTCATCTATCAAGAATCAAGGGATCCAAACTCATCTTTCTCCATATCAATTAATAAGAAATGTAATCCATCCACTGATGCCCGGCAGCACAAAAACATTGTGGGCTTGTTTCTTTCATTTAATTGAAGTCCTAGGATTGTAATTTTATTTTTTTTTTCTTTTTTTTTTCTTTGGAAGTGGTTAAAAATGAAGAATCAAAGATGAATATTCAAAGACGGACAATCAAATAACTTCTACCAAAATTAAATGGATGGAAGAAGGGATATGAATTCCAAGCCATCACTCTAGTACTTCAAATCCTAAAAAGGTCAATGTATCATCTATATTATGACTTTTAATCCGTCACCCTTTGCCTCTTTAATCATCCTTTAAGTGGAGCTAATTTGACAATGAATTCATGTGTACGTTCGGCTCTTATAAATATTCTATAAAAGCATGCATACCCTATCCTATGACTGAAAGTCCCTTTGTATGGACTTGCCATTTGAAGTGGTGGCCGCTTCCAATCAAACTAGGGCTGTGAAAATTGACCGAAATAACCGAACCGCCCGGCTGAACTGACCATTTGGGCGGTTCTATATTTTTTAAAGAAAACCGACCAATCGGTTATTTGTTTCACCTAAAAATTAAACTACGGTCGGTTTTTTTATAAACTAAAAAACCGTTCGGTTAAAACCGAACCGACCGAATTGTTAAGCAGTTGCAGACTGCACTAACTTAGTGACTTGAACTGTTGAACATCTGCATTTTTTAAGTACTACTAGCTAGCTGCTGGGCCTGTACTTATTGTTAATTGCTGCTGGGCCTATTTTATTTGTGTGTAAGTTACTAAATTAGATTGGACACTTAACTTATTTAATGAAATTAAAGGTCCAATTGTAGACCAATACAAAATGAGGCTTAACCCATTCAAATTAGGGCCCAGCCCAAAATCGAAAACTGATCGGAAACCGACCTAACCGAATGTTCGGTTTTCCCATTTGCACTAAATACAGTGGTAGGTTTTCGGTTACCTATATCCAAAAAACCGAACATTTTGGCCGGATGCAGAGGTGATTGAAAACCGACCAAGACCGACCACCGACAGCCCTAAATCAAACAAATAGAAAGGTGTCCTCCACGTGATATGCAGACATCATAATATAAGTGAGAATATTAAAAACAATGTAGCCTTGATGATCTCACAAAAAAAAAAAAAAGTTAAACAATTGCTACTATCGTATGAGGAAAAATAAGCAATATGAACAATGTTAACTGGACCTCACATTGGTATTAGTATGTGATATTAACAATGTTAACATAATCATGATGAAAAAGATGGGAAAATGTTCTCGTATTAGTAGACTGGATGTTGTTCAATGCACTTTAGCTCATAGGATCCACTTAGGTACATATCTATCACTGGAATGGGGCCAGATGGAAAGTCGCCTTATAGATAAGCGCTAGCCAAAAAATTAGTCTCATAAGATTATCTAGCCCTTGATATAAGTTTCTATGATATTTTACCCATTAACTTTTATTTTATTCTTGAGATTCAATGCAACTTTAAGTGATGGTTAGATGAGTGTAAAATTGGGGCTCATGGTGAATCATGGGACGGAAAGAGTGTGTGGGAGAGGCGGGCGAGGCTATGTGGGCCCATAGAGCAGGACTGCATATACAGTCTACTTGCAGGAGAACGTTTTTCTGGGATGATGTTGGTGATTGTAGACAGTTCTAGATATGGGTCATAAAGGGTGGGAGTCGGTCAAGGCAGCGTTCTTACTTTTTAGGTCCATCAAAATGAATGACAGTCTGGGCCAGAAAATGAGACATGGTGTGCTGGGATGGGATTCTTTCTGGAGAAAGCACACCTCATTACTCCTGGCTTTATGTTGTGGGCTTTTGTTTTATTTCAGTTTGCATGTTGATGTGCTTCTAGGAAAAAAAAAAAAAAAACTCAATACTAGTATATGGTTGTGCTTAATGGAGAATGAGAATACTGTAAAGAAGATTGGATGGTTTCACCTTAAATTAGATTATATTATATTTGAGATATATTAGAGTAGTGTATATTATAATTAGGTTTCGAGTTATTATATGATTTGGTATCATATTAGGATGTGATTTGGTATTCTAATTTGAGCAAGATTATATTTTTCTTTATTTTGAATGACTGCATAATTATAAATAGCCATTGGTTTCTCTTCATGAAATAACAACAAGATATTTGACAAGATGTAGTCTCTAAATTTTTAGAATGCTTGTACATTGCCCATTTTAGAGTCCCTTGGTCTATTTTGTTACGGACTATTGTTTCCTCTCACAACTCAATCTCCTCAATGTAGCCCCATTGTTCCCAAAGGAATAGACAAGATTGGAGAAAGGGTGATGGGTAGGGTTGTAAATGGGTATCCGATTATCTGATTACCCATGAATTCCGACCCTAAAAAATCCAGGTCTGGAACCTATTTTAAGTTCTGATTCAATAAACGGGTCTGAGTCCGAAACCTAATTTAGGTTCCGATTGATAAACGGGTCCGGTTTCGAGTCCATATAGGTTCTGTGCCGTCGACCTGGTACCCAAGATATGAGTCTTTGATAGTAAAATTTGTACTTTAAAACCAACGCGCACTGTTATAAGTTGAGTGGTACGCTTATTTTAATAAAAAATGAAAAATAAAAATAAAATTGAATCGATTTTGGAACTAGATTCAAGTCCTTTAGGTGGACCCGGTTCCGAAACCGGATCCGTATATTTCTTATCAAAGTTGGGTCCGGAACCAACAAAACAGGTTCTGATTCAAAATCGGATCTGGATCCGTTAGTACACTATGGTTCCAATCCGGAACCGTCTCGTTTAATTACAACCCTAGTGATGAGCATTCATATTTTGTGAAAGCTGGCCAATTATTGTAAATATGGCATAATTTTAGCAACGGTCCAGCCCACAAGACCCACCTGAAAAGCATGAAAAACCATGGGTGGTTTGAAAATTTCCTGCTTAGACTCTTTTTTTTTTTTTTAATAACGGAGGGTGTCCCGGCCGTTTGGGCTATAATAATCCGCCCAGGGGGAGCCGGGTAAATCTCCTATGGCCTCAGTGTGGTAGTGTAGTTTTGAGCCCTCAACCTCCGGGTGCAAACCGTAGTCTTAGGCCAACTGAGCTACCCATCGGGATTCCGCAAGACTTTCTTGTATGTAAAAAAATGAGAACCATCCAATCAAAGCTTGGTTCTATTTAGGGGCCCTAAAAAATGTTCAAAATCTTAGTTGTTATCTAATGCATGATAGGTTGCAAAATTTGCTTATCAATTGGAACGCATATGCTCCTCAAGTTTGCATCATCAAAAGTACGTAGGGTGTTCAAATTCTTCAGTGAGCACCTTGCAAGAGCCTTGGCAAAACGGATTGAACATAGAAGGTACGTAGGTCCGTGGAGCGGTTCATATTTGGTTTGGCGATGGTCAATTCTTGGCCCATTTATGAAGCAATGGAGTTGAGAAAGGACACAGGGACCATGCCTATGAAAACTACCATAACATCTGTTTTTTTCCTAGCATAGTTTCTTTGATGGCTAGTGTAGGGACGTTAACTCATCCAGCGTCCGCGTGGCGGTGCCCGGATGGTTGTATGTCCCCCACAGGGGATGGGCGAGGCCCAGGGCCCCGCGCCTATTGTATACACTCGGGCTGTAACCCTTTGGGCTGTAACCCTTAGGTTACGCTACGGCTAATATACCAAGGGTGGGAGGCCCTCACACTCGATGTGGGACAAAAGCATGAGGGTTACAGCCCGAGTGTATACAATAGGCGCGGGGCCCTGGGCCTCGCCCATCCCCTGTGGGGGACATACAACCATCCGGGCACCGCCACGCGGACGCTGGATGAGTTAACGTCCCTATAGCTAGCATATTCCAAGGTTCATTTATCTGCTTGCTGTGGTTGTAAACTTTAGGAGTCTATAGAATTAACCTTCTTGTCATGTGGCTTTCATCATCTTTATATGGAAAATGATGGCTTTTATTTATTTCTTTTTACCTTGTGGTTCAGCTGGATGCAATGGTGTCTAATGTCAAATTTTCTTTTCTTTTTTTTTTTTTGGTAAAAGGCGTCTAATGTCATCGAAGCCTGAAATAGGTTACATCTTACCTAAGGAATTTTATTTTATTGTTATTATTATTTTTTTATTTTGCGGTAAACCTTACCTAAGGATTAGAGTGGTGGAAATAAATGACATTTCCCACTAAATGAACACAAGGAACAAGAAAAGAAACTTGGATATCTTGGATTTAAATCATGGGGGAGATCGTATGGGCCCAATGTGGGCAAACATCCACAATCTTTGGGTTGCAACATATTTTTTTTTGAACTCGTAGCAAAAGAATTATCTTTAAATAACTAAAAATAAAATATATTGATTAAAGACGATTATTAGTGTAGCTAGGCTCACAAGCGATGCTCTATTTCTGAGAAGATAGTGACGAGAATACTAATTATGGTATTATCAACAAAGGATGATACATCTATAAAACTAAGTCCCCCGAGAAAACTCTACTAATTTTAAATTAGTTCTTTGCAAAATATCTTTTTATCTATCTTCTCTTTAAATGCTTTGAAGGGTTATTCATAAAATTGCATTATGTAAATATTAATATAAATACATGACACTCTCATGTGGGTCAATTTTGTAAAGGTATCATGCTCCGCCAAAATATATATATATATATGTAGGGGAACATTCATATACATGGTGAGAGACACTTCCCTTTTTGAAAATTTTCAAGTACAAAATGTAATTTTCAAGTACAAAATACACTTTTCATGTGCAAAAAGGGGAGTGTCCCTCACTCTATGGCGAGGGAAAGATGTATATGAACATTCCCCATATATATATATCTGAGGATTAATACTCTATTTTCAAAAAGTCTACTTGGACATACTTTTTGGCATGAATCTTGGACAAATCCGTATTTTACCCCTTCAATATCAGTAAAATACGGATTTGTCCAAGATTCATGCCAAAAAGTATGTCCAGGTAGCATTACTCTTCTATTTTAGACTCTCCTTGTTGTTCTACATGTATCACTTACAAATTTGAATGATTGATTGAATGATCGAGTCACATAATAATTCAGTGACGACAGACTCTTGGGGGGGATTTGAGGAGATCACACGATTTGAGTAGGGAAGTTGCAAGAGCTGTCGGTTGAGCCGACGCAGCTATCTGATATGGCAATAAATGAGGAGATGTGGTCCTGACTTGTAAGACCACGTCCCGAGTTAATCAGGATTAACTCTCATTAATCTGAATTAACGCTAATTAACCATGTTTAATTAGGTTAAAATTAAAGAAAATGGTCAATTGATATTGAATTAGCCTAAATTGAATTATTTAGGCTTAATGAGATGACACCTAAGGATAGTAAATGAATTAAATGGGGTTTTGAACTCAAACATGGAATTGAAGGACTTTTGTGTAAATACGAGATTTCACGTATTTCGTTGAATACGGAAACTCTCGATACCAACACGCGTATCTCGAGGAGTACGTTTACTTTCGCCAAAGGCTCGAAGTCGTTTGACGAATATTGGATCAAGTGATCCTTCATTTGACTCAAAATAAGATGGATTATGAAGTGGAGGGCTCAGTTGCAATTTGGATGTTTATATATATGTCAAGAGATGAGTTTCAAACTCATTCTCCAAACCCTAGCCTCCGTTTCTTCTTTCTTCTCTCTTTTCTTTTCTTTCTTCTACTCAATCAAGTATCAAGGTGAAGCTTGCAAGTGATTTTGGAAGAGCCTTCATCATCTTCTTCATCTCCTTCAAGTTTGTTTTCACTTGTGCAGACTCAAAGCTTGGATAAAAGGGGTTTTTATCTCAAAACTCAAGCTAAACAAGGGGTTTTCATCAATAAACCTTCAATCAAGGCAAGTATATACTCTTCTTATGATTTATGGTGTTTTTAGACTTTGGTAAGTCTCAAGGAAGCCAAAACCAAGGATTTCACTTCAGAAATCCGAACTCAGAAATGAGTTCTGGGTTCAGTTCGGTCGACCGACACCGGAACCGACATCGACCGGGGACCTGACCGACAGGTTTGGGTCTGGTTTCCGTGTATTTCAAGTCTCTAGATTTCTGACCGACGAGAGGTCGGTCAGCCGACATAGAGGCGTCGGTCAACCGACGACCTGACCGACGTTGTAAATGTAGAAATCCACGTCTCTGGTTTTCGAACCGAGAAACGAACCGGTATGACCGACTCATGTCAGTCAACCGACAGAACGTACGTCGGTCAACCGACGTGCAAGTGCAGGAATTTCATGTCTCGGGAATTCTGACCGACGTGATGCTGGTCAGCTGACATGGAGCTATCGGTCGGCCGACAGCTGACCGACAGTGAAGGAAATTTCAGATTTGGAATATGATTTCCCTGTTTCGAAGCCTAATTTATGCAGGCTGTTTCTTGTTAATGTATAAGCCTACATAGGTGTAAATTAAGTTATTCGAATGCACAATTTAATATATAAAGTGATGTTCATCAAGAATAACACGTGCATTAGATAACGAAAGTTTCACTCAATTGTTTGGTTTAGACGTCTGAATAGTATTGCATAGAGTTGCATAGACTTAAATTTGATTTCCGCATTCAATGGTATTATGATTCTTAAGCTCAATGTCGAGCTATGCTATTTAATGTTTCGTAAAGCTCATGTAGAGCTGAACTACATTGATTACATGAGATGAATGAACAGCCTAATACTAGACTGTAATTCCCTAAGCTCATTCTTGAGCTATACTAACATAATGCTTGAATTATTGAATGAACAACTTGTACAAAGCTGAACTTGTTTCATACACTGAATTACTGAACAGAATGTAATGAAGAATTAATAATTCCTACTGCAGTAGATGATCTAGGAGCCTTCCGGAACTCCGTGGTGATACCAGTGATCTCTGATCAAGACACTGGAAATCCCACACCTCATAGGCAAAATTGGATCAGAGCCAGGTGGCGCGAGTTCATGAGCTGGGGCAACATGTAGGCCAGAGCCAGGTGGCGCGAGCCCATGACCAACACGTAGGCCAGAGCCAGGTGGCGCGAGCCCATAAACCATGAAGAACACAGCTCATATAATAAAGCCTTGAGGCAACATGTAGGCCAGAGCCAGGTGGCGCGAGCCCATGAGCCAAAGATGATTATTTATAACTGACTGATATTGGTGTTAACAGAAATACAGAACAGCTTTCGTTTGAAAGCATAAAATGAGAAGAAATATAAATCTATTATTATAGTCACATGTAATGGTTATTACTTGATTCTACTGTTTATACCTGTTCAATATAGAACTGTACCGACTTATATAGAACTGTTAAATTTGATAATTTGACAGGTTCTTGTTTATATACATGATTTCTTATTAATCATATAATAGCATGTACTATCATAGAATTATATGTACATTGTTGAACCGTCGTGTTCACGGTGTTATTGATGACATCACAGGCCTTGTTGTCCGCGCCATCAGCAGAGGAGATTAATTGTATGGATGCGAATATTCGGAGTGCGAATCGACTGAATATATTTTGAAAGGTTCTATTTTATAGGTTTGAAATGTAATTAATGTTCCCTACATTGTTGTTAAGTGTGCAGTGGTTGACTTGATTACAATACGAATGTGTATATATGAACTTTACTTTCGGTAAAGGAACTCATATAATCAATAATGTTTTAGTCAATGTATATATTCCGCAATTTTTTTTATACATTTGACAGGTATGGTATTTGATATCCCTTGTGGATTTCGTTTTAACTTTATGTTAATTCGGAGTTTACGGGTTGTCCGAACTAGTCAGATCTCGGGACCGGGTCGTGACATGACTTGCGATGATGGGTTCTCAATCTCATCAATATTGATTACTGAGAAGACTTATTTTAGAATGCAGAGGATTTTTAGTAGAAATATTTCAAAATATAGGCATTTATCCATATGGTACCGGTCATGGTCATTGAATCTTCCAACCACATTTTTATTTTTTATTATTTTTACTACTGAAATATTTCGAAATATTCCTACTGGAAAGCGTCCCTCGTCGTTGTCCCCAAATGTACACGAACCTCCGCTCCTTTGCAACCATGGAAGTCGGTGATGGTTTCATCCATCAGATCGCCGAAATCGGAAGGAAGTAGGGTGAGATAGTTTGCCGGATCTGAAACGTTTCGCTTTGATGTTCGAGAATATCTCGTTTTCCTTCGAGTTTTGCTTCGATCATAGCGTTTAATCCATCAAATCCCGGGTCTGCAAGCGTTTCGTATAATTTTTTTTAGAACATCTCGTTTTGATTCCATCTTAGCGTTTCATCAGTCCAATTGCGGAATCTGAAAGTGGAAAAGAGAGAGACATTGGAGAAAACAAATCCACCTGGTGAGTGCGTCACGTGCACTCACCAAATCCGCAAACCTGCAAGCGTTTCGTGTAAGTTCAAGGGCATCCGCAAATCCACCTGGTGGGTGCGGATCACGGGCACATGCTTGCTGCAGCGGCGGCAATGAGCATGCCCGGGCAGATGGACGGCGGGCAGGGTGGCAGAGGCATGGCGGAGCCGATGCCGGTCCAGGTGATGGTTCCACTGACCGTTTGATGGCGGATGGACGGTGGAGATCACCCGTTGGTCTCTGCAAAGGCAAGGGGGGAGGAGCTTCAGAAACCCCATTGTTTGGTTGATTGAAATTGAATAGATAGAAAGATTGGATTTCTGTGGGCTTTTACAATGTGGAGGAGGACCCAGAGAGGTGTAGTGGTGAGAAGTGAGGATGTGAAGATGGGTTCTGCAGTGGCGCTAGGGTCAACAACGATCTTAGCGTCACTTACCGCATGCTTTAAAAAAAAAAAACCCAAATAGTATTGACGGACCCAATTGGTGTTGTATAAATGTCCAGGACCTTTAGGGATATATGATCATATTTCGGAATGTTACCAGTAAAATCCTCTAGAATATACTAGTTTTTTGCCTTTTTATTCTGATAAGAATAGCATGTTCTTTCATCTCTCTTGATCTGTTTTTTATTTTTCTCTTGTACTTACAAAAACCATTACTATTTAATTTACCAGTTCTAGCAGTCACAATAATTTCAAAAATATCACCTAGTTTTCCGACACTGTTATGATGCAATCATTCAATCATTGCAAGAAAGATGAGACGAAGTCATAGTTGCAACTGGTTGGTTTCAACGATAGTAGCAACCAGTCCTTCACCAGCTAATGCTAGTAACCAAGTTGATACTCCAAAAGAACGGTTGTTTGGATAGCCAAAAATAAAAAATCTCTCCTTTCTACGGTTGAGAGTAGCTATTGTCAACATCAAAACCTCGTCCTCAAATCATTGGTACAAGTCTCTCCCCATGTTTTTATTACATTGGATTACTCTGGTATTGCTAATGTTTTTCACTTTGTGTAGTCTGATGGAGGCAAGAACAGAGAAAATTATTGGGGCAGTGAGTTTACTGTAATTTAATTAACAGTAGCAATGTAGCAGTTAATGGGTTGGAGGCATGCCAATGGTGTAAAAAAAAAAAATCCCACACCACCATCCTCTGTAATACAAAGTTGTTTTTTATTTGAACAATCTTTCCTTCCAATAAAAAAATTCCTTCTTAATTTCAATATGGTGTTGCATATACTGGAACATAATTTTGGTTACAATGTTCTACTTAAAAACTCAACAAATATTAAGCCACACTAATCAAAGGTGAACTGCATGACAATAGAAAATTTTCCTGTTTAACATATTCTCTTTCATTAGTCCTTCTTACACTCACTTGGATTTATAAACTGCATAACAATGGAAAAAAATTTGTGTCAAACACTGCAAAGAAAACTTTTTGAGATAAATAAAATAGAAAATTTGACAATGTTCTTTTGAAAGAGTCAAGGTCAAGATTTTGCTTTTACTACAATAGTCGACAAGAAGAAGCACATGGGAGTGTATGTAAAATATGAAATCACACATCAACCATATATTGTTTGTTACATATAAATTACTATATTAGATTGCATCCAACATATATATGTAAGCCCATACGCATGCCTCAGAAGACCACAGCTCCACCCCAGTTCTTGATTGAGTTGAGAGATAGGCTTCTTCTCTTTCTCAATGGAAGGAGGCTCTCCAACACAGAGAGAGCTGAAAGCCCACCCTCTTCATAGTTTTCAGGTGGAGCCTCGAGCCTATTTCAACCGGGTGCACTCACTGGTCTACATATGTGCCATCTTAGGACTCTTCTATCACCGTTTACTTCAACTCTTCCATTGCACCACCTTCTCTTCTTTCTCTGTTTTCCTCACCATGCTACTATCCGAGGCTGTTCTTGCCTTCATGTGGCTCACCACCTTCAGCTCTCGATGGCGGCCCACCCGCCGACAGGCGTTTCCTGAAAACCTCTCTAAATTAATCAAGGATGAGGATTTACCATCCTTAGATGTGTTCATCTGCACTGCAGACCCATACAAGGAACCCCCGATTAACGTCGTGAACACCGCTCTTTCGGTGATGGCGTTCGACTACCCAACTGAAAAGATTTCAGTCTATGTATCTGATGATGGAGGTTCTGAGCTGACTCTTTTTGCTTTCATGGAGGGTGCAAAGTTTGCTCGCCACTGGCTGCCTTTCTGCAGGGAGAATGGGATTGAAGAAAGGTGCCCTGAGGCCTATTTCAGATCGACTGTAGGCAGTCGTCCCCGCAGGGACAAAATAAAGGTAATAAACTCCAAATTTATAAATGATGAGATTGAATTAATCATGTTCATATCTGTTTTTTTCTAACTCTTTTTTTGTTCAATGATTTGTCTTTCTTTTGGTTTTGTTTTTAATCCTAATCCATCTTACTAAGCTACCAACCAATATTTCTTTGCGGTGTAACCAACATCAGGACTCGAACCTAGCTACCCGCCGCCTCCTTTTTATAACTAACATTGCGGTCATATTAGGTGCATGTCTGGCTTGGTAACTATTTCTCTTATAAGCTGTCAACCTAGCTATATTTCTTTGTGATGCAACCAACACCAGGACTCAATTTTATCAAGAAAAAGAAAACACACGACCAAAGCCTAGCTACATGTATACACCTTTTATAGCTAATTTTGTTGTCATGTTATTAGGTGCATGTCTGGCTTGATAACTATATATTTCTCTTATAAGCTGCTTGGATAATAACTTCCAAATGATCATATTTTCTTAGGTTAGAGGTCAATTGAACATGGAATAAATAGGTGGAGAGATGAAGTAAATAGAAATTAATGCCCATTGTAATAATTTGAAGTGTAGACTATTCTCTTCTTTTCTACTATTTGTTTTTCTCCTTCACACCAATTTAAAAGTTCTTTCAACCTCTATTTTCATTTAATATTGATAGTGATTTTTTTTTTTGGTAGAAAATTTGATAGTGAGTTGGGAAATAATTTTCTCTCCTTGGTTTCCGTAATTTTTAGTCTGCACATCTTCTCATACATAGAAACAAGTAACAAATGATAAATCGGTAATATTTTATTGGAGCTCAAGAAGTAAATTTTATAATTAATATAAGTATCTATGGAAACGAGCCCTTTTTATCTCGCATCAAGTCCACAAACCCAAGAACGACTTTTTTTCCGACTGATAAGGAGCGGCAATTCTCATCTGATTGTCCAAAGTTTAAATTGGACATCTTTCCGCATGTACGGACATCTTTTCCACTCGTATTTGCTTTCTTCTTACGTGTGCGAGCTCCTTTCCACTTGAATCAATGGTCTTCTCGTATCTATGTGGGCTCTCTCTCGAATCCCAACCCGTTTGCTGGTGGAAAAAATAAAAATTTAAGTTCACAATCCTATCCATTACCAATAGGACCAAAACAGGGGAAAAATAACAAAAGAAAGTCCACAAGACTATCTCTAGATGTGGCAACTGCTTGAACATTTGCCAGACAAAGAATATAGAATTCAATGCATGTGCTACGGTTTAAAAATTGTAGCCTTAGATGATGTCAGTCTTCAATTCTCAATAATGTATTGACCCAATGCTAGATTTGACCCGATACTCTACATTATTTTACTTTACTTTACTTTACTTTATTTTTCTTCGTTTTGCTGAATTGGGCCTCTGGTTCAAGAGTAGTACATTATTTTATTATTATGATATTGGCTGCATATGCTCTGGCCTTTGTGGAAAGGGACATGTAATGAAGAGAGAGCGTTGACTACTCAGTCTAAAAAACTTGCTTGTCATGTTACTTTCTTTAAAAATAAAAAAGGACTTTTAATAGGTTTTGAAAAAGAGAAGGAGGGATTTGGTAAAAATCAGAAATCCATTCCCTGGTAGGTCTCCTTCGGTGTTTTTGTTGGCACTTGGGACCGAGTCTGAAGCTTCCACCGGGAGGACATAAATGAGAATGCAAGTTGATGGGGTTATCACTGTCAGATCTGGATTTTAGTAACCCTAATTTTCTTTTTTTTTTTTTCGATAAGGACAACTCTTACATGTGTGTGATCATAGTAGTAGATTGGGTGGGCTATATCTACTTATAGATCGATCCCGAAACAGCCGGATAAGAGGTGAGTTGCCAACCACATGTGGAAATCCTCATTTGTCAAGTCTCCTATATGCTTTTTCCCAATGAGATATGCGGAACTCGACTATGAGGTCCATCTATTGATGATCCAAACCGTTTGACATCAATCTCATCCCCTCTATTAAGATGTCTTCAAATTTACTTAAATTGAAGCGAGTCCTGTTGTAAAACATGATTGATAAGTGATTAATGCATCTAAATAATTAAGTCAGCCTTTTGTTTTCAAATTTTTTTAAACAGTAGTTTAAATTCGTAAATAGTGGTTTGATACCTACTAACAAAAATGCTTCGTTCCATCGTGCTATTTAGAAAAATTTCTCAAGAGACCCCATCTTCCACTCTGATAAGGGAAAGGCCTATTGCAAAGGAATTGGATAAAACATTTAAATGTTTTGTAATAATTTATTAAACTATACTATACATTATCAATCTTAATGTGGTACCAAAACATGTTAGAGTTAAATTTTTTGAGCATTCAAATTATAAGTAAATGGGCCTTATTATAGTGATGCAGAAAGCAAACCTAAGCTGTCCATGTAGCCATCCTCTTAGTATAATATCAAACATCTCATTTATTAATTTGATTGTGACTTAAATACAACTGTCCAAAATTAATTGGATGTTGAATGCAAGCTTAGAGACAAGATTCTCTGCGAGGTATTAAATTATGGGATGTATACTTGCAAATGAATAAAAAAAAGAGAGTGAGTAGTATCATTAGTTGTCTATATCAACACTATTGAAGGATAATGCAGTTTTCATGGGTGTAAAACTTATAGACCTAGTTGTTCTTATTGAGTTGAATTCTTAAGAATTCATAGTAGAATGGTTTCTAAGAAATCATTAATAATTAAATAGGTGAGGGTTGAAGGATGTATTATGGAGATATAAATAGGACCGTACTTTACTAAGATTTAACTTACTTGCTAGGGTGGTGGTTGAGTATTCATTTTTTCCGTAAAATGAAAGATTAATCATGGCCATTTATGGAGCTTCACCTAGTAGATGTTTGTTTTGAGCATTCATGGTTAGCTACGATCACTCTGTTTCAAAACATAGATGGATCTATTTCAAAAAATAGATGGGTCTAAAATATGATTAGATAGAAATACATTCTTTGCATTTTTTTTTTTTTTTTTTGGTAAACCAATACGTTCTTAGCATTAGATTTTGCTAAGTATATAGTATTAAACCTTGTTTTTTAATCCAATTGTCCGTTCATCAAGACCACTGATATGAAGATGTGCAAGAAGGATCATCAAAATTGTCACCTACTGTAATTCTTCCACTCACAAACCACAAAATAAACAGTTACATACATACATAGCAATAGCTGATTTCATGTGCAAAGGTACCAAACTAGTAAATATTTGAGCATTAGAGTTCATGAGACTCCTGGCATGGTCAACTTATACAATAATTTTAACTTGAAATAAATACCCTCCTCTTGTACTGGACTTTTGTCAAGTCTTTTCAGGGAATAGTTGGGCCAGCCCTTAAATACCAGTCATCAATGTGCAGGGATGGCCCAACTGCTTCACTTCAGACATGTCTTTTATTTATGGCTAGGGTCCAATAATTTCTCCAGGAGCCGATTAGGATGTGGACATTGCATTGTGGGAGATTCCACTGACATGCACATGGGGATCCTTCCTCTTTTGGAAAAAATTATGGACGAAAATGTCTTTCTCTATGGTCCCCCATTCTAAATTATGTTATTCTCCTTTCCCTTTCAGGTTTACCTTGTCTTTCAATTTTTTTGAAGTTTCCCTTTTTAGCCTTTTTGCATAAAATTGATAGGAATTTATGGTTCAATGAGCTCCACGCCTCCACTCAATAATTATCAAAGATGACTCAATAATTATCAAAGATATAAGGAGTGAAGGATATGAGGTGAGAAAAAATAGATATAGAAAGTGATGTAGATGGGAGCTTGACTGTGCTCTGATTTGAACTATTATAGTGATTGCTGTATATATAGTTATTTCTCATTTTTTCTCGATTCAATTTATATTTAAGAGAGTTTTTTCACTTTTAACCACTTACAAAAATATAAAATTGGAAATTCAATTACATGAAATGAATAGGTTCTCAGAGAGTTTTTATTTTCATTCAAGGATGCGATCTATGGTCAATATAGTTTATTGGGACTTCTTACTTTTGTTTATTAGCAGTGGTCTTAATTTGATGACAGTGACAACATTATTCTTTGTTGAATTAACTATTAGCCTTGTATGTGTCAGATCATGAAAAGCTATTACACTTGGAAGCTTTAAAACATTAGGGTCAGATTTATCTAATCTGTGATAATTTGACCAACTTTTTATCCATGTCTTTATCTATTGATTCTAGGTCTCAACAAATGAACAAAGGGAAATACATCTTCTAAAGATAGTTTTCCCATATGAAGGACTCCTCGGAGGTATCTTAACATTTAAAGTGGTGCTTTTTTTTTATTTTAAGAACAGCCTCTTACCCAGTGGTAAGAGGTGTTTGTTCTTACTTGGCTACCGAGAAAGTCGTACTTTTTTTAAAAAAAATGATCCCTCTTCTTTCTTAGTCTTTTAAAGTAATTCTTCACTTTTATTCACAAGTGAATTACCCAAATAGGCCAGGGTGAGTTTGAATATGAAACAAGTGGGTGGACAAAAGAAGTGAATAAAATTGAGGTCTTTTGACTAATTTTCTCTTCTTCTTCTCAGATTTTAAACTTCTTTCAACCTCCATTTTGACAAGGAGGTGGGAATAGTTCTTTCAACTTAACGATCTTTTCAGAAAAAAAAATAAAGAAATTACACATGATAAATTGATAATATCTTATTGAAAGAAAGAAGAAGAATATTTTTTTAATTGAATAAATATCAAGTAAAACAGGTCCTTTTATATTGAGTCAAGTCAACAAGTCTATCTCTAGATGTGGCAACTGATTAAATTTTTGTTTAATCTAGTCAAAGGAACATATGGTCATGTAAAACACATAATTTTTATAATATCTTATAATCAAACATTATTATACATGATCAGTCTTACGGTGGGTTCTTAACATGTTAAATTTAACCACATTTCACACAAGAAAGGATTGTTTTTCCAAATTATAATTAATAGACCTTACTGCGGATAAAAAACATGAATGTTTTAATATTCTATAAAAACGTATACTTGATAAATTGAATAGTGGGTGAAAACATGTTAAAGAGTAAAATTTTGTGATATCCCTTACATTAGAGATGCAGTTTATGTCAGCCTTTAAATTTAAAATCCAAAATTAAGTGGATGATGAATGTAAGCTTAGAGTCTAGACATCCCTAGCCTAGCTAGGAATCAAAGGAATTCTTGAGGCTCTCTGGTGTGGCCCACTTATACAAAACTTACATCAAAATAATTGCCAAACTCTTGTAGAGGACCATGTCAAATTGCGTCTGGTTGAGAATTTTTCTATGGGTGTCGGTAGCTGATGTGGTGGACTCTCTTGCTGTCTGCCACACTAAAATTTGTTGTCGTCTTTTGTATTTTGGCGGACTCATGAGAGACCCAAGTTGTAAGGAGGTAATGCCTTCTCAATAAAAGAGAGAAACCTGCCCATAACACTAACACCCGCTTTAAATAGGGAGACAACAAACCAACTCTCGTGTGAGAGAGATAATTAGGTGAGCAAGAAAATATCCAGCTAACTATAATGTCACTGTGTTAGCTTTCTCCATGGCTTTATTTAACTACTTTTCTGCGGATATGAGAAGGAAACAAGACTTTCTTGAAAGAAAAAAAAAACATTTTCTATTAATCCAAGCAGTTTTCTACGAAGAAAAACATCAAAAGCTGCAATCTTTTGTGATTTTACAAAAAAGTATTTTCAATAGTGGGTAGGGAAAAAATATTTTTTGAAAAAAAAAAACAAAAGTCCGTATACTTTGATTTCCACATACGCTATATGAATGTGCAGTATCTAATCTATGATGAATATTTCTGAGGACATAACTATTTCTGTGATATAGCACTGTTTTTAATTTGTTACCCATGAGTATATCATTCATTGTCGAATCTATCAGCTAAGAATAAGGGCACGTTTGGTAATGGAAGAGGAATCCGCGGGATTTAGGATTCCTCTCTTTCACTGGAAAAAGAAAATAAATGCCAAGGATTTGGATAGCTAATGATTCCGACATTCCACGTTTGGTTGTGATTGTGAAGACACCACTAATTTCATAAATCCATGTTTGGTGTTGAACACCAAAATCCGCGATAATAAACTACCCACTTAATATGAGGCTATGCAGTTTGCCATGATCAAGACATACCTATTTCTGTGATATAGCACTGTTTTTAATTTGTTACCCATGAGTATATCATTCATTGTCGAATCTATCAGCTAAGAATAAATGAAAAGCTATTGACCATGGAAGACTTAAAGTTTAGGGTCAGATTTTTTAATCTGTGATATCGGACTTTTTTAATATCATTCCTCTGCTCCTTGATTTCCCTGTATCTTGGAGGTGCCCTCTTCATTAAAATTGCTTAAATATTTAGTGGGCGGCTTATTTCTGTTTGTCGTTGCATAGATATATCAGCACCATTCATTAGTTGAAATTAGCCTCCACTTGTTATCACATGGCATGTTGATAATTTTGTTAAGAAGCTGATTATCAAAACAAAAAGAGGATAATACGGAAAAAATCCCCATAGGATTTCATAGGACCGACAAGGACCTGGTAGCATGTTGAAGACGAGAAGGGTCCTCAAGTTCCTTTTCAGTCTTTTTTTTTTTTTTCCTAACATTTTGCGATATGGTCGATATCAACCATTTTGTAGTATTAAGCAAATAAGACAATTACATGTTGGAAAAAAAATCTGAGTGACAGATTGGTCGATATCGACGTTAGGAGGAAGTAGTAATGGTCGATATTGACCATTTTGTCAAAATGGTAGATATCAACCATTAGAGCTAAGTAGTGATGGTCGATATCAACCATTAGAGATAAGAAGAAGAAAAAGTGCCCACTCTCTTTTGCAGGTGAGCGAGAAGAATGCAGATCAGATGTTTGACAAAATAACTTAGAGTACCAAGAGCGAGAGACAAGAGAAAGAGATGATGGGGGCGAAGAGAACCTCAATTGTCCGTTTTACAACATTGAATTTGATTCAGTTTCACTATAGGATGGAGAATTTCCATCGTTGTTTGATCATATTTCACGAGACTGACTGATTCCCATCTTTCATTCTCCCTCGCTCGCTTGCTGTCTTGATCTTTGTTCCATTTTCTTTCCATCAAATTTGGTATCCTCTTTGCTATCAGGGCCTTTAACATCAAATTGTACAAAAATAACATCTGGCTGTGGACCTAACAGTTCTGCAAAGTATTATCAAATGGTGGATATGTTGATGATAATCCTATATACAATATTGAATGAACTATCACATCGTTCAGGGCGAATTCATGCCCTCCCAAGAATCCAGTCATGACTCTTTAGTGCAAGATCCAATGGAGATCCGTGTAGCTATGATGTCCAAGGAATTGTTCCGATTTCAGGTCTATATATGAAAGGCTTGGTAAAATCAGGTTGCCATGGCAAGATGCTCTCATCCCACAGAATCGTAAGCAAAGAGGATTATCCCTGCACTAAAGATTTGATATCGACCAACCTACAAAAAGGTCAAAAAACTCCTCCCGTCTTCAACATGCTATTGGGTCCTCGTAGATCCTACAAGGTCTTAAGGGGAATTTTCCCGTAGTTTCCTCAAACAAAAAAAGACAATAAAAGTTATATTCAACAAGCATTTGTTCACTACTAAATACATTGTTTTTCTTGGCTATGACTCATCTCTTCTTAGGCCAACCTCATAAACTTTCCAGGCCATGCTTTGAAAGTTAACAAATAATAAATAAAAGACATTACAATCAACCAAACTTGACTGACAAATACATGATTAAGAAATAAGAAGTGAATGATCTAATTCATTGTTTTTGCAGGCCTTGTACGAAGACATGAAAGACAAGGTAGAGAGGGTGATGGAGACAGGGAAGGTTAGCCTTGATCAGGTCACCAGTGATGAAGAACGTGAAGCATTCAAGAAATGGACGGATGGATTTACTCGTAAAAACCATCCTACTGTGATTCAGGTTTTCGATTTTAACTTTTACATAATGATAGAACGGCCCATGTTGTGAGAGCTGTGGGACCCACCTGTAAGCACTTAAATCATACGGCAAAATGTTTGCAAGTTTCCGTCAAACTTATCTATACGAAAAATGGAAACCATCTGATCATAAGAGCAGATTCTTTTAAGGGTCTCCAAGTTGATGAAACTTGTGCGTATAGAACTATAGATGAAGTGGATGAGAGTCAAATTTACCATGATCAATTGAAAGCCCTACAAAATTCAGAAGAGTGCTAAAATTAGGCCTCACAGGTCAGTCTGTTCCGGGCATGCTGATAATCTCTTTCTTTATTCAATACAAATAAAGTGTATATTACAGCAGTGATAGATCTACATTTGAAAACAAGTTCTCAAGACCTTACTTCACCCCTGTCGTTTTTTTTTTATATATCATGTTAAGGACCCATGGATTACTGTTCCAATCACTTCACAGGCCTGCTAGGGTTTTACAATTGGTCTCAATTCGACTTTGATCCAACCACCGGATTTTCCTTGTACCCCACTCTGCTTATCCAGCAGGGTCTTAAATCTTCATGCAATTGAAATCATAAAATGAGGCCCACCACTGAAGTCCTGAACACAATAAGAACTAACCAACTAGTCACTTCCAGTAACTAATGAAGAAGCTGATAATGAAACAGGTCCTGGTTGAAAGCAGCAAAGACGTAGATGTTTCAGGCCATAAATTGCCCAACCTCATATATCTCTCCAGAGAGAAAAGAACAACTTCTCCCCACCACTTCAAGGCTGGTGCCCTAAACGTTTTGGTGAGTTGTTTCTTCTTCTTCTTCTTCATTTTTTGTTGTGGTTGTCTTACTAATTCAATTGCCTATAAAGTCCCCTTTGACAAATTTACTTCTTGTGCATATTTAACTTAGAACTAATTAAAATAGATATTTTAGAGTGTTTTAGAGAGTTTGGTAAAGTTTATGTGGATGTTTGATTTAATCAGTTTTTTAATACCATTTTGCCTCGTTTTCAAGAAGAAATCAAAAGATAACCTTTTCAAATGGACATCAATGTGTATAGCAGTTTGATAGATTGGGGTTTTTCCATGTAAATATGTCCATATAACCTCTATAATATGATAAGTTTACTCATTACTTTTACTTTATGACAGAATTTACTTGTACCACTTTTACAATAAGATAACTTTGATCATAAAACTTTGTGAGTATGACCAAGTTGTTTTTTCTAATTGAATCATACACTTCAAATGATATTTGTAAAATGGTTCATTGAAACAGTTCTTTCTCATACAAATCTATTTCAATTAGCTTTATTTCAAATCGATAATACTTGCCAAACAGGCCCTAAATCTAATACATGCATGTTGTCAATAGGTTCGAGTCTCAGGTGTCATGAGCAACGCCCCAGTGGTCTTAACCTTGGACTGCGACATGTATTCCAATGATCCACAGGCGCCCCGTCAAGCCCTCTGTTATCTTCTTGATCCCCAGAAGGCCTCCAAACTCGCCTTCGTCCAATTCCCACAGCGCTACCAAGGCATCAACAGGAATGACACCTATGCCTCCGAACTAAAACGCCTGTATATCATCAATCCAGTGGGAATGGACGGCCTCAAGGGAACCAGTTATGTTGGTACTGGATGTTTCTTCAATCGACATGCATTTTACAGCGGACCTTCATCATCTTCGTCGTCATTGTCACCACCACCACCATTGGATGTGCCAGATTACAAATGCAATGGCACGATGAACGGTTGCATGATTCAATCGGATTCGGTCCTCAAAGTGGCTCACAAGGTTGCCGGCTGCAATTTCGAGCATGGCACCAGTTGGGGCTCCAAGGTTAGCTTTTATTTTGCATTTGCAATTTGAATGACCCACATTAGTAAGCTACTAATATGTGGTGTGAACATTGTTAGTTAAGTTAGTTAATGCTTGATGGGCTGTGATGCAGATGGGCTTCAGATATGGGTCACTGGTGGAGGACTACTTCACAGGTTACAGAATGCACTGTGAAGGGTGGGAGACTGTTTTCTGCCATCCGGAGAAGGCGGCTTTTCTGGGAGATTTTCCTATAAGCCTGCATGATGCCCTTAGCCAGAATAAGAGATGGTGTGTTGGGCTTCTGGAAGTGGTCTTCTCAAAATACAACCCAGTTACTTTTGGTACCACCAGAATTTCGCTGCTCATGGGCTTGTGCTATGCTCACTATGCATTTTGGAGCCTTTGGTCTATTCCCGTGGCAGCCTATGGTTTCCTGCCGCAGTTAGCTCTGCTCAATCAATTCCAATTGTTCCCCAAGGTATAGTTGGGCCACAATCCTTTCCTTTCTCTCTCACTTTTTAAGTTCACGGACCTCTATATTTTTAGCATATATTATGGCATAAACATAAGCATGTTATTGATAACATATCTTTCAATCATGCCACAGGTGTCAAACCCATGGTTCTTCTTGTATGTGTACCTTTTCATTGGGGCTTACGGGCAAGATATATTCGATTTCCTTGTTGCTGGAGGATCGATCCAATGGTGGTGGAGTGATCAGAGGATGTGGATGATTAGAGGAATTACATCCTACCTCTTCGGACTAATTGAATTTATGCTTAACCAAATCGGTTTCTCAGCCACTGGATTCAATGTCACAAGCAAAGTGATTGATGATGAGCAGGATAATCATTACAAGCAAGGGATCTTTGAATTCGGGGTTCCATCGCCTTTGTTTGTGCCATTAGTAATGGTTGCCACAATCAACCTGATTGCCTTTGTTGTTGGCCTTGCAGGAGCCTTGATGCATTGGAACATAGAAGACATGTTTGTTCAGCTATTCATCTCTGGTTTTGTGGTTGTGAACTCTTGGCCCATTTATGAGGCAATGGTGTTGAGAAAGGATAAAGGGAGCATGCCTATTGAAACTACCATAAAATCTGCTTTCCTAGCAGGGCTTCTTTACTTGCTTGCTTATTTCACATTTAGAATTTGAAGATGGGGGTGGTTCATATCTGCCTTCTTATCTTTCTATTAATTAGTCTTGTAAGCTATAAATAAGCTTATAGAACAAGAATTCGCATTAATGTCTGTTAACTTGGCTATATATCATCTTTATATGGAAAAGAGATTCTAACATCTTGATCTAGGCCTTTGTTTTTATTTACTTTTCACTTTGATGTTTATTGAGCGGCATTAATTGGGGTTAGCCTCTAGTTCAGTTTGATGGTGTCCAATGTCAATAGAGCATGAAACAACCAATAGAAAAATTGGGGACAGCAGATCAATCAATCAAACTCTCTCTCTCTCTCTCTCTCTCTCTCTCCTCCTCTTGTTAGTTTCTCCTCTTTTTCTTTCTCAAATTGCCGAATGATATATGAGAAGAGAAACCAAAACTTGCTCCTTGGATAGAAAACAATTTCCTATACATCATTTTTAGAATTTCAATATTCTGACAAGTGATGGTGCCATCTACATCTCCATCTTAGATCATTTAGTCCATCTACATCTATATTATATTATATATATTAAAGCAAAGGGGGAGGTGGGCTGTGGGGGGTGCCACCTCACCCCTGAAAATCCTCTCCTTTCAGAGAAATACCAAAGAAAAAAAAAGAGAAAAAGAAGGAGAGATCAACTATTTTCATGTGAGAATAGAGTCCTCTGAGATCTTGGAATGAGAGTCTCAGATCCGGAAAACTCTTCCCTCCAGCCCATACAACATATTCTGCCCTCTCTTCTCTCTTCCCCTGCTCCCTCTCTTCTTTCCCCCACGCTCACCTCTTCTCTTCCTCCCTCCTTCACTGCTGCACCCACGCGGATCTGCACCCACTGCACCTCTCCTTTTTTTTTCTTCTTTCTTCTCTTCCTCTACTTCCCCATCTTCTCCTTTCCCTTCTCCATCTCATTGCTGCACCTGCACATACCCACTCCGCTGCACTATGCCGTTTTCTCTATCTCTTTCGATCGTTCTCTTAATGGGGTAGAGGATTGGGTGGGGTTTTCGGCTCCAAGTTCCCCACCAGATTCGCCGGTCAGATCCGAGGGTTCGCCGGATCAATCTCTCGCCAAATGGGAAAGCTAAACAAATCACCCATTCCTGTTGTCCCCGTCTTTCATCCACTCTATTCTCAGGCTTCACGGGAAACCTCTGCCTCCACATGTAGTATTTACATTCTTTTACTATTTTATCAGTCCCCTCTTGAGCAGAAAGAACTACCTCGCGGAAGTCAGCATTAATGTCCTTCTTAATTCCCAAATCAGTCTCATGGGATAAAAAGATTGCAGTTACAATGTCAACACCTGAGGAGTCTTTGCTATTTTCTTGAATTGATAGCTTCGTTATCTTTGATAAGAACAATAAAAGCTCAGGGTGAACACCAGAAAGTTGTTGCTTCACAGCATTTACTTTCTCAAGCTTCAAGGGCAGAACAATCACGGTTGTGGGCAGGACTTTGTGCGAACCATATATTCTATGTATTTCAGAAACAGTTGGTTTTCCATTAACCCACTCAGGGACGATAAAGCCAATGCCACACTGAGAATTAGGCCTTTTGGAGAACCTAATTTGATATCCATTGCTGAAAATGTATGGCTGTGTGGTGACAAGAAACACACTCTTGAATCCTATTCCTGCAAGTAAGCAAATAGCTTAGTTGTAGTTCAAAATAGCTAATAAAGAAGGACTAGAGATATTTGACGTGCAATGTATATTAAAAAAAAAAAGTAACTGACTGAGAAGACTCATGCAAATAAAACTGCGGAAACTTTTTTTTATAGATTTACATGCTCTTTTAAGAGTGTGAATGGATCGTTATCCATGCCCTCGACATTTGAAGAAGCAACAAATCAGAAATGGTAATATGCAGATGCAGCAAAACATTTTTTTGCTCTCATTTACGCAACAGATCCATATTTAGATTGTTTCGATTGTTTCGTGTAGGACATGAAATATAAGGGTTTTAGACTTTATTGGAGAAGAACCCCTCTCCTAGAACCAATGGTAACCTGAATTACTTTTCAGTGGACTCATTCAAAAAGGATGGTCAATCAGAAACTGGCATCTATGCATTTTTTTTTTTTTAAGAATGTACCAACCCAGGACTTAGGCGATGTGGGATGTGGGACTTTCCAACACTCAAATAGAGAAAAACGAAGGCGGCTTGAGTCCAACGAAAACCTTAGATCTACTCCGATCTAAACCGCAACTTTACGATTCAAACCGTCGAAACGCAAGGTACCTTGCTCTAAATTAAATTAAAAAAATATAAATAAGTTTAAAAAATCACAAATAAAATTAAAAAAACACAAATAGATCTTAGAAAATACAAATAAAATTGCCAAAAATACAGAAATATTCATTCAAAAACTCAGTTAAAATTGTCAAAATGGAGATAAATTTGTCAGAAACTCAGCTATATTTTTCAAAAATCCAAATAAACTTGACAAAAAATCAGATAGATTACTTTAGAACTCAGATAAATTTATTCTAGAACTCTGATAAATAGCCAAAAACTCAGATAGATTTGTATAGAACTCTGATAAATTTGACAAAAACTCCGCTAAATTTGATAAAAACTCAGATAAATTTGATGAGAAACTCAGATAAATTTGTTAGAAACTCATATAAATTTGCAAAAAACTCAGATAAACTTATCAAAGACTCAGATAATTTTGCAAAAATCAAACTCTGGGGATGGGAAAAAATCAGATAAATTTAATAGTAGCCCAAGTGGTCCTCTATTTTGTTCGGTGATTTGCAACTGAGCAAAGCCCTTCTTCCAAAGCGATCAAAATCAGCGGGTGCAACAAGAAGTCCTCTGTTGCTTTCTCGTTCCTCGAATTCGGCGATGGCACAGCGCGGCGTACAGTTGCGATCCTCCTTCTCCGACGACATGCACGAAGTCCAGCGATGTGGGTCCGGTTCCGATCCTGCAAATCATGAACCCAGGCGGCCAACCAAGGGAAAATGATCCCCTGTTTGTCTCCTTATCCAATAAAGATGCAGTCTTCCTCCGGTCCGGTGACGATGGCGGCAGTCCTCTGTGCGCAGCAAAAAAAAAAAAAAAAAACGATCCCACTGTCATTCTTCTCTGAAAACAACGAAGATAAACCTCCTCTAGGACCTTTGTGCTTCAATTCCGGTCTTTAATCCGGAAACAATAAATCCTTTCAGGTGATGGCGATGGACACCAAATCTACTCTGGTCCACTTGGCTACATGAGTTCTCTTTTGGCGTGACCCCCGAAGCGAAGAACCACAGCAGCACATGTTGTGTCCAGAACCGGCCAGTCTCTCTTTCTTGGCGCTAATCCCTAAGCAAACCAAGAGTGCACTTGCATGCCAAATGGGCGGAAGGGAAAAAAAACATATAATCTTTTCAAAAAAAAACAACCCACATGATCTGTCCTTGTCCGATGCGCAAACCGACAAAAAAAAAAGATGTAAAAGATAGCTTCTTATGCTTCCTTTTGTGCAAAATGTGATGCTTGCAACGCACGCCAAACGAGAGCAAGTCTTCCATGTTTCCTCCTCGTGTCTCGTCCTCGCAATTCGAGTGCAGCAGCTCGTCTCCTTCAAACCTTGTTGCAGAGAGCAAAGTGCAACCGAAAGTAACACGATGAAGAAGTTTTTAGATCCGCAATCCATAGTTTTTTTGCAAGATCCACAGATTGAAAGAATTTAGGGTGGAGGGAAGATTTGATATTTGAAATTTCAAAATTTTATGTCTGAAAGTGTTGAAAGGGTAATTTAGTCTTAAAAAACGAGAACATGTGCATCAAGGGACCTAAGGCTGCAAATAGTCTAGCTGAGTGGACCAGAGGCCTTAATAAGTTTTGGCTTGGACTGGAGGCTAGATACAATCCACTTGGGGGACCTTTCACTAATTTTCTCAATAAATAAAAGATTGATCAGATGACCCATAATAGGTATGATGATGATGATGATAATTTAAATCAGATTCATATATTCATATTACAATTTACAACCACTGGCAGAATGTGATAGTAAGTATTTCAACACAAGCTGGTCCAATTTTTAACCCATAAAAATAATTAAAAAATAAAAAAGCAGTTCTAATTTTCCAGGGCATGTTGGATGCACCCCAAATTGTGGGTTGTTTGGAATTTGAAGCAGAGGGGACATTAGTCCCTTGGGTGTTGGAGGTGGCTAAAAAAATGACATTTCCCACTTCGGTAATCATTTTTCAATCCAGTAGTCATCAATCAAATAAGGATAGTAACTAAATGAGCACAAGGAACAAACAGGAAAAGAAACTTGGATATCTTGGATTTAAATCATGGTGGAGATAGTATGGGCTCAATGTGGGCAAACATCCACAATCTCTGGGCTGCAACAGATTTTTTTTTGAACTCAGGTTTTCCTTCAAGATATTACTAGTAAATGTCGTAACAAAAAAATTATATTTAAATAATTAAAAATAAAATATATTGATTAAAGAAAACTATTTCTGAGAAGATAGTGACAAGAATATCAATTTATGGTATTATCAACAAAGGATGATACCTCTATAAAACTAAGTCCCCTAGATAACTACTAATTTTAAATTAGTTCTTTGCAAAATATCTTTTTATATATCTTCTCTTTAATCCTTTGAAGGGTTATTCATAAAATTGCATATTGTAAATATTAATATAAATACATGACATTTTCGATCTCTTAGAAGAACGTGGGTCAATTTTGTAAAGGTATCATGCTCCGCAAATATGTATACGAGGATTAGTACTATATTTTAGACTCTCCTTGTTATTGTATATGTATCACTTACAAATTTGAATGATTGATTGAATGATTGAGTCACATACTAATTCAGTAACGACGGACTCTTGGGGATGACTTGATGAGATCACATGATTTGAGTAGGGAAGTTGTTGCAACTTGCAAGAGCTGTTGGTTGGGTCGATGTAGCTATCTGATATGGCAATAAATGAGGAGATGTGGAGACTGATTTTGTCCTGACTTGCGATGATGGGTTCTCAATCTCATCAATATTGATTTCTGATAAAGACTGATTTTAGAATATACTAGTTTTGTCTTTTCTGATTGCATTAGTGGACTCAACCTTCGATTCTTTTCAGAAGAAAGGGAACCGGGGTCGATACCAAAACCTCTAACTCCGAAAGAGGGAGGAATCGTAGTCCCGACCACTCGGCCAACCCCTTTTTATTCTGATAAGAATAGCATGTTCTCTCATCTCTCTTGATCTGTTTTTTTATTTTTCTCTATACTTACAAAAACCACTACTATTTAATTTACCAGTTCTAACAGTCACAACAATTTCAAAAATATCACCTAGTTTTCCAACACAGTTATGATGCAATCATTCAATCATGGCAAGAAAGATGAGACAAAGTCATAGTTGCAACTGGTTGGTTTCAACGATAGAAGCAACCAGTCCTTCACCAGCTAATGCTAGTAGCCAAGTTTGATGCTCCAAAAGAACGGTTGTTTGGATAGCCAAAAATAAAAAATGGCTCCTTTCTACGGTTGAGAGTAGCTATTGTCAATATCAAAACCTCATCCTCAAATCATTGGTACAAGTCTCTCCCCATGTTTTTATTACATTGGATTACTCTGGTATTGCTAATGTTTTTCAGTTTCTGTAGTCTGATGGAGGGAAAAACAGGGAAAGTTATTGGGGCAGTGAGTTTGCTGTAATTTAACTAACAGTAGCATTGTAGCAGTTAAATCATCTGTATCACCATTTAGGATAATTTAACTTGGATGATCTTAGTATTAACTATTTCAATGCAAAAAGAGGACAGTTGACTGGGATTTAGACGAGGGGCGGACCTCATTATTGTGTACCCATGAGATTCAAGAAACTTCTTGAAAAATTCTATTTTCTTATTTAACTTCTTAACTTGACCATTGCCTACACCACCCAAATGAAAATCCTAGGTCCGCCATTGATTTAGACGGATAAGGATATGAGGGTTTAGGGTTCGAGATCTCTAGATTGGTCCACTCAATCAATCAAACCAAAAGTGTGCAAAAAATAATAATCTACGCAGCGGAAATAAAATCACAAGCACACACCACAAGAACACCAAATTTAAGGTGGAAAACCCAAATCGGGTAAAAAAAACCACCGATCCGTACTGGATCTAATCAAACACTATGAATCTCGCAATTACAAGAAACTCAGATTTCTTCCCTAGATATCCCCTATCTAAATACTGAAGTTACCTTGTGTCGCATCACGCTTCAACGACATCACACCGTTAATTGCAACAGATCCAGCGCTTGACTCCTCAAATCTTCTACGCAAGAAGATGATCTTCTACAAGGGATGCAGAAGAACTTGGCTCTCTAGAGTACTTGGCAGCACAACTCTTCAAAAATCTCTAGAGAAAATTTCTCTCAACTAGATCACTAATTTAGAATTTGAGAGATGATTTCTTATATCTTTGGGTTGTGAGAAACACCCAACATATAGCCCAAAATTCGTGCTTAAGACTCCTTGTAATTATCCACTTAGAAAAGAAGTCCATCTCAAACTTTTGGTTAGAGTCCGGATCCAGGCTCCGGATAGGACCTGACATCCTATTAAGACATCTGCAGCCTTTTTTTACTTTTATACCTTACATAATAGCTTTTGGTTTATCTAGCCAGTGTCATTTTCATTGTTAAACAATTTCTATGAGTGAGCTTTCGGAGTTGGGACCATTAGGGTAATGAGATATATGTGTCTACGTCATTTATTGCTTCCACGATTCCACCGGAGGAAGCTTTTTATGACTTGCAAAAATAGAACAGAGATAACAAAATCTGTTAGTAACATGGCTTTTGAATCTAGCCATTTACAAGAGCCTCATCGTCATCGACTGTTGTAAGGTGTAAAATAAGACAAGAGAACTTCCTCATTTTGACTGTCAACTTTTGGCCTAAAGCAAATTCTCTATTTTTCAAATGGCTATAATTAAAGCCCTCTTATAATGGGTTGGAATCATGCCAATGGTGTAAAAAAAAAATCCCACACCACCTTCCTCTGTAATACAAAGTTGTTTTTTATTTGAACAATCTTTCCTTCCAATAAAAAAAAATTCCTTCTTAATTTGCATATACTGGAACATAATTTTGGTTACAATGTTCTACTTAAAAACTCAACAAATATTAAGCCACACTAATCAAAGGTAGAAAATTTTCCTGTTTAACATATTCTCTTTCATTAATTAGTCCTTCTTACACTCACTTGGATTTATAAATTGCATAACAATAGAAAAAAGTTTGTGTCAAACACTGCAAAAAAAAACTTTTTGAGATAAATAAAATAGAAAATTTGAAAATGTTCTTTTGAAAGAGTCAAGGTCAAGATCTTGCTTTTACTACAATAGTCGACAAGAAGAAGCACTCATGTAAAAGATGAAATCACACATCAATCATATATTGTTTGTTACATATTACTTACTATATGAGAATGCATCCAACATATATATCTAAGCCCATACGCATGCCTCAGAAGACCACAGCTCCACCCCAGTTCTTGATTGAGTTGAGAGATAGGGTTCTTCTCTTTCTCAATGGAAGGAGGCTCTCCAACACAGAGAGAGCTGAAAGCCCACCCTCTTCATAGTTTTCAGGTGGAGCCTCGAGCCTATTTCAACCGGGTGCACTCACTGGTCTACATATGTGCCATCTTAGGACTCTTCTATCACCGTTTACTTCAACTCTTCCGTTGCACCACCTTCTCTTCTTTCTCTGTTTTCCTAACCATGCTACTATCCGAGGCTGTTCTTGCCTTCATGTGGCTTACCACTTTCAGCTTTCGATGGCGGCCCACCTGCCGACGGGCGTTTCCTGAAAACCTCTCTAAATTAATCAAGGATGAGGATTTACCATCTTTAGATGTGTTCATCTGCACTGCAGACCCATACAAGGAACCCCCGATTAACGTCGTGAACACCGCTCTTTCAGTGATGGCGTTCGACTATCCAACTGAAAAGATTTCAGTCTATGTATCTGATGATGGAGGTTCTGAGCTGACTCTTTTTGCTTTCATGGAGGGTGCAAAGTTTGCTCGCCACTGGCTGCCTTTCTGCAGGGAGATTGGGATTGGAGAAAGGTGCCCTGAGGCCTATTTCAGATCGACTGAAGGCAGTCGTTGCCGCGGGGACAAAATAAAGGTAATAAACTCCAAATTTATGAATGATGAATTGAATTAATCATGTTCATATATGTTTTTTTAACTCTTTTTTTGTTCAGTGATTTGTCTTTCTTTTGGTTTTATTTTTAATCCTAATCCATCTTATTAAGCTACCAACCAATATTTTTTTGTGGTGCAACCAACATCAGGACTCGAACCTAGCTACCCGCCTCTTCCTTTTTATAACCAACCTTGCGGTCATATTAGGTGCATGTCTGGCTTGATAACTATATATTTCTCTTATAGGCTTGGATAATAACTACCAAATGATCATATTTTCTTAGGTTAGAGGTCAATTGAACATGTTAAGATTTAGGGGTCAATTGAACATGGAATAAATAGGTGGAGAGATGAAGTAAATAGAAATTAATGCCCATTGTAATAATTTGAAGTGTAGACTATTTTCTTACTTCTTTTCTACTATTTGTTTTTATCCTTCACACCAATTTAAAAGTTCTTTCAACCTCTATTTTCATTTAATTTTGATAGTGAGTTGGGAAATACTTCTCTCCTTGGTTTCCGTAATTTTTTAGTTTGCACATCTTCCCATACATAAAAACAAGTAACAAATGATAAATCCGTAATATTTTATTGGAGCTCAAGAAGTAAGTTTTATAATTTATATAAGCATCTTTGGAAACGAGCTTATAATTTATATAAGTATCTTTGGAAACGAGCCCTTTTTATCTCGCATCAAGTCCATATACCCGAAAACTTCTAGACTTCTTATCCGAGTGGTAAGGAGGGACAATTCTCATCTAATTGCCCAATGTTCAAATCGGACATCTTTCCGCGTGTGCAGGTACCCTTCCCACCCGTGTCGGCTTTCTTCCCACATGTACGGACTCCTTTCCCACTTGAATGAGTGGTCTTCTCCTATTCATGCGGCCTCTCTCTCGGATCCCAACCCATTCACTTTTAAGAAAAAAAATTAAAAAGGTTCACAATCCTATCCTCTACCAATAGGACCAAAACAGGGGAAAAAGAACAAGTCCACAAGTCTATATTTAGATGTGGCAACTGATTGAACATTTGTTTGATCCAGACAAAGGAACATAGAATTCAATGCATGTGCTCCGGTTTAAATATAACTAAAAAGGGTAGAAAGTCGTAATTACAAAAAAATTGGAAGCCTTAGATGATGTCAGTCTTCAATTTTCAATAATGTATTGACCCAATGCTAGATTTGACACGATACTCTACATTATTTTACTATACTTTGCTTTATTTTATTTTTCTTCGTTTTGCTGAAATGGGCTTCTGTTTCAATACTCTACATTATTTTACTTTACTTTGCTTTGCTTTATTTTATTTTTCTTCGTTTTGCTGAATCGGGCTTCTGTTTCAAGAGTAATACATTATTTTATTACTATGGTATTGGCTGCATATGCTTTGTGAAAAGACATATGTAGTGAGGAGAGAGCTTTGACAACTCAAGTCTTAAAACTTGCTTGTCACGTTACTTTAAATAAAAAAAGGGACTTTTAATAGGTTTTGAGAAAGAGGAGGGATTTGGTAAAAATTAGAAACCCATTCCCTGGAATTAATAGGTCTCTTGAGAAATTTATGAGGCTCCCCAATGAAGTCGGCCTAATTTAGAATCTAAATAACTTAAAATTGACCAAAAAAAAAAAAATATATATATATATATATATACACTTTCTTCCACTCTAATAATGGAAAGGCCCATTGCAAAGGAATTGTGTAAAAGATTTAAATGTTTTGTATTAATTTATTAAACTATAATATACATTATCAATCTTAATGTGGTATCAAAACATGTTAGAGTTAAATTTAGCGACATCCCACGCAGGAGATGCATTTTTTTATGAGCATTCAAATTATAAGTAAATGGGCCTTATTATAGTGATGCAGAAAGCAAACCTAAGCTGTCCATGTAGCCATCCTCTAAGTATAATATCAAACAGCGCCGGCCCCGAGATTTTTGGGGCCTAAAGCAAAGATTTCAAAGGGGGGCCCCCTTATATATTATATATGAAAATTAGCTTTAAAAAAATAGGTCATAAATTAAGCATTACCAAAATTTAAAATATATATATATATATATAGAAAAATCAATAGTCATTGCATTACTTCAAATTCATTTAAACACTACTCTTCAAGCATTTTTTGCTGCAAATGTACTAATCAAAGTTGCGTAATCAATCTTATCAACCATGGTCTTCTCAATTGACAACATAGCTAATCCATTCAATCTTTCATGTGACATGGTTGACCGAAGGTAAGATTTGATTAACTTTAAGTTTGAAAAACTTTTTACCCAGAGGCAACTGTAACTGGTATAGTTAGCAATATTCTGTATGCAATCTATGTATTGAGAAAACAACCATCCATCAGTACCTTCAAATAATTGAGCACATCAATTGACTTTGTTGTTTCTTTTGGCAAAACTTCTTTCAACACTTTCAATTCTGAAAATAAGTCTCTCCCATCAATCTCAGAGAGCGCAACATTGCTCAAAAAAGTTTCAAGATTAACACAATAGGATATCAAAGTTTCATCATTGGTAGCATTTAAATCCTTCAAATCAAATAAAAATCCAAAAGTTTTCTCATATACTTGAAAGTGTTCGAACCAGCTTTAAAGTAATGAAAGAGCTTGATCTACAATATATAAGAAATACTTCACTCTAAAAGATTCTTCAGCTGACTGCGTCGTCTCTTCACTATTGTTCTCGTCAAATTGTTTCTTTCTATATATGATTCGTTTTTCTTGAAATGCCAACTCAACATTCATTCTAGCTGCAACCTCTTTAGCTTCAATCATGGCCTCTAAAAATTCAGTTTCTCTATACTTTTCAATAAATGCAATAAGCCCTTTCAACTAATCAACAGCAACATCTATGTGCATGTCTTCGTTTTGAAAAACCTTGCTAACGAAATTAACAGCAAATAATAGATTGTGCCAAATAATCATGCCAACTAAAAACTCAAAACTGCCAATTCCATGTTCTGCTAAGGACTCCGCATCATTCTTTATTTTTGGATCTTCAGTAGTGTGGGCCATTCAACTAAAGCATATCTTATTTGTGGGGCTTGGTATCTTATAACTTTAACACTTTCCACACGACTTTCCCAATGTGTTTCCGACAATGGCTTGACCATGAGACCTTATACATTATCTTTCAACACTTTCCACCTCTTTGGCGAAGATGAAAACAACAAGTATATTCGTTGTACCACTCCAAAGAAAGATGTAACATTAGGACAAGGGTTAGCAATATTACAAAGTGCAAGGTTAAGACTATGACAACCACAACTGTATAGAATGTTCTAGGATTTATGTTGAGTACTCTATTTTGTATACGTGTTTTCCTTTCATATTAGATCCATTGTTATATCCTTGTCCTATTATATTATCAATATCAAGTTCAAGAATACTCAACGCTTCTTGAAGTACATTGAAAAGCCCTAACCCCGTTGTATCTTCCACCTTTAAAAATTCTAAAAAGAATTCTTCTACCTTTATTAGACTTGTTGAAACATCCACACAACGAATCACAAGAGACATTTGTTCTTCATGGCTTACATCCGGAGTACAATCAAGTATAATCAAGAAATATTTTGCTTCTTTGACTCTTGCAATGATTGCATTCTTAATCTCACACGCTAACAATTATATCAATTCATTTTGAATTTTGTGGCTAAGATAATGGAAATGAACCTCACCACTTTCAATTCGCCGAAAGTGCTCTTGCATTGTTGGATCAAATTCGGTAATCATTTCAATTATGTTTAAAAAAAATCCATTCCTCTCTTGATAAATCTTCTCATTGTCCCCACGAAAAGCTAAATTATTTTTTGTAAGTGTTTTCACCACAGCCATTATCCTTCGCAACACCCTTTTCCAATGTTCTTTCTCTCTATTGATTTGTTCTTGCACGCTTTTATCAATGGTTTCATTCTTGTGCAATCTCATATCTAATTCAATCCATTTACTCATGCACATGAGATGCTCATTACTAATTTCATGACTTTTTAACATTTTACCAATATTTCTCCAATCTCCAAGTCTATCATTAGCCAATAAAGTCTTGTTCTCTTCTTCCTTAAACAACTTACAACAAAAAATAAAATACTTTATCCAAAACATCCAAATATACAAGCCACTTTTTATCATGTTTCTCTCCATTGGATAAATGCCGGATGTAGTGTGTGGAAGAGAAGTGTCCATTAAGATCATATTTAGGATAATTGACATCGTCAACTCTTCTTTTAGGACCTCTTTCTACCAAAAAGTCTTGTAAATTCTGATCCATCTTATCCCAATTACTCGAATCATTAACATTTAAAGGCTGAAATTCTACATTTTGGTCTTCATGTTGACTACTATCATTCTCATTGGCACTTCCATTAATCCACTGATTAATTTCCTCATCAAGTGTCTCTTCATGCTCTTCATTTACTGAATCTATAAATTCTTCATCCTCAAAATTTTCAACTGGAACTGAATCATCTGTTTATTTCTTAGCAACAACAAACTTATCAAGAGCTCCCGATTGAGATTGAATAAGTGCATCAACTTTTCTTTATTTATTTTTTTCAAACCCTGAGAGGCACTTTCTAGGATGCATGATTCTAGGAAACAATCTAATGCAGAACTCAAGAACCAACGATCAATCCAAATTCAAAAGTTTCAAATTCAGGTAAAATTACCGAGGTTGCAAAACAATAGAGTGCTAGGCCAGCATCAATAACTCAATCAACACCATAAGAGCATCTTTAAATCATTAAATCAAATAAACAACAATCAACAAATTTGCCAAACATAACCCATCTACAAATTATTTGTATTTTCATAATGTGATGATTCAACTAATTTTTTTCTTCATAATAAGCGAAAGATCATTTGATTCAATTGATATTGTGGTTAAATTTAGTGGTACATTTTCTTATCCTTTTATTTTTATATTGAGTTTATGTATACAAAAAAAATTTATATAACAAAAAAAATGTTAATCAATAGTCTTGTCCCCTTAAAAGTCAAAAAGATTAAAAGAACAGATAAAAAAAATAATGGCTCATTTTTAAAATATTCTTTGAAACTTGGAAAGGAGAAAATGTTCAATCACCTGATTTTCTTCCTGACTTGTCGGCACAAAGCGGTGAAACACATAAACGGAAAGTCGAAAATGGTTTTGCAGTCTAAAAATCTAATTTTAATTGGGAATAAGGAGACCCAGTTTTGATTGTGAATAAGGAGAGAGAGAGAGAGAGAGAGAGAGAGAGAGAGAGAGAGAGAGAGAGAGAGAACGGGGTGTATTTGATCTCCGAAGTCGAAAGTGAATCAGCATCCAAAACTACTCTATATAGCCGACTAATCTTTTCCAATTCCAAAGTTTCATACTCTTTTTTCAATTTTTTTTACTTTTAAATATAACACAAAATCATTAATTTAGGGCCCGGGCCCTTTTTCATGTCTTGGGCAGCCTTTTTTTTTTTTTTTACAGACCTATATATTATATGAGCTAAAGAAATTTGGAGCCCCAAAAAATGGACAAAAATTGGGGGCCTAAAGCGGCTGCTTCCTGAACTTTAGCCCAGGGCCGGCTCTGAATTATCCAACACCTCATTTATTGGATTGTGACTTAAATACAAGTGTCCAAAATTAATTGGATGCCGAATGCATGCTTCCACTCACAAACCACAAAATCAACAGTTACATACATGCATAGCAATAGCTGATTTCATGTGCAAAGGTACCAAACTAGTAAATATTTGAGCATTAGAGTTCATGAGACTCCTGGCCTGGTCAACTTATACAATACTTTTAACTTGAAATAAATACCCTCCTCTTGTACTGGACTTTTGTCAAATCTTTTCTTAAATACCAGTCATCAATGTACAGGGATGGCCCAACTGCTTCACTTCAGACATGTCTTTTATTTATGGCTAGGGTCCAATAATTTCTCCAGGAGCCGATTAGGATGTGGACATTGCATTGTGGAAGATTCCACTGACATGCACATGGGGATCCTACCTCCCATAGAACTTGGAAAAAATTATGGACGAAAATGTCTTTCTCTATGGTCCCCCATTCTAAATCATGTTATTCTCCTTTCCCTTTCAGGTTTACCTTGTCTTTCAATTTCTTTGAAGTTTCCCTTTTTAGCCTTCTTGCATAAAATTGATAGAAATTTATGGTTCAATGAGCTCCACGCCTCCACTCAATAATTATCAAAGATATAAGGAGTGAAGGATATGAGGTGAGAAGAAATAGATATAGGAAGTGATGTAGATGGGAGCTTGACTGTGCTCTGATTTGAACTATTATAGTGATTGCTGCATATATAGTTATTTTTCATTTTTCCTCGATTCAATTTATATTAAAGAGAGTTTTTTCACTTTTAACCACTTACAAAAATATAAAATTGGAAATTCAATTACATGAAATGAATAGGTTCTCAGAGAGTTTTTATTTTCATTCAAGGATGCGATCTATGGTCAATATAGTTTATTGGGACTTCTTACTTTTGTTTATTAGCAGTGGTCTTAATTTGATGACAGTGACAACATTATTCTTTGTTGAATTAACCATTAGCCTTGTATGTGTCAGATCATGAAAAGCTATTACACTTGGAAGCTTTAAAACATTAGGGTCAGATTTATCTAATCTGTGATAATTTGACCAACTTTTTATCCATGTAATCTTTATCTATTGATTCTAGGTCTCAACAAA
The DNA here is from genome assembly GCA_012931725.1 of Litsea cubeba. Lineage (NCBI taxonomy): Eukaryota > Viridiplantae > Streptophyta > Magnoliopsida > Laurales > Lauraceae > Litsea > Litsea cubeba. The sequence continues at coordinate 12,767,872 of CM022952.1, forward strand.
TGAACAAAGGGAAATACATCTTCTAATGATAGTTTTCCCATATGAAGGACTCCTCGGAGGTATCTTAACATTTAAAGTGGTGCTTTTTTTTTTTTTTTAAGAACAGCCTCTTACCCAGTGGTAAGAGGTGTTTGTTCTTACTTGGCTATCGAGAAAGTCGTACTTTTTTTAAAAAAAATGAACCCTCTTCTTTCCTAGTCTTTTAAAGTAATTCTTCACTTTTATTCACAAGTGAATTACCCAAATAGGCCAGGGTGAGTTTGAATATGAAACAAGTGGGTGGACAAAAGAAGTGAATAAAATTGAGGTCTTTTGACTAATTTTTCTCTTCTTCTTCTCAGATTTTAAACTTCTTTCAACCTCCATTTTGACAAGGAGGTGGGAATAGTTCTTTCAACTTAACGATCTTTTCAGAAAAAAAAAGAAATTACACATGATAAATTGATAATATCTTATTGAAAGAAAGAAGAAGAATAATTTTATAATTGAATAAATATCAAGTAAAACAAGTCCTTTTATATTGAGTCAAGTCAACAAGTCTATCTCTAGATGTGGCAACTGATTAAATTTTTGTTTAATCTAGTCAAAGAAACATATGGTCATGTAAAACACATAATTTTTATAATATCTTATAATCAAACAGTATTATGCATGATCAGTCTTACGGTGAGTTCTTAACATATTAAATTTAACCACATTTCACACAAGAAAAGATTGTTTTTTTCCAAATTATAATTAATGGGCCTTACATTAGAGATGCATTTTATGTCAGCCTTTAAATTTAAAATCCAAAATTAAGTGGATGATGAATGTAAGCTTAGAGTCTAGACATCCCTAGCCTAGGAATCAAAGGAATTCTTGAGGCTCTCTGGTGTGGCCCACTTATACAAAACTTACATCAAAATAATTGCCAAACTCTTGTAGAGGAGCTTGTCAAATTGCCACTGGTTGAGAATTTTTCCGTAGCTGATGTGGTGGACCTTACTGGCTTTAAAATAGTTAGGTGTATCTCTCTTGTTGTCTGCCACACTAAAACTTGTTGTCGTCTTTTGTATTTGGGCGGACCCATGAGAGACCCAAGTTGTAGGGAGGCAACGCCCGCTCAACAGAAGAGAGAAACCTGCGCACGCATGAAGATAACAGTAATACTAACACCCGCTCTAAGTAGGGAGACAACAAACCTACTCGTGTGAGAGAGATAATAGGGAGTGAACCCTAAAAAATTAGGTGAGAAACAAAATATCCAACTAACTAGACTGTCACTGTGTTCTCTTTCTCCATGGTTTTATTTAACTACATTTCAGCGGATATGAGAAGGAAACAAGACTTTTTTGCAAAAAAAGAAATTTTATTAATCCAAGCAGTTTTTTACGAAGAAAAACATCAAAAGCTGCAATCTTTTGTGATTTTACAAAAAGTATTTTCAATAGTGGATAGGGAAAAAAAGCAAAAAGTTCTTGTACTTTAGTTTCTGCATACGCTACACGAATGTGCAGTATCTAGTATATGATGAATATTTCTGAAGACATACCTATTTCTGTCATATAGCACTGTTTTTAATTTGTTACCCATGAGTATATCATTCATTGTTGAATCTATCAGCTAAAAATAAATGAAAAGCTATTGACCATGGAAGACTTAAAGTTTAGGGTCAGATTTTTTAATCTGTGATATCAGACTTTTTTAATATCATTCCCCTGCTCCTTGATTTCCTTTTATCTTGGAGGTGCCCTCTTCATTAAAATTGCTTAAATATTTAGTGGGCGGCTTATTTCTGTTTGTCCTTGCATAGATATATCAACACCATTCATTAGTTGAAATTAGCCTCCACTTGTTATCACATGGCATGTTGATAATTTTGTTAAGAAGCTGATTATCAAAACAAAACAGACTATAAAAGTTATGGGAAATATTCAAGTGACATGAGAACTAGTTCTCACCTATTATATAAGAACTTTTTTTTCGGGGCCCTACAAGCAACTCATCCAAACCTAGCAACCAATAGGAAACCCCCTGATAGTCACTAATCCCAAGGATTGGCACACATCCGAATGGACTGAACCGTTGGATCGATGGTTGAATATTTTTTTGAATATGAAGCCATTAAACTTGTGGGCCACAGATGAAGGGATTAGGTGCATGGTTTTGGGGTCAAACTTGATACTTGGGATGATCTCACATATATCTTTCCATCCCCACCGGTCCCATCCCCAAATGGGGCCCACAATTGGGCCCCACAAAAAAGTTTTCATATAATATATGAGAACTAGTTCTCACCTAAATATTACCCAAAAGGTATATTCAACCAGCATTTGTTCACTACTAGTTACATTGTTTTTCTTGTTTATGACTCATCTCTTCTTAGGCCACCTCATAAACTTTTCAGGCCATGCTTTGAAAGTTAACAAATAATAAATAAAAGAGATTACAATCAACCAATCTTGACTGACAAATACATGATTAAGAAATAAGAAGTGAATGATCTAATTCATTGTTTTTGCAGGCCTTGTACGAAGACATGAAAGACAAGGTAGAGAGGGTGATGGAGACCGGGAAGGTTAGCCTTGATCAGATCACCAGTGATGAAGAACGTGAAGCATTCAAGCTATGGACGGATGGATTTACTCGTAAAAACCATCCTACTGTGATTCAGGTTTTCAATTTTAACTTTTACATAATGATGGAACGGCCCATGTTGTGAGAGCTGTGGGACCCACCTGTAAGCACTTAAATCATACTGCAAAATGTTTGCAAGTTCCTCGTCAAACTTATCTATAAAAAAATAGAAACCATCTGATCATAAGAGTAGATTCTTATAAAGGTCTCCAAGTTGATGAAACTTGTGCGTATAGATGAAGTGGATGAGAGTCGAATTTACCATGATCAATTGAAAGCCCTACAAAATTCAGAAGAGTGCTAAAATTGGGCCTCACAGGTCAGTCTATTCCTGGCATGCTGATAATCTCTTTCTTTATTCAATACAAATAAAGTGTATATTACAGCAGTGATAGATGTACATTTGAAAACAAGTTCTCAAGACCTTGCTTCTCCCCTGTTGTTTTTTTTTTTTATCATGTTAAGGACCCATGGATTACAGTTCCAATCAATTCACAGGCCTACCAGGGTTTTACAATTGGTCTCAATTCGACTATGATCCAACCATCGGATTTTCCTTGTACCCCACTCTGCTTATCCAGCAGGGTCTTCAATCTTCATGCAATTGAAATCATAAAATGAGGCCCACCACTGAAGTCCTGAACACAATAAGAACTAACCAACTAGTCTCTTCCAGTAACTAATGAAGAAGTTGATAATGAAACAGGTCTTGGTTGAAAGTAGCAAAGACGTAGATGTTTCAGGCCATAAATTGCCCAACCTCATATATGTCTCCAGAGAGAAAAGAACAACTTCTCCCCACCACTTCAAGGCCGGTGCCCTCAACGTTTTGGTGAGTTCTTTCTTCTTCTTCATCTTCGTTTTTTGTTGTGGTTGTCTTACTAATTCAATTGCCTTCAAAGTCTCCTTTCAAAAATTTACTTCTTATGCATATTTTACTTAGAACTAATTAAAATAGATATTTTTGAGTGTTTTAGACAGTTTGGTAAAATTTATGTGGATGTTTGATTTAATCAGTTTTAATACCATTTTGCCTCTTTTTCAATAAGAAATCAAAAGATAACCTTTTTCAAATGGACAACAATGTGTATAGCAGTTTGATACATTGTGGTTTTTTCATGTAAATATGTCCATATAACCTCTATATAATATGATAAGTTTACTCATTACTTTTACTTTATGACAGAATTTACTTATACCGCTTTTACTATAAGATAACTTTGCTCATATAACTCTGTGAGTATGACCAAGTTGTTTTTTTCCAATTGATTCGTACACGTCAAATGATATTTGTAAAATGGTTAATTGAAACAGTTCTTTCTCGTATAAATCTATTTAATCAGCTTTATTTCACATAGATAATACTTGCCAAACAGGCCCTAAATCTAATACATGCATGATGTCAACAGGTTCGAGTCTCAGGTGTCATGAGCAACGCCCCAGTGGTCTTAACCTTGGACTGCGACATGTATTCCAATGATCCACAGGTGCCCCGTCGAGCCCTCTGTTATCTTCTTGATCCCCAGAAGGCCTCCAAACTCGCCTTCGTCCAATTCCCACAGCGCTACCAAGGCATCAACAGGTATGACACCTATGCCTCCGAACTAAAACGCCTGTTTATCATCAATCCAGTGGGAATGGATGGCCTCAAGGGAACCAGTTATGTTGGTACTGGATGTTTCTTCAATCGACATGCATTTTACAGCGGGCCTTCATCGTTGTCGTCATCGTTGTCACCACCACCACCACCATTGGATGTGCCAGATTACAAATGCAATGGCACGATGAATGGTTGCATGATTCGATCAGATTCAGTCCTCAAAGTGGCTCACAAGGTTGCCGGCTGCAATTTCGAGCATGGCACCAGTTGGGGCTCCAAGGTTAGCTTTTATTTTGCATTTGCAACTTGAATGACTCGCATTAGCAAGCTACTAGTATGTGGTGTGAACATTGTTAGTTAAGTTAGTTAATGCTTGACTGGCTGATATGCAGATGGGCTTCAGATATGGGTCACTGGTGGAGGACTACTACACAGGTTACAGACTGCACTGTGAAGGGTGGGAGAGTGTCTTCTGCCATCCGGAGAAGGCGGCTTTTCTGGGAGATATTCCTATAAGCCTGGATGATGCCCTTAGCCAGAATAAGAGATGGTGTGTTGGGCTTCTGGAAGTGGGCTTCTCAAAATACAGCCCAGTTACTTTTGGTACCACCAGAATTTCGCTGCTCATGGGCTTGTGCTATGCTCACTATGCATTTTGGAGTCTTTGGTCTATTCCCGTGGCAGCCTATGGTTTCCTGCCGCAGTTAGCTCTGCTCAATCAATTCCAATTGTTCCCCAAGGTATAGATGGGCCACAATCCTTTCCTTTCTCTCTCACTTTTTAAGTTCACGGGCCTCTATATTTTGCATATATTATGGCATAAACATAAGCATGTTATTGATAACATATCTTTCAATCATGCCACAGGTGTCAGACCCATGGTTCTACTTGTATGTGTACCTTTTCATAGGGGCTTATGGGCAAGATATATTCGATTTCCTTGTTGCTGGAGGATCGATCCAATGGTGGTGGAGTGATCAGAGGATGTGGATGATTAGAGGAATTACATCCTATCTCTTTGGACTAATTGAATTTACGCTTAACCAAATCGGTTTCTCAGCCACTGGATTCAATGTCACAAGCAAAGTGATTGATGATGAGCAGGATAAACATTACAAGCAAGGGGTCTTCGAATTCGGGGTTCCATCGCCGTTGTTTGTGCCATTAGTAATGGTTGCCACAATCAACCTGATTGCCTTTGTTGTGGGCCTTGCAGGAGCCTTGATGCATTGGAACATAGAAGACATGTTTGTTCAGCTGTTCATATCTGGTTTTGTGGTTGTGAACTCTTGGCCCATTTATGAAGCAATGGTGTTGAGAAAGGATAAAGGGAGCATGCCTATTGAAACTACCATAAAATCTGCTTTCCTAGCAGGGCTTCTTTACTTGCTTGCTTATTTCACATTTAGAATTTGAAGATGGGGGTGGTTCATATCTGCCTTCTTATCTTTCTATTAATTAGTCTTGTAAGCTATAAATAAGCTTATAGAACAAGAATTCGCATTAATGTCTGTTAATTTGGCTATATATCATCTTTATATGGAAAAGAGATTCTAACATCTTGATCTAGGCCTTTGTTTTTATTTACTTTTCACTTTGATGTTTATTAAGTGGAATTGGGGTTAGCCTCTGGTTCAGTTTGATGGTGTCGAATGTCAATAGAGCATGAAACAACCAATAGAAAATATTGGGGATAGCAGATCAATCAATCAAAATCTCTCTCTCTTTCTCATTCTCTCTCTCTCTTCCTCATCTGTCTTTCCTCCTCGTCTTAGTTTCTCCTCTTTTTCTTTCTCAAATTGCTTAATGATATATGAGAACATAAACAAAAACTTGCTCCTTGGATAGAAAACAATTTTCCATACATCATTTTAAGAATTTAAATATTCTGACAAGTGATGGTGCCATCTACATCTCCATCTTAGACCGTTTAGTCCATCTACATTTACATCTAAAGTATTGTGGCATATATGTCCATGATTGAGCTTTTATTTTTGGTTGATGACGTGGGTATCCATGAGGTCATTGACCCAACAGGACTAATCCTCCCGGTGGCACCCACTAAAACCACACAAATATATATAACGGGCAAATCTAAGGTAATTTTGAACACAAAACGTGGGGAGCAAATCCATATCTTTTGCCACTCCACTAACTCCCAAGTGAGTGTCCATGATTGAGCTTATTGTGCTTGACATGCCCATTATAGTTGTCGGGCTTATCCAATCCACCTAGCTCATTGTCTAGTTCTTTCTTCACATGTATGTCAAAATTCAAGTTAAATTTGATATAAACCTCAATATGCATCTAAGAGACTATCACTCAAGCACCAACTATGAGAAATAGAAAGAAATGGAAAGAAGCAATCAAGTTTGTGTTGGGAATGAGGGTGGTCCATATGAACATAAGCCTCTTGCATGGGCCCACCTGGACAACCATGTGCATTAGGGAATTCATTGACAGGAATTTTGAAAACTTGGACTTAGAGATAAAAGGAGATTTCCAACTAGCTAACATATTATGATTTGGCTAATATTGAGCGATATAACCTATTAAAGACAGAATTTCATGATGGAAAGGAATTATCACAGGAAACCTATATAAACTGGGGTTAGGTGACTAATTTTAGTTCAAAGGATTTGCTTAAATGCCATCAATAAGACCTGCTTAAAAAAAAGAGTAGAAGAGGGTTATATAAATCCCATGAGAAGAACAACCTGTGTTAGATATAGAGATCAAAGCAATGAAGTCAGGTATGTGTTTACATTATTATTGTGTTTGTGTTATTCAGATCTGATTCTATAGTTGGCAATGCTATGGTCATTTAGTTTTACACTATAAATCTAACAGTTTGTGCTTCTCTTCTTAATTGAATCAAATGCCCTACAAAGGCAAATATAGTCACTATGGTTGTGTAATTTCATTCATTGTTTTGCACAAGTCCATGGTTTAAATCCTTGAAATAAATTGTAACTGTTTTAGACTCAGCCTCTTTAATACACCTTTTATGAAACCCTCTTTACCATGAATTTCTATGAACTGATCAATAAGTAGACAAACGGCCATCCGCAATAAGGACAGATACCACCGTGACTTCCCTTCATTCACTTGTCAGCTATCCTTCTTCCTTGAATAAGGGCAATCAGCACAACACACTAGGCTCACCATGGCCCAGCTTGACCACAGTTAAGATATTGGGCCCAGATCCATCTCCAATTATTAAAAAGATCATTCTTGTGTCCCATTTCAAACTACTTTCTACTGAACCCTGCCTTGAGATGACTCCTCTAAGACCCATCAAATTTACATTTCACAACATAATTAATCTTAGTGCAGGCTCAATTCAAAAATCTTCCATAGCCATTAAAAAGAAATATCCATTCTAATATCACAAAATTGTCTATCTCTGACTCTTGGTCATTTCCAGATAGTATTTTGATGGATTATGTTCCCACAAACCTAACACCATTTGTGAATGCATGATTTAATATGTGCACAGTTATTCCTACTTTACAATTGAATGTGAGGCTAGAAGCTCACCCTTCATGTATCTGTATCTGTACTCCAACTGAAGCATCGATAGGTGTATCTCGCACTTGCGAATTGCCTGACTCTGTTGAACACTGGCAACCAATTGATCCTTCAATTGAGCTTGACCGCTCTTCGTTTATGTTTTCTACCACAATAACCATTACCTGGTCTTGTGGGCCTTGATGCGGGCTGTCACTGGACTCTGCATCCGATGGTCGAACCATGTTTAATCTAATGGGTGGCTCCATTTTTGTAGGGAGTATTGATGCTCGGCAGAGGGGGCGGGTGGTGTTGGACATGAGCCAGTGATGGATACATTCCAAATGGAACATGTGTTTGCAAGAGGGTATCTGGTGCAACTGCTCCTTGATCTCAAAATCCCCAAGGCATACACAACATCTGAAATTTTTATTTATATTGACTTAAAAGAGTTAAGAATAATACATACAATATGGTATGACATAAGAAGGTTAGATGGACAGAGTCTGGATGCACTTGGCTCAACATTGGACAAGGCATCTCAGTTTGCCACTTTATGTTGAGAGTGTTAAAAGGGACCACTTACTGAGTATCTCTTTCCCTCAAATCCTCATCAAAGGTGACTATTGGAAGTATCTCCTTGAGGTCGTTCTTCATGCCCATCTCAAAAGGCTGATAATTAGCAATACACATAAAATAAAATAAAAAAGATTGATCAGATGACCCATAATAGATAGGATTATGATGATGATGATTTAAATCAGATTCATATATTCATATTACAATTTACAACCACTGGCAGGATGTGATAGTAAGTGTTTCAACACAAGCTGGTCCTGTTTTTAACCCATAATAATAATAATAATAAAAAGAGCAGTTCTAATTTTCCAGGGCATGTTGGATGCACCCCAAATTGTGGGTTGTTTGGAATTTGAAGCAGAGGGAACATTAGTCCCTTGGGTGTTGGAGGTGGCTCCAAATTCTAAAACAACAACATCAAAGGGGCAACTACAATGATACAAAGGGAATCCAGAATCAGATGGGACATGTTTCATTTCTTCCCTATAATTACAAGTACAAGACATAAATTACTTGTCTACAAGATAATTCAATGACCATAGAGAAAATCTCAAATTCAAGAATTAAAGAAAAAAAAAACATTTACTGAAGAGTGTTGAAGCTAGAAATAAAAAAAGATGATTCTCTAGGAATTTACCAAAGAAAGGACTGTGGTGGTGATGGTGGCTCTGTTCAAGCTCCTTGGGTGCATGTGAGGGGTAGAGGATCCCCTCCTCTTGAGGTAGAAAAGATAAAACAAGAGGAATAAGATTATGGTGAATAGAATGGGTACAGAGAAGATGAAGGCTTGGTAGAGTTTCAGTTGCAGTGAAAGGGGATAAGGATGAGAGCTTGTAGTTTGAGGAAGCTGCCCCATCGAACTCCAAACTCAGAAGAAACAGGGGGGAAAAGGAGTGAAAACAAAGGAAAAGGAGAGGACAGAGGTAAGTGAAACTTGCTTCATTGCTTGGGGAATTTATGCTCCTAAAATCCACGTGGGTTGGTTTGAAGTTGGTGGGGTATAGTGGGGAGAGGGACTTTACAACACCCAAGTAATCCACACGTTTAATTTCAACGGCTGTCATCATGGTCCAGTTACTGTAACTTCAGGTCCAATCTAGATAAAGGAAAAGGGTTGCATTGGTGCGGCTTGTGCAAGACCCTTCGATATATAAATATCCTTTTGATATATATTATTCTATCGTTTACTAATAAGTTTTTGGTGTTTCAGATTATTATCATGTTTTGGAGGCGGGGTCATCGTGTGTCTAAATCCTTCATAACGTGCTTCTCTCCACGGATGGTCGTTTGGCGTGTTTATATTCATGCACAGAGCATCACACGCAAAGCATCCTGTTAGGATCCTTCAATAGATATAAGTTGTTCAGTTGTTTACTAGCAACTCTTAAAGCGAGTTTGGCACTTTACTAGTTAAAGTGAAGTAAAGTGAATCTTGACAAAAATTGACAAGGAGTCACATTAAAAGTACACAATTTAATTATTCTCTCCCAATTTCTCAAAAAAAAAAAAGTCAAAGAAGCAACCTCCTTTCTCCACTAAAAAACAAAAAAAAAACTCTATTTTTCTATACAAAAAGTCAAAAAGATTTCATATCAAACAACATAAAATAAAACACCATCATAACACCTTATATTTTATTCTCTCTTGATTTGATGGTCCACCTCACCATACTTCAATTCACCACACATCCAAACAGACAACTTTTGGTGTTTCTATTACTAAAACTTTTTGTCACTATTCTAACCTGAGTTTTGAAAAAATAGTAAGTTAATTCCAACATAATTGGGATAATTCTTTGATGACGACGATCTTAGTAGAAGACTAACAATTGACCAAGTGTGACTCGAGAAAAGAATTTGAGTGTCACTGTTAACGTAACTTGCAGGTAAATGGCTCATCCTAACTTCTTGGTATGTATGTATCCTCTATACATCAATTATGTATTCATCTATTTCACAAGGAATATCTATAATAAGTAATCTAGATACGTTTGTGCAGGTAGAGGATTACATAATAGAGAAAGAAAATGCATTCTCATTTTTCGTGCGGTCCACTATTTCTGCATTTGGTAGAATGCATGTTTCTCATGAAAAACAAATGAACTAATTGTCTTTAGTTGAGAGAATTTTGATTTCTATGTGAGAGTTTTCGTTTTCAATAGCGATCATAATTTTGATTTCCTACTTGAGATTTTTGAATGCTTCATGATATCTATCTCTTTCTATATATATATATATATATATCCAAATGGATTTGACCATTGGATCGAGGGTCAAATTTTTTCCTCTAATATAAAGTCATTAAATTTGTTGGCCACGGATGAAGGGGTTAGAGGATGGGATTGACCCTAAATTTGATATATGGTCTTATCCAAGATGTCTTTTCTCATCCCCCACCAATCCAATGATCAGTGGGTCTCTAAGTGGGCCACATTAAGTTTGTCCCTCACCATGTTACGGTGAGTGTCAATACAGTAGGGTTGACTTTATAACACATCCAATTCATCCACACACATGGAACCCCCTTAAGTACACTAGACCCATTGAATTTTCACCTAGATTCGACCGTTGGATCGAGGGTCAAATTTTTTCCTCTAATATAAAGTCATTAAATTTGTCAGCCACGGATGAAGGGGTTAGAGGTATGGGATTGACCCCAAATTTGATATACGGTATTATCCAAGATGTCTCTTCCCATTCCCTACTAGTCCCATGATCAGTGGGCCCCATTAAGTTTGTCCCTCACCACATGGTGAGGGATGGATTGCACATGAATATTTTTCATGTATGTATGTATATGTATATGTATATATACATACATATGTATGTATATATATACATTTATGTATGTATTAGAATCCTCTAATTACACAAACATACCCTTAAGTATACAAGACTATAGTGGAAGGTTGATTATTTTATTGCATGTCCATGGCCTAACCATTATGGTGGCAATGACAAGGTTGGCATGATAGATCTAACTCGCCATCAATCAACTAAAAGACCCAACTGCTGGTCAAGTGGAGGATTGGATGTCATTAGTTCATTGGTTTTTAAGCATCATTTGAGAATGACTACTTAAGAGAAAATGAAAGATGAACCACCTAAGACCCTTAATATATCCTAATAATTACCACTTGTATGATGATTTTTCCTATAAAGATCATGATTAGTCCTTGACAAGTTTTTAAAAACAATACTATAAACTCTAGTCTCATTTGGGCCCATGACGACTTCTCCCAACCTCACTAATATTGATAATTAACATTTGAATCGCCCATTGTTTTACCAAGTAGCTGCCATGACCTCTAAGAAGACAATGTTAATTAGCTACGATGGGACCATTAAGTATATTAGTCTTGATAGCTTAAGCTTTTGGGATGTATTTTCTAGTCAGACTTGACATGGTATCAGAGTAGGGTTGTAAACGGGTCAGTTTCGATCTATGACCGAGTCCATTGTGGACCTGAAACCGGAACCGTTTCAGAACCGATTTCTTGACTCCGGAACTAGAACCATATATGAGACAGGTCTAGATCCGGGTCCGAGTCTAGGTAGAGAATGATATTTAAAAAAAAAAAAAACATGATTTTTAGGAGAGATTTTCGAAAATTAAGGTAATATATCAGGTCTCGGGTCCACGAGTCCGAACCAAGGTGGGACCAGACCCATTTACTTATCAGGGCCTAAATAGGGATCCAACCCGATTTTTAATGGGTCAAAACATCCGGATAATCGGAGAATTGGGAACCCATTTACATCCCTCTCTCAGAGCATGTTAGTTTACGAGTTCAAACTTTAATTTGGGTAAGCATTAATCCCCCACATCACGTGGGCAGGCATATATCGCGTGGGTTGCAAATCTGAAGGACATTCTTTTCGAGAGAGCGTTACGTAGATTGATCTTATACTTTCCAATAGTTTCAGCTTTTAGAATGTATTGGCTTGTCAATAAAATCAAGCTCATAAGGATCATACTTATTAGATATAGTTTCCAAAGTCACTAAACAATGAAAATTTCCAATAGTTTTTAGTTTTTTTTCTAATTTTTTTTTCATGGTTTCTCTATTTAATTGTAACATCATACTGTTGAGAATGAACCACCAGTCAGTACCCAAAACCTTAGCCTTCAATAGTTTGATAGCCATCCAATTTTTATAGTATCTAATGGTGTGATTAAAATTTTAACTGGCATGATTTTGTGAAAACTGTAGGATATGCCTGCACATAGCTAGTTGTCTTTCCATGCTAGAGATCAGCTGATTCTTTGTTGTATAGTGGGTTTTCATCCTCGTTCACGATTAAAATATATTTTTCCTTTATAAAAGAATAAATAAATAGGACAAATGAGCTATGGAAACAATTAATTTAATGCTCATCTTGATTTTGTTTATTTATAGTTTCTTAGATTCTCAATCTCTTTTCCCAAATCCCCTTTTCCTAGTGATCTAAGTAGGCTCCCACATCAACTTTCTTTTAGTAATTAATCTTAAAGGACTCACCCAACAAATATCTTCTCATAATTTTTGGTGGGCCACCAAGGGATTTTATGCTTTTACTCAAGATATGGATAGTGCATCTATCTTTTCACTGTTTTTGTTTTGGCCCAACAAAGTGCTCCTTTTTCTTGTCTCTCCAAACCTAGGAGATTGTCATCTATACCAACTTTATAAAAGTGCACAGCAACTTCCACTAGAATTGAGAATTGGTGCTTTCTAGTTTAAGATAGGCCACCTTTTAGTGTCACTTCTACATCCAAATGTCATTAACATTAATCTTACTTTTTGGACCATGGGCGGCGCTACATGAATGTCAGGATCTAAAAAATTATAAAAAAAATTTTAATGAATTGAATTTATGTGAAAATTTTGATCCCACTCAATGCCTAACCTAGAGATGTCAAGTGGGCCGGCCGGCCCTGCCCGCTAGTCAACGCCGTGCCACGGCCCGATCAACGGCACGGCTGGGCCGAGCGTTGCAGGCCCGCTGACCCATTTGGCATGGCCCCCCAGCCCGTCAGCCCGCTAGCACGGGCCGGCCCGCCAGCCAAAAAACGGCTATATTTGAAAAAAATACCATTTTACCCCTCCCCCCCCCCAACAGCTATAAAACGGTCATATAAGGGGCATTTTGTGTCATTTTTCATTATACTAGGTCTATAAATACCCTAACCCTCCCATTCTCATTCCTCACCAATTTACACACTCATTTCTCACCAATTTACACAACTCTCTCATTCTCTAACTCTCTCTCAAAGCATTCAACTCTTTCACTCTCTCTAAGAAGTTTTTGGAGGACCAAAGATCAAGTCATCAAGAGACAAGATTAAAGGGGCCTTCAAAGATTTAGAGGTATTTATATTATTTAGATTTGAGATTCCATATATATATAAGTTTATATTATATTATATTAACTCTCATTTTCTCCCCTTTCTTATAATAAATTATCACAAAAGAAGGCTATTAGCATATTACTGTTATTATTTATAAATTTATTTTTTGAAATATGGCTAGAAGATTTCCCACAGAATCTTCTTCCGTTAATTTAGAGGTAGAAGAAGATTTTATTGAATTACAAGATGAAGTAGGTGATTTACTACCCCCTTTCCTCAGAGTTCCCATAAACCAAACAAGAGGAGTAGAACTTCAGCAGTTTAGGATATATATACAAGGTATGATGTTATTGAAAATGGAAAGAATGTTGAAAAGGCAAAATGCAAATTGTGTGGTAAGATTTATAGTGCCCAGTCAAAAGGGGGTACCGTCCATTTGTCAAGACATAGGAAAACATGTTTAGTAAAGCATAAGCCAAAGAATGCAGGGACAGGGGGGCCTGGTTCACAGACCCAAATTTCTACTACTAGTGGTGGTAGTAGTAGTAGCAGTTTGGGTTTTTTTTCTTTTAATGCACAAAGTGCTAGATAAGGTCTTGTTAAAATGATTGTTTTATCCAAATTACCATTTGCTTTTGTTGAAAATGAGTTTTTTGAACAATGGATCCAGCAATACTATCAACCACAATTTCACAGTATTTCAAAAAATACAGCCAGAAATAATGCTATTAGACTCTGGCAGGAAGAGAAAATAAATATAAAAAATTATTTTACAGAAATTCCTGGTAGAATATCCATAACCACAAATATGTGGACTTCTAAAGGGGGTGATAGTTATTTTTGTATTACTGCACATAATATAGATGCAAAATGGATTATGAATAAACGTATACTTAGTTTTAGCACTCTTGAATGACCACATAATGGAACTAGGATAAGTACATTAATTTTGAAAAAACTAGATGAATATAATATTAAGAGAAAAGTTTTATCTGTAACTTTAGATAATTCCAGTAATAATACAGTGGCTATTGAATTAATGAGAATGTAGATGTCACTTGCAACTTTGATAGATAGTTCTATCTTTCAAAATAGATGTGTATGTCACATCTTAAATCTTATTGCAAAGGTTGGTTTAAAGCATATTATAAGTTACACAGATGCTATTAAAGACATTGCTAGATTTATTTTTTGCTCCGCACAAAGAAGACAATTGTATGCCCAAATATATGCGAGGCAAGGCGTATCAGCTATTAAAATGCCTAAAGAAGTAGAACATAGATGGAATTTTATGTATGATTTGTTAAACAAGGCACTTTCTAGGAAAACTGTTTTGAATAAATTTTTGTGCTTTTCATGCACAAGATTTAATGATTAGTGATGAACATTGGGAGTTATGTGCCCATATAAGAGATTTATTAGAACCTTTTTATACTTCAACATTATTTTTTTCGGGATATATTATCCCACATCTAATGAAGCTTTAATAAAACTTTTTAAAATTACTTTACAATTCAGTAGATTTAGAGATCATTTTTTTCTTGGTAGCACTATTAGAGACATGGAAGAAAAATTTAATAAATATTGGAAAGAGGCTCCAATGACATTTTCTTTAGCTGCTGTATTTGATCCTAAGTTAAAATTAAGTGGTGTACAGTTTTTTATTGATGGAATAAATAAAAATATAAATTATATAGATTTAAACATTTTTTCAAATATAAGGGCTAATTTACAAGCACTTTTTTAATTTTATTATGAGCAAATGGGTACAGCTGGGCTTAGTATGAGCAATTCAGAAGTCCAGCAGACAGGTGTTGGTGAGTGGGATGTGTGGTATTCTTCCCTGTCCACGGGCATGGCATCCAGCTCAAGCTCAAGTAACAACACTGTGACGGAGTTATCATCGTATCTTGACGTATGTGTAATACGGATGCAGGATGCATTTAGCTTTGACCTTTTAGCCTGGTAGAAGAAACAAGAAAGCATTTATTCGGTGTTGGCAGCCATGGCTCGTGATCTATTGACTATTACTATGTCTTCTGTAGCATCAGAACAGGCTTTTAGTGCAGGTGGACGTATAGTAGATGACAGAAGAACAAATCTCACTGAAGAAACGGTGGAGTGTTGTATTTGCCTACGAGACTGGTATTTGGCAGATAAGAGGAAGCAAGAGTTAACATCATTAATTGAAGATTTTGATCCAGCAGAATACATTAGTGGACTACAAATCTGATTTTTTACTTTTTTCTTCATTGTAATTTATAAGTTTTTCATCCTTTTTTAATTTTAATTTTATTTTTTTAAAAGATTGTAAGGTTTTGAAGGTAATCCTATTTAGAAACCTTCAAGAAGTTAAGATCCAAATGGTTCTCTCTTCTCAGTGGAGTAGGTCGAGTTTGACCGAACCACTTAAATATCTTTATCATTCTCCCTGCTTGTGTTCTAATTTTTATTTTTAATACTGATAAGAAAAAGAAAATTCATATATAGTACTTAAGTAATATGTGAGTAAATATCTATAAATTAATTTGAACCACTCAATCATTTGTTAAATGTTTGTATAAGTTTAAATGTTTAGAAGAGTAACTATTGAAAAACTAATATGTCTATTGATCGAAAATTAAATTCAAACCTATGTCGTTACGGAATTACAGTAACTCTATCAGAAAGAAGAAGAAGAAGAAAAAAATGCCTGGCCCGCCAGCCCGCTGGCACGGCCCGCTACAGCCCCCCCCCCCCCCCCCCCCCCCCCCTTACGGGCCGTGCCGTGCTAGGGATTTTCCCTGGCAGGTCGTGCCGTGCCAGCCCGCTAGATGGCCGGCACGGCCCGTTTGACATGTCTAGCCTAACCTAATGGGCCATTTGTCTACCAAAAATAAAATAAAAAATAATGAGCCCAACTTTTGTTTAAAAAAATTTCTTTTTTTAGACATTATGTCATTAATTCTTCATTTACCTTGATTCAACCTTTAAATACGGTATTCTCCCCATAATAGAAGGAGAAAACCCTAACATTTAGATTTAGGCATATAGACTCCCAGCCCTATTCGAGCAGCAGAAGAAAAAAAAAAAAAAACAAGAAGAAGAAGAAAGTGCAACTAAGGTCTGAATCTCCAAAAAGAAGAAGAAAGGCCCCCTTTTTTTTAACTTTTTCCTTTATGTACGTCTCCCCCCTTTCTTTCTCTTTTTATAGTAATAGCCCCATTCTAGCACTAGCAAGCTGAGGGTCATCTAATAGGGAGAGTAACTTAGCAAAGCCCCACAAATTATAAATTTACACCACTACCGTGTTGAACTATTCTACACAGTCATCAATAAGCAACTTTAAGAGCTACATAGTCATCGATAAGCAACTTTAAGAGCTTAACAACCATTTCACGGAGGTTAATACCGAGTTGCTTCTTTGTGTGGCTAGTTTGAATCCCACGAATTCATTTTCTTTTATTGACAAAGAAAGGTTGGTCCATCTTGCTCAGTTTTATGCCTCTGATTTTTCTACAATAGACCTCGCGACACTTGACCGCCAACTTCAAAACTACATTGCTGATATGCGCTCTAGCAACGAGTTTTTAGAACTTAAAGGAATTGGTGATATTGCTAAAAAATTAGTGGAGACAAAGAAGGATATCGTATATCCATTGGTTTATTTGCTTCTAAAGTTGGCGTTGATTTTATCAGTAGCGACTACAGCGGTAGAAAGATCTTTTTCAGCAATGAAGTACATAAAGAATATGTTATATAACTGAATGAGAGATCAATGGATGAATAACTATTTGGTCACATATACTGAATGACGTATTTTATAGTGTTGATAATGAAGCTATTATGCAACGATTTCAACACATGAAAACCCATCGAGGGCAGCTATAGGAGTTTATGTATTTGGATTTTCTTTTTGGATTAAGAACTATTAATTAGTAACAATATATTAAAATTTATGTTTGTTTTTGTTTTAGAATTCAATGTTATATATATGTCGAATTGTCGGAAATAGATTATTTGAGAATTTTATATTATATATGTCGAATTATCGAAAGTAGATGACATATGTTAATAAAGGAAAAAATAAATTTATTCGATTTGTGAAAAATAAGTCTTTTGTTGACTCCACTGACTCGAATTTCTGGAGCCGCCAGTTTTTGTGTACATCCTTATAAAGCAAATCAAAGGGAAAAAAGCTTAAGTTAAGATGTATTTTTGGGAAGTAATTAATTCATGATTAGAGGCTTTATAAGAACAATGAGTGCACATAATTTATCCAGTGTGTTTTCAGGCCAGACCCAAACACAGTCATTGATTAATGAAAGGAACAAAATAAAGATAATGGGAAGAGTTTAAATATAAGAAAAAGGCTATAAACTGAATTCAAATATAAATAAGATTATTAATAATAAAAAGAAAATAAAAATAATTGAAAAGGTTAGTAAATAGAGAAATAAAACAAATTTGTCACCTTCAATTCTATTTAAGGGGTCCATGTTTTCTAGTGGATTCTCAATGAGGTCCATGTTTCTTATTTTTAAAATGACAGATTTTCAAATTGAATGGGTGAAGTTAGTGGTTAAGATCAGCACAACATTTCAGCGGGGCCATATTTTTATGATAAAAAAGGACAGTTATCCATATGATTTTGATTATTAAATGGATTGATGTCCAAATTCATTGGGTGGAATTTGTCAATTATGTGGATTGTTGCTCATGCGCATATGAAAACCACAATGACAAAGAAGCTTCACTTTAATTGCAATTTGCTTTTCTAAATCTTTTAAGTGGCGATATATATTTTGTTTGCTAGCTAGATTTGTCTTTAAGGGCGACGCATGGTTTTTTTTCTTTTTTTCTTTTTTTTTTTTTTTTTTTTTGTATAAAGAAGCTTTTCATTCAAACAGCAACATCAAATCAACAAAAAAAAAAAAAAAAGAAGAGAGAGAGAGAATAGAAGTAAGAGCCATACAAGAAAGAAAAACATCACAAATCAAGACCAACAATCAACCCCCATGCACCTAAAAATAACAGTGCCCTTTCCTGGTCTAAGTCCCGATTACTTGAATAACAGCGCATTGATAACAAATGGGCTGTTGAGTTCAGGGGTGACTCTAGGAATTCAAGTCAGCGGGGTCAAAAAATACGTATCTTCCGCAACCCTGTCACTAGGGCTATCAAAGGATCAGACCCAGGCCGGCCCAAGTTTAAGCTCTTATCCTACCCACTCATTTGCGGACCGGGCTTAACCGAGCAAAAACCTTCGACTTTCACATGATGGGGGGCGGGGGGAGGGGGGGGGGCTGTAATTTTTAGGCCCTTACCCTACCTTCAAATATTTAGTATTAGAGAAATGAGAGAAAAATGATAAAAATAATAGGACTTGAGATAAAAATACTATTTGAGCTTCCTATTAGTTAAGGCATATCCATTTAAATTTATAAGCCATTCAAAATTATTGGACTGCCCATGACACAAAAAGTACACAGTTTATCTTAATTGGATGTTATACAAAAGGGTCAAAAATTTATAAGCCATTTTCTCTCCTTCAGGTCAAACTCTTAAATTAAGTTGGATCAAAATCTTCCCATAAAATTATTTTTAGATTTCAGTGGGGTCAAAACTTCTTATATATGTTTTTTTTTAGATATGTGCGTGTCAAAAGCTTCTCACTCAAAGGTTCAAAATTTTTTTATGAATATGCTTTCAGATCTTAGTGGGGTCAATTGACCCCACTGTCAACAACATGGCGCCGCCCATGGTTGAGTATAAAAGTCTAGAAATATAAGAAAACTCCACATGAGCAAAACTCAAGGCTAACTTCTTAATATCACTAATAATTGGGTTGATCGACCAAACTTTAACTGTAATATTCTAGTTGGTAATGTTAGAAAGAGGTTTTCTCAAGCCTTCTTTACATGGTATCCAATTATGGTCCCAAACTGAGATTTTTTCACCATTTTTCATAGATGAAACTTACTCCCTCTATGAAGCCTCTTCAAAATCATGAGTTGCCTTTTTCCATACTTAGCTTCCCACAAGTTGGAACATAGAAGGTTATTATCACTGAGGCAACACCAACATAATTTAAGAACCAAGGGTTCCTTAGTTGGTTAATAACCCCGTCTGTCACCCAAATGCCTAGATGTGCTACCCTCTTCCTACATGTGTGGGCTCCTGTGGCATTTTTAGACATTTTTCTTTCTTTCTTTTTTGGAGGTTTCTTTAAAAAAGGGAACTTGATCCCTCCTATCAATGGATAGCCCCTCAATATTATCAAGTTAATTATTAGTAATATAATCTATATTCCAAAAAAAGGAACTAAGTAATAGCTGATTTTATGGGGAGAATTGGCTGAAAGAAGAAAGGGAAGGAAAAGTAGGAAATAAGAAAGAAAATAAAATAAAAGAAGGGATTATGGATGGATTAGAAACTATTTAATTATCCAAATCTAGAGTCGCCGTCACCGCTCACATACCTTGATTTGAGATCGGTTAGCTTGATCGGAGAAAAGTGGAGAGCTTGGATTATTGGGGCTTGGAGAAATTGTGAAAGGGTTTGATGTTGTAGTTGCTTCATCACAGGTACAGAGAAGAAGGGTTAAAGAAAGCAACCCTTCTTTCTTAGGTTGAAAAATTCGATATTGAAATAATAATCGATGATTTCAACTCAATGAAAAAAAGCAAAGTACAACTTCAATAATTTTTATTGTGTAATCTTATTATTAAATTTTACAATTTCTTTAGATGTGTTTTTTTTTTTTTTACTGTCACACCCCCCCCCCCCCCCCCCCCCCCCCCGGACTCTCTCCCCGTGTGTATGAGTGCTCTCATGGGTCTCAACCCCCTTGGCTAGGGCATCCAAAAAGAAAAAGGAATTTTTTATCTATAATCATTGCCTGCGCACTTATTGAAAAGCCCTTTTAGTATTTGAAAATATTTTAGGGCCTATTTATTTGTATAGGAAACATAGGAATTGAACATGCAAGAGTCTACGGTCAAATGAGCTCTGAGCTCTACTGTATGATTATTGAAAGGCAAGTGGACAAGAATATTAAGTGGATACAAGGTAGCAATGTAGCGGCAACTCTTACTTTCCAAGAATTTGAATTATTAGGGTGGTGGCTAGATATTCAATTTCCACCTCCCGTTGATTCATTTTCCATTAGAGGAGATATTATTGTATAGATATTTTTTAAGATTTGCATATGTTCCTCCAATTTTAGATATAAAAGTCTATAATTTTTATGAATTCAATTACATGAAACAGACACGCTCTTGATTCAAAGATAAATTTTGATAAAAAAAATTAAAGACTAACAAATTATAAAAGCTCAAAAGATTCAAAATAACAATAATAATTCTCACTATGCGGGACTTTTGGATAAATATGTCAAGAAGTCAAAGATAAAAGAATAAATTCCCTTCAGAAAGGAATCCATTCCACCCTCACTTCCAAACCCTCCACAGCAGCCAGCAGCTCCATCCATGTCTCTAGTGGCCGAGTAAATTCCTACTATCCGGAAAAAGCATGTAGAGCCAATAGATGCATAGAACTTGTCACATGAAACCTAGTGATGGAGAGACTATATTGTGCTCTCACTGCTCTGATGCAGAGGATTAACAGGTGCTACAGTGAGGGTTTTATCTTTTTCATGAAACGTGGCACTGAAAAGGAAGTTTGTTGTCGTTTCTAAATGCACCTGTGTTGAAATATCGGTATATTTGCAGTCACTCTACAGTACTCTGCCCGCACGTTTGATGCATCCATCCACCCAAGGCAGGTCTCATCTCTTATTTGTCCTTGAAGGAATGATTGGATTGATTGAAGGACATAGCTTTTGCCATATCCCCAGTTTTGAACTGTTTGCAAGATGATGATTCGAATGTTGAAAATTTAATGCTAAAGGCCAGTTTCTTTTTTAGAATTTCTGGAATTTATGTCTCGTGGCTGTCTGGGATTTATAAATGCTAGAATTCTGAAATGCTACTGAATTCTGTCATTTCTGAATTTTCTATTTTTTTTTTATGTCTGAATTCCTGTCTGAGAATTCTTAAATTTCTGAATTTCATGAATTCTCTGTTTGATAACTAAAATGATTTTTGACTAGAATTTTACTTTTATATGCATTTTTTATATACCAATTTAACCCATCAATGTATTTTTACAACTCAATACATAAATGTGTTTAATACTAATTGTAAGATGTAGGACTCAATGTTGGGCCCACTTTCACAATTCAAGAAGCTAAAAAAAAAAAAAAAAACATAATCTATGCAAACCATAACCAGATATGGTTTCATCATTGTAATCATTCTCCATTTTCACGTTCAAAGTCCCCACCTTTTATCCCATGTAAACCCCACCTCCCCATCTCATTCCCATCATACCCCACCCCCTTAATCCACGTGTAGAACTCCCCCACCCATTTCACTTTCCCCATCCCAGAGGTCACAAAACCCTCTCATTCATTCCACTCCACACAGCAACCCCATCTCCCTTGTTCTCCACTCCCTATCCTCACTTCACTTGCTGCCCCACCATCTCCGACCCATTTCTATCACCGCCGAGCCACCACCGTCGCCACTGCTAATCACCATGGAACCCACCTGTCCATCTCTTTCTATTTTCCCCCATTTCCCTTTCTGCGTTTTTCTCTCTTTCATTCCTTATTTCTCCCTGTCACTGCTCCAGCTCCCCGCCGGACTCCAAACGCTCGACCTGTCGGTGACTGGGTTGGTGGGCACCTTCCCCGACGGCTTCATCCCTAAATACACAGATATTGTATACATCCATCTCTCCCACAACAATCTCACCGGGAGGACTCAAGAGCTTGCAGATGTTGGATCTGTCCCTTTCTCTGTTTTTCCTTTCTTTCTTCCATTCTGTTTTCTTCCTTCTTCTTGTTGATGGACCACCGAGACCCCTCCATCAAACCCTCTAAAAAAATACCAAAACAGAAGAGAAAAGAGGGAAAAAAAATTACACCAATCATCTCAAAGCTCAGAAGAAGAAGAAACTGGCCTTCTTTCTCATTGCCGAGGTCGGAAAACCAAAATCAAGGATGACCGTTGAGTACCGGAAAGCTCAGTCGGAATTCCTGCAATGGTGGGTTTTTGGAAATCCAGATGTTGAGGTGGGTTTTGAAAATGCTTACCTTTTGGCATCTGTAAATACCAGAATTTTCGAATGCTATGAATTCTTGCCAAAGAACACTGGATTCCTGATAGGAATTCTGGAATTCCCAGACAACCGGAATTCCTGTCAGGAATTTCGGAAAAGAAACAGGGCCTAAAGGTGGGTTTTATTTGTTTATTTTATTTTAGCAATGGATCAATCTTCAGGCTACCTAAAAAGGGCCTTGGGCCCTAAATCATTGAGGGCTTTTCTATTTTGTGAAGCTGAATAGCTAGAATCCTATTTAGATAAGTGGTTAAAAATTATTCATGACCAAAAGTGAATAACTTAAAAATGACCATCAATGAATTTACCCATTAATGAAAATCGAATCAAGTGAAGATGGAAAATTAGTATTGATCCACCACTCTAGTAGCTCATTACCTTGGAAAGTAAGGGTCTAATCCCTATCTCCAACTTATATGTATTTTTGCTAACAAACAGGGCGGTAGTTCGTCTATAACCACAAGTGGGTTTTATTTATTCAAACATCATCGAATCAATAGAATTATAGTTTAGAATTTAAAATTTAGGATTTAAGATTTAAGATTTAAGGCCTAAATCATTAATAGTACCTTTTGCTTGTAAGTTGCATTCCACCTGACCTTTGTCTTCAAGAAAAGATGACAGCTTGGTTTGTTAATGTTCAAAGTGTCGTGGAGATACAGGCCAAACACCAAGACAACCAAGAAGACACCAACAAAAAGACTAAATAAAATTAGAATCTAGCCAAAAGGATGCCAGAAGCTAAACCCCAATGAACATTATGTTGAAATGGCCCATTGGCCTTTGAAGTCTGACTTGCTTTGGGCTGGGCACAAAAAGGGTTGGGCCCAGACTTTTTACGTGAAAACCTAGCATTCTCAATAGGCCATGGTACACGATCATATTTTATAACATGTCTTCATATACAAGTTAAACATTTTAATTTTTTATAGGAATATAGATTTTATCTTCAGTTTGTATAACAAAACAACCTTAAATTTACAATGATTATTATTATTTATAATGGAGGGTGTTTCAGCCCTTTGAGCCGGACTAATCCTTACGGGCCCGGGGGAGCCGGATTAATCCCATGTGGCCCCAATATGGTAGCGCAGTTTCGAACCCTTAACATCCTGGAGCAAACCATGGTCCTATGCCAACTAAGTTGAATTTATAATGATTATGTGGCTTATTGCCTCTAACATTATTATATACAATGATTTAAGCCAATGAGATTTGGTCATTACCATGAATAAATATGAGCTAAGAAAATCTAATTAGACTATAACTTTACATATCTAACTAAAGATAGGTTATTACATGGTTACATATTCAACTTTCACATTAAGAGAGAAAGAAACAGTTGAGTATTTACCATTAAAGCTATTGGGCTGGACTTGGTGTTATACTCCAGACCCGGGCTTGAGCTCTTCGCTGAGTTCAGAGAAACCTGAGTTCTTAGGACCCAGATGGGCACTTGCAGGGGCGGACCCATGTAACAGCATGGTGGTGCGGCCGCCCCAGGTAGATTTTTTTTTTCTGCTAGAGAATGCACTTGATATACACAGGAAAAACAACAAAGAAGCTAGAAACCTAGAAGGCTGCAAGATGTATGATCCACACCTAAAAAACCGAACAAAAACAGGCATCCCAAAACCATGAGTTACACCCAAGCTTGGACATTTGTTGAAGTCCCCCTTTCAGAAGAGTTCTGGTTCCCCAAACGGCTAGCACATTCAGCCCCAGGTACTATAAGGGGCTATGATTGTTGAACAAGGAGAAAGCCAATATTGGTTAATTTATTGATGTGGGTTCTTTGGTTATGTTTTGGTTTTGAGTGGTTTTGGGATTTGGTTTAGGTAATATATTTGTTATATTTGGTTGTTTGGATGTGAGCTGAAATGTTAGAGAAATTGATGCTCTTCCACCTTAATCAACGCTAGGTGGGGTAGAAAAACTCTTGGGTGTTGGCTCTTTGACATAAGGCACGAATTTGCTCTCTAGCTCTTGTGTTTAAATCCTCCCAAACTTATGCAATGCTTGTGTGGGACCAAGAAAGGATTAGTCCTGATAGGTTAATATCATTGGGATACCTTCATTATAAAAAATAAAAAATAATATAAAAAGAATGTTCGAGCTTATCGGACATTATTGGACCCAACCCAAACCCGGCCCGTTGACCCACCCATCACTCCCCTTATCCATTTCTTCTATGATATTGTTACAACAGCAACAGCACAACACTTCTTCTCTGCAACTCTGCAACTCTCTCTCGCTCTCTTCCTTCCATTTCCATGGCGTCTTTATCTTCTCTCAACCTAACATCTTCCCTATCTCGCTCTTCCTTTTCTTCTTCTTCCTTAGGGTTTCTCTCTCCTTCGATCCTCTCTCTCCCTATCCGTAATCATCGTCTCCAATCATTTCCTACAATCACTACCCGACGCATCTCAATCCGTGCCCTAACCCTAGATTTCTCGGGATCTTTCTTTGAAGGTGGATTGGACGGCGACAGAGAACCCCCCTCCACCGATGGCTCTACGACTGCCGTCGAGGAGAAGGAGGAGCCGCAGTGCCCGCCCGGCCTCCGCCAGTACGAGACCATGGCTGTCTTACGCCCCGACATGTCTGAAGAAGAACGACTCGCTCTTACCCAGAAATACGAAGAGGTACCCATACCTAAAAATCTAATCTTTCCTCCTATTTTAGTTGATTTGATTCTCTGTTGAGTGATTATAGATGCCCAAATAGGTTTTATTGAAGTTACTGTATTTGTATGAATTAGTATTTGTTTGTTTGTATGATTGCTCTTTAGTGGTGAGTATAATTGCATTTCCCTGCATTTTCTTGAGGCAATGTGGATTAAGGCGCGTCTCTGGAAACAGCCCCTTTATGAGAGACTGAAGGGTTTATGTATTTGAACAGCTAGAAAAAGATGGGCAACGAGAAGGGCCTAAATTGAGTGGTGAAGAGAGACATTATGGATTTGGGGTTAGT
This sequence comes from Litsea cubeba, assembly GCA_012931725.1. Lineage (NCBI taxonomy): Eukaryota > Viridiplantae > Streptophyta > Magnoliopsida > Laurales > Lauraceae > Litsea > Litsea cubeba. Next base: position 12,793,646 of record CM022952.1, read on the forward strand.
GAAAAAATGGCTGTAAATAGAGTTGGGTGGAAACAAGAGCATCCGGTACAGTTGGAAGGTGTGATTGTTGCAAGCAAAGGAAAAGGGGTTGAAAAGAGAATATAGAACTAATAAAGCCATAAGAATTTGGTTAGGAGTGGTTCTTGTGCAAAAGCCATACAACCTTACAGAAGGTGGTGTGGAGGGCCCCCACTACCTACTCCACTACGCCCACGCCCTCCACATTAGCCATAGAAGCAACTTACCTAGCAAAGTCCTTGACCTTGAGTTACTCAAGACATAACCCATGAACCTGAGGAGGTATGTAATGCCTAAACACAGACAAGACTGGATATCCTATTTTTGCCAACCCATCAGCATCTCTATTCTGGGTTCATCTGCAGAATTTGATTCCCCACCATTCAAAAACAGTGAGAATATGAAGAAGTTGCCGCCAGATAGTCATAAATTCCCACGAGAGACTGCATTCTTTTTTGCTAATTGTCTACCAAAATAAGACGATCACCTTCCAAAATAACCCTCTGATTCTGTGGATGAGGTTCTTTGGTCTATTGTTTGGTCTGTTTCGGAGTGTTTACGGACAAAAAAGGAGTTTGAAGGTGTTGCTCTGAGTGATCTCAATATATCTTGGGCATAAGTCTTAAGAGGAGGGTGAAATGCTAAACCTGTGAATAGAGTGCTTTGGTCAAATTCCTCCATTGGGTGTTCTAAAGTTAAATATTGATGGACGTTTTGTTCATTCTCTTAGAAGAGGTGGTATTGGGGGTGTTATTAGAGATTGGTCCGGCGTGGTTGTTGGAAGCTATTCAGGGCATGTGGATTTGATGGATGTTGATGAAGCTGAACTTTTTGCTTTGTTGATTGGCTTTCGTAAGATGCATAGGATGGGGTGTGTCAATGTAATTCTTGATGGCAATTCTTTTTTTGTTATTCAGTGGTGTTCTGGTAAGTCTTCTTTTCTATGGAGGCTGGCGAATTGGGTAGAGGAGGTGCAGGATATTTCCCTTCAATTGGGTACTTGCTTCAATCATATTTTAAGGGGAGCTAATGTCATGGCAGATGCTCTTGCAAGGGAGGGAGTTTTTCGTTCTTCTCTTACTTTTGATGTATAGTATCATTTTTGTTTCGTAGTTCTCTTTTTTGGAATTTTTTGTTTGGGCTGGAATGGGGCTAAGTCCTGTTTGTTTCTTTTCGTAGCTTAATAAAATTTTATCGTTATAAAAAAAATCCCTCTGATGGGTTATTTTGTGCAAAGTGCCCATTGCAGCTTAATGGGATAAGGCTAAGATGATCATGTCGATGATGATGTATTATATATTTTGTTCAGTGGTTGTAACTGACTTTAAATAGGTTGAGCAGGGCTCAAACCTTGGTATTATGTTGATTCCTGAAACAAGTTAAATTGAGTTAGGACTAAACAAGAACTCGTTGCACAGGTAGAATGTGCTCACTATTGCAACCTTGAGGTTGTGGGTTCAATCATTCTAACAACAAAAAAGTAAAAACTAAAAAAGAAACAAAGAGTTTGGACTCTTGGAGTTGTCTTGATAAGATCACATGCTTGGTGACCAAATTATAACAACGGATTTGTTTTAGTATATAAAAAGGGGTTTGTTAATTCTTGATGAACTGATACTTGTTCTCCAAGTTAAAATTAATACTATGGTTGGTATAAGCCCAACCTAGTTTCTTCTTGGTTAAATCCAATTAAAGAAGAGGAAGAAGTTTTGATTTTTCTTTTTCATTTACATTTGTTGTAATTGTAAAGAAGAAGAAATAAGCAAGGATTACAAGAACTAGTGAAATCTCCTACTCCTGGTTTTGAACTAGGATTTTACTTTGTGAACTTTTAGTTTTGAAAGAAGAAAAAGCAAAAGGAAAAGTACTTCAAGTTCTTTGTGAATCCACAACCACAAGGTTGCAATAGTGAGCACCTTCCACTGTGCCACGAGCTCTTTCAAGTTTCAACTCTAATGAACAAGTTTTAGGAATACTAAGGCATGTTTGGTAATAGGTGAGGAATCCGCAAATCTAAGGATTCCTCACTGCTTTGGAACAAGAATTCCTTGTTGAAGATTTGCATAGCTGAGGATTTCGCAACGATATCGGTGCATATCATTGCAAATAACTGAGGAAAATTGGTTTCTTTGAGCAAATCCGCAAAAGCAAGAATTTCCATATCCTTTGGGGGGAGGTCGGACTTGAAAATTGTAAAAAATGAGGATTTTGATTGGTCGAAATCTCGGGGATTTATAATTGCCAAACGTGGGTTTTCCACGACCTTGTGGAAATCGAAAATCTATTTTTTCCAAGGATTTGGTTGCAAAAAGATGACTTAAGGTTCGAGCCGTAGTCAACCTATTTGAAGTCATTCATGTGAGCTACCAAATACTATATATATATATTTTATCATTATCATCAACATCGTCATCATCTTAGCCTTATCCTTTGATTTGCTGTCGGCACAGTTTGTTCTGCTCAAGTAAATTGACTATCAATGGTGCACAAGAGTGACATCTCTCTCTCTCTCTCTCTCTCTCTCTCTCTCTCTCTCACACACACACACACACACACAATGAGTTAGGTAGTTGGCTAAAGCACAATTAAGGGCTATTTCAGAACATGGCAAGCAGGTCACTCAATACAAGGGAGATGAGGGATTCCATCAATTTGAGGTCTTATCCTACCAGGAATGGAAGGCAAGAGTCTTTGAAGGAATGGAGTACTGCCCATGATTCATGCGCTAACAAGAGCAAGCATGACTCAAAATGAATATAGAAAATAAAATCTGTAGGTGAGGAATCTGAAATAGGGTTTTGATCCTTTTGGAAGTCTGGTTCTCACCTTCATCATTCTTGGGGTTTTGGAGATTCTCCTCCGTTGGGAAGGTAATTTTTAAAAATAAAAAAAGGTTTTGGAGCTTCTCCTCTGTAAGAAGAGAGTTAAGACCGAGTGTGGGTGAGAGATGATGATTTTTATTAAAAAAGAAGGGAAACGAACTGACTCGACTCGGCTGAATCTTGGCTGAGTCCAAGTTTTAAATCACTGGTCCAAACAACTCAAAAGGCTTAAATTTAATTCAAAATGAATCCTAATTGTTTCCCTGTTTACCAAACCCAACATATTCATATACCACATATGGGCGACACTATCTATCCATTTTATAATAGAAGTATAGAACTCCTAGAGAAACATCTTTCTTTCTCATAATTTATCTGCAAAGGAAACTTCTTGGGGCTGTGGATTCTGTAAGTGCTAATGAAGCATAAGTTTATGCTCTTCTTATTGGTTGTCGTGAGTTGTTAACTTTGGAAAGCATCAATGCTGTTATTGAAGGGGATTCTTACTCAGCTAGTTCAATGGGGTTCTGTGGAAGCTTATATTCCATAGAGATTGCTGGATTGGGTGGAGGAGGTGCAAGATATCTCTAGTCGATTGGGTGCTTCTTTTCACCATATCTTTCGAGAGGCTAATGTCATGGCGGATGCTCTTTCAAAAGCGGGAGTTTTCCTTACTTCTATTCTTTTTTATGTTTAGTTGATTTTTTCTTTCGGATTGTTGGGGGTTTCTTCTTGTAGTCTTTTGTTCTTTTTCATTTTGGAGCAATAAAATTTACCGTTATATATATAAAAAAAAAAAGATGCAAAAGAAATATCTAAAGATAAGGGTTTGACCCTCTGAAGTTATTGACCAAGATAGGGACTCAGTTATCTTAAAGACATGGGATACAAGTATAGAACTGCTAATAATAATAAGGCATTCTATTTAGTAAGGAAGATAGCACATGTTGGATTAGGTGCAAGTCCTAAAGCTTAGGACAAGGCATTAGATAGAAAATGTATCTAGAATTGTGGGGCCAATATCAAAGCATATGAGTATAGTGGACCCTTTGCTTGTGTCACGGAATAATAAAAACCAGCAGGATTTTGGTAAATCCAAGTTTGCATAGGTGTAGCTCCACATGCAAATATGATAATAAGTCAGGTGAGCGGAGAACTTGGGCCTATTTTACCTGTGGATCACGTCAAGAAGAGTAGTTCCGTCCTTATCATGCTAGTATTTTTATAATAATCATTAGCTAAATTTTCAATTTAGATGTTCATTTTTTTTTGCATACAATTTACTTGAGAGTTCTAAACAAGTTGCATATCTTTTACCACCACATTATTCATTATTTGTTTTGGCAGGGAAAAAAAACTTGTTAATGGAAAGGAGCCCCAATTTCTACAAATCTTGTTCTCATTCCGCTCCAGCATTTGGACTCTCTCTAGGAAAAACATTTATATTTTGTCATCGAAATAGGAAACCTCTAATTGAATCTGAATTTTACTTGTTGGAAGCCTTATCATTATTATGATGGCCAGATATGGCAGGACATGGATTTTAAATATGAAGCTACGTTGCCTATTTTGAAGTAGGTGGGTATCATAGCTTGTCATGCTGCATCTATCCATCATGCCTAGAATGGCTTGTTTCAGCTGAAAATTCTAAAACCTCAGTGTCCAACAGTAGTTTCTTATCCTCCTAAAATTTGGAAATTGTTTCAAAGTCTTTGAAGGTAAACTTCAGAACCTATGTTTTGGATTGCCTCTCATTTCTTCGAATATGTTTCATGGTGCCTCTTGCAGTTGCTTGTTGCTGGCGGTGGGATGTATGTAGAAGTATTTAATAGAGGGGTCATTCCACTTGCGTACAGCATCAAAAAGAGGAACAGAGCAGGAGAGGGAAACACATATTATGATGGCATCTACCTTCTATTCACATATTTTACTAAACCAGAATCCATGGCTGTTCTTGAGACTAGACTTAAGGCTGATGATGATGTAATAAGATCCTGCAGCTTCAAGATTCGTAAGAGGAAATATTAGGAATTGCAGTAACTCCTTCCAGTTGTAATGAAAAGGTAGAAAAACAAAAGAGAATGGATAATGTATGTGTTGATTTTGGAATTTGTCAACTAAAGGAATCGTAATTTTTGTTGAGCTTTTTATGCAATTCATTTTAATGTTGAATTTTCAGTTAATGATTGTGAAAATCTTTGGCTATGTAATGATAATTCTTGATTTATTACTGACCAATGAGATGAGTTCTTTGCGACCAACCAAACTAATTTTGAGTTGATTTACTGAGAAAGGGCATCATCCACATAATTAAATGAGTGGCATCACAACTATTTCTTTTTTGTTACATGGCATGTATGCCCCTTAACCGGGTCCTTTGGTGTCCCTAACCACGGGGTCATGAATATTTTGTCTGAAGATCATAATTTAGAAAGTTTGCAGGAATCCAAACAGATGCACTTATTTTCAAGTAAACAGATTATAGCATGCAGAGTTTAGGTAACGTTCATCACATTCACAGGGCAACAAGATCCCTAGGATGAATTTTGGGGGTTTCTTTCAAGATGATCGTGCAGATTTTCGATTCTTTTAGTTTGTTTTTATGTGGGTGGCATTATTCTGTTAAGAGAAAGATTTTCACTTCGAAATTACCCATGCAGTATGCAGACTAGAAAAAATGTACAAAGAAACACAATTAGAAAAGAATGGCTACAGTATCCACCAAGTCCAGGAAATGCGGGCTCAAACACAGCTAGCAGTAGAGAGTCTTTGCAGATTAGACCAATTCCAACCTATCCTTTTTTATTGGCTGGAAGCCTTTCAATGGGCTTTTCAGCCATAACAAATGATTGTGAGAAATCCTCTCTCGCAATGCACGCATGAATATCTTAATGTGCAGTCCAAGTACTGTGCCCACCCGTTTGAGTGGAATGCGAATGGGACTGTGTGGATAGTGTGATCCAACCACAGAATTTCAATAACTGAAAAATTGGGTTTAAAATCACAAGGCAAGTGTGATCCAACCACAGAATCTCTTTAACTGAAAAATTGGGTTTAAAATCACAAGGCTAGAGATCTTCCATCTGAGCAAGTCTTGGCTAGAGATCTTCCATCTGAGCAAGTCTTGAAACATCAAACATCAGTGACCCTTGCCTCCATATCACCCAGGTGGACTCTGTATGTGCATTTCACATAAGGTTTCTGATGGCTAGAGATTGCTCTAATGATCCTAGTGTGCGGTGTTTGTTTAGGATCCCAGATTTTCTTTCAAGTAGGCTGACCAAGACCTCATTCAGACCTGCTTTTGAACGAGGATGAGACGAATGGAGTGATATCCACCATTAGATTGATTGAAATCATATTCCTCAAATGGTGATCTCGTTTTATATATATATATAGGCATGACAAGCAAATGTCATATTCGCCATTGGATCGAAGTTGTATTCTGCAAATGATCCCATATCTTGATCTTTGGACAACAAGGAGCATTTAGATGCAGTAATTTCCTTTTTCTTTTCCCTACTCTCTTTTGCAGCAGCATCTTTCAGTACTCTGCATTTGTTTTCTTTGCATTTTGTGGATCAAATATTTACTTCCATCCTACCATTCCATTTCTGGGATTCTCATGAGTGGAGCCCATCTTATTAAATTCAACTGTTCAATATCACATTGTCTCCACCCACTGGTGCAGGGATTAATTTCATCCAACCAGCATAAGATTCATTGCACAATGACTTATTTGATATGAGACTTTATATAAAAATGCAAGTTTTCACACAAAAAATTGAAAAACTCCTAAAATGGCCCTTTTTCATTGGATTTTCAACACTTCTTCTACCTTGGAAATGCATGATTATGAGAAAGGATTTTTCCAACAAACCAAAATCTAAACATTTGATTTTATGTTTTTGAAAATTTCCAATGAATGACTCATCTCATCCATCCATATTTTTATTTCTATTTTTTTAATTTTTCTTGGGGAGTGTGTGTGTGTGTTTTGAATGGTTGGTTTTGTTTTTTAACCTTAATCCATCCTAGGAAGTAGGAAGTCCCATTCAGCTAGATGGTACCCCCAGCCTCCATCTACCAATTGTAAAGTCGAACAAGGTAGTCTTTCTAGTCAGTACTCACCCTGCCATTTGTTTTTTCGGCTACTATGGTCACCATGCCATTTTTGGGCATAGAAATGACTTGCACATGTTGGGACCACTGAAACCTGTTGTAAGTTCCATCTGATGGACCAGTCTAGGAGCATGGACTGGGTTAGTTGTCATCTCAAGGCCTATAAAAATAAATGGACCCAACCCAATTAGTACATGAGCCAAATTACTCAGCTGGAGCGGGATGCTCACACCATTTGTGTCCCCCAGACGCCATCAGGGCTGCAGCGAAATATTGGTTGTTTCTTTGAAGGAAAAGTGCCTCACATTGAGCTACCATTGGATTGGCAATATTTATTTGAATGATATCTTGATGTTTAGCTAGAATGGGGTTTTCTCATTAATGTTGCAATGTTTTTAAGACATGGTTAAAAGTCATTTCTTTTCATGACATGGGTACGTTAGGGATTAGGGCATAAAATTGGCGGTTTTAAATACAAGACGTCTGGAGCAAACCCACACCTTACACCACTCCTCCAACTCTCAGATGAGTAGACACATTGTTAGAAGTTTTTTTTTTTTTTTTTTTCCACATAAATGGGAAGAGAGCCCGCACAAGTACAAAGAATGCCTATACAAATGGAAAAAAGTGGAATGCTGCAGATTCGTATCTTAGACAGCCAAGTGAGAACTGCGACCACTTAGTAAGACAAGTGGCCGTTCTCTATTAAAAGTTAAAATATCAAGACAAAAATCTCTTTAAGTACATATCAAAATAGAGAGTTCATAAAAAAAAATTCAAAAATTAACTGATTTTCCAAAACATTGACCTGATCATATCCCAAGCAAAGCTCCAAATTTGAAAAACCTCAGCCCATTTTCCCAATAGGATAATTAGATGAGAACAAATTTTGTGACAAGGACCAGTGGACCCCCACTACAATGCTGAGATGAGAATTCATTTGCCAGACTAGCAGGACTCTTTAGTATATCTATTTATATCATTAAATACTTCACCTATATTTTTAATGAAAAGCCGTAGCATGGTGATGGTTGGGACTTGGGACCATAACATGTGGGATGTGGTCCACCAAGTGGGTCCCACTGCTCAAGTGGGCCTTTGAATTTCGAGGGAAAATGGGCCAATGTCACCCACTCTTTTTGCATAATAATATATATAAGAATCAGGTTCCCATGCATATGACTTGAGTTTGTCTGGGGATGAGGAATGGAGGAATTCTTCTACTAAGGATGGTACATGGATGCAGGAGTAGATGAGAATGAGATATTTACAGCAGCTACTCCCACCCACACACGTGCGAGTGTCTCATGGGCTCCTTGCCCAAAGAGCATCCTGCTCAACTCATCAAGTGGGCCACACACATCAGGAGAATAAAATAAAATATTGATGGTAGATAAATTTATAATGGACAGGCATGGTCACGTGACACTCATTTCCAACCATTGAAGTTGTGGGCCTCTTTCATTCCACTCAAACGTCCTAGGAATAGACCCTTACTCCCAAGTAATGGAAATAGACCCAATCCTCTTTAAAAAAAAAAAAAAGGGTTTTTTTATCCAATAAGACTAATTTCTTAGTGCTAGCTAAATCTACTTAAACATACATCAGGTAAATTTGGAGCAATTTTAAATGCACTATGGGGGGGGCTCACGGCTCATGTCAATCCACCAACTCACACGGCTATTTGTTTTGTATAATCAAATTGCTAAAAACTAGATTTCAAGGGTTGTTTTATATGTGCACTTCCTCCTATTTATATATGTAAATGTTTCACATGTTTATTTATTTTTGCCCTAGCTAAGGGGGTTGTGACCTATAAGAGCATATGCGTGCGCATAGGGAGAGTCCACACATGTAGGAAGAGGGCAACAGATATGTATATATGATTGTGCTTATTTATAAATACACATTTAAATGAGGTTGAAAATGGTGTGCAAATAGACTATTTCATATAAAAATACAATAGCATAATTTTTGTCAGGGATAAGTTGTGGTATCATATCCTATATTTGTCTTGTATTTTATTGCCACTCATGTGGCTTCCAAAATTTTAATTCGGCCCATTCGATTTTTTAATTGACCCATTAAAACCCAGAATATCTTTTTTCATGTCTTAAATATTAATAAAATTTTAAATAAAACTTATATATATAATTTGAAATGTTCAATATTCACTCACTTAAAAATGGTGCTTTCAAACAAGATGACAATGTGTCTCACATGTGTAAGTTTTACATATCTAGTATTCACATTTTTTTTATCAGATATAGTATTCACATATCTAGTATTCACATTTTTTTTATCAGGAAAGTATAAGATAAAGTTTTACATATCTAGTATTCACATTTGTAAATCATATTTTCATACCCAATGCATAATAGACAAATAACCCCTTAATAGGAAAAAGTAAATTGGATACCGGCCATTTCCTTAGTAATTCAAATTCTATAAAAGTCAATGTCTAATCTAAATCTCTATCTTTTATCTTTCACTCCTCAAATGTCTAAAACTTCTTTGTTTGACCCTTTCACTGTAAATCTCAATGTTCAAACAGACAATTAAAGATAGGTCAATTTTACTCTAATTAAATTTCTGCCTATTGTCTATTAATCATACACCGAACAGGTTATTGATATACACAACACAAATCAAGTAAAATCACATGTTTTCTTTACCCAAGAAAAAAGTACAATCACATGTTTAACGCAGAATGTGGTAGCTCATTCCCCAGCTAAAGCTGGCTCCAGGGAATATGATAAGGTTGACATGATTTGATTTACCTTCAATTTAGCTGTTCTGTTTATTTTGCTGTCATCTGCTTTGATTAATCATAGTATCTTGGAAAAAAAAATCAGAAAACCACATGTTTAACAGTCAATCTCACACTGAGATCTGCCAAAAGGTGACACACATGGGTCACTAATTTTGATCTATATGCTTGTAATCACTATAAAACCAAAGAAGGCCCTCGGATGTGACCGTTAGTGACATTTCACCTTCATCAATGGGACTGCTCTGTACCCTTCAAAGATGACAACAGCTAATCAGCAATAGTTGTTCTTCATTTTTTTTTTTTTTATCCTAGTTTTTAGTATCTAATTGCATAAACAAGATACATCTTCTAGGAGAGTTAGAAACCAAACTCTATCTATGATCACTTAATTAATGAACATAAATCATTGCTTTAAGATGCAACTTGAGAATACATGTGTCAAAAAGTCAAGATAATTTAAAAGTAGCTTTTACAAGTGTGGGTCGTCGTCTTCTTCAATGCATAAAAAAGAAGAAAGTCTTTTGCTTTAGTTATAAGCAAGAAAGCCTCAAACTCCAATTGGATTCAGATTCCAATGACAGAACAGAGCTTGGAACTAAAATAAAATCAAAAGGTGATGATGGTTTTGATGCATTGGGAATTGTTTTGATGTTTGTGTAGCTTTTTCCTTCGGCAGCATCTTACTTTACAGGTTTTGAGGAAAAGAAGCTATGGATGAAGGGGGGTGCAAAAGGTGAAGAAGACAGAAGCGACAGGCTTATCAAAATCCTTTTTTTCAGCTGGGCTTATGATGATGAGACATGGGTCTGATTGAATACTTGGGAGTTTTTGGAGGGAAGCATAGAAAAATAGAAGCTTTGTTGGTCATTTGCAGGTAGAGATTTCTAAAACGTAAAAGTTTATGTAAATTGGTGCTTTTCCTTTGCTTCTAACCATGGCATCTTTCTTCTTCGATTTCTTTTATTGGGTATTTTCTTGAGGAATGTCTAACCATGTCTGATTGAGGAATTTGACAAATGGGTCTTTTTTCTTGTCTTTTGGCTCGATTTCTTTTGTTCTTGTCCTTCCAAACAGCTTAAATTTCTCTGGGGTTTTCATGGAATATGATGAAAAGCACACTGCAATTCCTGATGTGAGAGAACTTGGTTTTTTTTTTTTAGTTTTTTCATTCCTGACCAGCATAACAGATAGCCTAGCCGGTGCACATTAAAGATTTTCAGTTCAGTCTCAGTAAAATGCGCCTGTGGGCAGGGTATGGACAAGAGAAAAGCACGCACATGAGGTGGGCTCCACTTGGACACCACCACTTTTAGGGTTCCCATTAATGTTTGGACTCCTGTTGGGTAATCTAAGAAAGTGTCCAAACCATCTAAGAGGCTGATAAAAATCTAACATTAGTAGAGACTTTATGATGGGAAGGGTATTGTGAATGAAACCAGTTTTAGTGCTACGGATCCATCTTGGGCAAAATCCTTAGATGAGCGGCTCCCATTAAGTGAGAAATTATTACACTCATCAACTACTTCCTTTCTACATATTGGTAGGTCTGATTGGAGTAAGTTGATCCGAGTAGATTAACACCCACATACATCACAACTGGGGTGGGAAGTTAAAATCTTGTGACAGTTTCTGTTCTGAAGTGGCCCACATTAATCATGGGTGGTTTTGGTTTATAAACGCAAGCCATGTGGCTCAGGTTTAACTGCGTGAGCTTGCTGGGGCATGTTAGATTGGGCCATTCCACACACTTGCTAAAAATCAGGGCCTTATGACAATGAAAACACTGTTTTGCCTTTTGCCCTGTAGGTGAAACCATCCTCTTTTCCTTCTCAGACAGGTCAGCAGCTACATAAAAGAACACCTTTCTTTTGGGCTGGCTGATAGAGAAATCTTAGAAGCTTTTCATTGGAGTTATGGTGGTCACCCACCAGAAACTTTGCAGCTTTTTGTTTTTTCACTGGCTGTGCTGTTGAAAGGAAGAATAAAGCAATTGGGTCTTTCATTCAGTTTGTGCTTCTCCAGAAACCCAGAGGGAGTAAATGCACATATGATTTTTTCCACTGTTTGTGTTATGGAATCTGTCCTTGATATGTTTTTACTTTGTCCATACCAATGAGAGGCATGCTGTTGGTATACAGAGACCATGAGATGTGGGGAAATGTTCCAACTCACCCAAACAAAATCCTAAGATTGTAAGACAAGGATCTGTCACATTATACAGGACTTTCCTAGCTGTTCTTTGGTGGATGCTTCAGTCTTTCATGATTCCATCCAAAAGGCTCATCTTTATTTTATTTATTTATTTATTTCATGAATTTGAGTCCTCTCTCTCTTCTTTTGAATTACTCGAGTTCAAGGCACTTGATTGTTGCATTGAGAAGAGTTTCATGATTAGCTGTACTGCTGCTTTTTTTGAATGAAAGGATTCATGTTGTTTGTGTGAGAGGATATGTCAAATACTGAAATAGGTCTTGGGTATTCTTGGTGTTAAAGTGGGTTTTAGGAGTTTCCATCCATTGGTGGTCTCTGAGGACGACAAAGAAGCAAATTGATAAATGATGGATGCGAAGGAGGCTTCAGAATCAGGTGTCTCCGAAGAGAGAGACAAGAGCATATATCCAATGTATTTTGGCGTTTCATGTGCATTTGTCGCTCTTCAACTCCTGTCAACTGCAGAAAGATCCGAAACCGATGATAATTGGTGGCGGGTCATTACAGATAGAATGCTTCAAGGAAGTGCTCATCTTCTAGGACTACTTGTGTGGAAGGCTCAAGGAGGAGAAGCTACAGAAGCCAGGCTTGAGCTTCTGAATAAGCTCAAGAAAGCAGAGACAGAGGTGGTGGAGCTAAAGAGAAGGAGAAGCGAGGATGCCAAGGCCAATGAGAAGGTCATGAGCATCTTTGCCTCACAGGAGCAGAATTGGATAAATGAAAGGAAGAGGCTCAGACAACAAATTGAAGCTCTTCTAAATCACTTGCAAGTCCTTGACAGAAAGAAGGAAGAAACTATATCAAATTTGAATCAGAAAATTAAAGATAAAGAGGATATTATAGCGTCTAAAGATAAGGCTTTGGAGGAAGAAGAGAAGAAAAGGGTGGACTTGGCTGAGAAGCTGAAAATAGCAGAAGAGGCTGCCGAGCAATTGAGAGGAACTGCAAAGAAAGAAGCTCAAGAACATTCATCAGAGCTTTGGAAGCATAAGACCGCTTTCATTGAGCTTGTTTCTAATCAGCGCCAGCTGGAAGCAGAGATGGGCCGTGCTCTTCGGCAGGTTGAGGGAATGAAGCAAGAGCTTGATTCTGTCTATGAGCAGAAGGAGGAAGCTGATGTGGTGGTTCAGAATCTTTCAGCAGAGATTATCAAGATGCGGAAGGATGTTGAACAGAAGGACAAAATCCTATCTGCGATGCTGCGGAAGTCTAAGTCAGATACAGCAGAGAAACAGATGCTGTTGAAGGAAATAAAGATATCCAAGGCAAGAAGGAAGCAAGCAGAACTCGAAACCGAAAGATGGAGGGCGCGCTGCGAATCAAGACATGACAAAATTGCAAAAAGTAACTCATCTAGCAGAGCCAATTCAAGGTCAGAGCCGTCTATTGAATCAGAAAGTTCCCAGTTCAGGCGGGCAGAATTACACCCCACTAACAATAGCTTAATCCCTAGAACTCTTCTTCTTGACTACTTCGAAAGTGAGCACAGGAAGGAGCTTGAATGCATTAACGCAAGGAGACTGAATGATACTGAAATTGATAGTTCAAGTCAAGGGTCACCTGATGGAAGTGGAGAACTTGGTAAGATCCGACTCCTGCTACCTTCTTTTCTTCTAGTGTTCAATTTCTTTTCTTTTTTTATCAGTAACGATAAATTATATTAAAAGAGAAAGCCAGATATAAGAAGCCCACCAAACAAATAAAAAAGAGCACGATGGTATAAAAGAATTATACCATGAAAAGGGAAAACAAAAAATGAAGAAACATCACACATTGAAAGCCACCAAATTAGAAGACCTATCCACCCCATGCTTAGCTAACGAATCAGCAAAACCATTTGCTGACCTCCTAACATGTTGGAACTTCACTTGAATCGAGGACGCTAAAGCTCTAATCTCATTAAGATAAAATTGAAATCTCCAAGGAATGACAGCTGAAGAGGACACCCACGAAATAGCATTGAGAGAATCACTTTCCATCTCTACGCAAAAATCCGAACAGCTTCTAGGATAGTCAACACCTCCGCCTCATTAGACTCTATAGTCCCAACATGCTTGGAAAACATTAGCAACACAAGCCCTCCACTATTGTGAAGCACCCCACCAATAGCTGCCGGCCCTGGCTTTCGTTTAGCTGCCCCATCCACATTAAACTTCAACACCCCTACATTGGGAGGAACCCAATGCACCACCTTTTTCACCTTCAATATCCCACAATAAAAGGAAGCGTCCCAGTTATGCAACACATCTAGTGTTCAATTTCTGAAGTATATTCACTGTAACCACCCATCTCAAATGAGGTACATGTCACTTGTCTGAAATGAGGGACGCAGTTTCACTCGAGAAATTCTAGCTATGATACTGCCATATTCTTTTAATACATGTCTTTTTTCTCCTCTCTACTTGATCCCATGAAAGGGATGTGCATTAAGAAGTAATGATAAAGATGAGGTTAATGGTCTTTGTGCATCTCTACGTTATGAATATTTCAAAGTGATGCATCACATCTCAAACTTGGTTGAATGTTGGATGGCAATGCATTCCAGCCTCAAGTCTCTAAGCTGGAAACCAAAATAGGCAGCATGCTGGTTCTGACAATTCTGCCCCAAATCAATCTGTGTTTGAGGTTGACATTTCCCTGCCTATATTGGTTTCTATTTTTCCATGCTACTCTAATTGCTTATTGACTCAGATAAATATCTACTTTGCCAAAATATTTCAATTCCTAGAAACAAACTGAGAATGAATTAATAAATCAATCAAATGTGGTGCACCTCCTTGGTTGAATTTTATTTGGTATTCCAGGCAAAGTTTCAACAGTCATGTTGGCGTAGTTGGTGGAAGGAGTTATGAATGTGAAATGTTAACAGTCATAAATCTGTACATGTATTTTTTCTGTTGAATACTTCATTCTTTTCTATTTCTCAACTTCTCTATTTTTCTTGCTTCGAAGTGATTGCAGCCAGTGTTAAGCAGTTGGAAGATTGGGTTCGACAAGAAACAGAAAAGTACATCTCCATTCTCGAGCAGAGGCACTACACTGAAATAGAGGCATTTGCAGAACAAATGAGACTCAAAGATGAGAAGGTAGAAGCATCCCGTTGGCGGTTGCTGAGCATGGAACTGGAATCAAAGCGACTTCTGTCTCACATAGAAAGTCTAGATGAGAATCTATCGCAGGTCAGGGAGGAAAACATGAAACTGCAAACCATGCTGTTAGACAAGGAAAATGAACTCAAAACCTTAAAAGAGGATTTCAATCTGCATACCAGGCATTTCCAAATGAGCAACTCAAACTATCGTCTAAATCCTCCAGCAGTAGGCCCCAAAGCTGCATGGTCAGAAGTGACGGTTATAAAAAGGAAACTTAAGGAGAAAGAGCAAGAACAAGAAGCTGCTTTGGTTAGCTGTTCGCAAGAAGTAGAGAATGAAATCCAAGCAATAGAGAATGAAAAGGCTGATGCAGAGGCGAAACTGGTAGGAACAGAATTGCAATGCAAGAAAGAGGAAGAGCACAACGAGATTTTTGATATTGATGACATCAAGAGAACTGAACCAACTGATTCGGAATTGTCACCAGACCAAATCAAGGATGAAAAAATTGTGGGAATATATGAACAATCTGTGGAAGAATTTGGAAAAGAAACTCCAGTTGAGGACCCATTACAGGATGCATCCTTTGCTAATGAGGGCCAAAAATTAGAGATTGAAGAAGTGAAAGAGCTTGGTGTGGATACCGGCCATGTTCCAGAGGATGGTGGGGTTGTTGACAAATCAGCATCAGTTGGAAACTATTTGATGAGGAAGGGTTATCCATTGAAGATGGATCTTCATGCTCTCGGAGTCTCTTTCAAGATAAAGAGATCGAAACAGCAACTTGTCATGCTTGAGAAGCTGGCTGCGACACAAGCTTTTAAGAAGGCAACTACTCATGAAGATGCAATTGATATTGCAGAAAGCGGTGAAAAGAAGTGTAATAATGAGGATGAGCAACATATAAAGGGTATCGGGCTACTAGCGTCTTTACTCACTAAACAACTCAAAAGGTACCAGTCACTTGAAGAGAAGACTGATGATTTATGCAAGCGGATGGTGAGCTTTTACATCTATCCTTTGATTATATAGATCTAGACCGAAGTGTATGCATAGCATCCTTGGGTTTTGATTACATGCAAGTTGGACCCATGGTTCAGTGACAAGATTGCATCTCAAAACCCCCACTGTGGATAAAACCTATCACCTTGTATCAATGGACTACAAAAGTAAGTTATAAAACTTGCCTGTAGTTCACATTCTAAAGTCTAAGAGATGTCAAACGTTGAATGGATAGGACAATCCATTCTGCGCTATTTTTGGGGCATTCCTTATCCATGTAGGGGCACCAGATCAGCAGTCGTGATGACAGATGATGCACCCCAAATGTAAAAATCAAGACCTGCCCATGCATATCCTCACTTGGATTTTCTTGTTATAGCTAGCATATAAGAAAGTTTTCTTTTAATTCATTTTTGTGTCAATTGTTTCAGCATGAGAATGATTGTGGTGGGAGCGTAAAAAGTTCCAGTTCTGGAAAGACCAAGGTTCAGACTGGAACACTGGAGCACTTCCTTGAGGAAACATTTCAGCTGCAACGGTATATGGTTGCAACAGGTCAGAAATTGATGGAGTTACAGTCCAGGATTGCATGCATCTTTGTAGACAATTCAGAGCTTAGGGAGCCCAGGGGTTTTGATGTGAGGCAGTTTGCAGATGGTATTAGAACACTCTTCAGAGAAATACAGAGAGGTTTGGAGGTCAGGATTGCTCGGATTATTGGAGATCTTGAAGGCACCTTAGCTTGTGAAGGGATTCTGAACTTGAGAAAGTAGTGTCCAAGTGCATCTAAAGTTTCCTTAAAGGAGGCGATTAACAAGGTTAATGGGTTCATGACCTGATGACCAATCACAACTGCTCTAAATGAGAGTGAGATACACCTGGACTTCTGCATCTCAAATTGGAATTGAGATAAATAGTCACCATCGATTCAAATGCAGAGCCATTTTTATCTGACTACTGATATGGGCTCACAATTCATCCACCTCCAAATGTGAGAACACCAAACAGAGGCCCTAAGATACAGATCCCAAGGAGAGTACTATCAATCCTCTTGTATTTGTTCAACCAGAGTGCTACCGATCCTCCTGTATTTGTTTAACAAACTTACTTCAGACTACATGATTTCATCAACCATTCTCTCCTTTTGATCCTTTTTTTTTTTTTTTTCTCTTTCGTGTAGATCATCAATATGTAAAGAAATGCCACCTGCCAAGATGTCCCACAAAAAAAAAAAGAATTGTAATCTTTTTAAATATTCTGGTTTTCTCTTATAAAGTGTATCTGATTTTGTCAGTGAATATCTTGTGTTGTGAAAATACAAATAATTAATTTGATTCATATGGTTTATTATTGATTTGACTTTTCATCTTGTTCTGGATTTATTTTTGTGTTAAGAGGGGTTCATGATAATCAAAACCACCCCTGAATACGAGCTTGGTTTCATGGTTAATGACAATTACAGTGTCTTCCTCTGCCTATTTCTAATAACACTCAGGCAGATTCATGATCAAGGCAACCCAAAAAAGCAGCACTGTATCATGTATTTCCATATGCTGGTCATCAAGTTCATTGGCAATCCTAAAAATAACACTGGATCATATCTACTTATGGCTGTCATTTGCACTGAAGCTAGTAGTTAGGATCACTCAAATTTTTATTTTTTTTATTGGTAACGACAATCATATTAAAAAAGAACAACCGATGATGAAGATGATGAAGATGATGTGCTGGTAGCACAAATTTTTTTTTTCTAGTGTACTTCTTCAAGACATAAAATGGGGATAGGGACAGTAACTTGGTATGAAAATTTTCTCAAGTTGCAGTCTTTGAGAATTGATACTCGCCATTGAATTGAGATTTTGTGCATCATATTCATATCCAACTATCAAAATAAATTGTGGGAACACCATAACTTTTTAGAGTAAATTCAGAAAGAAGACGTCATAGGGTTTTTGTGGAAAGTGTGCACTTCTGATATCGTTTCTCACATTGTTCAAGTTTATACTATAGTATGATTCATCTTGGCCAATAGTGTCTTCTTCTGTTACACTGTTAATCTCCATTGGTATGGTCTTGATTCATGATCTACTTTCACTTGGGTATCTTTAAAATGGATTCCCCATATATCCTTAATTCATCTTCTTTTTATCAAGACCTGTTTTTTTCCATCTTTAATCCACTTCCTCTATCAGGGTCTTTACTTCTTTTTTCCCCTCATCTTGGCATTATTACATTCCTCTTTCTTCAGTTCCAAACTGAACATACTATGTCATATGTTTTATACTTGGCCTGACAACTCTATTAATGTCTCTTTTTTATTTACTCTCCCTTGATGGTAGAAAGATACATATTTTACATTATCCATATTTGAGGAATATATTTGTTTGGAATAGCCATCGTGTTTATTTTGAAAGGCACTAGTGGTTTTCTTTTTTAATTGTTCCTCCTGTGCTATACTGTTGTATGATTTAACCAAGAAAAATAGATATCATAAAGCCAAATTTTGTTATGCAAATTTTGATGAGGCCAACCTATTCATTCAGCCTGTTGGTTGAATTGTCAGGGGATATATATAAGCATGCTTTTATTCGAGTGTGAAAGCCGAAGACCAGGATTCTTTTGAGATGAATTTCTTTCAGTTACACCTCATGATAATGATATATGGTAGCTTTCTCTCATCATTAATAAAAGACTTTTGAATATATCCATTTTCATTTTATTTTACATATGGATGAACAATACTTGAATCTTTTAAGATGATCCCTGTCAAAATAACCGATTTGTTACATTCAGATGTAGTAAAACTGTAAAAGGAAAGACTTGTACCGAGAGGATGCGACTTATCGTTTTGCTTTTATTCCATGTTTGCTTTTGCTTTTATCCTTTTGAAGATTGTGTCATTTTACAATCTTCAAAATAATATTTATACAGGTATCCTTCTCAAAAAAAAAAAAAAAAAGTTAGGGGTAAAACAGAGGACTAGTATGTGAATGGATATATGATAATGGAAACAGGGCAGTGTGGAACAGCTGTATTTAGAGGGACTGGATTTCCTAGTAAATTTGGGAACACATTCATGAGCATTTTGCATATTCTGCTTCAAACTTGCTTCTTGTAAGAAGAGTCTTGCACAGGCTGAAAATGGAAATCAATGTAGTTTTATTGATATGTAATTTTTACATGCTTTAGACCAGTAAAATGAACTAACTAAATGCATATCTAAAACTTAAACTACCTTTGGTAAAGGGAGACTACAAACACAAAAATGCCCCTAATCCTTTTTCAAGCATCATAGTATATTGGACTGTTGGATCCAAGCATACAATTGCCATCAATTGTGATTTTTATGGGTGTTTTAGTAGACTTGAACTTGAAAGAAATAGAATAACTAAAAATGATTCCCACCTTTGTTGAGTTACAAATCATGCAGTCAGATACATAGTCCAATGTCATTGAACCGCTATCTGATGCTCGTGAAATATAGGGAGCATGGTGTAAAATCTGCACCACAACCAGTCAATTTTAATTGTTGTTCAAAACAATTAAATACTATTCATGGATAGGCCACAAATCCAACCCAAATATGAAGTAATACCACCTCTTAACCATTCAATTAAGGATAAGTCTCAAGCTGCGGTATTCACCATTTTTCTTCTATCACAATAGAGATCTTATGCAGATAATCTATCCAAGACACATATGTGATAAATAATAAGGGATAAAATAATGAAAAGAAGTATAAGTCCTTACCGTAATCCAAGGTCATGACCACATGATTGCTAGAAGTGTAACCACAAAGGCTACCCTAGGACCTCATGCTCCCTTTTAACAAGCAAAAGTCTTTGTGCCTGAAATTCTCAAATTTATCTCAAGCAAAAAAGATACTAGTCCTTTGACCGTGCATTTGTCAACGTACTGTCCTAATCTTTTTCTTAGTAATTATAACTAGTAAACGGGTTGATGTAATCCTAGTCAAAATTAAATACTTAAATCTAAAAGTTTAACTTTTCTGAGTTGTTCCAATGTTTCTTACTTTGAAGTTTGAAGCAACTAATTCTTGTCTCTGTTCCAGAAGCTGATACTTGCTAATTATCTTTGCTCATGTTGCACCTTCCTTTTAAAGTTTGAACTGTGCAACAATTTTTTTTTACTATGGCTCTCTTTCTACGGTTTCTATCACTGCTTTTGCCTCAAAACACTTCCTTCAGATCTTGGGCAAACAAAACTTTTTGCATTTCTATACCACTGCTACAGAATTTTTGTCCCATCCAGTCATTAGCCTTCTGGTTAAGCTAGAATTTATTACAGAGGGTAATTTTTTCATTCTATAAGACCCAACTCTATATGTATGACCAACGAAACCGTATTTATTTTTCTTTATCATACTTCATGCAATGCCTTTATGTATTTAGTGTTATCTCTCTATTTGGGATGCATATTCTTCTCTTTAATGTCTGCCAAATAGGCCTTTCCGAAATCAATAAGCATCATAAATAAATTTTTCTGCCATGAACACAAATTGGTTCTATCAGGCATTGCATTGCTTCCAAATTTTTATCTTGGGATCATTAAGTTTGATAGCTCAACAGTTTGCACTTTTCTGTATCTTAAATATGAAAAGGGTCAGTAGACCATAGTCCTCTTAAAATGAATTAGGTAATATTTGCTCATTCTTGGGATGTTACTCAAAATTTGTGATACAAAGAACATTTCTGAGCATTGTTTTTGTTTTATACAATGTGCTTGTTGCTTGCAGGAGCATCCAGAGTGGGAGATAAAGACTGTGTATTTCCAAAAGGTGAAAGAGGTTGCACATTGCAAGGAGATACCATCATTGCTGCTTATTAATGTGTGAATTTCGTTTTAGCTTTTGTTAATTCGAAATTTACGGGAGTAAGTATGCTTTCGTGACTCAGGGTTTGTCCGAGCTAATCAGATCTCGAGACCAGGTCGTGAAATAATGTGACACTGAGCTATGCAAGAGAGTTGGGGGAAATAGTGTAAAGAGTTGAGATTTTTTATCAGAAAAACTGAAGTGAGCATTATTATTGCCCAAAGCACGCTCAACTTCCATTTGTTTATCCATGTGCTTCAATGCGAAAACAAGAATCACCATTGCGGGCCATACAATTTGAAGCTTGAGTTGATTTTGATTAATGAAATGCCTATTGATCAAAAGGTTGTCTTCTAAAAAGGATTTGGCAACCTAACCATCCCCTCTGTATTTGATTCTATTGTGGCACAATGGAATAAACCTGCGATCAACACACGAATCACACACAACTAATCACACAATCACAAAGAAGGCACAACATATATGTGGTTCACAAGTGTGCCTATCTCCACAGGAAAGAGAAAACTCAATTCTATTCTTTTCTCCCTTACTGTTGTGCTTGGAGTTAAGGTTACAATTGCATCATCATATATACCCTGGTACAGAGACCAAAATGCTCTAGGTACATCCTGGCTAACCCAAACAACTAATCCAGTTAACTCAGAATATAAATCTGTTTGAGGAATGATCCACTGTGAAACCATAGGTTTTAACACTGGACTCTTTTGCTCACTTGATTGCGAAAGGGCCCACATTGTTTTTTTTGGTAGAAAGGGCCCACATTGTTAAGAACAGTTCTGGTGGAAACATCCAATTTTCAGTTCCTTAATTGTTAATTAGGCCTACTAGTGAAGTTGTATAATGCAAGACAGCTAGGAGTTGGTGCAACTAAAATCTGCAATTAAAAATGGTCATGTATGCATTTGGAAGCTCACTAGGTCACTCAGGAAGTGATGCTTTTTCTGTCAAAGTTGCTATGTGAAATTCATCCAATCATTATTTTGGGTGAAGAAGGCAGAAAATCCTTATATTTGCATGGCACCTATATTGTTTATGGGACCACCCCATATGCCTGTTAGTGTAAGGAATGATGTTTGTCTAGTGCCTACTGTAGTAAAAGAATTGAAGCTGAAAATGAAAGGCCTCCTTTACAACGAGGTGGGGTGCATAAAACATCTACAGGTGAGTAGTATTCTGTACTTCATAAAATTTCCCCATAGTATATCTTACATGATTTTCATGCACCTCTCTGGTAAATCTTGTTGGGCCTATTTCATTTAAAACCGACTCAAATAGATGTTTTGAATGTTTTAGATTATTTTGGCAAAATTCATATGGATTTCTAATTTAATACGCTTTAAGACCTTTTATCTCTTTTTAAAAAAGAACCCAAACTTAATTTCTTCAAATAGGCATGAATGTCTAAATCAGTCAAACAATTTTTGCTTTTCTTTATTTACAAGTTTGCGCATATAACTGTTATAACATGACAAGTTCGCCTTTATTACTTTTTAATAAAAAAAATTCCTAACTACTTTTACCTTTTAAGACAAAATTTGCTCGTATAACTTTTCCAGTATGACAACTTTATTTTTTTAATTGAATGATACATACCAAACAATTCATTTGTAACAAAAAAAAGTCCAATTGAATAAATTATATTTCAAATCGATCTATTTCAATCAGCTCTATTTCAAATTGATAAGACTTGCAAACGGCCCTTAAACTATGATTAAACTTGTTTAGAGCTTCATAATTCAATCATTTTACAAGCATATGTAGAACAAGATGGTCTAAGTTAGATAATAGTGTGAGAGCATGGAGAAATAGGTCACCAAGAAAGAGTATAAATAAACATGAACACAAGTAAAGGCGAGATTTGCGGAAAGGTGGGGTTGGCCATTGGAAGCATAGGAGGAAAAGAAGTGGAAAAGTCGAACCTCGTGTGTCCCTCGTGCATTGAAGTTTCTAAGAAAGGTTGTGAACTACTGATGGGATCCATCTCCTAATTGATTGATTGGACTGAGTTGGCCCCATTGGCATGCACTTCTTTCTCCAGTCTTACAGTATTGTATGATGAAATGGAATGGATGTTTCATTCAGTCAGAGGACTGGAAAATAAAAGTAACACAAGGAGGAAACCATTACATACATGCTCAACCTTATTCATCATTGTGTTTAAAAGTCTTGACAGCCTCATCCTCATGGGAGGAGAGTAAAGTAAAAGACCATCTCTTTCTATCTCCAACTTTTGAAGCATGGGATAAAGTATCCCACTTAAGTAAATTTTGTTGATTCTTTTGATTTGAATAGGTTTTTCATGGTTTGATTACATTTTATGACTCAAGCAATTATTTATGTAAGTGTTATCACTTATTAAATATCAACAATCAACATCTAAAAATCAATCACAAGGGATTTACTACGCTAGCCTTGGGCCAACTCGGTCAAGTCATCTACGACTCACCCAACTCATGTGGGACACAGCTGAGTCCTATGTAATCAAGTCTGAGCTTTGTGGTATCCAACTCAGTCAAACCGAGATTGGGTCGACTCAAGCGAGTTGACTCGGCCTCGATCGAGTTTTTAATCCTAGATGAAGATGGAGACACCAATTAATGATGACCCACTTGGGCTTTTGCAATTTATTCATATGTGGTTGAGCCAGTAGAGTCCACTTGATGCATCAATTGAGATAGGGACACTTATCCATGGTGACCCAAGTCGGCTCCATAGATTCTTCATTCTAGTAATTGAAAATTTCTAGTCAAACAATGTGGATTAGGGACATGAGTACCAATAGATGGATTACACCTCAAACCCTTCTCTTTTAATGCAAACAGATGGAATGAATAAGATAGACCGGTAATCGCGGCTGACTTAACAGCCTTGATGGCAGGTCCATGGTACTACTACTTTTTCACTTCCATGTTTGGGAGATGGGAAAGGGACTTGTACTTCTGATTAGTCAAAATAAAAAAAAATTTGGGGGGCATCTATTTGTACGGTTGGCGATCTAGATTACTGTTCTTGGAAGAGAGGTGTTGCAGTGGGGCCCACCATTGTGGAAGGGTTTGGTGTCTTGTAAAATCAAGCTCTCCTTGATTGACTTTTTCTGTTAGACCATCTGACAATTCAAATGCTCAAAAAAGAAAAAACAAAAGATTATTCAAATGATACTAATAGGATGGAGCACATTGCCCATGGTTTATGTTAAATAAGTTAAATTAAGGGATAGTTGGGTTGCAAGCATATGGGGTTATGTTATCCCCGAAAAAGTAGAATTCAAAATTTAGGAGATTTTAGCTTGAAAAAAGTGACTTTCACTTGACTAGTTAAGTAAATTCGAACCACCTAAATCCAATCAAATAGGAGATTTTGAATTTTTGGGGACCCCTCCACTAAAAATGCTCTCAACCAAACACGTCGTAAATGGACAAAGCAAACAGCATGAGTTCTATCTATGGCTTTATTTTGTTGTATTTTAAATCTAATGTGTTCCAAGAGCCAATATTTTCTCTAGCTAAGCAGAAAAACAATATTGGATTCAAAGATGGCCCACCTAGCAGCTACAACACTTTGTGGATATGATTGATGAAATTTCACAACTATCTAATTGTAATCCATTTCCGGATTCTCGTGATAAAATTCATTATTTATAACATCAAATAATAATTAGGTCATGCTTTGTAGTCCAAGTCCTCATAAAAAGATTTTTGCTTTTTACAGAGTCTTGAAAAACCATATTTGACAACTGCAAATTTTCAAGAATTTGGGCCATTTGAGATCATTATTTTTTAGGATTCTCAAATCTAGCCCTAATATAAAATGAAAAATGTTCGGCTGCAGGGGAGGGTATAAGATCCTATAACTTTATTCCCTATTATCAAATGTAACTTAAGGAAATCCTTAGTTATACAAATCCTCATTAAGAAAAGTCCTATCCAAGGATCTTCAAATCTACAAAATTTTCACCCATCACCAAACGTGACCTAGTAAAATAATAGGACAAAAAAGTCTCACCTTCCTAGCTTTATTGTTGTTATTGTCCTAGGGTTTATTGCATGGTTGGAAAACTCTCCGAGTTGACTTTTGACTCTCCTGAGTTATCTCATTTTGACTAAGGACCGAATCAAGAATAAGAGAGACTTGGTCGAGTCATCTTATTTTAATAAACCGTTTGCATTATGGACCATTTAATAGGTAGATCTAATTTTAAATAATTAAAGTTATTTTTAAGTAATTATGCATGATGTTTGGAACCGGTAATTTAAAAATGCTGACTGCAATGCAATTCAAAACTTATATTTGATCATTTACATTCGATATTTAGACTAACAAATTATGTAATATGCAATATTTTTTCTTTTATTGTCTTTATTGTAGTATTTTTCTTGCAGGTATAATTTTGTTTATTTGATTTTATTACAATGTATGCATTTAAATAAATATATTTTAATATTCTATAAGTAATGGATTCATTTTTAAATATTCTAATTTTTTTTTAATTACTCTTCTGAGTCTCCGCGTTGACTCTATCCGAGTCATTTTGCATTGGACGAGTTAAGTCCGAGTCACGAGTTTTCTAACCTTGGTTCATTGCTCAAAATATTAGCTCTTGGTGCACATATATGGCTTCAATCCAGGCTCTATCAGCCATTGGATTCTTAACAAAATTTAATTTGCACTTTATATAATTTATTCAACCCTGTCTTGCTATTGGAATCTATTAGGGTTTGTTCAACTGGAGGTTGTCGACCAAGATATGTAGCAGCCAGCCATCTATATAGCCTTTTGTCGTGGCATGTATGTCACCTATCATTCAAGATCTATTCCACTTTCCCAAAATAGAGAAACTAACAATGCACGTTACAACCCAAACAATGTTTAGTAAGGGGAAAGTTACCAACAATTCAGAACATAGTTTTCAATTCAGAAGATAGTTTTATGAGCAGGGGCACAAACCATTACATCCCAACGGTTCAAAACATAGTTTTAAAATAAGCTATGTAACAAATGGGGCAAAAACCATTACATCAAGGCCACATTTTCATTCTTCTTTTCTTCTGTTTGACAAAAAAGGGGTCTTTAAACAACCGAAGTACTCACAAAGTAAACACTGGTTATCTTCATTTTGTCATTCTTGGGATATGAGATAACAAGGAAAGAAATAGAATTACAGCTTTTGAACTCAAAGCACTTTTGACTCATTTTTATTGAATTCCTTTTGCTTACAAAATGGGCTAAAACCAAAGGAGATAAGAACAAGGGTGGAGGTAAAACAATTTTCCTTGTGGGATCCATTTCCTTAAAAGAATTATCCATGAAGGGCCCTACTTTATTAGATCTCTTTGAACTTGTTTGTTTGCTTTAGAATATATAGGAATTGAATACATAGGAGTGAAGATTAAATGTGAATTTAAAAATACAAAGATGTTATTTGATGCTCATTTTTGGAAATTCACTTTGATCTTTATTTTTAACCAACATACTTATCCATTTCCTATGTGTTTTAAGGCAAACAAACAGGGCTAGCATATAAATATGTTTTCACCACCCCCCCCCCCCCCCCCCCCCCCACTTTGTCTCTGCCGCCAAGGCCCTGTGGACTTGCATAGAATACATAGAAATTCATGCACGAAGTAGTTACAAATAAATATCAAAGGTGAATATCCAAATATAACCATCAAATAACATCCCTTCTAATGAAATTGAATCAAAGAGAAATGAGAAATGAATACCCTATGAACCCACTAGTAATTTGAAGTCCTATAACAATTTAGATCTCATCCACATCACTATCTTATACTTTCACCCATCACCTCTTTAATAATCTTCAATGGATCTCATTAGACATTGAATTCCTATTGCAAACAAATTGCACGCACAATGTAGAATCAAATGACCCAGTGGAATTTGGTCAAAATGCTCACGGCTTTGGCCTGATGAAAAGAAATAAAGAGAATATTTATGTTCCATCTACTTGATACATGGATCCCAATGTGGATGTACCTTGAATACTTCCTCTGAAGCATTGAAGAGGGTGAAGGAACTGAGTGAGAACAGGTGTAGATGGCATATCATAAGGGGGCTTTTATTCAATAAAAAAGTATATAAATCTGAGGTCCTTCAGTGTTTGGTGGATTGGTAGCATGGTCCCACCCATGTAATGATGGTCTTGCTTCCAAAAGAGAGAGACTTCAACTTGAAATGCTCCGGATTCCCTGCCTACCGACGTGCTCTTATTGATGTTGTCCCTTCCTGCACTTGAATACCACAGCTCTCCAACTCTCTCTCTCTCTTGGAAAAAAAAGTTGACATTTGTTTTGAATGGGCAATGGGATTCTCTCCTTCTGTTGTGTTATTTACTGCAGTTTAGAGTTTTGACTTTAATAATAACATTTTGAATTCCAGCATTTTAAATTCCATCATTTTAAATTCCATCAGACATGAATTCTATAAATTCCTGTGGCCGAATAGGCCACATTGTGGAGGGTCCGAAAAGGATTGAAGATTTAAATAGACGGATGTTTTCTCTGTTTTCCTTTTGATATGGCTGGAGTTTAAGGAAAGCAGGTCCAGCTTCTCCTCCTCTTCTCTCTTTTTCTCTTTTTAGGCCTATGCTATTGACACTGTTGAGGAATAAAAACCAGTTGTTTTGAATAAAAATTGGTTTTTAAGATTCTACTTACATATAAGAAACTGGGTTCTGCTCCTCCTCCCCCCACCCCACCCACCCACAACACACACATTTCATTAGACTAAACCAGCAGCTGTTGTATTTTTTAATGTAAGTAATCAGTTTGTAGGTTGATGCAATGATAACTTTCTTTTTTCATCTTCTTGTTCTACTTCTACATTTTTGGTATTGTTACTGAGAAAAGTGTTGCTTTACATTTTTGCTGGCATTGTTATTGGGGGCTGGTATTGTTTTACATTTCTAGTCTCTACTGAGGATTGTTGTTGTTGGAAGAGTTAGACCCAATTCAGTTCTCCACATGGAAATTATTTCATATTTTTACAGTTTGATTATTGTTACCGACAAGACAATAAATGAGATTGAATGAGAAGATGTTTTTTTTATCTCTAGTCACAAAAGGAAACCAGCATAGTTTGCTTCCATGGGAACCATGGCCTCACCTTCAGTTATGTCTCTGCACAAAGATGCATCCACCTATGATGAACTCTCTATGCGGCAGAGCTTGCTCTTCTCTGACAGTCTCAAGGTATTCAACCTTACTGTTCTCTGTTTCCATTTTCTCATTTCACAGTGGATGCCATTTTATCCAAATGCCAAACAAGTATGATTGTGTTCTTGGGTTTAATTAGAAGGTTTTTCGCCGACAGCCTTTCAGTTTCTAATAGAAACTACTCATTTCTTGCATCTGAACATATACTATAGAAATCTCACAAACAGGGACGTTTGATGTTTCCTGTTTCTTTCTTTCTTTGAAAAGTTCCCTGCATTGGTTTATCAGAAAGGCAATAGCTTTAGTCTAGTACTCTTTTATATCTTTATATCTAGTGTAGTAAATTTTGTTAAAAAGTTGAAGTCTGCTATGTTCCTCATATTCATGAACATGTTTTTATTGGACTTGGGCACTCAGGATTTGAAGAATCTGAGAGCACAGTTGTACTCTGCAGCAGAATATTTTGAACTCTCCTACACTGATGATGATCAGAAACAGATGTATATTTCCTTGACTCCACTTCAGTATTTGTAGTGTATTTTCTTGAACATGGCTTGACTTTTTTTATTTTTTATTTTCTTTTTAATTTGAGTTTTTGTGATTGATTTCATGTAGAGTGGTGAACACTTTGAAAGATTATGCTATTCAAGCTCTTGTTAACACCATCGATCATTTGGGTTCTGTGACATTTAAGGTAAATGGTCTTTTGGATGAACAATTCGATGAGGTATCAGAAACAGAACTCCGCGTCTCTTGCATAGAGCAGGTACTCCTTTGTTTTCTTGTCACTCTGTTCTCAATGATTTTACTGAGATGGATTTTTGTATTAGGAATCAGCAGTTCTAAAAGATGCTTCTCATATTCTGATTTGGTGCTCTTTCTTTTGTGCTATATTTGTCCGTGGAGCTTCTTATAAGCATCCTCTCTCCAATTTTCATAGTATTGAATCTACAAAAATAATCTCTCATCAAGACTGCAACAGAGAATTCCATGAGTACTGATTTTTTTTATTTTTGCGAGTATTTAGAGACTTCGAACGTGTCAAGAGTATATCAACTGCGAGGGCATTTCCCAACAGTCTCTTGTAATCACAACCCCAAAATACCATAAGCGTTACATCTTACCAGGCAAGTTACTCAGCATTTTGTCATTTTTTATGATTCAACTCCAAAACTTGCTTTTTAAAAGCTGTCCATAGAGTTATAGACCCCCTCTCCATTTTACTAAGGATATATACAGGTGTTCCTGTGATTTTGAATTTGTTTTACAGTTGAAGAGTCCATTAATGGTCCTGGATATGGTGTAAAAAGCTATCAAGGTTTTGACCTGGATGATGAAGATTATGATTGGCACCAACTTCGGTCTGGTAATATCATTGATTCTCATAGATCATCTTTGATCACACAGCCCTTTAGTTGATTTTTTTTTTAATTATATCATTCAATATATGGAATTGGTATAGAAACATCAGTCTCATTTGCTTATATTATTATGTGATCATCTTGGTTACAGCAATCCAAGCAACAATTAGAGAGACTCCGCCATCTTCCTTTAGGTAAATGGTCTTTTATCCTTTGGGACTAGGGAAATTAACTCTTCGACTAATCTTCGATAGAACATATGGAAATTGTCTTCTAATTAACCAGAGGTGCTTGCTGTTTGGTGGTCTCCATGCAGGAAAACACGTTCGCAGTCACCTTCTCCAAGACGTGGAACATTTTTCTTTACGGGTAGTTCTCATCTAGCAAGGAATCAGCAGACTTTTAGAAAATTTTGTGACACTAATCCACACATCTGAAGAGAAATATATCATTGTTTCTTTCTTGTGTTTCAGCAGTATGCATGTACTAATATACTATGCTTATTTTTACATTTACTTTTGTTTCTGTGATATCTTACTCATCTATGAACCACTGTTCATGTGCTAATCCAAAGGGTTTTTCTTAAGGTTTTCTATTGATTATGTATCTGCTTATAACTTGTTAGAGAAAAGGGCAGTTTCCCCAGCACCTGCTTCCCGTCCACTCAGTCGCTCAGGATCATTTTCGAGTAGACCCACCACTCCAAACTCTTCTAATCGGCGAGTAAGCACATGAACTCTCTGCAATTCCTGTTAGTTGTGAAGTTCTTTGCATTAGCAAATGGTCACAGGATTCAATATTTTAACCTCACAAATATAGGCCAAATGCTCTAAAAAAACCATGGCAAAAATGGACAGGATGACATTCTAAACAATTCCATGGCTACCAATAGGCACCATTGAATTAGGTGCACTAAAAATGATGTGCATCATTGCATAGAAATGATAAGGTTTTTTTTTTGGTTGGTGGAAATATCTGGCTGATGTTGAACCTCATAAGTTAGGTTTTGGTGAATGTGTGTTTTCCAATCAGCTGGCAGTGTTCTAATGCAAGCAAGCATCATGTGCTTTGGACAAAAGCTCATTAAGGACCCCTTTTCCTCATGAATTAATACTTAGGAATTCATGATCAAATGCGCTGCAACAAAGGATTACCAAAGATGTGAGGGTGAAGGATATAAGGTGGAGATGCAGATGGCACCTTTGACTATACTAGGATTTAAATTCATTCTGCATCCCCTTTGATTCATGTTCTCTTAAAGGGGAAATTATTTTATACTTATTTCTTGATATTCACATTTGCTTCTTCATTTTCAACCACTCCTAAAAATACAAGTCTTAAAATTCCTATGAATTCAATTACATGAAACAAAGGGGCCTTTACATTGGTCTCACTTTCAAATTTCTTTCATTTGTGCATGTAGCATCCACCAGAACCTTCAAAATCAGCATCATCCCGCCAGCTTGCAGAGAGAGATGGCCGGAAAGAGCTTGAGCAATACCCAAGCAAAAGCAAGCGCCTTTTTAAGGCCTTGCTTAGCAGACGCAGGTCGTCAAATAAAGACCAGATGCTTTATAGTTACTTGGATGAATATTGAGGAAGCAGCACAAAGAAAACAGACAAATCATTAAGGATCCCTACCTTTCTCTTTTTCCCCATTTTGTTTTACCCTGTTTTCTAGCTTGGGTTTCTTGTTTCAGAGGCTGTGTGATAATATTTGTTTTGTACCATGGATGATAACATCTACAACATATTGTAACAATATCTTATTATTTCAAGGAAAAAGCATCCAACTACATGATTGCAATGTTAGACGAAAACTGCCACAGCTAAAGCCACGAAAAACACCATTAAGCTATGAACCATCATCCTAGAAGATTGAATCCTATTTCATCTATCAGAAGTTTACATTTCTGCTCAGTTGGAAAAACCAATCAACATGATTAAAAGCCAATCAGCTCAAGTCACAATCGCCTCCTGTCGTGGCCCAAATTCTTCAATGGTTTTAGTGGCAAGTGTCAAAATGTCTACAAAAGCACTAAATGATGCACGCAGAAATCTTGCCTCCACAGCCTCGAAATGACTGAAAAAAGAGTAGCTACAAACAATGAGCGACATGAGATTATATGGATGTTATAAGATCCTAAGCTACATTACCTGGATACTTAAAAAATGGACAGCTACTCGTGTCATATTGTATCCATTATCCAATATCAAATACATCGTTTATGAGTAAAACTTGCCCCCTGCCATATCCCCAATGTGTCCTTGTCATATTCATGCGATGTCTAGGCAGTTCATGCCCAAGAATCAGGTGTATACAAATGGCACACATGGTTCGGCAATCCATTCCAGACAGTTAATCTGGTGGGGCAACTGTGCATAGCGTATGAGCAAACATATCCAGATTGGAAGATCCTAGACCATCCAGTGTTTTTGGCCTACAGAAGGCTGATTATAAACAAAATGATAACAGTCTGAATTCACAGTAGAGAATGATAAATATGGTTAGGATTTTCCAATCAGGGTTTTGGGCTATTGATTTGCTATGATACATATGGTTAGGATTTTCCAATCAGGGCTTTGGGCTTTGGGCTTTTGTTTTGCTATGATAAGGCCATCAGACCAATTGCATGGATCGCCAAACCATGAAATCCTTGTATAATATGTAATAGATTATTCTCAACATGAAGTAGTATAATTCCTCTCTGGCAATAATTGCATAAGCCCAAATAAACAAAAAAATATTTGTGTATGCATATAAGCATTCTCCAGACCAGCCTTTTTTTTGGGCACCCCCTTCTACATTTGCTTAAGGGGGTCCATTATTGATCAATCCAATCCATTCACACACCGACCACCTTAAATTGGCCCTGATCCTAATTTAAATTTTACCACAGTAAGTTTGCATGACAGAGCCATTAATGTTTGAGGAGCAAAACTCAAGGCTAGGAACACTTGATCAGCCCGATACTTCATATACCCCACATGTCCAAACCTTTCCAGTACAGTGCCTCGCATGGTTTCATGCATTCAGGTGGGCCCCATGGTAGGTGGGTGTGTGCTAAGGGAAAGTACCTGGGCGGTGTGAACCATTGCTTTGTGTGCGTGCGAAAAGAGTTTGTCTTAATATAGACATAATACTGTGGCCACAAATGAGAAGAAAAACTAACACTGAAAGTTTTCCATCAGAAAGAGACATCTGTCTTTTCACTTTGTCTGGCTGCAACTGCAATTGGAAATTCAAGTTAAATAAGAGCATTGATTCAATATAAATTGACAGCTATTGGAACTCAAGGATAACTCACATCCCACCGAACCAAGTAGTCTGCAACATGAGAGATGTTAAAACTTCTGGTCATGGGTTGACAAGTTCTAAGTTTATACAAGCATTACCTCCTTATCAACAGCTAATGCTGCATGGACCATGGATGCATTTTCCTCTGACTGAAAGTCTACTTCTAGGTCACTGCAAACAAAAGATAAGAAAGACAAAATGAACGCCATAGTTTTCACTCAAAAGAATGGGTGTAATATCTATTTATTTAGTCCCTTGTTCCTTACAAAAAGATTGGTTAAGGGCCTGACTGGCTTTGAGATTTCACATGAGAAGTCACTTTCAGAATCCATGGGGCCACACATGGTGGACCCTGGGTAGAAGGTTTCCTGTAATTAAGGTAAAGGCATGCCAGCATATTGTATAGAATCCATTACTCGTACATAAAAGAAAAAAAACAGAGTTCAACTTATGTAAAGGTGAAAATCAAAGTCAATCTAGCTCACAAGAAAGAGCCTGTATGTAGCTTCTGATGTGGTACATAATAAACAACTGAAAAATTTACCTATTTAAAGATCGCATAGCATAATGTTGAATGTAGTATGCTGGAAGATAATGCCTAGCTATGAAAACAGTAGTGTAAAGAAAAGAGGAAAAGAACTAGTAGAAAGCAAATCATTGCTGTTATAGGGCAGAAATGAAAGTCGATAAGCATCAAGATTCCTTCATTTACTTTACAGTCAGTTCTAGAGCCTAATGCTGGATTACATTCATTATTATTAAGTTCTTCTGATAGAGCCCTGAACTACGAAAAGCAAGTGACATGATTCAAATGGCTTTTAACTAGGTCATGGATTTAAAGGGCCTTTTTGTAAAATGGATATAGTGGGTGAAAGCTCTGGCTAAGGAATCAAGTAACCATCTTCATACTTGAACATCATCTCTTAAAGTCCATATGGATCACTCCAACTACAGTTACCTAATAATCAGATTACCTAGAACTCGGATACATGTAACAAGAGTTGTAAGCGTGAAGAGTGTTGTTGTTTGGATTCCCTGATGATCTGATTACCTGAAAAGTATCCAGGCTTTTCCCAGATGAGCTCCTAGCATTTGAGAAGGTATTAGTTATAAGGTAAGCACTGCATCCAAGTTATAAGCTCAGTTTACGCATGAGTGGGAATTTATTTTTTTATATTTTTTTGATAACTGCATGAGTGGGAATGCTTGAATCACTTTAGATGAACTCAGTTTACAAAGATCCGAAATTGTTATGCAATTGCATCCACATCCATTCCTCTCGTAAGGTAATTATGACCTGAATGGTACCACTTAACAGAAAACTGTAATAACAGCAAAGTTGTAATCTCAATTTTAGGAACATTTAAAACATTGTGCTAGTCATCTCTTTGGCCTTATGGTTGTCTTACGTAAGCTATTCCTTGAGATCAAAGGTTCAAGACTAATGCTAATTCAAGAACATAAACCATTGCATATATGTCGAAATTTCATCTAACACAAACTATGAGGCCAGATACAACATGGATGCAACAGGTGTGCACCACTCACACAACAGAGACATGTAAAAATGAATCATCAGATACCAAATGCTAGGAATATCTTGCCATTTTTGAGGAATCGGGCATCATTGAACAGGAACGCAGCCACAGAGAATCAACATATGAGTATTAGTCTGCATTTGGACCCATACTGTCATGGGACTAGAGGAAACTATCTTCTGGCTTTTGGGTTCATATTTACCCTCACAATAATGGAGTACATAGGGATTTGAAAGGTCTCCTTTCAACCTACTTGTGTGAAAAAACTCAGAAAGTGATAAACTTTCGATCAAGAGATGTACTATCTGAGGGCCTCAAAGTCATCCAAAACCTTGGTGTTAGAGCGGGATGGGTGCAAAACTTGCTTAAAGGGTCCATGATGATTAACGGGGCTTAAACATGTGAAGGGATCAAATTGATCACAGAAAAGGCAGGTGGGGTTCAATGGAAAGACCATTACTAAGTTTACAAGTCTAATCGTTCCTTAGAACAAATTCACACATACACACAAAGCAATCTCTAACTACAAAAATCAGTGATTTTACAGCATCCGATAAATAAATAGCTTATTATTTTGTAAGATCGTCTCAGAATGATGTCGATAACATAATTTTCAGAGAAACCCAACTCAGGAAACATGTCTCAAACTAAATATCTACTTGTTGTATTTAATGTTTATGCTTGATAATGTGATTCAGAATACCTTGAAATGAATAACCAACTAAGATATCTTCTAAAACAGAGGCAAAGGAAACCAAAAACATCAACGTTTTTTATTATTTGCTTTCTCAACAATTTTGGTAAAATCATCACATTTTACAACAAAAAGAAACGGTTGATGAGTTCCAAAATAATTCTTCTCACCTTCTATATCATAAGAAGATGATAAAAAGAAGGAAAAAAATCAACTTTATGGAAAAGCCCTTTTCTTTAACCATCTTCGAACGCCTTCTTGTTTTGAACATGAGCTCATCAAGTTGTTACTTTCCATTAAATCCCACCAAGTAATCAGCAAGAAACAGAAAACTATAATGAGAACAACCCAAGAAACCCAGATTTGCTAAAACAACAACAACCCAAGAAAATAATGAAAATCTAAAAAGTGGGGGAAGAAACCCAGAAGATTCTCCAACAGGAACCCATCACATAACTGACTAAAACAAGAACAACCCAAGAAAACAATAACCCAAATCTCAGAAAGAGAGAAGAAAGAACTCAGCTTTTCCAACAAAAAAAAAAATGGGGGAAAGTAGGATAGATTGGAATGGAAAAAGAGGAATACTAACCAGCTAAACTCCCATTCAGAGGAAGGAGGGGCTTTTCCATCCTTTGCGCCGGCCAGCTCTACATCCGCCATCTTTCAGACTGGAAGAGACTTTACAGACTATTGAGAGAGAGAGAGAGCGCGGGGGTGGGGCGGGGTGGTGTGTGGGGTGTTTTTGCAAGCGCTGTTATGGGGATGTCAAACGGGCCGGGCTGCCGAGGCCCGGCACGGCACGGCACGGCACGGCCCGCCTGAAGCCCAGGACCGGCCCATAACGGTAGAAAAACGGCTATATTGGTATTTTTTTACCCTTTTACCCCTCACAACAGTTAAAAAAACCAGCCTTATATTGGGCATCTTCGGTCATTTTAACATTGGAAAGGTTATATATACCCCCTCCCCCTTATTTCTCAACATCACTTCTCTACTCTCTCTCTCTCTCTCTCTCTCACTCAGCTCTTTTTAGCTCTCTAAGCTCTCATTAAGAAGTTGTATAAGTTTTCGGGGACCAAGATCAAGTAATCAAGGAATCTAAAAGATTTTCAGGTATTTTTTCTTACAAATTCTAGATTTTGCTTAATATATACATATTATATATAAGTAAGTCTCATCTTCTCCCTTTTCTTATATAAAATATCACAGTAATTACAAATTTTATATAATATATATAATATTTATTTTATCTTGTTTACAAATTTAGTTTTTAAAAAATGGCTGGGTCTTCAGAAGAAATTTCCCATGATTATTCAATAACAAATTCTAAGCATGATGATGGTAACACAGATATAGAAACAGAGGAAAGCCAAACAGAATATGTCCCTCACAAATCTAGGAGGGTCGAAAATTCTGATGTTTGGACTTCTTCAAGTGGTACTTAGGACGTTTTTGTTATAATGATGATAATGTAAGATATCAACTTGTAAAGTTTATAGTAGTTTCTGAATTTCCATTTTCTTTTGCTGAGGATAAATCGTTTGAAAAAATGGTGCAACCTCCCTAAACTCACCAACTTAAAAAAATTCTCTAGAAACCTTGCAGAATGATGCTATAAAAATGTTTAAAAAAAGAAAAAGAACTTAAAAAATATTTTCCAAAACATACCAGGGGAAAATAGCATTAACTTCTAATTTATGGACATCCTAAACAATATATTGGATATATATCAATACTGCACATTATATTGATGCAAATTTGGGTGATAACAAACGAATTATTGCATTTTCTTTACTTGAGTTCCCACTAATAGCCATTGGGATAGGGTCCTCTATTATAGAGAAACTTAGAGATATAATATTGTAGATAAAATATTTCTATAAATTAAATAATGAAAATGACAATATGACGTTGTTGAACTAGTGAAAACTATATTTTCACCACTTAATATTAGTGTGGGGTCTTTTTCATAATAGATGTGCATGTCACATTTTAAATATCATTATACGAGATGGTTTTAAAATTTATTAAGCCTATAACAAACCAAATTAAAGAAATTATAGCTTACATTTTTACATCTCCTCTTCAGAAACAAGTATTCTTACAAATATGTAAAAGACATAATAAAAGACCAAAAAAAAAAAAACAGATGTGAAGCATAAGTGGAATTACACCTATAGAATGTTAAATGAAACTTTCGAATTTAAAGATGTAATTAATGAATATTGTGCTTTACATTTACAAGAACACATTTTAAATGATGAAAACTGGCAACTTCTTGCTGTAATAAATGATTTTTACAAGTTTTTTATAAAGCAACCATATTTTTTTCTAGGGTATATAACCCCACCTCAAACTCTTGCTATATTTCGCTTTTATGGAATAGTCAGATTTTTAAAAATATAGAAGCATCCCTATCTTCACTGAAATTGTACATAATGGCAACAAATTTAGACAATTTGGAGAGAAGCTCCATTAACAGTTTTTTTAGCTGCTTATATTAGATCCTAGGATTAAATTACGAGGCATTGAAGTTTTACTTGAAGAAACAAATAATAATATGAAACACCAAACTTAATGATATTAATACTATCAAAACAAATTTAGAATCACTTTTTAGGGAGTATTGTATCCAAATGGGTAGAACAGGGGATATAACTTATCCCCCCGGAACTACCTGAATGGCAAAGAGCTCTATGGAGTTTCCTTGATCGCCCTCAGGGTGGATCTTCCAATCAAGTTATGTCGGAGTTAGCGACATATCTCGAAACTGCTCGATTGGACATCAAACTAGGCGATGAGAACTATAATTATAATTTTGACATTCTGGCTTGGTGAAAGCACGGAAAATAGATTTCCTGTGCTTTCCCGCCCTAGCCCGTGATCTACTAACAATTCAAATATCTATAGCTGAGTCAGCTTTCAATACACGTGGGTGCATGATTGACGACTACAAGACGTTGTTATCGGAAGAAACGGTGGAGTGTTGCGTTTGCCTACGAGACTGGTTGTTGGCAGAGACGAGAGAGCAGCAAATGATGGAAGAAGAAGAATTAGAAGAAGAGGTTACATTATTAGAAATATCATAGTGTTCAAAAATCAAAATTATAAAAATGCCATAGTTGTAGATTGTAATTTGTACAGTGCAAGGAAATTATCGTAGTTGTAAGTTTTGTTTCAAGTTGGAAATTATCAAAAGCTGTAATTTTTATTTCAAGTTGGAAATTATTAGAGTTGAAGATTTGTTTCAAGAAAATTATCATAGTTGGAAATTATTAAAGCTTTAAGATTTGTTTCAAGGAAATTATCATAGTTGTAAATTTTCTTTCAATTTTTTTAAATTTATTATATCATAACTTTTTTATCTCAAAAAAAAAAATCATTTTTGGCTCATGGGCTGAATGGGATGGCCTGGCCCGTCGAAGGCACGGCTGGGCCGTGAGTACCTGGGCCTGTCGTGCCGTTTGAGATCCCATTGTGTGGTGACTGCGGGACCATCCAATTTGATGTGCCTATCACAAAGTGTTAATTAGGGTAGCAAATCTAAGCCAGAGTCTGGGTGACTTTTGCACCCAATTAATGAATGAGATTGGATCATCTCAACCCTTTAACTTTGGTGGTGGCCCTATCACAAAGTGTTATTAGGGTAGCAAAATCTAAGCCAGAGTCTGGGTTGACTTTGCACCCAATTTAATGAATGAGATTGGATCATCTCAACCTTCACTTTTGGTGGCGTAGTCAAGTTTGTGTAAATGATAATTTCCATTCTAATGGTGTGGAGGCAAAGCAAGTGTGAGAGAAAAATATCTTAAGACTCATGTGAAACATCATTCTGATTTATACATTAGGTGATAGGAAGGTCTCATTGTGGATTAAGATTTTGGCCAAAACATAGGCTGATTGGATCATCTCAACCCTTCACTTTGGTGGCACCTGCATGCATATCAGTTATCCCTCCACTTTGGTGGATCATCTCAACCCTTCACTTGGTGCACCTGCATGCATTCAGTTATCCCTCCACTTTGGTGGGGTTGGTGCTTGCTTTTGAATTTGCCTTCAGACCTGTATCTTTCACACAGTGAATTGCTTGCTTCTCTTCCATGTCTCTGTTAGTTTGTTTGGGTTGATAGATATTATTATTAAAGGGAAAAAAAAGGTCCCCCAGAATCAAATTCAAATGGATTGTTGGAGGATAATCGAGTAAAATGGGATTAGTTTGGAATCCTTCAATCTGAGCTGTTTGAGCACCCAGTTGTAGAAGGCCCACAATGATGCTGTGGATAGGAAATTAGGAATGTTGTTGTGTGTAACATAAACACAAGACATCAGAGTATTCAGATATAGTCCTTCCCAGTTCCCAGCATCTTAGTATATTCCACAGGTATATATTAGTGGTATACCCAACCTTTCTTCTCTCTCTGAGGAGCACGTCAGAGGCAGAATAGGAGCCAAAAACTTCAGGCACCTCTCTCTCTTCTCTCTCATTTCTTTTCTCTAATCTCATATAAGCTTTCCTTGTTTTTGTATTGTGGTTTGGATGAATTCTCCCTTTTGTAAAGCATCACAGTTTTCTCTTTTATTTCTTGTATATTTTGGGGTCTTTCTCTGGCCGGATGCAAATTTTCCCTCTTTAAATGATCTTCATTTGCATTTATAGTAACAAAAAATGTTTCGTAGTATTGCAATCTCCCCAAGATAATATTTTCTCGCTAATTCATCTAAATTTACAAATAGTACAATTAACCTGTACTCTAATGCACTGGCATTTGGCTGCAAATCTTTGCTTTGACCACAGGAGTAAGCAAAGAAATCCCTGACAAATAATTCACACCACACCCAAGAACAAGAAACCCTAAAGATTTGTCTGCTTTCAAGTAAGAAGGTTAATAGTGGAAAGTGTATTCTTCGAATGCCATAAGGTGGGTGTCTTTGGTGGAGAAAGGTCAGTGGGAGATTTCACTTATACTATACCTTAATGAAATTTGACTCAGGTTTCTCTTTCTCATGTTGATCATTTGGTAAATGGCTTGGCAGACTATTTAGCCAAACAGGGTTCATAGGATTCGGCCTTTGTAGCTCTTATTGGGGTTAATTTGTTTTGGTTTACAGTGTTGGTTTAAGTAAGGCTTTTATAGCAATTCCTTTGCTCTTTTTTTTTTTTTTTTTTGGTGCTTGCTTGTGCTGTTTTGATCTCTTTAATATAATTTACCATTACAAATAAAAAAAAAAAAGAACAATATATGTCATCAAGTAGATGCCTTCTGTAGTTCTGTTTGCATTTGTGAAACAGCCCTCACTTTGGATTCACCACCATCACAAGAGAAAAAAAAGGACAAAAAGAGTTGAAGAAGCTCATCTCTCAGCCCAACCACGAAGTGAAATACAAGACTTCAATTCGTTCTACATGTTTAATAAAAAATGGGTACAAAGAAGGATTAATCAATTGTAAAAAATTGTATACCTTATGGGTGTGAAGCTCCAACTCTAACTGGCTTCACGCTTTCAAATTTTTCTTCGCTTTTGAATTTTTCTTTGCTTTTTCAAAGTGGCAAAAACTGAATACAAGAAAAACGATCTTGGCCCTGGTCCCTTCTTCTGGACGACATGGATTCCCCCTCGCCTGTTGGCCTGATCAGATTATAAACTTCATGAGAACTGTAATTATTTCAGATATATCAAGAACCAGAAACTTTCAATCCATATAGAAGTTATCTCATGGTTTTGATGCCAGGAAACTAAATAAAAAATGTTGTGATGCTTGAAAGGAAAGTTGTTGGATGAAAAGAAACATCCAGCTGAGGCATTCTACAGGTGTGCCAGCCCTGCGACCTCAGAATTAGCATTCTCCACTTGATTGAGGGAGAAACTGTTAGTGTGAAGATGTGGTGACGGTGGGCACATGCATAGAAATCATCAGAAGAATCTCTATACCATTTGCACGAAAGGATCTGTGTGTACATACCAAAACCATTACTGATATTTGACCACTCTGCGGATTCATTTTGGATTTTGTAGCCTTGATCAACTCCATAAGAGCTCCATTGACCTAAACGTTAGCAAATTCACTGAGATAAATGTCCAGTTGCCAAAATTAAATGTAGTGCACATTTTGAATTTTGATTTAAAACTTCATTATCTATTACTGACAGCAAACTACAGAACTAACAATGTTTATGCAAATTGGTAAAGAATACCAAATCAAATGGTTGGAATATCCTGGAGTATATGGAAATGATATCAGATTCAGTTCGGGCAGTATACATGAATAGCTATTTTATATCCGTTATGTTCAATGACAGATGCTGTGCACGTAGAGATACCTCAACATGTAACTAATGAAATTCATCATATCTCCTTTTCTGCCACATAGGACTGTCCCAAATGGCATGCAAAGATAATACATCTAATTGCAATCCAAATAGGAAAGTGGCATTAGTTGTATGAAAAGTCATGCCATTTGAAAATTGCAGCACCAATGGCAAAGTGACTAGAAACAAGGTGGTATGCAGATTCTTCGCCGGACCAACTAGGAGAAGTTATGAATTAAAGTAGTCACCTCAAGTGTAAAAAATAATATATTGAGATTGAAAGAGTGAAGATGATGGGAGTCCATCCACACCAACGGAGGAGGAGATAACAAATATAGATTCTTCTTCAAACATTCACTACCACAAATGTCCTAAATGATTATACACTTGTTCAAAAGTAGAGAAGCCATCCATCTATTTTAATGAAAATAAAAATAAAAATAAAAATCCTCATTTCAATCATCCCTCTTTACCATATATACATATTTTGGTTGACTATTTCATTACTCATCAGAATCCCAAAATTCTTCAGTCCATTACATAGATGACATAAGCCATCCAACCGCACCAAGTTTGTTACACTTCAACCTCATTTAGGCCTAAAGTTAGCCAACATAATAAGTGATGCAATAAAATCTACTACAACCAAATACAACTCTTATTAAAAAATTAAAATAAAATAATGATGACAAACCATCACAATCAGAAGGTGGAAGCCCCATGAGGCTCCATCACTCCACAACATTTTTTATCCATCGGATTAGGGCGTTGATGAACCACTGCGTAACTAAACTTATACAGTGGATATTTAGCTGCAAATGGAACCAAGCACGAAATTATATGAAAGATAAAGCATTATCCTTCCGTATGTCACAGATGCACTGATACAATTTCACTTTGCCTGCAGCTCATACTGTTTCATTTGTTTACCTTTCCACAACAGAGATAATGAAATCCAAACCAATTCGACATCAACATGAGTTACAGATTGTCATGCAGGGGCACCTATTAAGCAGTGATACATGTAACAAAAAAAATTATCTTAAAATAATATTTAAATAAGCATTGTCATGCCTCTGCACGTAGCGCAGGGTGCACTGGAAACCACATATGATATGGCAACACGGACCGCACCTGCGAGATTCGAAAAATTCTTTAAATAATATCTTAAAAAACTCTATTTTATTATTTGACTTTTTAACTTCACCCTTGCCCGCACCACCCAAATGAAAATCCTGGGTCCGCCATTGATGGTGATGGCTGACCATGGACATAGCTGACTGTTTATTCATAACAGTTGAAAGTTTCTATTCAGAAGTATCTACGTTCATCAAATGTCTGCAACTTCTCAAGGATTGACATGCAGAGTCTATTTACGTGATATCTTTCCTGCATAAATTTCAGAAATCTTCAAATTAAAATGATATCATGTCATGTTTGGCAATACCTAAAATCACCCAGGCAATACAACTTAACTAGGCACTTAATTTCCTACTCTTTCATGGAAGACAATGTCCTGGAAAGTGGTTTTTCTTCCCTAAAGTTATAATTCATAAATACTAAATCAAGAGAAGGCAAGCATAAGAAAAATCTTGCTTTAAAAGAGGTGTTAATGAATTTCATGGCACAATGCAGTTTTTCATATTCTGAGGACTGCATACCTCTTCAGCCCTCTCATGGCTCACGAGATGTGCCCCATTAGTTCTAATCATTCGTGCAGCAGGCTGCAGCTTCTTTGCTAGTCTCCTTGCGTGACGTATTTGAGCAATGATGTCATGCCTATCAGAATTGAGGACTTTAGATCAGACCTTGGAGAAACAAATGAGTTTTTTCAAATCTCTGATAACGAAATGTCACATCAAGTACATTGGATTCCCAAAGACAAAAACAAAGAAAACACTAACTTCTAATTACATGCACCAACCTGCCATGAATGACTGAAATAAGAAAAGCCAGAAGAACGAATGGCATTAATTTCTTTTGATCTCATTTTGTGTGTCCAACATGAATTAATTGTCCTTCAAAACCACAGTTGGACTGCATCCCAGTTGATGATATAGCTTTGACATATTCCTGCGAGAATACAAGTTAGATGAAAGGCTTGCAAGTGGCAACAGGACCAGGCTGGCTTCATGGACTTCCAGGGAACATGCTTCAGCGAGAATTTTTGGTAGTGGATCAGACTGAGCTCGTCTTTGGGCTGCCAAGATGAATGGGAAGGGAGGCAACAATGCGACAACAATATCTAGTTAGGCCCAACCCAGCTAATAAGAAGCTCACTTTTTATGGTTGTCACTTGTCATGGCTAGTCTCAGGACAAAATGTCCCAGGTATGGGCTTCAAATGAAGGCTAAAGCAACTGTGTGATAAACATAATGGGCTGAGACCAAATAGGAACCCAGCCCATTATCAAAGGCCCATATTGCAAGACAGGACCAGCAGGATTGACAGAAGGTTTTAAGTACATTGATACGTGGCA
Source organism: Litsea cubeba (assembly GCA_012931725.1). Classification (NCBI taxonomy): domain Eukaryota; kingdom Viridiplantae; phylum Streptophyta; class Magnoliopsida; order Laurales; family Lauraceae; genus Litsea; species Litsea cubeba. The sequence continues at coordinate 12,837,391 of CM022952.1, forward strand.
CATCAGACCTGCTGATTAGGGATGATAGTCACAATCATTGTACTGTTGCACAAAATAATTTGATAATTAGCTGTTTTAATAAGAATGTCACCGGTACAGGTTTGCAATTCAATTGGCCAAAAACCTGTCCTTAATATACAAACAGGAACACTATTTCCCGGCACCAATCCTCTATAACAAATGTCAGCTCAACTGCATAGACAACTACATGAAAATCTTGCACGAATGACTTCATGATTGGCAACAGACCAAAGACAAAAAAAAATGGAAATTTCCTTTTCATTTTTGTTTAAAGATTGAAGAGCCTGGATTCTTCTATTAAGCAAAATCTTGCTCCAGGTGCAATCAGTTTGATGACCTGCCTTACTTGATATAAATCTTTTCTTCGTGTGTTGGATCCAACATCCTCATCAAGATATTCCTGCACATTGAACAATTGTGAAAAACTACAAGTGGTATTTCTAATCCCAAGAACATGAAAATCAACATGAATCTCTAATGGTATCAGCTGTAACCAGTTTTTGGGGAAAAAGATGCTGATCCATGGGCTTAATGGCCTGGACATCCTGTTGGCATTCCCCGTTACATGCCTGAATCCCCAATTAAGTCCCCAAAGGGGATTATTGAATGGCTCCCATAATCTGAGCCACAAACGGTTTTTAGTTGTTGTAAATAAATACCTGAAAATAATTATACAGCTGAAACTATGGTTTAGATGCAACCGGATTAAAGTCAAAAGATCAGTTGCAGGGGAACTCTAGTCTAGTGAGAGTGTGAGACCCTTTCAATGTGTGAACCCTTGCAAACGTTTTGTGGCTATTGACATTTTCTGGAGAGAAACATTCTTAGATTTCGAATCCGAGAACCCTTTTGTATTGTGGGGCCCACCTGGATGCATATCAATCACACCCTCTTTTTATCAGTGCATGTTGCTTAACACTTCACAGGAATAGAGGGATATAAAGAGGGTATCATGGGGCTGGGGGTGGGTGAAATTTTACTTCATTAGTGATTTTAGACAGTGACTCAAGTGTGCTTACGAAATGGACCAATGAACCCAGATATTCAAATACTATGTTTTGAAGCCCCAAAGATGTGGCTACAACCATCCAATTGGTTTGAAATTTCACCCACCCCTATTCCATGATGCCACCCCCCCCCCCCCCCCCCCCCCCCCCCCCCCCCCCCTCTCTCTTATATCCTCAGTTCCCATGAATTGGTATTTATCCAGGTCGGCCCGCCGCAAAAGTTTATCTCCAGATAATTTATTTGCCCAGTGGAAGGTTCAAAACAGCCAATTCAAATTCTCTGCGGTAAAGAGTTTCAAGAGTGATGAAACAAACTAGATGTTCTTGCTTTGACAATGGTCAGGCATTCCTATGGCTTCTAGGTCCTCCAAAGAAACTATAACCGCAACAGTATCTCACACCTAAAGTTTCTCCCAAACTGATTGTTCCCAAACACAACATCAAAAAACATAGCATACAGAGAAGAAAAAAACGCAATATTTCTGCATTTTTTTGTGGACCTCAACAGCTATGAAATATTTTGTATCATTCGTTGATTGAGTTATCATGGGAATCTGGTAAAAACTTAAAAGCATACTTATAAATGAAAATTAGACAAGATATGGCACAACTGAGCCAGGATAAAAATACAACTATTGGCATATTGTGAAAATTCAAAATAATTGATAAAAACCATTTTCTATGAATAACTCTGTATAGGGGGAAGGATTTTGGGCCCGCCCGAGCCGCGGTTGGGCCCGGGCCCCCCCACAGGGCCTATTGTTATATCACTTCAGGTGATTTTAAACCTTAATCATGCATTTAGTAGCTCAAGTGGTACCTGAAGTCTCTCCAATTATCTCTTAAAAGCGAGAGGTCTCGGGTTCGAACTCTGGGGAGGCCCCTGGGATGCCTGATTAGGGATTTATCTCTTAAAGCGAGAGGTCTCGGGTTCGACTCTGGGGAGGCCCCTGGGATGCATGATTAGGGTTTAAATCACTCGAAGTGCACCCTGGGACAAATGCATGAGTAAGGTTTAATCACCTGAAGTGTATACAATAGGCCCTGTGGGGGCCCGGGCCCCACCGCGGCTCGGGCGGGCCCAAAATCCTTCCCCCACAAAAAGGCCGGCCTTTTTGTAGGGGATCCGAACCATGTAGCTGAAACCCGGATGCTCGGTGGGCTCGCCACCCGCCGGTGCCCACACAGCTGGCCCACCACAAGGGATAGGCGGGGCCCAGGGCCCGGGCCCCGGGCCTATTGTATACACTTCGGGAGACGGACTCCGTAATCATGCATTTGTCCCAGGGTGCACTTCGAGTGATTTAAAACCTTAATCATGCATCCCAGGGGCCTCCCCAGAGTCGAACCCGAGACCTCTCGCTTAAAGAGAATATCTGGGAGACTTCTGGTACACTTTGGGCTACTACAAACTCCAAAAGAGATAAAGCAAGCAAACATGAAGTCAATTTCTTCTTCAAGCATAACCCATAAGTATAATGATAAACCAATTTGTAATGAGAATTCAAAATGTTATTCTAGATGACCTTGTGTAGTGGGTATCCAAGTCAACAGCAGCCCTTTGTTCAGGAGTCCTTGCCCTCAAAAAAACGGATACCAAGAGAAATCATTTTACGGTCAATCTGCAAAAGAGAATAATGATGACGGATATCTCTCAAAGTTTATCTGAATGGAATCACAACATAATATAGGCAGTATTTCATCAACACAACCTTAAGATTAACAACTATAGTGTACAGTGTAAAAGTGCATGAAACAAATAACTTGGCCATAAACAAATTGAAGCTTACTGATGTAACAGTTTATTAAGAAATTTCAATATGCATCCCAGATGTTAATGGTTTTCTGGGTTTCAGCCACACACATAAGTCACACTTGAAGAGGTCAACATACAAAAAGAAAAATATTTCTACTAGGCAATTTTTTTTATAAACTAGCATTTAGGTCCTTTTATGCTAGGAGACTAAATATGTCGTGCTAGAGACGGATAATGCACGCATAGTTTTGGATCCCAATCAGATGTTCCTTCAGTCTCAATCAACCAAACAGCCCAGTGCAATGTAAATTATAACATGCATATCATGCTGTAAGTGAAAGGCCCCTGTCAGCCTCACCATCGACCTATTGCTTTAATTTTCAGTTTTGTTGAGGTTAAATGCTTCTGCTAATTTCTTCTACTAGTCTCTGTTGATTCGAGTATTAATGGATGGCACGCATAAAATTAAGAAGTAACAGGAGTGACAGGCACATGCAACTCAAATAAGGAAGAAATTCATCCCTTAGAAGAAGACTTATGAGTCCTTCTTTTTTCATTTTCTTTTTTCTTTTTCCATTTTTCCTTTTTTTTTTCTTTTTAGTGAGACTACAAAATCTCAAAGTCTTCCTATTTCGTGGTCTGTAATTGTGGAGTCCCTTTTGGCCAAGCATGGAATCAATAGATCTTCCATCTTCCGTGTTGTTTCTTTGTAATAATGCTTGTCTACCATTGGCAATCTCTTGTCACCTGGTAATTTTTATGTTGTATCGTGTTTTCCTTAACAACGAAATTTCAGGTAATTGATAATATATAAAAAAATTGCGGAGACCCATAGAGTATGGAGTACAATTAGGATTGGCTGTGATGGAAACTCTGAATCATAAAATTCTGGAGAAGTATGAGTACAGCAAAGGACTTCTTAGTATTATACAACTCAAAAGCATAACAGCATTAAGTTGTTTCAGGAAATCAATGATTTAGCCTTCTAGCTCACTTGTTATAATTCACCGTGAATTTTTAAATACTCGAAGGTTAGATCAAAAGCTTAAGGGCTGCGTATGGGAAATGCCTTTTCCTTAGGGGCATTCAACTAGGCAATATCTAATAGTTCAAGTAACAGTTTGCTATAGTTGAGGCACAAGTCAAAATATGGGTTTTGGGGGTGGAAATGTGGCGTCCACCTAATAGGGTTTATAGTTTTTCTAATTTCTTCCCTAGCGGAATGTGAGAGACTACCTTTTGATTACCGGAAGCAAAGATGGAATTAGTAGAAGATTATCAAACAGAATATTCAGGCATTGAACCTAGTTTGTTTTATGTTGCTTTCTTACCTTAATCTACTAGTTTCTTCATTATTTGTAACAGTTCTTTACTTGGGCGGGTGCCAGCTGCCAACTTGACTAGGCTCGGTTGGCTCAAGCTCTAGCTCAACTAATGAGCCAATCCAGCAGAGCTCGAGCTCGGCTTCACAAGCGAAGCTAAAGCTAGGGTCTGTTCAGCTTGACTACAGCTTGACTATACTCAAGCTCAAGCTTGATTAAGTGCTTTGGTTGAGGTCGAGCTCTAGCTCAGATCGATTAAACTAATATTAAATATGAGGCCAAGCTCGTCTATTTAATATTGCACAAAGCGTATGAAACAGGAAGCTAAGTCAATCCCAAGACCAAGTTCAGGCTCTGCTCGTCCATAATCAAGTTCTAGCTCAGTAAAGTGAGGTCAAGTCAATCTCAAGCTGCGAATCACGTAGTAAGATTGAGGTCAAGGTTGCCAAGCTAAGCTCATTTACAGTGTTTCTTGCACTCATCCAAGTACTTCTGTTTCAGTTTCTTAGAGAACTAAGTACATAGGTATCAGAATGGAAGGGAGATTCACAAAATACAACTAAATGGTGTCACTGCAAGATTCTAAGATGGGAAACTCTTATCATAAATGACATTAGAGGTTCAGATATGAAGATAAATGTTGTGAGTTGCGATGTGTAAAGAGAGGTAAATGAAATTTTTGGTATGCCAGCCAATAAGGGCCCTTTTTTTCCCATACCAATGCATACCATGCTGTATCTTTGTATATTGTTTTGCTTATTTAATGAAGTTCACTAACTATTAGAAAAAGAGGGTGATAACAATATACTAATTATTAAAAAGAGGAAGATAACAATAGATTCTGAATTCTATCACAGCTAATAGTTTCTATATTAGTGCCTTTGGCATCAAATCAAAAGACTCAATCTGCATGGTAAGACCAAATGAGAAGTGGATAATACACTAACATGCAAATTGACTACCAATGTTGTATAGGAAGAGTTCAAAACCAGTACAAACAGAATAAACATAAAACATTAGCTACTGCAGAAACATGCAAAAAGATTAAAAAAAAAAAAAGTTCAAATGACATAGTTTCGAAACATGCCTTAGGAAGGCATTCGAATCCTCCTCCTGTCACATTAAGTAAAGCTAAGGACGATATCCTATCAGGCGCCATTGCTGCCAACTTGCAAGCTATCATGGCCCCTGTTCTGACAATCACATAAAGTTAAACAACCTTCTAATGATTCTAGTCAAGAACTGATTCAATATTACCATCCCAGACCAACCTTCTCAGTTGTTGCCTGATGCTAGTAATCATGTAAGAAGAAGAAGAAGAAGAAGAAGAATCAAGGCACTGAACTCACCCATTGAATGCCCACAGATGTGCGCTTTTCTCCATCCCAAATGATCCAACAGTGCCAATGCATCTTTAGCCATGACTGTTGTTCTGCCACCCATCATATACAGGACAACAGAAATAGGAAATCTCAATTTTCAAAGATTGTGGAAACATTGCATTTGTGAAAACAGAAGATATGACATAAACAAATTCCCTGAATGTGAAACAGTAGAGTGG